>CAKJTW010000030.1:10000000-11200000 GCA_917880005.1 Nanger dama
TTTTAAAATTGCGCTTCGTTTGCAGAGAATTTGATAATATAGTATTTGAAAGCTAAGTATCTTGAGTACATGTTCTGTGTTTTACATTTTTGACAAAGGATTAAAATAATTTGATAGAGGGATCATTTTAACAAAAGAAGGAAAGGACAACCATTTGTAAAGTGAATGGGCCCAAAATGGTAAAGCATTTGGTGTACTATAAAGAGTAGCTTTTAGCCATCAAAATAGGGCTACTCTTTTTATCAAGTGTAGTAGAAAACCATTTGTATACATATATAAATAGCATTTATAATATATATATATTTTAGAAAACTTACAAATTTTTAGTCTAACTAAAAAAAATTATGATAGTTTGATTCCACTTGTTTGACTTAGTATGAGTAGAATACTAGACTTCTAATTTAAAAACCAGATATGCAACATGCAATGAAGGCTTATTGTATAGCACAGGGACCTATAGTCAATATCTAATAAAAACTTATAATGGAAAAAAATCTGAAAAATAATATATGTATATTATATATATATGTATGTATGTGTGTATATATATATATATACACACACACACACACATACACACACACATAACAGAATCACCTTGCTGTTTACCCAAAACACTGTAAGTCAATACTTCAATAAAATATATATATTAAGAAAAAATGGGGCTATTCTTTGCAAAGAAAATACACTGGGTATATTTATTCTTGATGAAAATAAACATATAGATGAAAAGAAATGTATTTTTAAATATATGTGTTTTTTTCAAAAAGTAAATTTATATTATACTTCATGCCTCTCAATTAACACAGCAAAGAATCTAAATAGAGAAAATTGTTCCTGTTCTATTTGTATAGTTATTTAATGTGAATTGAAAGTGCAGTTGCTATAAATGTGATTGTATTTATAGCAGGATATCAGAGTTAACACTACAGGAAAAGGTTAAATAATAGTTTAATACGCTGGCAGCATAGCAAGAATTAATATGAATATTGGACTGGAAGTCAAGTGACCTGGGTCCTTATCCTGGTTCTATACTTGACTTACGTATTCATGAGTCTGGGAAAAGAGTGACTGAAATAGAGAATCTGCCAAGTAAATGAGGTACATTAAAGCATATTCATAGGTTAAGTTTAAGAGTCTATTATTTGAAGATGTGACATAATGCTAAAAATAAAATATAGTGTTGAAAAGAAAAGCCACTGACCTACAACTCCATATCCATTGAAATTATCCTTCAAAAGTGAAAGAGAAATGGAGACTTTCTCAGACAAAGGAAAGACTAAGGGAATTTATTGCTAGTAGACCTGCTCTGAAGAAATGTTAAAAGTTCTTTAGGGAGTAGAAAATTATATAGTTCAGAAATTCAGACCTACATAAAGTAGGAACATCTGAGAAAAACTGAATGGACATAGATTAAAGTCATTTTTCTCATTAACTGATCAAATTGATAACAAATTTATCAAGCTAATATTCATCAAAGTAATAACAGTAACAGTGTATTGGATGATTATAACATATGGGTAAGTAAAATGAATAACAGCAATGTTATAAGTAATGGGAGAGAAGAATTGGGGCTACTCTATTATAAGGGACTTGCATAAACAGTAAAACGCAGTAATATTACTGATAGTGGATATAGATTAGTAGTGAACTCATATAATATAGTTTAGAGCAACTAGCCATGTTGGGTCCATGAATCAAGGCAAATTGGAAATGGTGTTTACTCTTTCCACCAGGAGATGGAAAAAGTGAACATCAACATTTTAGGAATGAGTGAACTAAAAAGGACTGGAATAGGTGAATTTAATTCAGATGACCATTCTATCTACTACTGTGGGCAAGATCCCTCAGAAGAAATGTAGTAGCCATCAAAGTCAACAAGACTCTGAAATGCAATACTTGCATGCGATCTCAAAAACAACAGAATGAAATCTGTTTGTTGCCAAGACAAACCATTCAGTATCACAGTAATCCAAGTCTATGCCCCAAACAGTAATACTGAAGAAGCTGAAATTGAACAGTGCTATGAAGACATACAAGACCGTCTAGAACTAACACCTCCAAGATGTCCTTTTCTTTATGGGAGACTGGAATGCAAAGTAGGAAGTCATGAGATACCTGGAGTAACAGGCAAATTTGGCCATGGAGTACAAAACGGAGCCTGTCAAAAGCCAACAGATTTTGCCAAGAGAATGCATTGGTCATAGCAAACACCCTCTTCCAGAAACAAAAGAGAAAACTCTACACATGGACATCACCAGATGGTCAACACTGAAATCAGATTGATAATATTCTTTGCAGCCAAAGACAGAGAAGCTTTATACAGTCAGCAAAAGCAACACAGGGAGCTAACTGTGGCTCAGATCATGAACTCCTTATTGCCAAATTCAGGCTTAAATTGAAAAAGTAAGGAAAACTACAAGAATATTTGTGTATGAAATAAGTCAAATCCTTTATGATTATACAGTGGAAGTGACTAATAGATTCAAGGGATTAGATTTGATAGAATGTTTGAAGAACGATGAGTGGAAGTTTATAACATCGTACAAGAGACTGTGATTAAAACCATGACCAAGAAAAATGAAAAAAAGCAAAATGATTGTCTGAGGAGGCCTTACAAATAGCTGAAGAAAGAAGAGAAGCTAAAGGTAAAGGAAAAAGGAAAGATATCCCCATCTGAATGCAGAATTCCAAAGAACAGCAAGAAGAGATAAGAAAGCCTTCCTTAGTGATCAGTGCAAAGGAATAGAGGAAAACAGTAGAATGGGAGAGACTAGAGATCTCTTCAAGAAAATTAGAGATACCAGGGAACATTTCATGCAAAGATGAGCACAATAAAGAACAGAAATGGTATGGACCTAACAGAAGCAGAAGATATTAAGAAGAGATGGCAAGAATACACAGAACTGTGCAAAAATATCTTCATGACCCAGATAATCACTATGGTGTGATCACTCACCTAGGGCCAGACATCCTGGAATGAGAAGTCAAGTGGGCCTTAGGAAGCATCTCTATGAACAACGCTAATAGAGGTGATGGAATTCCAGTTGAGCTATTTCATATCCTAAAAGATGCTGTGAAAGTGTTGCACTCAATATGCTGGCAAATTTGGAAAACTCAGCAGTGGCCACAGAACTGGAAAACAGTCAGTTTTCCTTCCAATCTCAAAGAAAGACAATGCAAAAGAAGGTTCAGACTACCACATAATTGCACTCATCTCACACACTAGCAGAGTAATGCTCAAAATTCTGCAAGCCAAGTGTCAACAGTACCTGAACTGAAAATTTCCAAAGCTGGATTTAGAAAAGGCAGAGGAACCAGAGATCAAGTTGCCAACCTCTGTTGGATCATCAAAAAAGCAGGAGTTCCAGAAAAACATCAATTTCTGCTTTATTATCTATGCCAAAGGCTTTGACTGTGTGGATCACAACAAACTGTGGAAAATTCTTAAAGAAATGGGAATACGAGACCACCTCACCTGCCTCCTGAGAAATCTGTATGCAGGTCAAGAAGCAACAATTAGAACTGGACATGGAATAACCTACTAGTTCCAAATCAGGAAAGGAGTACATCAAGGAGATCCAGCCACTCCACCTGAAAGGAAATCAATCCTGAATATTCATTGGAAGGACTGATGCTAAAGCTGAAATTCCAATACTTTGGCTACCTGATGTGAAGAACTGCCTCATTTGAAAAGACATTGATTCTGGGAAAGATTGAAGGTGGGAGGTGTAGGGAATGACAGAGGTTGAGATGGTTGGATGGCATCACCAACTCAATGGACATTAGTTTGAGTAAACTCTGGGAGTTGGTGATGGACAAGGAAGCCTGGCGTGCTGCTATCCATGTGGTCACAAAGAGTCGGACATGACTGAGTGACTGAACTGAACTGAAGGCTGTTATTGCCACCCTGATTATTTAATTTATATGCAGAGTACATCATGCAAAATGCCGGGCTG
Organism: Nanger dama; assembly: GCA_917880005.1. Lineage (NCBI taxonomy): Eukaryota > Metazoa > Chordata > Mammalia > Artiodactyla > Bovidae > Nanger > Nanger dama. The sequence continues at coordinate 10,003,960 of CAKJTW010000030.1, forward strand.
GCTGAAGCATAAGTTGGAATCAAGATTGCTGGGAGAAATATCAATAACCTCAGATATGCAGATGACATCAACCTTATGGCAGAAAGTGAAGATGAACTAAAGAGCTTCTTGTTGAAAGTGAGAAAGGAGAGTGAAAATGTTGGCTCAAAACTCAACATTCAGTAAACTAAGATCATGGCATCTGGCCCCATCACTTCATGGCAAATAGATGGGGAAACAATGGAAAGAGTGACAGATTTTATTTTTGGGCTGCACAATCACTGCAGATGGTGACTGTAGCCATGAAATTAAAAGACACTTGCTCCTTGGAAGAAAAGCTATCACCAAACTAGACAGCATATTAAAAGGCAGAGACATTACTTGCTAACAAAGGTCTGTCTAATCAAAGCTTTAATTTTTTCAGTAGTCATGTATGGATGTGAGAGTTGCATAAAGAATGCTGAGTGCTGAAAAACTGATGGTTTTGAACTGTGGTGTTGGAGAAGACTCTTGAGAGTCCCTTGGACAGCAAGGAGATACAACCAGTCAATCTCTAAGGAAATTAGTCCTAAATATTCACTGGAAGTACTGGCATTGAAGCTGAAACTCCAATACTTTGCCTACCTGATGGGAAGAACTGACTTATTTGAAAAGACCCTGATGCTGGGAAAGATTGAAGGTGGGAGAAGAGGATGACAGAGGATGAGATGGTTGGATGGCATAACCAACTCAATGAACACGAGTTTGAGAAAGCTCCAGGAGTTGGTGATGGACATGGAACCCTTTGCAAGCCCATGGGGTTGCAAAGAGTTGGATATGACTATGTGCCTGAACTGAACTGGAGAGCTACTATCAATTTTTAAAATAAGAATAATTAATATATTGAAAGAGATGAGAAAATAGAGAAATGCAAAACAGGAAGTGGAACCAGAGAAGGTAGAGAATCAGAGAAGAATTTTAAAAAAGTGTAACTAAGAGAAAACAGTTGCTAACCTGGTGCTTATTAAATCAAATATGTCAGTTATCACTTTAGTGTGAATGGTCTAAATGTATCAACATAAAGACAGAGATTACCCGAGTGAATTACAAAAATTGTAGAATCCACAAGGTAGCACTTGTCTCCTAGAAACCCACTTTAAATATATAAGGGTAGATAGGTTAAAAGTAAAGAAATGGAGAAGATATAACATAATAGAAATAATAAAAAGACAGCTGAGTAATGGTATTAATTTAAGATAAAGCAGACTTCAAAGCAAGGTAAATTATCAGGGATAAGGAGAAACATTTCATAATGATAAAGGAATCAGTTTTCTAAGACATAATACCTTTAACATTTATACAACTAAAGACAGGGTGCCAAAACCTGTAGACAAAACCTGATAGAACTTCAGAGAGAAGACACAAATCTATAATATAGTTGGAGATGTCAATATCCTTATTAGTAACTGATAAATCAAGCAGGCAGAAAATCAGTAAGAATATAGTTGAGCAGCATAAAGCTATCAATGCATTTTATCTAACTGACATGTCAGAATATTTCATTCAGCAACTTGCAAAATACACATTTTTCTCAACCTTACCTGAAACATACACCCCCCAAAAAAAAAACACACATTCTGTACCAAAAGACACAACTGAAAAATTTTTAAAAGATTATAAATCATAAGAATTATTTATTCAGATCACAATGGAATTAGAATAAAATCAATTGTCAAAAAGATAACTGAAAAATCTCACAATAGTTGGAAAGTAACAAATATATTAATTTCTTGTAACATGCTGATCAAAGAAGATTCATGATAATTTAAAAAATATTTTGAACTAAATTTAAAAAATGCAATTTATCAAAACCTATGAAATACAGTGAAAGTAGTGCTAAAAGGAAAATTTACAACATTAAATACATAAGCTAGGAACATAGAAAAATCTAAACTCAAAATTTAAACTTCTACTTTACCAAAAAAATGGAAAAAAAAAAACACAGTCATTTAAGCCAAAGTAGTTGACGATAAGACAAAGTAAAATTACACAGGATAATAAAGAAATTGAAAACAGTAAAACAATAAAAACAATAGAAGAAATAGATTACATAAAAATTTTTTTAATAAAATGGATAATCTACAGTAGGATAACAAAGACAAAAAGATAAAATATTCATTACTTATTAGTACATATAAGAAAAAAGAAAGAGGGAATCTTCACTTTTGATCCCATGGACATCTAAAGGATTATATAGGGATATTAAGAGAAACTCTATGACTACAATTTGATAACAACTAAAATGGAACGATTCTTTGAAAAATACAAACTTTCAATACTCACACAAGGAGATACATACAACCTGAATAGGTCCATATTAAAAAATTCAAATCATTAATTTGCATAAACTTTTTAGGAAAAAAAAAAAAAATCAGGGCCGGATGGTTTCTATAGTGAATTGCAGCAAAATTTCAAGAAGAAACAATGCAACTGCTCTCCAGTCTCTGTGAGAAGATAGAAGCAGAGAAAATGCTTCCTAATTCATCCTGTGAAGCCAGCATTACCCTAATATTAGAATCAGAAAAAGACATGATGGCAAATCAATATCTGTCATAGACATGGAGAAATTTATACAATTCTATTAAAATAAAAATAATAATAAATGGAAAGGTAACCTAGTCCTATTCTTTCCTGAAGAATCTCATGGTCAGAGGAGCCTGGCAGGTTGCAGGCTACAGGGTCACAAATAGTTGGACATGACTGACACAACTTCATATACACATACATACACATTTCTGTTTATGGATTGGAAAATTCAATATCCATTAAAATCTCAACTGTTTCCAATATGACCTATGTATCCAAATTAATCCTAATCTGATTCCTGCTGCTGCTGCTAAGTCACTTCAGTCGTGTCCAACTCTGTGTGACCGCATAGATGGCAGCCCACCAGGCTCCCCCATCCCTGGGATTCTCTAGGTAAGAACACTGGAGTGGATTGCCATTTCCTTCTCCAATGCATGAAAGTGAAAAGTGAAAGGGAAGTTGCTCATTAGTGTCAGACTCTTCACGACCCCATGGACTGCAGCCTACCAGGTTCCTCCATCCATGGGATTTTCCAGGCAAGAGTACTGGAGTGGGGTGCCACTGCCTTCTAGAGAGCTATATTTTGGATGTCAAAAAACTGGCAACATCAAGAAGACAAGACCCAGAATAGCCAAAACAATACTGAAGAAGAAAACTGAAGTATAGACATTACCTGCCATCAAGACTCACTATTACTTTACATTAATGAAGATATCATGTTATTGGTAAAAGAACAGGCACACATATCAATGAAATAAGTAAATAGCCCAAAAATATATGCATACAAATATACTAAGCTGATTTTTGACAAAGGAGCAAAGGGAATTCAATAGTGACAGGAGTCTTTTCAGTAAATCATACCACAACAATTGGATATTCATGTTATAAAAATATATATATATATGGACACAGACCAACTAGCTTGTACAAAATTTTAATGAAATGGATCTTAGATCTACAAATGAAATACAAACTATGAAATCTGTAGGAAAAAATAAGACAAAATCTAATAACCTTGTGTTTGGCAATAAAATTTTAGATAAAACCTTAAGAGCACAATCCATGAAAAAAAAAATTATAAACTGTAAATTTCTTAAAATTAAGAAAACATTTGCTATGTAAAATACAATGTAAATAGAATAAGAACAGGAGAAAATATTTGCAAAACATAGATGTGATGATGTACTTCTATTCAAACATACAAAGAGCTTAAAACAATAAGAAGAAACACCCCTTTAAAAGAAAATGAGCAAAAGATCTGAACAGAAATCTCACCAAAGAAGATATACTACAAATGGAAAATATGTTATGAAATTGTTATCAGCTGTCAGGAAGCTTCATATTAAAATAACCACCTGATACTAATAAAAAGTAGATAATACTACACCTCTTGAGGTGACCAAAATCAAAAAATGGCGGTGCCAAATGCTGCCAATGATAAAGAGCCACAGGAACTCTCATTAATTTCTGAGAAAATATAAAGTAAGACAGCTACTCTAAAAGACAGTTTGGCAGTATCTTAAAATGCTAAATACATTCTTTTCATATGATACAGCAATCATGCTCCTACTTATTTACCCAGTTTATTTGAAAAAGTATATTCACACAAAATATGCCCATGAGCATTTATAGTGGCTTCATTCATAATCACCAAAAACTGGAAACAGAAAAGATGTTCTCCAATAGATGAATAGATAAACGGCTCTGTTCTGGTCCATGGAGTGGAATATCATTCATCAATTTAAAAAATGAGTCATCAAGATGAAATAAAATATAGGGGCCCATTAAATATTTGTCAATAAGTTTAAAAGCCAGTTTCAAAAAACTGCATATTGTAAGATTCAAATTATATGATATTCTAGAAATAAACAAAGCTATAGAGATAATGATCAGTGCTTGCTGTGGTATTAAAGGAAAAGGTAAAATGATGAATATGTGAATCACAGGAGAGTTTTAAAGCAGTCAGATTATTCTGTTCACTGTAAGACTTTATGATTTTTGTCTATATCCTTAGAAATTCACGGCAGAGAAAGCGGGATTTAATGTATGTAAAGCATCATTTAGGATGGTGGAGTAGCCCAGAGGGAATGCTGGCAGTAGCAAAGGACTCCAGCCATGTTACAGACATATGGAACAACCTCACTGATGCGAACGCAGAAAAGGTACTGATCCCAGTAGAGCTGGATGCTATTTAAAAAAAAAATGGAAAAGGAAGTACAGATACACACTGCTTTTAATTGATAAAGCTGCATTCACAAGAGTACAGGTTAACAACTCTGATACTTTTATTCATGTGCGTAGGACCAAGAAATTAAATAAATACATAACAGATTGTGACAGCCAGGTTCTCCACTGTTTAGGTGGGCATTTACAGATAAACAAAGAAAGGTGGCTAAAACTGATCCATATGGTAAGAGTGAGAAACATCAATATTAGCTCATTTTTAGTTTAATACAGACAGAAATAATTAAAAATGGAAACATGCATACGTATCTGTATGTCATTGTTGCTTAGCTAAGTTCTGTCTGTTTGTGACCTCATGGTCTGTAGCCCACCGGACTCCTCTCTCCATGAGATTTTTCAGGCAAAAATACTTGAGTGCATTGCTATTTTCTGCTCAGAGGATCTTCCCGACCCAGGAACTGAACCCACATCTCTTGCACTGACAGATGGATTCTTTACCACTGAACCACCTGGCTAATACAAATCCATAAAGGGAGGGCCAAAAAGAAATGCTATCCCAGTAGCGAGAAACACATTTTGAAACTGGAACTTGGTTTATAGTACCATCCTCCAAAAAGGAACCTAGGCTCTTTAGAAAAATGGCTGCTTTTAGGGCTGGAGCAAGAAATATACAAGATATATCTTTTGTAGAGTAAGGGAATAAGGAAGTACTCAAGAACAACAACAACAATATATTAGAGCCAACTGAAAAACTTTTTAAGGGACAAAGCTGGATTGATCTGAGCAAAAAAAAAAAAAAGTACTGGATTATAACTCAAACTATGAACTAAGTATCTATTAAATCTATTAAATAAATGACTTATTAATCTCTAAACTGGGGGAAGAAAATAATCTAATAATCCTCCATGCTGAAGGTTTCTAAATAATTTAGGTGGACTCTTCTCCCTTAGGAGGGGGAACATGAACCCTCACTCTTTTGGTGTAAGCTGTGCATAGTGACTTCTCCCCAGAGTATACAATATGAAAAGGGAGGAGAGAGTGGAACTTTACAGGAGAAAAACTTAAAAACACTACTTTAGGTGATCAAGGACAGTATCAGTAGTCATGAATCATGTTGACAATATGTACTGTTGATATAATGTCATGAAAATGGCACTTTATACTTGCGATCTTCTTCTCAATGGCTGATACCAGGTCATATCATGAGAAAATGAAAGTGAAAGTCACTCAGTCATGATGGACTTTGTGACCCCTTGGGTTATACAGTCCATTGACTTCTCCAGGCCACAATACTGGAGTGGATAGTCGTTCCTTTTTCCAGAGGATCCTCCCAACCCAGGAATCTAACCCAGGTCTCCTGCACCGCAGGCAGATTCTTTACCAACTGAGCCACCAGGGAAAACACCATACAAATTATAATTTGGTGCCCTCCTACAAAATGTGTGTCCCATTCACCTTAAAACCATCAAGGTTTTCAAAGTATGAGAGACTGCCAGTCAGGAGGAGCCTAAAGAGATGTGATAACCAAATGTAATATGTTATACTGATACACACAAAAAGAAAATTAGGGAGAAACAGAATTCTAAATGAACTATTGGTTCTGTTCAGTTGCTAAGTCATGTCTGACTCTTTGGGACCCCATGTACTGCAGCATATTAGGCTTCCCTGTCCTTCACTAAAAAACTATGGACCTTAGTCAATAACAATGTAAACAAACAAGAAAAAACTAAATAGACAATATCTATCCTTCACTGTGAGCCAACATTGTACATCTGAATAGCTGGGAAGTCAAATATTTTAAAAATTTGTATATACAAAAAGATATACACATAACAAATTCAGTTGAGTTCAGATCAGTCAGTCAGTCGTGTCCGACTCTTTGTGACCCCATGGACTGCAGCACGCCAGGCTTCCCTGTCCGTCACCAACTTCTAGCTCTTGCTCAAATTCATGTCCATTGACTCAGTGATGCCATCCAACCATCTCATTCTCTGTCCTCACCTTTTCCTCCTGCTTTCAGTCTTTCTCAGAATCAGGGTCTTTTCAAATAAGTCAGCTCTTCACATCAGGTGGCCAAAGTATTGGAATTTCAGCTTCAGCATCAGTCCTTCCAATGAATATTCAGATTGATTTCCTTTAGGATGGACTGGTTGGATCTCCTTGCAGTCCAAGGGAATCTCAAGAGTGTTCTCCAAAATCACAGTTCAAAAGCATCAATTTTTCAGTGCTCTACTTTCTTTATGATCCATCTCTCACATTCATACATGGCTACTGGAAAAGCCATTGCTTGGACTAGATGGACCTTTGTTGGCACAGTAATGTCTCTGCTTTTTAATACACTGTCTATATTTTCCATGAAGTGATGGGACCAGATGCCATAACAAATAAAATCACTAAATGAATGAGTACAATACCACTAACACAATATTTGCAGTGTATTAAAGGGACATGATGCTGTGAAAGTGCTTCTCTATATGCCAGCAAATTTGGAAAACTCAGCAGTGGCCACAGGAGAGGAAAAGGTCAGTTTTCATTACAATCTCAAAGAAAGGCAATGCCAAAGAATGCTCAAACTACTGCACATTTGCACTCATCTCACACACTAGTAATGTAATGCTCAAAATTCTCCAAGCCAGGCTTCAGCAGTATGTGAACCGTGAACTTCCAGATGTTCCAGATGGTTTTAGAAAAGGCAGAGGAACCAGAGATCAAATTGCCAACATCTGCTGGATCATGGAAAAAGCAGGAGACGTCCAGAAAAACATCTATTTCTGCTTTATTGAATATGCCAAAGCCTTTGACTGTGTGGATCACAATAAACTGTGGAAAATTCTGAAAGAGACGGGAATACCAGACCACCTAACCTGCTTCTTGAGAAACCTATATCAGGTCAGGAAGCAACAGTTAGAACTGGACATGGAACACAGACTAGTTCCAAATAGGAAAAGGATTCTGTCAAGGCTGTATATTGTTACCCTGCTTATTTAACTTCTATGCAGAGTACATCATGAGAAACACTAGGCTGGAAGAAACACAAGCTGGAATCAAGAGTGCTGGGAGAAATATCAATAATCTCAGATATGCAGATGACACCACCCTTATGGCAGAAAGTGAAGAGGAACTGAAAAGCCTCTTGATGAAAATGAAAGAGCAGAGTGAAAAAGTTGGCTTAAAGCTGAACATTCAGAAAATGAAGATAATGGCATCTGATCCCATCACTCCATGGGAAATAGATGGGGAAACAGTGGAAACAATGTCAGACTTTATTTTGGGGGGCTCCAAAATCACTGCATATGGTGATTATAGCCATGAAATTAAAAGACACTTACTCCTTGGAAGGAAAGTTATGACCAACCTAGACAGCATATTCAAAAGCAGAGACATTACTTTGCCAACAAAGTTCCATCTAGTCAAGGCTATGGTTTTTCCTGTGGTCATGTATGGATGTGAGAGTTAGACTGTGAAGAAAGCTGAATACTGAAGAATATAATGCTTTTGAAGTATGGTGTTGGAGAAGACTCTTGAGAGTCCCTTAGACTGCAAGGAGATCCAACCAGTCCATTCTGAAGGAGATCAGCCCTGGGATTTCTTTGGAAGGAATGATGCTAAAGCTGAAACTCCAGTAGTTTGGCCACCTCATGCGAACAGTTGACTCATTGGAAAAGACTCTGATGCTGGGAGGGATTGGGGGCAGGAGGAGAAGGCGACGACTGAGGATGAGATGGTTGGATGGCATCACGGACTCGATGGACGTGAGTCTGAGTGAACTCCGAAAGATGGTAATGAACAGAGAGGCCTGACGTGCTGCGATTCACGGGGTCGCAAATAGTCAGACACGACTGAGTGACAGAACTGAACTGAACTGCTCCTTGGATGAAAAACTAATGCCAACCTAAACATCATATTAAAAAGCAAAGACATTACTTTGCTGACAAAGGTCCGTTTAGTCAAAGCTATAGTTTTTTCCAGTAGTCATGAATGGATGTAAGAGTTAGATTATAAAGAAAGCTGAGCACCAAAGAATTGATGCTTTTGAACTGTGGTGTTGGAGAAGATTCTTGGAGTCCCTTGGACTGCAAGGAGATTCAACCAGGCCATCCTAAAGGAAATCAGTCCTGAATATTCATTGGAAGGATTGATACTGAAGCTGAAACTCCAATACTATGGCCACCTGACATGAAGAACTGACTCTTTGGAAAATACCCTGAAGCTGGGAAAGATTGAAGGCAGGAGGAGAAGGGAATGACAGAGAATGAGATGGTTGGATGGCATCACTGGTTCAATGGACATGAGTTTGAGTAAACTCTGGGAGTTGGTGATGGACAGGGAGGCCTGGCATGCTGCTTTCCATGGGATCACAAAGAGTTGGACACTACTGAGCAACTGAATTGACTGACAGCATTCTTAATGGTCTAAGTCACATATCTGCCGGGGGCCAGTGTGAGGAATCCTGCCAGTGACAAGGTCATGTGGAATGAAGCCTGGCATATGCAAGGTGTGATCAAGCTTCAGGGGTTCCCCTTGGCATTTCCTGAGCATCCACCTCCCCCCACCCACCCCCCAAAAATAAGAATCTGCCGGCCTATGCACTCTGCTTTTCCACTCTTCTGATATTTTCTTGGAAAAAGTCAAATCAGGGCTTTAGTCTTCTGCATTTGAAAGGGATGTTTCAGTTAAACCCCCTCTGATAGCTCTTTAGCTTGTCTAACAGGTTCCCCAGACTTCTTACAGCTTGTGAATTGCTTACAGCCCCCCAACTGCAAGAGGCACAAAGCTTAAGAGCATCTTAAAGATACAAAGCCTTATCTAAAGAGTTAAAAATCATATTGGTGACAGGTTTTCACTGTTGACTCAAGGATTGCTGCCAGACCTCCATATTCTTTATCTTTTAGGCACCTAGGAGGATGTTACTCAATGTAACCAGGATGTATAAAAAGATATATAGTAGTTTTGATGTTAGCAACACTAGACTTTTGAGTTAATTGCTTCTCTTTTGCTGTAAATCACTATACTCTCTTTACTTGTTATAAGCTGCTGTATCTTTGCTGTGTAAGAATGTAACTTTGCTTAGTGCTTTTCTGAGAATGACACCAGACCTTGGGAAGATCAACACAAATAAGTCTTCTGGTTGACAAACCCTTATCAGAAAAAGGCTGTAAAACGTTAATTGGCCCTTTTTGGCTGGAAGAAGATGTAAATTACCTAAAGACTTGTGTATACAACTAGGTATGCAGAGAGAAAAGCCTGGTTTTGAGAAGAATCTTGGCTGCAACGCTGCATAATTTTGTATTACCCATTGATCTCTATGTACAATCAAAAAGGTAGAAAAGGCCTTCTGAACAATAGAGGTCAGAGCTAGTCGCTGGGCTAGTTTACCCCGTGTGTGTCTCTCTCTCTTTCCTCTCCTCTTCTCTCTCTAATTTCAGGCTGAATTCCCATCTGTACCGAGGGTGGGGAGGAAGGGGGGACGGAGGGGGGATGTGGGGGGCTCGCCAAGTCTATTTACTTGTCCTGGCTTTTAAGACCCACACAAAGGGAGCCTAAGGTGGGGCACCCTTAGAGATTCAAGCAGGTGCCAGTGGCCCCACATAAATGATGCAAATCTCTTGTCTTGAGATTTTATTGGCCTCCCCCTGTAAACCAAGTTATTAAGCCTTCTTTCTCCACTTAATTTTCCCACTACACTATATTTTCCTAATCTAATCTTATATTTCAATATTAATAAATAAATAAATCTTTCCTCGCCAATGTCGTCCACCCTTTGAATTCCCTGGACCTACCAGGGCTGGACCCCGGCACACATCCATACATGATCTCTGGAAAAACCACAGATTTGACTATAAGAACCTTGGTCGGCAGTTATGTCTCCACTTTGTAATACGCTGTTCAGGTTTGTCATAGCTTTTCTTTCAAGGAGCAAGTATCCTTTTATTTCGTGGCTGCAGTCACCATCTGCCATGATTTTAGAGCCCTAGAAAGTAAAATCTGCCACTGTTTCCACTTTTGCATGTTTATTTCATTTGCCCATATCATGGCCCTTTTCCAATTCATTCTTCCCTTTAAAACAGGTAGTTATAATCCTGTCCAAAATGACTGTGAATTTTAAATATGTGGTCTGCTTGACTGAAACGTACTTTTCTCTAAACTCAGTAAAATCGTTATAGAAAGTATATATTACAATATTTGAAACATATATCAAATTTATTCATTCTAATACATGGGCAAGGAAGACAGTTCCTGCATATAAATATAATACTAAATTCAATTTGAAGACATTTCCACTGAAGAGAACAATAAAACCCTCCTTACCACCTATCCATATGGTACATATTCAGTTTCCCATATATTCTCATCAAAGAACTGCCTAGGCAGTTGAATGCAACATTCTTTACAGATAATGAACTGAATTTTGCAACATGAATGATAAACAGAAGTTAGTAGAGTAACTAACATCAGATAAAATACTCTGAAAAGAGACCAGATATTCTGTTTTAAGGGGGTTCCCAGGTGACACAGTGGTAAAGAATCCACCTTCCAATGAAGGAGACTAAAGAGACACAGTTTCAATTTTTGGGTCAGGAAGATCCCCTGGAGAAGGAAATGGCAACCCACTCCAGTATTCTTGTTTGGAGAATCCCATGAACAGAGGAGCTTGGCAGGCCCTTCTCCACAGCATCACAAAGAGTCAGATGCGTCTGAGTGATAAACACACACATATACAGACACACTTTAGATACTACTCCTAATACCAAGACCTTTAAGCTATTAAATTCTATGTAAAGGAAAGTGAACCAATTATCATTTTTTATGCTTGGAGAAGAACCTTTACTAAAAGTGTTATTTTATCTGCAAAATTTGTATTGAATATTCTGATAGTTTAGTTAAAAGAACAAACTGTTATAAAAGGAGTGGAATTATTTTACATAGGAAATTTATGTTAAAGATAAATGAATAATTATAGATGTTGTTTTGGTATCGTTCTTGGTTTTTCATCATTCTTAAGTTTTTCAGATGTTAGTATTCTAGCAACTCTGATTACAGCTGTTCCCCTCCTTGGCTTTGGGTCTGGAACCTCCAGAACAGTCAGGGTGTTTAGAAAATTCTTTCTCAGTTTCCCTAGACATTCAAAGATGATAGAACTCTTTGATGGACTTAGTTTTGAGCTCAATATTTTATTTCTTATCCAACACTGAGTACTTTAAAGTTGAAGCTTTTAAAACAAATTAAATTGACTTCACATATTTTAAAAAAAGTGTTACCATTTATTTCAGATTTTCCACTTAGCAGAAATGAAATTGCCCAGTAGCTTTGTGTCTCTTCTATCTGTAGTGGATATTTACATATATGTGTATGCATGGCTTTCTTATTCTTTGTATTTTTGAAAAGCTCGGAACTGCCAGCTTCTGGGAACTATTCCAGCTACTTTTTCTGCCCTGCAGTCTAGCAGCTTCTTCTACAGGGTAAGTGCTTTAATTTTTCATAGCCCTAACATCCATTTGTTTGTCTTAAATATTCTCTTGATATCAAATGTTACTTGATAACTTATTTCCAAAGAATGTTTTGCTTTCTTTGCACTGCCCTCTATCCTAAATAATGTAGAGGAGTCTATTCAACTAATGCATTGTCTCTTTCAGAAAATCTTTGACTCCTCAATCAAATTTTCATCCCTTGTGTAGGTAAATGACCCTTCACCCTACATCCCAGTACTCATTATATCGCATTACAATTATTTCTCGGATTCTTTAACTACCTAGGTCTTCCTAGTTTCTCTTTTTATATCTAGCATTTACCTTAATGTCTGGTACATAACTCTTATTGACTGCTGAGCAATTAAATTAAACAGAAGTAAATGCTTGACAAGAAAATTTTTTTCTGATTTACATTTATCTGCATAATATTTAGAATGACCAAATAATTTTTTCATTTACCTTTCATGATATATTTTATAAATATAAATAGACATACTATAGTGACTTAATTGGAGAAGGTAATGACAACTCACTCCAGTACTCTCGCCGGGAAAATCCCATGGATGGAGGAGCCTGGTAGGCTGCAGTCCATGGGGTCGCTGAGAGTCGGACACGACTGAGCAACTTCACTTTCACTTTTCACTTTCATGCCTTGGAGAAGGAAATGGCAGCCCACTCCAGTGTTCTTGCCTGGAGAATCCCAGGGACAGGGGAGCCTGGTGGGCTGCCATCTATGGGGCTGCACAGAGTCAGATACGATTGAAGCGACTTAGCAGCAGCAGCAGCAGCAGCAGCAGGGACTTAATTGGTATTTGCCCATTATTGATGTTTAAAAAAATATAACTGGATGCTTATCAATATACTCACAAATGCTTCTCCCTTTCTCTCATTTTTTTCTCTCCCTGTCATATTGCACTTAAAGTGAACTTACTGGTATTGCTAAATGAGTCACCTGATCCGGATACACGAGTTTGAGTTAGGATACATTCACTTCAGGAAATTTAATTTACTGTAGTATAGGAATGTCTGTCAATATCTCTCTGCAAATGAGGTGGTTTTCAGTACTAGAGAATATCATCACATACACACACACTATAACTGAGTATATTATTTACTTGAGTATCAAAATTTATTTGATTCATATTTTTATAAATGACAGGATAACTTAATCACTAAAATAATAATACTTATTATGAGTGTACCTTTTATGTACCTATAAATATCTTAGATAAATGCATTATTCAATAAATGAAATAATGGCGGCAATTTGCCACTATTATACCTCAGTACAGCTTGTAAAATAAATGTCTTGCTTTTAGCACAATTAATAATTTATATCAGAAGTTTATGTGAGACATTTTGGCTTTAGGTAGTAATGCCAACAAGAAATAAACATGAAGTCTGCTTCGGAAAGCTTTGTAATTGCTAAAGATCAGATTTTGCTATTGATGTAATTAAATTCACTGGAATCTCATTTTACAGTGGTGCAAGGGCAAGGAAAAAAAATAAAATAATGGGCTATGCAAATAGCAGGTTTGGGTAAAGCAGCAAAATATACAAAATGTATTTAATGTGTTATTTACTGGAAGCAAGAGTAATAGATACTATTTTCCAGAAATTATAGATCTATACTACAAGAGGGAAACTAGGCTTTATTTAAGGCCAAACTAATCCAAGCCTTTGGGGTTAGGGAGATCTTAAAGGTATGTAAATTGTGTGTGTGTGTGTTTTCTCACAAGAGCTGAGATTCCTCTGATCCTCTTATTGTGAGTAAGAAGAAGACACCTGGAGAAATTCCTTCAAGAGTCTTCTTCCTCCTCCTCCATGCTTAGTCTCCCCACATACAGTATTTGCTGATTTAAATGAAAATTTATACTCATTGACACAAATAGATAGTTATGACATACAAGGGGAGTTTTAATAGTGGGCTTACATCAGATATCAGTAATGGAACCACATGTAATATGTGAGCTTATTATGCACAGTAGTCCAGCAGACTACACAAAAGATTTCATAATAGTTGCCTTTGAAGAGGACCTAAGGTCTGAGAAGAAAAAAGCGAGAGAATGCCTTTTTTTTTTTCATTTTTATACATTTTTTTTTTTATCTTTTCATTTTGTGGGGGCTTCCCTGGTGGCTCACATGGTAAAGAATCTGCTTGCAATGCAGGAGACCTGGGTTCAATACCTGGGTCAAGAAGATCCCTTGAAGAAGGGAATGGCTACCCACTCCACTATTCTTGCCTCTAGAATTCCATGGACAGAGGAGCCTGGTAGGCCACAGTCAATGGGATCACAAAGCGTTGGACACGACTGAACGACTAACACTTCCCTAGTGGTCTAGTGGTTGAAAATCCACCTTCTACTACAGGGGACACAGATTCGATCCCTGGTCAACAAACTAAGATCTCACATGCCACCGGGCAACTAGGCCTACATGCTACAACTAGAAAGCCTGTCTGCCCCAACTGCATGCCCTGGAGCCCACGGGACACAAGTAGAGAGAAGCCTGCACACCACAATGAAGACCCAGTGAAGCCAAAAATTTTTTTTAAGTTGTAACATTTAAAGGTATTACCTATTCACAGTTCATATACTTAAATTGTGTGCATTGTGTGTGTGTGTGTGTGTGTGTGTGTGTGAAAGAAAATATTTAACCTAATGCTTTATTGGTTAAAAGAAACTATTCACTGAAACTGTTCACTGACTGCTGCTGCTGCTGCTGCTGCTAAGTCGTTCCAGTCGTGTCCGACTCTGTGCGACCCCAGAGACAGCAGCCCACCAGGCTTCCCTGTCCCTGGGATTCTCCAGGCAACAACACTGGACTGGGTTGCCATTGTCTTCTCCACTGACTAGCACACATCTAAAATTTGCCTCTTCATATTAAATGTCCATATGTTACATAAAAATCTTGGCCTTTAAAAATATCCATTTAGCATTTTCCAGGCAAGAGTACTGGAGTGGAGTGCCATTGCCTTCTCTGATTTAAGTATATCAATACTAAAATTTCACAACTTCTTCTCATTTACCTCTTGGCAATTCTCTTCCAGTTCTCTCTTGAATATGAATACAAGGAGAATAACTTGGTTTTGTTATGCAGAAGAGATGTGAAGAAATCAGCTTCTTTTGAAATGTTCATTTCTCTCTGGTAAAATAATAAATTGTTTGCACACTTGGTCAGTAACTGCAATTTTTTTTTCCCTCCCAAGGAAAACATTGGAATTACCCAATCTCCACAATAATTTTCATTTGGACTCTACTTGGAGAAGGAAATGGCAACCCACTCTGGTACTCTTGCCTGGAAAACCCCATGGACAGAGAAGCCTGGAAGGTTATAGTACATGGGATCTCAAAGAGTTGGACATGACTAAGTAACTTCACTTTCACTGGAACACTTTGAAAAGATATATAAATATTGTTCAGAAGTGAATATAGAGAGAAAAACATAATTTTATTTGAATATTGAGTATTTTCTAGGGAAAATTCAAGGGTTATTCTAAAATTGGGCAATACAAAAAGAGAAGACAAAAGGAATTCAGGCAAACATCAGAAGAAATATTTTTAACTCCAATAGTGGAACAACTTTAACACTGTACTGGGAATATATTAGGAAATATTTTCTATAATAACTTTGTATCCCTTTCCAGGCACAGGAACCAATTTACCAAATTGATAAGGGTCTTCACTGATTGATCAACTGAAATCTATATTGACCTGAATCAGGAGATTCTGACAAAACTCTTTCTGAATGGGATTGTGGCATCCTGCACAAAGACAAAACATTAAATGATTATCTAGCCAGTGGGCAGAGAGGGAGGAGCAGAATGTGTGCAAACAAGCCTGTATCTTCCCTAAAAGAAAAGTTCACCTAGAGTTATGAGATTATTTACAGAAAACAGTGCAGTGATTGTCATAGTAAAATGATACCTGATCTTAGGACGACTTAGGATCATTCTCAGAAATAACAAACTATAGCCTTTATAGCTAGGTAGGTTTTATTTTTGTTAGACTTTTGAGCAATGGAAACAATAGCAAGAGCTAATGTTCACTGAACAGGCCCATATGTTAATTACCTGCATCACATGATCCCATTTAACCCTCATAAGAAGTGGGTTTTTTTAAAATATAAATCATTTATTTTAATTGGAGGTTAATTACTTTATAACATTATATTGGTTTTGCCATACATCAAAATGAATCCACTGCAGGTATACACGTGTTCCCCATCCTGAACCCCCCTCCCACTTCCCTCCCCGTACAATCCCTCAGGGTCGTCCCAGTGCACCAGCCCCAAGCATCCAGTATCATGCATCGAACCTAGACTGGTGATTCATTTCATATATGATATTATACATGATTCAATGCTGTTCTCTGAAATAATCCCACCCTCGCCCTCTCCCACAGAGTCCAAAAGACTGTTCTATGCATCTGTGCCTCTTTTGCTGTCTCACTTGCAGGGTTGTCATTACCATCTTTCTAAATTCCATATGTATGCGTTAGTGTACTGTATTGAGGCTTCCCTGGTGGTTCAGACGGTAAAGCATCTGCCTATAGTGTGGGAGACCTGGGCTCGATCCTTGGGTTGGGAAGATCCTCTGGAGAAGAAAATGGCAACCCACTCCAGTACTCTTGCCTGGAAAATCCCATGGATGGAGGAGCCTGGTAGGCTACAATCTATGGGGTCGCAGAGTCAGACACGACTGAGTGACTTCACCTCACCTCATACTGTATTGGTGTTTTTCTTTCTGGCTTACTTCACTCTGTATAATAGGCTCCAGTTTCCTCCACCTCACTAGGACTGATTCAAATATATTCTTTTTAATGGCTGAGTAATACTCCATTGTGTATATGTACCACAGCTTTCTTATCCATTCATCTGCTGATGGACATCTAGGTTGCTTCCATGTCCTGGCTATTATAAACAGTGCTGCAATGAACATTGGGGTACAGGTGTCTCTTTAATTCTGGTTTCCTCGGTGTGTATGCCCAGTAGTGGGATTGTTGGGCCATAAGGCAGTTCTATTTCCAGTTTTTTAAGGAATCTCCACACTATTCTCCATAGTGGCTGAACTAGTTTGCATTCCCACCAACAGTGTAAAAGGGTTCTCTTTTCCACATCCTCTCCAGCATTTATTGCTTGTAGACTTTTGGATCACAGCCATTCTGACTGGCGTGAAATGGTACCTCATTGTGGTCTTTTTGCATTTCTCTGATAATGAGTGATGTTGAGCATCTTTTCATGTGTTTGTTAGCCATCTGTATGTCTTCTTTGGAGAAATGTCTATTTAGTGCTTTGGTCCATTTTTTGATTGGGTCATTTATTTTTCTGCAATTGAGCTATAGGAGTTGCTTGTATATTTTTGAGATTAGTTCTTTGTCAGTTGCTTCATTTACTATTATTTTCTCCCATTCTGAAGGCTGTCTTTTCACCTTGCTTATAGTTTCCTTTGTTGTGCAGAAGCTTTTAAGTTTAATTAGGTCCCATTTGTTTATTTTTGCTTTCATTTCCAATATTCTGGGGGATGGGTCATAGAGGATCCTGCTGTGATTTATGTCGGAGAGTGTTTTGCCTATGTTCATCTCTAGGAGTTTTATAGTTTCTAGTCTTATGTTTAGATCATTAATCCATTTTGAGTTTATTTTTGTGTGTGGTGTTAGAAAGTGTTGTAGATTCATTCCTTTACAAGTGGTTGACCAGTTTTCCCAGGACCAATTGTTAAAGAGATTCTTTTCTCACTGTATATTCTTGCCTCCTTTGTCGAAGGTAAGGTGTCCATAGGTGTGTGGATTTATCTCTGGGCTTTCTCTTTTGTTCCATTGACCTATATTTCTGCCTTTGTGCCAGTACCATACTGTCTTGATGACTGTGGCTTTGTAGTAGAGCCTGAAGTTAGGCAGGTTGATTCCTCCAGTTCCATTCATCTTTCTCAAGATTGCTTTGGCTATTTGAGGTGTTTTTTGTTTTTTTTTTTGTTTTGTTTTTGTTTTTTTTTTGTATTTACATACAAATTGTGAAATTATTTGTTCACCTCTGTGAAAAATACCATTGGTAGCTTGATAGGGATTGCATTGAATCTGTAGATTGCTTTGGGTAGTATCCTCATTTTCACTATATTGATTCTCTGACCCATGAACATAATATATTTCTCCATCTATTAGTGTCCTCTTTGATTTCTTTCACCAGTGTTTTATAGTTTTCTATATATAGGACTTTAGTTTCTTTAGGTAGATATACTCCTAAATATTTTATTCTTTTCATTGCAATGGTGAATGGAATTGTTTCCTTAATTTCTCTTTCTATTTTTTCATTATTAGTGTATAGGAATGCAAGGGATTTCTGTGTGTTGATTTTATATCCTGCAACTTTATTATATTCATTGGTTAGCTCTAGTAATTTTCTGGTGGAGTCTTTATGGTTTTCTATGTAGAGGATCATGTCATCTGCAAACAGTGAGAGTTTTACTTCTTCTTTTCCAATTTATATTCCTTTTATTTCTTTTTCTGCTCTGATTGCTGTGGCCAAAACTTCCAAAACTATGTTGAATAGTAGTGGTGAAAGTGAGCACCCTTGTCTTGTTCCTGACCTTAGGGGAAATGCTTTCAATTTTTCACCATTGAGGATAATGTTTGCTGTGGGTTTGCCATATATAGCTTTTAATATGTTGAGGTATGTTCCCTCTATTCCTGCTTTCTGGAGAGTTTTTTAATCATAAATGGATGTTGAATTTTGTCAAAGGCTTTCTCTGCATCTACTGAGTTAATCATATGGCTTTTATTTTTCAATTTGTTAATGTGGTGAATTACATTGATTGATTTGTGGATATTGAAGAATCCTTGCATCCCTGGGATAAAGTCCACTTGATCATGGTGTATGATCTTTTTAATGTGCTGTTGGATTCTGATTGCTATAATTTTGTTAAGAATATTTGCACATATGTTCATCAGTGATATTGGCCTGCAGCTTTCTCTTTTGTGTGGCATCTTTGTCAGGTTTGGTATCAGGGTGATGGTCGCCTCATAACAACAAATGCTAAAGGATGTTCTCTAGACAGGACACACAAAAGGGTGTATAAACCCGAACCCAAAACAATAAAGTAAACGGCAATGGGATCATACTTATCAATAATTACCTTAAAAATAAATGAGCTGAATGCCCCAACCAAAAGACAAAGGCTGGCTGAATGGATACAAAAACAAGACCCCTATATATATTGTCTACAAGAGACCCACCTCAAAACAGGGGCCACATACAGACTGAAAGTAAAGGGATGGAAAAAGATATTCCATGCAAAAAGAGACCAAAAGAAAGCAGGAGTAGCAATACTCATATCAGATAAAATAGACTTTAAAACAAAGGCTGTGAGAAGAGACAAAGAAGGCCATTACATAATGATCAAAGTATCAATCCAAGAAGAAGATATAACAATTATAAATATATATGCACCCAACATAGGAGCACCACAATATATAGGACAAATGCTAACAAGTATGAAAGGGGAAAGTAACAATAACACAGTAATAGTGGGAGACTTTAATACCCCACTCACACCTATGGACAGATCAACTAAACAGAAAATTAACAAGGAAACACAAACTTTAAATGACCATAGACCTGTCAGACCTAATTGATATCTATAGGACATTTCACCCCAAAACAATGAATTTCACCTTTTTCTCAAGTGCACATGGAACCTTCTCCAGGATAGATCACATCCTGGGCCATAAATCTAGCCTTGGTAAATTCCAAAAAATTTAAATCATTCCAAGCATCTTCTCTGACCACAATGCAGTAAGATTTGATCTCAACTATAGGAGAAAAACTACTAAAAATTTCAACACATGGATGTTGAACAACATGCTACTGAATAACCAACAAATCACAGAAGAAATCAGGAAAGAAATCAAAATATGCATAGAAATGAATGAAAATGTAAACACAACAACCCCAAACCTGTGGGACACTGTAAAAGCAGTGCTAAGAGGAATGTTCATAGCACTACAGGCATACCTCAAGAAACAAGAAAAAAGTCAAATAAATAACCTAACTCTACACCTAAAGCAACTAGAAAAGGAAGAAATGGAGAACTCCAGAGTTAGTAGAAGGAAAGAAGTCTTAAAAATTAGGGCAGAAATAAATGCAAAAGAAACAAAAGAGACCATAGCAAAAATCAACAAAGCAAAAAGCTGGTTCTTTGAAAGGATAAATAACATTGACAAACCATTAGCCAGACTCATCAAGAAACAAAGGGAGAAAAATCAAATCAATAAAGTTAGAAATGAAAATGGAGAGATCACAACAGACAACACAGAAATACAAAGGATCATAAGAGACTATCAGCAATAATGTGCCAATAAAATGGACAACGTGGAAGAAATGGACAAATTCTTAGAAAAGTACAACTTTCCAAAACTGAAACAGGAAGAAATAGAAAATCTTAACAGACTCATCACAAGCACGGAAATTGAAACTGGAATCAGAAATCTTCCAGCAAACAAAAGCCCAGGTCCAGATGGCTTCACAGCTGAATTCAACCAAACATTTAAAGAAGAGCTAACACCTATACCACTCAAATTCTTCCAGAAAATTGCAGAGGAAGGTAAACTTCCAAACTCATTCTATGAGACCACCATCACCTTAATACCAAAGAAGTACTTTTTAAGGGAGTGCTGATATTACCACCACAGTACAGATGAAGAAATAAACATACAGAGAAGTTAATCAGTTTTCACAAACTTCATATGATGAAGAAATGATGCAACTAGTAGTCTTTCTCCAAAATCAATACCTCACATCACTATACTAAACTGGTACTTTATATTAAGAAAAGGTGGCCAGAAGACACAGAAGAATTATACAAAAAGGTCTTCATGACCCAGATAACCACGATGGTAGGATCATTCACCTAGAACCAGACATCCTGGAATGTGAAGTCAAGTAGGCCTTAGGAAGCATCACTATGAACAAAGCTGGTGGAGATGAAATTCCAGTTGAGCTATTTCAAATCCTAAAAGATGATGCTGTGAAAGTGCTGCACTCAATATGCCAGCAAATTAGGAAAACTCAGCACTGGTCACAGGACTGGAAAAGGTCAGTTTTCATTCCAATCCCAAAGAAAGGCAATGCCAAAGAATGTACAAACTACCACACAATTGCACTCGTCTCACACGCTGGCAAAGTAATGCTCAAAATTCTCCAAACCAAGCTTCAACAGTACATGAACCATGAACTTTCAGATGTTCAAGCTAGATATAGAAAATTAAGAGGAACCAGAGATCAAATTGCCAACATCTGCTGGATCGTCGAAAAAGCAAGAGAGTTCCAGAAAAACATCTACTCCTGCTTTATTGACTATGCTAAAGCCTTTGACTGTGTAGATTTCTCAAATGCTAAGACTGCTAAGAAGTCAGAGAAAGTAAAATTGCTAATTAATATTATTATAATTAGAACTTTATAAATCCATGTTGACTGATTTCCTGGCAGTTTGACCATTTCACACATGACATTATAAAAAGAACAAATTAATTAATTAAGATTTTGGCAAGAAGAGGGTAGTTTGAGTTTTTTTTTCCAAAAGTTAACAGGAAAAATTTAATTAATAAGCATCAAGGGTACTTTATGTGGATATTTGATACTGAAATTGTGATATTTTTAATATATTTTTCAAAACAAGGTTAGTGGTCTTTTCCTGGGAAATGTGGAGATACAATTAAAAGCAATAATGAGGTAATTCTAGATTACTCCACTTTAGTTAATTAATAGCTAAACAAGTGTTCATATTTCATCGACATAAGGTAGACTGTGGCCTCCCCTCCTTGTATTATGGAATTTCAGCAAAAATTCCATGACATAATTTAAAGGATTGTTGAATTTTTTAAAGGACAAACTCTTCAATCTCTACATGGGGATCTTCTTTTTTTTTTTTTTTCCCTTAGCTTCAAGTGTAGCTGACTTGAATATGCAGACAGTTCTTCTCTAAATTACTTGGAAAAAATATTTCTTCATGAAGTCATCTGTCTTCTTTCCTATGTCTGCTGTTTTTAAGAAATAGCAATCACGTGGTTATTTTCCAACAGTTGGTAAATGTCTATCAGAAAGATTACATGCAGTTTGCAAGGAAAAGACTGTTTTTCAAAGGTTGCTGAAACCAGAAAGAATTCCCTTAAGAAACTATCCATCAGTATTTATGACATTTCTAAAGGAATAGGAAATAAAAACTTGCAATTTAATTTTTAATATAAATATTACTCAGTCTACACTGAAGTCATCATGGAAGTTTTATTGATATTTTTAAACAAAAACAGAAACAATCTAGAAAGCATTGAAATCTAAAAATTCCATGAGGCTGCAACATAGACAGCATATTAAAAAGTAGAGACTATTTTGCCAGCAAAGGTCCATGTAGTCAAAGCTATGGTTTTTCCAATAGTCATGTATGGATGTGAGAGTTGGACTAAAAACAAAGCTGAGTGCCAAAGAATAGATGCTTTTGAATTGTGGTATTGGAGAACATTCTTGAGAGTCCCTTGCAAGGAGATCCAATCCGTCAATCCTAAAGGATATCAGTCCTGAATTTTCATTGATAGGACTGATGCTGAAGCTGAAACTCCAATACTTTAGCCACCTGATGTGAAGTACTAACTCTGGAAAAGACCCTGGTGCTGGAAAAGATTGAAGGCAGGAGGAAAAGGGGATGATAGAGGATGAGATGGTTGGATGGCATCACTGTCTTGATGGCCATGAGTTTGAGTAAGCCCTAGGAGTTGGTGATGGACAGGAAAATCTGGCAGGCTGCAGTCCATGGGGTTTCAAAGAGTCGGACACAACTGAGCAACTTAATTGAACTGAACCAAATAGAATTCTGGCCATTAAAAAAAAAAAAAATGATTCACATATTAGCATTTAATAGATGTCCATGAAAATATATGGGTAAATGAATAATGAGGCTGAAAAAGTTTAAGCAGTTGTTCTTGATTTAAAAATAAGAAAACTTAGAAGCTGTAGGCCTAAATTAGATTACAATCCAGTGTTTTCCAGCCAATTTCCTCTAGGCTCCCCTCTGTTTAGAGGCAGTTAATCTATTATATCTATAGAAAAAGACTATCTACCCTTAAGTTAACCATAAACAAACAAACAAACAAACAACTTTTTGCCATATAGGGAGGTAACTACCATGTCAATATTTTATTCTGAAATTAATAATTAGAAAAGTTGACCATTTTTCCATCTTTTTAACAAATGTTGCTAATTCATTGCTGTTTGTTGAGAGAAAACTTTTACACAAATTAATGATGCATAAATAATATCAAAGAAATGATGCAACTTAAGTCATCTTTTTGCAGAATCCAATGATATAATTGATTGCACCTTAGACAATCAATGAACAATACAATTATTGGGGAAAGGGTATTGGATTAATTCAAATTTGGGAGGTAATTTTAATATGTCAAAGTATGACTCCACACCCAACTGTCTGCTAAAATCAAAGAGGAAACTAATCTCTATAACAAAGATATCTATTGGACAAATCTTAACCAAGTAGCCAAATCTGGCATCATTGCTAAGACCAATTGGTATTATGTGCTTTCATTTATGCTGAAATGTGAAGTACACTATCTCATCTGTTAAGTGCACTTGCCAGAATATTTTACCCGCATCTAATTCAGGCATTGTTTCCAAATCCTAGTTTATAAACAAACATGGGAATAGAGGAACAATTAAATGACACTACAAGAAAACAATAAGATAATGCAAATATTAGGAATATTCTATAATATAACTGACCCAGAGGCTTAAAACATTAAAACATCAATTATACCATTGTCATGAAAAGTAAACAAATAAAAGAAAGTGGAATTGCTATAGATGAAAACAGGCTAAAGAAAGATGAGAATCGAGAGCAATTAATAAACTTACAAAAATCTAAGTCCTAAAAAGCAATAGTAACATACTTATTGAAGGCAATTCAGTAAATTGAAACATAAACAGGATATTAGATGAAGCTGCGGTGCTATGGTTAGTTTTCATAGGTCAGATAAGTTATATAAGAGGATGTTATATGAGAGAATCCAGTTATATAAGAGGATTCTTTTGTTTTTAGGAGACAATGCTGGAGTATTTAGGAGTGAAGTACTATGAGGCACAGATGGAAAATGTTAACAAGTGCCAAATTTATGTTGAATCTTAGTGGTTCATTCTTTTAATTTTTATGTATGTTTGAAAATTTAATAATGAAAAACTAGAAAAAATATTTGGTAGTAAGTATATGGCAATGATATATTGCCTAAGCTCTTATCAGTTAAGGGCCCTTAAAATTTGTCAAAATTTAAGTAGAATTGCTTTTAAAAGGAAAAGAAAACAGCTCAAATAAAATTTAGGTGGATGAACTTAGAGCCTATTATATAGAGTAAAGTAAGTCAGAAAGAGAAAAACAAATGTATATTAATGCACATATATGGAATCTAGGAAGATGGGATGAACCCATCTGCAGGGCAACAAAGGAGATGCAAACTTGTGGGCACAGTAGGGGAAGGAGAGTGTGGGATGAATTGAGAGTAGCACGGAAACAAATGCTTCCTTGGTGGCTCAGACAGTAAAGAATCTACCTGCAATGTGGGAGACCTGGCTTTGATTCCTGGGTTGGGAAGATCCCTTGGAAGAGGGCATAGCAACCCACTCCTGTATTCTTGCCTGGAGAATCCCCATAGACATAGGTGCCTACAGTCCGTGGAGTGGCAAAGAGTCAGACACGACTGAGCAACTAAGCAGAGCAGAGCACATGGAAACAAGTACATTACCATGTGTAAAATAGACAACCTATGGGAATTTGCTATATGAATCAGAGAATTCAAATCTGGTGTTGTATGACAACCTAGAAAGATGGGATGTAGGAGGGAGATTCAAGAGAGGGGAGACATATGTATACAAATTGCTGATTCATCTTGATGTAAGGCAGAAACTAATACAATATTGTAATGTAAAGAAAGTGAAAGTGAAAGATGCTCAGTCATGTCAGACTCTTTGCGACCCCATGGACTATACAATCCATGGAATTCTCCAGGCCAGAATACTGCAGTGAGTAGCCTTTCCCTTCTCCAGGTGATCTTCCCAACCCAGGGATTGAATCCAGGTCTCCCACATTGCAGGCAGCTTCTTTACCTGCTGAGCCACAGGAAGCCCCAAAATACTGGAATAGGTAGCCAATCCCTTTTCCAGTGGATCTTCCCAACCCAGGAATTGAATTGGGTCTCCTGCATTGCAGGCAGATTCTTTACCAACTGAGCTATCAGGGAAGCCCATTTTAAGGTAACTATCCTCCAATTATAAATAAATAAATTGGCTGCTGTGAACTGTGGGCTGTGCCAGGGGTCGGTGAAGGATCTCAAAATCGTTGGATGGAAACTTGCTCTATAAGTCATGGACTGGGTAGATTTGTGGAAATCACTTCCAGAAACCAGAAGGCCTTGGCTAACTCCTTAAAATCCTAGAATGAGACCGTCACCCCAGGTTGTACTCTTCCTCAGAAGCCATCTGCCACTGACTGGATTTACTACAAGGCCAACATGGCTAAGGCTGACTTGGTGGATGACCTTGAAAGAAGTTTATTGCCCTGAAGTTTCCTATGCCAGAGTATAAATATAGTGCCCGGGTGGATACTGAAGAAACAGAAGATGTGAAAAGTTGTGCCGAGTTTTTCTCTCTCTGGAAGACCAGGATTCAGGAAAGAGAGAGTTGGAGATGAGGGACATAATTCCATTTGATCCAGATGACCACTGAAGACTTCCATGAAGCCTTTCCTGAAACCAAATTAGACAAGAAGTACTCCTACTGGCTTCACAAGCCAATTGAAAATTTGTGAACTTGAGTCTGAGAGAAAGCTCTAGCCCTCAAATCACAAACTCTAGACATTAAAAGTAATTACACAGTGAAAAATAAATTAATTTAAAAATTTTCAAAGGCAGAAAGTCAGATAGATGGTAAATGGCCCTATTCAAAGTCACTTGTGATTAAACCTGCTTTATTTTTTTTTAAAGATAAAAAAAGAAAAACTTTAAAGGACTTTGTGGAAAAAAATTACAGTAGAAAAACTTATTCTCTAATCTGTAAAGTGTTCAGAACCAATCTCATATTTTTGGAAACAGCAACAACAACAAAATGATGAAAGTTGATAAAAATAGATATTGCCACTCTTATTTCTTTGAGAAAATGACTTGCAATTTCATTTATTAAAAATGCATTTAAAGGGTCATCTCACTTCCCAAACCCCTTCTCCTGCATTTCTCCTGAGAACATGCTGTGTGTCAACAGACCATCATGAATCATAGAATTCACTTCTCTCTCCTGTTGGTGCTTTTGTAGTTTTGATATTTCTCCCCATCACTGATTTTGTTCAAAATGAGATAAAGTAACATTCCAGTGGAGAAAAGCATGTAATTTATTCAGAAAAGTAAATATGTTTTACCTATTGATCTGGGTTTGGGATAAGATCTTAAACATGTCTTCAACTATAAATTGCAGAGAGTTATATGACTAGCTACCTCTTAGGGTTGTTTATTTAATAATTTATTTTTATGAAAATATATTTGTGCATATACTGGCCAAACAATGGTCTGGTTGACTGAAAGAATTGTATGATCTAGAGTGGTAAATAGATGGTAGCATTCTACAGTAGATAAAAGAGGTATTTCCTGTGTGGATATAATAATGGATCACCAGTCCTATGCATTAGAATGGGTCTCCTAAAGCCTGGAAACCTAAGCTGATATGTGAAGACCTAGTGGATCTAACAAAGTGAAGAGAGCCAGGAAAGTCACTCTGGTAAGATGGAATGATATGTAAAGGCAATGAAATTTAATAGCTTGGTCCACCTACTGAAGTCAAATTAAGAGCGGGATGCAGAGATTTCAGTAGAACCGAGAGTATAAGAATAGGTAAAGACAAAGATGAGATAAGAAAAGTAAGCAGTAGCCATATCGTGAAGGGCCTTCTATGTCTACACTTCTATTCTCAGCAATGAGAGTTGATGAAAAAAGTTCAGTGCAGGTGGTTCATGTTTTAGGAAACCAAGGACTCGGCCAGCAATGCTGGAGACTGATAGAGAGGGGACAGAGGATCAGACTTTATCTTTCACATTTGTATCCTCATTACCAAATACAGTTCATAACATAAGTAGATGTTAAACTCTAGAACTGAGGGCAATAATAAGCTGAGATATCAAGATCAGTGAAGCAGTCTGGAGATGTTAAATGTGATTCTTCATATTTAAAGTAAGTGGGACAGATTTGTTTATAGCTCTCCTTGAATTCTCATTTGCCTCCTGCTCATTCCCTTCCTCCCCACTGGGTTGGATGTGGCATTGCCTCACTGCTCTCTTCACCTTTAGTAAAATGCTGAATTCAGATCAGGCTTTGAGGAAAATAAAATCTCCCAGTTATATTCATAACCTCTTGCTCTACTAGATACCTTGAGATGGGGAATGTTAACTTCAAAAATCAATTGCATTCTCAGAAATAGAGTCCGTGAGTAAGAACTAGCTGGGGGCTTAACAAAGCACTGAACAGTCTGCTGCTGTGAAAGGCAGGGATGAGTAAGTTATGGAAGTATTGCATTTGCGCACTAGCTACTATTCCCCTGCAAATGTTTATTGATACAGATCAAACTATCTCAGCAAACTGAATAGACATCTTAATTGTTCTTAATATTTTGCTCATTTTTTCATGGTTTCAGACTGTGTAAAACAAGGTTCTTTTTTTCTGATTAGTATCATAAGCAAGAGGATTTAAATTAGATATATCAGCAACTTTATGAAAATGATGCTGATATGATGTCAATGTCATGGAATGATGGAGGTGGAGGTTCCAGAGACTGTCTACAGCAATACTGCCATTTCTAAGAAAAGAACTCTGAGTCCAAGGACACTGATCACTTGCTTAAGGTCATAAGCCCAACAATTGCAAGTGTTGGCATTAGGACCTGTGTTCCTTAACTACTTATATTTGAAAGATCATTCAATATAACAAGAAACACATACACAGATGCTTGAAAAATTATTGTATATTAAAACATAGAAGGACTATTGCACAGAGAACTATACACAGCATCTTTTTACAAACCATAATGGAAATAATATAAAAAGTACATGTAGATAGATATGTATAATTGCATTGGGATTCTCTGGAGACTCAGTGGCAAAGAATCTGCCTGCCAGGGCAGGAGATGCAGGTTCAATCTCTGGGTTAGGAAGATTCCCTGGAGAACGAAATGGCTACTCAATCCAGTATTTTTGCCTGGAAAATCCCATGGACAGAAGAGCTTGGTGGGGCTATGGTCCATGGGGTTGCAAGAGTCAGACACAACTTAGCAACTAAACAACAGTGGGCTCTGAGTTTCTGGAGTTAAAACAAACACTCAGCTAATACCACTGATGATGATGTGCAGAGCACAATCTGAATAGCAAGATTATTGGTCAATAAATGACTTTGTATGTATTTCAAGAAGACACAAAAATGGACATTTTACTCTCATGTTCCTTTTCAAATTACTTAAAATATATTTCTGAATTTTGGAGAAAATTTCCAACCATTTATTTTTATGAGAAAAGAAGAGGAGAGTAATAAGAATTAAAAAACATTTTAAAACTCAGATATTTTTCCTGAAAGAGAATAAATTTGATTTCATATTATAGTTTACAAATTATGCTTTATTTAAGTAAGTTAGTGAAATATCAAATGATATTTTAGATTGCATTTAGAAGGAAAACTGTATATATTTATCAGAAAACTTATGATGTACCTAGATCTATGCTAGTTGTTTTAGCAGATGCAAAAAGATAAAAGGAAATTCTCTGCTCTTAAGAAATTTATAATTAGAGATACATAGCCATGCAGATATGCACATGTGCACAGTCATAGACACACTCAGCTCAGCTCAGGTCAGGCGCTTAGTCGTGTCCGACTTTTCGCGACCCCATTAATCGCAGTGCGCCAGGCCTCCCTGTCCATCACCATCTCCCGGAGTTCACTCAGACTCACGTCCATCGAGTCAGTGATGCCATCCAGACATCTCATCCTCTGTCGTCCCCTTCTTCTCCTGCCCCAATCCCTCCCAGCATCAAAATCTTTTCCAATGAGTCAACTCTTCGCATGAGGTGGCCAAAGTACTGGAGTTTCAGCTTTAGCATCATTCCTTCCAAAGAAATCCCAGGGCTGATCTCCTTCAGAATGGACTGGTTGGATCTCCTTGCAGTCCAAGGGACTCTCAAGAGTCTTCTCCAACACCACAGTTCAAAACCATCAATTCTTCCGCGCTCAGCCTTCTTCACAGTCCAACTCTCACATCCATACATGACCAAGAGAAAACCATAGCCTTGACTAGACGGACCACTCAGTACATACTTATTCAATGGCTTCTGTTTCCAGGCATGGCATGAAGATCATGGCCACACTTCCTTATGGTGCTTAAAGACGCCCTATCTGTTACCTATATATTTCAAGTTTATTATGTAATATGTGAAGATACATATATAATGCATACAATTAAAATCAGACTAACCTTCATCCTCTACATTTAAGGCAATTTAAACATCTTTATCAATTAAAACTTTATATCTTATCAAAATCTTTTGATCCTTCTGATATATAACTTCTTGAATTGACTATATATAAAATTAATGTCAATAATTAACAAAAGAAATCAAACTAATTCAAGTAAACATGTAGTCTTCTTCCTTTTCCCAATGAGCACATCAAATAAGCTAATGCATAATTCGTGAAAGCTTTCATATATTGCAATGACTGTACAAATAAAGAAATTTAAGGATTAATACTATTGTGGCCCACAATAAGAATCAATACTATAGTCATAGGAAAGTTTTCTTGTTTTTCTAGGAAAGCTTCTTCTCATCATAAAAACCTTGAGGAGAGACAAATGATCTGTTGAGTCCCCTTCTATCACTAAGGAATTTATTAGTGATATGTTTCATGCTGGCTTATACTGAATATATTATAATTTCTATCATAGAAATCAAGGGTGTGTTAAAACATGCATATTCTGAAAGTCTCAGTAGCACTGTCAGATCTTGAATTTCTCTAAAAGAATAGCTTTTAGTACATTAGACTCTTCTAGAGTGATAAGATTGCTAAAGCCTCAGCCCCACTCTCAGAGATCTAACTTAATTGGTTTGGTGAGATGCCTATTATTACTCTTTTTAGTGATTTTAATGGGCTGTCTGGATTGATAACCACTATTTAAATCTATTCAAAGGAGAATAGACTTTTATATTTATGTGACATGATGTAACCTTGTAACTCACAAGCTGTATAACTTTGCAAACCTGATTTGAATCATCTGAGTCTTAGTTCTCTCATCTGTAAAATGTAGTAATGGATAACTTGCAGGAACTTTTGCAAATTCTTGTTAATTTATGTAAAGCACCTTGTACATAGTTGATTTCAGTAAATATTTGCAGATATTAATCATACCTGTGGTTCTGGTGGTGGTGAATGGTGTATTTCTGGAAGTACTGAGGAAAGCTATGGTAGGAGTCTTTACAGTTGGTTGGCTAACACCACCACCAGAAAGCTTTGCAGATGTCATGGTACAAAGCCCCCAACCACTGCACTCAGACAGGAATCAGTGTAAGAATCCATTAAAATGATTTTACTGCTTCTGGAAATGAACCATAGGTACCAGTGGACCAATGAAACCAATTTCTTTAAAAAAAAAAAAAAAACCAACAACTTTTTAATCAGTGGAAAATTGCTTTTCAATGTTATGTTGGTTTCTGCCATACAACAAAGTAAATCAGTCATAATTATACATACCCTCCCTCTAAAATCTCCCTACTGTCCCCTCATATCACCCCTCTAGGTCATCACAGAGCCAAGCTGGGCTCCCTGTGTTATTTAGCAACTTCTCGCTTAATGGCACCCTGCTCCAGTACTCTTGCCTGGAAAATCCCATGGACAGAGGAGCTGCAGTCCATGGGGTCACTAAGAGTCAGACACGACTGAGCGACTTTCCTTTCACTTTTCAGTTTCATACATTGGAGAAGGAAATGGCAACCCACTCCAGTGTTCTTGCCTGGAGAATCCCAGGGATGGGGGAGCCTGGTGGGCTGCCATCTATGGGGTCGCTCAGAGTCCGACACGACTGAAGTGACTTAGCAGCAGCAGCAGCACCACTAACTCTTTTATACATGATAGTGTATATATGTCAATGCTACTTTCTCAGTTTGTCCCACCCTTTCCTTCACCAGCTGTGTCCACAACTCTGCTTTTCACTCGGTTCATCAGTACCTTTTTTCTAGATTCCATATATATTTCTTAATATACAACACTTGTTTTTCTCTTTCTGACTTGTTTCACTCTGTAGAAGAGGCTCTAAGTTCATCCACCTCACTACAAGTGACTAAAATTTGTTCCTTTTATGGCTAACATTCCATTGTATATAGGTACCACAACTTCATTCATTTATCTGTCCATGGATATCTAAGTTGCATCCATGTCTGGGCTATTGTAAATATTGCTGCAAAAAAACATTGTGGGAACCTATGTCTTTTAGAATTGTGGTTTTCTTAGGGTATATGCCCAGTAGTGGGCTTGCTGGGTCATAGAGTAGATTTATTCTTAGCTTTGTCAGGAATCTCCATACTGATTTTCATAATGGCTGTATCAGTTTGCCTTCTCACCAACAGTGCAGGAGGGTTCCCTTTTCTTCATATCCTCTCCAGCATTTGCTATTTGTAGATAGATAGATAGATAGATAGATAGATAGATAGATAAGTAGATAGATATAGATATATAGATATATTTGATGATGGTCATTCTGACCTGTGTGAGGTCATACCTCATTGTAGTTTTGATTTTTATTTCTCTAATAATGAATGGTGTTGAGCATCTTTTCATGTGTTTATTAGACACCTGTATATTAAGGAAATAGGATTTTAAATCTCAGTGAAGGATCACAACCAAAGTAAAACCACTTTGGGGATTACTACTAAAGCCCACACAAAGATGAAGACACTGAATCAAGATATTTAGAAATGTATTTGACATTATACAGCTAATAGGGGGTTCCCAAGTGACTCAGTGGTAAAGAATCTGTCTGTCAATGCAGGAGATGCAGGTTCAATCCCTGGGTCAGGAAGATCCCTTAGAGAAGGAAATGGCAACCCACTCCAGTATTCTTGCTGGGGAAATCCTATGGACAGAGGAGCCTGGTGGGCTACAGTCCATGGGGTCTCAAGACTCAGACATGACTGAGCGACTAAGCACACACACACATGCACAATGGCATCAAGTCTGATTCCACACACTTCTTTGACTGTAAAGGTCCCCCACTGCCCAGAACATTACACTTAATGCTATGTGTGGCACTATTTTAGGCACTTTGTGAAATGGAAAAAAAAAAAAAAAGGTGAGATGATACTACTTAATAAATAGGTAGTGAGATGAATAATGATTAAACACTGAGTAAAGAAAAACCGATAAAAGCATTGTTAGTTTACAAGTATTTATACGAATTATCAAGACAGTTGTAAATTTGAGTTGATTTGCAAAAGAGTTGATTTTGTTGCTAATTGTATAATATAAAATCTATTTATATGGAAAAATCTCAGCCGAAGGATATTGACTTAAGCATCTTAAGAGAGAAGAAATAGAAAACATCTAAACTTCTATTAGTAAGAAATAGAAAACAAACATATTATATATTCATGACATGCAATACTATGTGCAAATGTACAATGAAATATATCTGTATGTAGGGGCAAGGATGATTTTTAAGACAAACTCTTAGGCCAAAATAATCATGCCAAAGAAACAAACATATTTGAAAGTATCTAAGTTAGAAAACAAAAGAAAAATAGAGATAAAATACTACAAATAGGTGGTGGAAGGAGAGAGAGATAGACACACAGAGACAGAGAAGACAAAATCTATAAAAATACATTACAAACATATGCAGAGAACATTCTGTGGAGGGAGGATAAGATTTTTATTCTTTAAATTACATATTTATATATTGTATTACTTCAGCCTCAATAAATATCTAAATTTTTTTAAAGGTAAACAGTAGGTCTGTCAGTGTCAAATTGGATTACTGATCATATACCCTCCGTGTGTATGCATCAGCTGTACTATCTTAGGTATCTGGAGTCACAAGAACATTTCTATATATATTATAATAAGCAATATACCATATTCCCTAGTGGCCCAGCTGGTAAAGAGTCTCCCTGCAATGCGGGAGACAAGGGTCCATCCCTGGGTTGGGAAGATGCCCTAGAGAAGGAAATAGCAATCCACTCCTGTATTCTTGCCTGGGAAATCCCATGGATGGCGGAGCCTGGTGACTACAGTACATCGGGTCACAAAGAGTCAGACATGACTAAGCAAATATACTTTCACTTTTATATTTCTTTACATCTACTTTTATACAGCTCGAAGACAATATTTATCCTTAAGTCCACTAGGCATTGTCTTATATATTTTTGTTACTCTTTGTTCAGTATTTGGCATTCTGAGTGGACCCCCAAATGAGATCATGTTCCTACCTTTAGTGTGGCCATTGCAGCAACTATTTGTGGAAGTTGATTTCTTAGGAAGGAGAGCATGATTTAACAATGATTGTGATATATATGGAATCTAAACAGATAGTTTTTACCTATGCCCAATTTGTCTGTAAATATACTTGGCCTTGGTAGCTAAGAAAATTAAGCAAACTCATTTGAGGAAGATGACATAATAAAAATGTGATATTATTTATTTCCAAGTTTGATAACTCAAATAGTTTTAAGATCCTCTGGTGGTAAAAATCTAGGCAGAGGTTTTGAGTCCAAAAGCTGAATAGATTAATTTAATTTATATATAATGGTTTTCTGGATCTGCAGGTATAAACACAAAAATCTTTAATAGATTTACTGAAATCTATGTCCCAAATAATTGGCTTTTATTATTATCAAATGGATCATTTTACCATTTGCAGAAAGAAGGACAGAAGTTTCAGATGACAATTCAATTACCTTATATGTTTCTTTAGAATAATCATTTTATACTGAGGGAAAAAATGATTTTGTATGAATAGCTTGTTTGTTTTTTTTTTAATCCATAGATATAATGCATCTTGGAGGGTGGAGGAAAATGTAAGGACAGTTTTCAAAGTTTGCTTCAAGTAATTTCATTACATAGTTGTCTGCTGATGGATTAAATACTGTTCAAAGGCATAACATCCCATAATGGACTGTAGGTAATTTATTAGAAACACATACAACATTGCATCTGTTTCTCAAAGATGTTCTTTAGTAATTATTTTTGGCTTTATATTATAGGCATAACATTAATATTATAAGAATCTATGTGGTTTTATTTACAAATTCATCCAATGTTAATACATTCATCAGAAGCTTTTGATATACTCAAAACCCCACTCTAAACTATAACACTGAAAAAATTAATCATATTTTTGTTTAAATCTCAGTGCTTAATCTTAGTCTGATAAAATAATATGTTGATGACTTAATAAAAAAATTAGATGAGGTGAACTTGAGAGTCCCTTGGACTGCAAGGAGATCCAACCAGTCCATTCTGAAGGAGATCAACCCTGGGATTTCTTTGGAAGGAATGATGCTAAAGCTGAAACTCCAGTACTTTGGCCAC
This sequence comes from Nanger dama, assembly GCA_917880005.1. Classification (NCBI taxonomy): domain Eukaryota; kingdom Metazoa; phylum Chordata; class Mammalia; order Artiodactyla; family Bovidae; genus Nanger; species Nanger dama. The sequence goes on from CAKJTW010000030.1 coordinate 10,038,806, forward strand.
CTCATGCAAAAAGTTGACTCACTGGAAAAGACTCTGATGCTGGAAGGGATTGAGGGCAGGAGAAGAAGGGGACAACAGAGGATGAGATGGCTAGATGGCATCACTAACTCGATGGATGTGAGTCTGAGTGAACTCCGGGAGTTGGTGATGGACAGGGAGGCCTGGCGTGCTGTGATTCATGGGGTCACAAAGAGTCAGACACAACTGAGCGACTGAACTGAACTGATATATGTATCACTCATGCAAAAAGTGTTACAAATCTATCGCAGTACAGTACTATATAGCTGGTTGTTTTAATTGGGTACCTAGGCTAACTTTGTTAGACTTACAAACAAATTGGAGCTATGAATGCACTCTTGGAACAGGAATTGATCCTGTGTACAAAACTTACTGTCCTTTTCTTTGTATTCCCTTGGCTTAAAGTTTGTTCTGTCTAAGAGAAGATATTTGAGAGACAAAAATGTTGAAACAAATACCATGTCCAAGTAATTTCTTAGAACCATGTGTATGCTTTCACTCCAATTAGAGAAAAACACTTGAAATATGTGCTTTGTTCACAGTTCTTTACCTTAATACACTGTGTCAGCTGAGAAGCACATAGCAAAACAGAGTTAGAAGAGCAGGAGGTTTATTGGGGTTAGTGGCTATGACAGATAAAAGGGAGCAGGAATAGGAAGGGAAAGTCTTCAAACTACAATTCATGAAATAAGAGAAGGAAGGATTAAGGAGGAATGTCCCAGGCTTTTATACAACTCAGAGAAAGAGAGAAGGTCTCAGCTAGTTCAAAAACGGCCTGAAGAGACCTACGATGAGTGAAACTGACTAGCTCCTAGTTCCTTGCCCATGAGCAATCATTGGCTTGGGCTCTCTTGAAAGAGTACATCCTCAGGTCAAATACTACAGCAGAGACCATGTGGTAGCTTCATGTGGAAGTTCTGCTAACAACTCTGCTACTGCTGTGAAGTCGCTTCAGTCGTGTCTGACTCTGCGACCCCATAGATGGCAGCCCACCAGGCTCTGCTGTCCTTGGGATTCTCCAGGCAAGAACACTGGAGTGGGTTGCCATTTCCTTCTCCAATGCATGAAAATGAAAAGTGAAAGTGAAGTCACTCAGTCGTGTCCAACTCCACGACCACACAGACTGCAGCCTACCAGGCTCCTCCGTCCATGGGATTTTCCAGGCAAGAGTACTGGAGTGGGTTGCCATTGCCTTCTCCAGCTAACAACTCTACTTGTTACAAACTCTCTAGTCAAGAGAATTCTGAGTGACACACCTCCATGGCCACAATGTGTAACAACTTCAGTCTTTAAATGCAAGATCAGAAATGCTCCTTGCTAAATTCTCTGCCTGGCAAACTCTTACTCTACCTACAAACTTATTTGCAATGTTACCTGTGTCTAGGGGCTTCCCAAGTGGCTCAGTGGTAAAGAATTGGCTTTCCAATGCAGGAGATGTGGTTCGATCCCTGGGTCAGGAGATCCCCTGGAGGAGAAAATGGCAACCCGCTCCAGTATTCTTGCCTGAAAAATCCCATGGACAGAAGAGCCTGGCGGACTACAGTCCATGGGTGGCAAAGAGTTGGATACGACTGAGTCTTCTGCTCTCTCCTGCATCTATGTTTCTTTTCCTAAATTCACTAACATAATACATCTTCTCTGCTTATCTTTTTCCATATCAATTTGTACTCATCATTAATAAGCCCTTGTTTATACTGCATGGCATTTGTAATTTAGAACATGATGCCAGTGCCAAACAACATCATATTGCAGAGTTGAAGACAAGGAAACTATTTAGAAACTTATTTTAGCTATCCGAGTAAGGATAGCTTATTCAGGATTGAATGAACTGAATGACAAGAAGAGTAATCACAGAAACACTAGAGAAAAGTATTAAAATGTCAAGTCAGTAGACTGCAAATCCCCCTAAGACCAAAGAATGTTTCCTCTTAATCACTGTATTCCCAGGACCAATTGCACAGTATTTTTCACAAATGTATACTCATTAGGTATTAGATAAATGGAAATTATTATTTAAATAATGTATTATATTTATACTCATTTGATCTCAAAGAAACATGTTTTATGCAATGACTGCACACAGCACATTGAGTTTCTCATGGTCCGGGGTTAGGCTGTCCCGTTTTTTCATTTTCCCTGTGACTAAGAACACTTCAAACAATGTTATTTTTGTTTATTTTTGTTTTTTACTAATATTGCATATGAAAGGTAACAACTTTATGAAGAAAAATATAACTAAAATGTGGTGAAACACAATATTGTATGGAGTGTTGTTGTTCCGTCACTGTTATTTCAGACTCTTTGTGACTTCATGGACTGCAGCACACCAAACTTCCCATCCTTCACCATCTTGTGGAGCTTGGTCAAACTCATGTCCATTGAGTTGGTGATGCCATCCAACAATTCGTCCTCTGTCACCTCCTTCTCCTCTTTCCTTCAGTCTTTCCCAGAATAAGGGTCTTTTCCAATGAGTCAGTTCTCTGCATCAGGTGATGAAAATATTGGAGCTTCAGCATCAGGCTTTCCAATGAATATTCAGACTGATTTTCTTTAGGATTGACTGGTTTGATCTCCCTGCAGTTCAAGGGACTCTCAAGAGTCTTCTCTGACACCACTGTTCAAAAGCATCAATTTTTCAGTGCTCAGCCTTCTTTATCGTCCAACTCTCCCATCCATACATGACTACAGGAGAAGCCATTGTTTTGACTATATATGGACCTTTGTCAGCAAAATAATGTCTCTGCTTTTTAATATGCTGCCTAGGTTTATCAGAACTTTTCTTCCAAGGAGCAAACATCTTTTAACTTCATGGCTGCAGTCACCATCTGCAGTTGATTTTTGAGCCACAAAAAATAAAGTCTGTCACTCTTTTCATTGTTTCCCCATCTATTTGCCATGAAGTGATGAGACTAGATGCCATGATCTTAGTTTTTTGAATGTTGAGTTTTAAGCCAGCTTTTTAACTCTTCTCTTTCACCTTCATCATTATCTAGAATGTATATATGAAATTAAAGCTTCCCTGTTGGCTCAGATGGTAAAGAATCTGCCTGCAATGCAGGAGGCCCAGGTACAACCTGGGTTGGGAAAATCCCCTGGAGAAGGGAATGGACCCACCCCACAAGTCTTGCCTGGAGAATTCCATGGAGAGAGGAGCCTGGTGGGTTATAATCCATGGGGTGGCAATGAGTTAGACATGAATGAGAAATTAACATTTTCATGTTTTTTTCTTCAAATAGGAAATCATATGTAAGTTCATAGACATTTGGTTTGTATCCTGTGTGAAACATATGGGCCTGAAACTATTTCACTACTCTGATTATTTCCTTCCTTATCTTTTAATCAAAAATAACTATAATACCAGTATTCAATTTCTAAACCAGTTAGTATGGATCTAAAAGGCATTATGGGGAAAGGAGGCAGCAGTAGCTGCTGGCTTGATTGGAGGACAGCATTCTTTGTTACTGGTCTAGCAGACAACATTTTTTTTGTCTTCATGGTAAAGAAATGAAAATAATAAAATTAACATATTCAGTCATATAGTCATGTGTCAAATATAGTATCTTTTAAAATAAGTATTTGGGGGATCTTACCGTTCTATTGACTATGCCACAGCCTTTGAATATGTGGATCACAATAAACTGTGGAAATTCTTCAAGAGATGGGAATACCAGACCACCTGACCTGCCTCTTGAGGAACCTATATGCAGGTCAGGAAGCAACAGTTAGAACTGGACATGGAACTACAGACTGGTTCCAAATAGGAAAAGGAGTACATCAAGGCTGCATATTGTCACCCTGTTTATTTAACTTACATGCAGAGTACATCATGAGAAACGCTGGACTGGAAGAAACACAAGCTGGAATCAAGATTGCCAGGAGAAATATCAAGAACCTCAGATATGTAGATGACACCACCCTTAGGAAGAGGAACTAAAGACCCTCTTGATGAAAGTGAAAGAGGAGAGTGAAAAAGTCGGCTTAAAGCTCAACATTCAGAAAACAAAGATCATGGCATCTCGTCCCATCACTTCATGGGAAATAGATGGGGAAACAGTGGAAACAGTGTCAGACTTTATTTTTGAGGGCTCCAAAATCACTGCAGATAGTGATTGCAGCCATGAAATTAAAAGATGCTTACTGCTTGGAAGAAAAAGTTATGGCTAACCTAGATAGCATATTCAAAAGCAGAGACATTACTTTGCCAACAAAGGTCCATCTAGTCAAGGCTATGGCTTTTCCTGTGGTCATGTATGGATGTGAGAGTTGGACTGTGAAGAAAGATTAGCACCAAAGAATTGATGCTTTTGAAGTATGGTGTTGGAGAAGACTCTTGAGAGTCCCTTGGACTGCAAGGAGATCCAACCAGTCCATTCTAAAGGAGATCTGTCCTGGGTGTTCTTTGGAAGGAATGATGCTAAAGCTGAAACTCCAGTACTTTGGCCACCTCATGTGAAGAGTTGACTCATTGGAAAAGACACTGATGATGAGAGAGATTGAGGGCAGGAGGAGAAGGGGATGACAGAGGATGAGATGGCTGGATGGCATCACCGAATCGATGGACTTTGAGTGAACTCTGGGAGTTGGTGATGGATAGGGAGGCCTGGCGTGCTGCAATTCTAGGGGTCTTAAAGAGTCGGACACGACTGAGCGACTGAACTGAACTGTTCTATTTTTGTAAAAGTAGTGGTAGAATAACAATAATAACTTATAAATATATTACACACTGAAAGGAGATCCAGTCAATCAATAAGGAAATCAATCCTGAATATTCATTGGAAGGACTGACGAAGCTAAAGCTCCAATATTTTGGCCACATGATGAGAAGAAGGTGACTCAAGATGGTTTGATGGCATTACCATCAAATTCCAGGAGATAGTGAAGGACAGGGAAGCCTAATGTGATGCGGTTCACGGTGTCTCAGAGTCAGATATGACTCAGCAACTGAACAACAACAATATGACACCTCACAGTTTCCATGTGTTTTCTTCCCCCATAGTCTCACTAAATCGTGTATATAATTTCTGTGATTTATATTATCTTCATTTTACAGAGGCAGTAACTGAGGACATGAGAGCTTAACTGAATCACTCCAGTTCACAGAGCAGCAAGTAGGCCTCAAATTAGCCAGGCCATTTGGCTTCAGTACCTTTGCTCTTCCCATTATTCCATGCTTCCCCCTCTCTTATCAATAAAATTAATGATAAACATTCCTCAGGGGGAAAAAATTGTCAGCATATGTGAACAATTACATTTAACAGCTACTCTACCATAGTTATAGTAATACTAATGTCAGAAAATAAATTCTAAAGACATATCTAAAATGAATCACGTGCTTCTTTCTCAGAAGATCACTTTTATGAATGTATGACACATTTATAATGCTTTTTTTTTAATGACCCAGCATCTAGTTTAAATAGCAGTATGATTTGAAATGAAGATTTATTACACTCTGACGTTGTTAAAATATGATCCCTAGTTGCAGAAACCTCTACGTAAATCTTATTACCACTTGATCTAACTCATGGGTTTTCCTAACAGGATATCATTAGAATGTGATTTGCCTGATTGGGAAATGCTTACAGATTAGTGGGTAGAATTATATGGTTGAATAGCAAGTGATGCTAGAGAAAATCTATGACTCCACTGGCTCTGGAACAGGGCTTACAAGTTATAAACAACTCCAGATAATAGTCTTACAAGCTGTGAGTGCTCTAAATCTTTGTTTTCTATCACAACATCAATGTTATCTCTAAGAAAAGCATGGCTTTACTTACCAGTTGTGAGCTTCATAGCCAGAGGGATAAACAGCATAGGCAAAAAAGTGTGAGAGAGAAACTTGGCTGGATTTTAAAGAGGTAAATGCAGTATAATAAGTAAATTACAGAAATAACCAGGGGTCATAAAAATGAATGCCAAAATATTCCAAATCTGAAGATTACTGTCCTGAAAATGGATATGTTCCTTGATGAGTAATCCGAAGCCTTGTAAAACACTTATCTAACAGGCAAGGTTACACTTTCTTCTACCTTACACCTGTAGTGACACGGAAAAACTGCCCAAATCAAGTTTCTATTTGTAGACGTTAAACTGTTTTCAGAACTCTCACCTTTTTAGATTTTAGATTTTGCTTTTAGATTTTCACCATTGAGAATGATGTTTGCTGTGGGTGTGTCATATATTGCCATTATTATGTTGAGGTTGACTCCCTCTATGCCCACTTTCTGGAGGGTTTTATTGCAAATGGGTGCTGAATTTTGTCAGCAGGTTTTTTCTGCATATATTGAGATGATCATATGGCTTTTATTCTTCAGTTTGTTAACATGGTATATCATATTGATTCACCTATATTGAAGAAAATCTACTTTTGCTTTATTGACTATGCCAAAGACTTTGACTGTGTAGATCACATCAAATTGTGGAAAATTCTTAAAGAGATAGGAATACCAGACACCTACCTGCCTCCTGAGAAATCTGTATGCAGATCAAGAAACAACAATTAGAATTGTACGTGGAACAACAGACTGGTTCCAAATTGACAAAGGAGCATGTCAAGGTTGTAAATTATCACCTTGCTTATTTTACTTACATTCATAGTACATCATGTGAAATGCCAGGCTGGATGAAGCACAAGCTAGGAATCAAGATTGCCGGGAGAAATATAAATGACCTCAGATAGGCAGGTGACACCACATTTATGGCAGAAAGTGAAGAGGAACTAAAGAGTAGCTTGATGAAACTGAAAGAGAAGAGTGAAAAAGTTGGCTTAAAGCTCAATATTCAGGAAAGTAAGATCATGCATCTGGTTCCATCACTTCATCGCAAATAGTTGGGGAAACAATGGAAACAGTGACAGACTTTATTTGGGGGGTGGCTCCAAAATCACTGCAGATGGTGGCTGCAGCCATGAAATTAAAAAACGCTTGTTCCTTGGAAGAAAAGCTATGAACAACCTAGACAGCGTATTAAAAAGCAGAGACATTACTTTACCAATAAATGTCCATCTACTCAATCCTATGATTTGTCCAGTAGTCATGTATGGATGTGAGAGCTGGACTGTAAAGAAAGCTGAGTGCAGAAGAATTGATGCTTTTGAACTGTGGTTGTTGGAGAAGACCCTTGAGAGTCCCTTGGACTGCAAGGAGATCCAACCAGTCAATCCTAAATGAAATCAGTCTTGAATATTCATTGGAAGGACTGATGCTGAAGCTGAAACTCCAAAACTTTAGTCACTTGATGCAAAGAACCGACTCACTGAAAAAAGACCATGATGCTGGGAAAGACTGAAGGCAGGAGGAGAAGGGGACAACAGAGGATGAGATGGTTGGATGGCATCACTGACATGATGGACAAGAGTTTGAGTAGGCTCCAGGAGTTGGTGATGGACAGGGAAGCCTGGCGTGCTACAGTGCATGGGGTTGCAAAGAATTGGACATGACTGAGTGACAGAACTGAACTGATACTGAAGAATCCTGCATCTCTTCAAATGGGAACAAATCCCATTTGTTCATGGTGTACATGATCCTTTTTTGGTCACCTAAGCTATGATGATGGAGGCAAGAATATGCAATGAAAAAAGACAGTCTCTCCAATAAGTGGTGTCAGGAAAACTGGACTGCTACATGTGATAAATGAAATAAGAACACTCCCTAACACCATACATAAAAATGAACTCAAAATGGACTGGAATGTAAAGATGGAGACTATAAAACTCTTAGAGAAAAACATAGATAGAACACTCCTTGATAAAAATGGAAGCAAGATCTTTTCTGACTCACCTCCTAAGGTAATGAAAATAAAAATAAATAAATGTAACCCACTTTAACTTAAAAGCTTTGCATAGCAAATGAAAATAAAAGCAAAAGTAACAGTCAGTCCTTAGAATGGGGGAAAAATGTAAACAAAGCAACTGATAAGGGAGTAATTGCCAAAATATTGAAACAGCTAATGTAGCTCAATTTAAAACAAACAACCCAATCGACAAATGAGCAGAAGACCTAAACAGACATTTCTCCAAAGAAGATATACAGATGGCCAACAAACACATGAAAATATGCTAAGTATCACTAATTCTTAGAGAAATGCAAATCAAAACTACACTGAGGTATCACCTTACAACAGTCTGGATGGCAATCATCAAAAAATCTACATACAATAAATGCTGGAGGATGCAGAGAGAAGGGAACGCTTGGACCTGTTGGTAGGAATGTAAGTTGGTACAGACACTATTGAGAATAATATGGAGATTCTGTAAAAAACTAAAAATAGAGCTAGCATTTGTTGTTCAGTCGTTCAATCATGTCTGACTCTTTGCGACCCCATGGGCCTCAGCACGCCAGGCTTCCCTGTCCTTTACCATCTCCTGGAGCTTGGTCAAACTCATGTCCATTGAGTCGGTGTTGCCATCAAACCATCTCATCTTCTTTCATCACTTTTTATTCCTCCCTTCAATCTTTCCCACATAAGGGTCTTTTCCAATGAACCAGCTCTTCTCATCAGGTGGACAAAGTATTGGAGCTTCAGCCTCAACACCACTCCTCCAATGAATATTCAAGATTGAGCTCTTTTTCTTTCTTTCTTTTTTTTTTTTTTTGGATTGACTGCTTTGACCCCCTTGCAGTCCAAGGGAGTCTTCTCCACCACCACAGTTCAAAAACATCAATTCTTCAACTCCCAGCCTTCTTTACGGTCCAACTCTCCCATCCATACACGATTACTATAAAAACCACTGCTTTGACTGGATGGACTTTTGTTGGCAAAGTAACATCTCTGCTTTTTAATAAGCTGCCTAGTTTTGTCATTGCTTTTCTTCCTAGAGGCAAGAGTCTTAATTTCATGGCTGCAGTCACAGTCTGCAGTAATTTTGGAGCCCAAGAAAATAAAGTCTTTCACTGTTTCCATTGTTTCCCTTTCTATTTGCCATGAAGTGATGGGACCAGATGCCGTGATCTCAGTTTTCTGAATGTTGAGTTTTAAGCCAACTTTTCCTCTCTCCTCTTTCACCTTCATCAAGAGGCTCTTTAGTTCCTCTTTACTTTCACCATAGGGTGTTGTCATCTGCATATCTGAGGTTATTAATATTTCTCCTGGCAATCTTGATTCTGGCTTGTGCTTCATCCAGTCTGGCATTTTGGATGATGTACTCTGCATATAAGTTACGTAATCAAGGTGACAATATACAACCTTGACATACTTCTTTCCCTATTTAGAACCATCCATTCCCTGGTGGCTCAGAGGTTAAAGCATCTGCCTGCAATGAGGGAGACCTGGGTTCGATCTCTGGGTCAGGAAGATCCCCTGGAGAAGGAATGGCAACCCACTCCAGTACTCTTGCCTGGAGAATCCCGTGGTCAGAGGAGCTTGGTGGGCTACAGTCCACGGGATCGCAAAGAATCGGACACGACTGAGCAACTTCACTATTGTTTCACGTCTGGTCCTAACTGTTGTTTCTTGACCCGCATACAAGTTTCTCAGGAGGAGGGTAAAATGGTCTAGTATTCCTATCTCTTTAAGAATTTTCTACAGTTTGTTGTGATACATATAGTCAAAGGCTTTAGTGTATTCAATGAAGCAGATTTTTTTGGGGGAATTCTATGCTTTTTATATGATCCAATGTATGTTGGCAATTTGATCTCTGGTTCCTCTGCCTTTTCTAAATCCAATTTGAACATCTGGAAGCTCTAAGTTCAATTACTGTTGAAGCCTTGCTTGAAGAATTTTGAGCATTACTTTGCTAGCATGTGAAATTAGGGCAATTGTACAGTAGTTTGATCATTCTTTGGCATGTTTCAAAACTACCATAGTTGGTAGTTCCTAAACTACCATATGACTCAGTAATCCCACTCCTGGGCATGTACCCTGCTGCTACTGCTAAGTTGTTTTAGTCATGTCCAACTCTGTGTGACACCATAGATGGCAACCCACCAGGCTCCTCTGTCCCTGGGATTCTCCAGGCAAGAATACTGGAGTGGGTTTCCATTTCCTTCTCCCATGCATGCTAAATCACTTCAGTTGTGTCCAACTCTGTGCAACCCCATGGACAGCAGCCCACCAGGCTCCTCTGTCCACGGGATTCTCCAGGCAAGAATACTGGAGTGGGTTGCCATTTCCTTCTCTAGCATATACCCTGAGAAAACTATAATTCAAAAGATACATGCACGCAAGTATTTTTTGCAGCACTGTTTACAAAAGCCAGGACATCAAATAAATCTAAATGTCCATCAACAGAAGAATGTATAAAGAAGATGTGGTACATATACTCAGTGGAGCATTATTCAACTATAAAAAGGAATGAAATAGTGCCATATGCAGAGATGTCGATGGGCCTAGAGACTGTCATACAAACTAAGTCAGAAAGAGAAAAAAACAAACATTATAAAATATTGCTTATATATGGTCTGGAAAAATAGTACAGTTGGACTTATTCACAGAATAAAAATAAAGACACAGAGGTAGAAAACAAACTTATGGATACCAAGGGGGGGAAGAGGAATTGGGATGAATTTGAAGATTAGGATTGACATATATATAAATACTACAATGCATAAAATAAATTACTAATGAGAACCTACTGTACAACTCAGAGAACCCTACACAGTGCTCTGCAGCGACCTATATGAAAAGGAAATCTAAGAAAGAGGGAATGTACCTATGTATGTTTTATATATATATATGTTATATACATGTATACATAACATATACATATAACTGAATCACTTTGCTGTACAGCAAAAGCTACCACAACATTGTAAAGCAACTATACTCCAATAAAAACTAATTTTAAAAAAGCGGTGATAAACAAACAAAGCACTTCACTTTATAGACACCAAGGGCTTTTGCTTGAAGTTACTATAATTTAGATAGTTTCTGGTGGATCTGTTTAATATTTTATTTGTTTTTTCTCCCAAAGCAACTGTCTATCAAATGTCAAACTCATAAGTAATAGTCTGAATTTTCTTATACACACAACATAAATTTTAGTCACTTTCCCTATGAAAAGTAAATTCATAGGAATTATTTTCTGCCTAATTAAATGTGGATTTCACTAATAATTCTTTTAAAAAGCAATCTTGTAAGATAAATAAAGCGAATGACTTTTGATGGTTCACTGATGTCTCTGAGGAGAGAAACAAAGTTATAGCCCTGAAACAAACAGAAAAACTCCATGGTGGCCTTTTTCTTCAAAATTCAAATTCAACTTCCAGAAAACTCTATTTAAAGTAAATTAAAATGGATAGTACATTATTTTGCAGAGATTCATAGTAGACCAGCTACCTTTGTTCTGTGTGTCACGAAGTATTTTATCCTCCTGTTTGTAAATCTTACAGTCAATAAACCTGGAAGTGGAGAAATCGATTGTCCTTGCCTTTAAACAGTTTTCAGAATTATACCTCTCTGTGCAAGCTCCATTGTTTAGCAGTCCTTTTTCATTTGATTTTGTGAATTAAAAATTATTAATTAGAAACTTGCAGTCCTTGGGTACAGTTAGAAGCGGTGTTACATCTACAGCTTAACTCTCACTGCTGGTAAATAAATTTTTGCCTTAATATGTGAATATAGTGCCACACTGGGTGCTTGTGGCTTGTGGTGGGGGAAAAAGCATCTGTCCATACTTTGACCTTTATATAATATTATTTCCTGGGAAGAAATGAAATCAATATATTTTGAAGCTCCAAGATAAATAATAATGTGTGTGTGTGTGATCAGTTGTGACCTCATGGATTGTAGCCCACAGGCTCCTCTGTCCATGGGATTGTCCAGGCAAGAATACTGGAGTGGGTTGCCATTTCCTCCTCCAGGGGATTTTTCCAACCCAGGGATCAAACCCAAGTCTTCTGCGTCTCCTGCATTGACATAAGATTCAGGCATATTTTGCATACTTATGTTAAATAATACTGGGAACAGTTAGCAGAAATAGTTGACCTAGTGCTCAAGAAAATACTTACTTCTGGAAAATTGAAGTATGACTCAACTAAAAGTCTTACTAACCAGGTCTAACATTCTGCAAATATTTAGCATTAAATCTAGCTTTAAGACTCTGCCTTATTGTATCAACGTCCATCCCCACATTTTTTTCCTTTCCACAGTTTCAGTTACCCATGGTTATCTGCAGTCTGAAAATATTAAACAGAAAATTCCAGAAGTAAACAATTCATATATTTTATATTACTCCCTTCTGAGTAGCATGATGAGATCTCTCTGCGTCCTGTTCCATTCTGCCCAGCATGTGAATCAACTCTTTCTCCAGTGTTCCTCCTGTTAGTCACTTATCAGCTGTATCACATATCAGATTGGCTGTCTCAGTATTGTTATGCTGTGTTCATGTCACACTTTTTACTTAACAATGACCCCAAAGCACAAAGGCAGTGATATTTGCAATACTGATGTCAAAGGGAAGCCATAATGTCCTACGTGTAAGTGAAAAGTTAGAAATTCTCTATTTAATAAGGAAAGGAAAAAAACAAAACAAAACACTGTATGTTAGGCTGCTAAGCTTTATGGCAAGAACAAATCTATTCATGAAATTGTGAAGAAAGAAAAATAAATTTGTGATAGTTTTGCTGTCATCCCCAAACTGCAAAAGTATGGCCACTGAGCACTTAAAATGGAAGAAACATTACATTTGTACAGTAAGATATTTTGAGAGTGAGACCCATTCACATAACTTTTGTTACAGAAATTATAATAATTGCTCTATTTTGTTTTAATTATTGTTAACCTCTCACTGTGCTTAATTTATAAATTAAACCTTGACATTAGTATGTATTTATAGGGAAAAATATATATCAGTTCAGTTCAGTCACTCAGTCGTGTCTGACTCTTTGTGACCCCATGAACTGCAGCACACCAGGCCTCCCTGTCCATCACCAACTCCCAGAGTCTACCCAAACCATGTCCATTGAGTCGGTGATGACATCCAACCATTTCATCTTCTGTCATCCCCTTCTCCTCCTGCCCTCAATCTTTCTAGCATTAGAAACTTTTCAAATGAGTCAGCAATTCACATCAGGTGGCCAAAGTATTGGAGTTTCAGCTTCAACATCAGTCCCTCCAATGAACACCCAGGACTGATCTCCTTTAGGATGGACTGGTTGGATCTCCTTGCAGTCCAAGGGACTCTCAAGAGTCTTCTCCAACACCACAATTCAAAAGCATCAATTCTTCGGTGCTCAGCTTTCTTTATAGTCCAAATCTCACATCCATACATGACCACTGGAAAAACCATAGCCTTGACTAGACAGATCTTGTTGACAAAATAATGTCTCTGCTTTTTAAAATGCTGTCTAGATTGTCATAACTTTCTTCCAAGGAGCAAGCGTCTTCCAGTTCATGACTGTAGTCACCACCTGCAGTGATTTTGGAGCCCAGAAAAATAAAATCAGCCACTGTTTCCACAGTTTCCCCATCTATTTGCCTTGAAGTGATGAGACCAGATACCATGATCTTCGTTTTCTGAATGTTGAGCTTTAAGCCAACTTTTTCACTCTCCTCTTTCACTTTCATCAAGAGGCTTTCTAGTTCCTCTTCACTTTTTGCCATAAGAGTGGCATCATCTGCATATCTGAGGTTATTGATATTTCTCCTGGCAATCTTAATTCCAGCTTGTGCTTCATGCAGCCCAGCGTTTCTCATGATGTACTCTGCATGTAAGTTAAATAAACAGGGAGACAATATACAGCCTTGCCGTATTCCTTTTCCTAGTTGGAACCAGTCTGTTGTTCCATGTCTAGTTCTAACTGTTGCTTCCTGACCAGCATACAGGTTTCTCAAGAGGCAAGTCAAGTGGTCTGGTATTCCCATCTCTTTCAGAATTTTCCACAGGGGGAAAAAATATATATATATAGGGTTCAGTAATATGCACAATTTTAGACATAATCTGGAAGTCTTGGAATTTATTCCCTGTGGAATGGGGGAGGGGGATACTGTAATCAACAACATTTTTTCCTCAAAAAAAGTTTTTTTCATGTTAGTGAAAAGCCTGCCCCAGGATAGGTGATAGTGCCAGAATACTGTAATTTTTCCCTGTAGTTTTTCTCCCCAGGGATTTGAACTCATGTCTACTACTCTGTTGGCCTTTAAGCACAGGGTCACATGGAGTAGCCTTTCTGGAGGGTCTTATCAACATTTGTAGGGAGAAATTGCATATTTTGTCACTTGGCTTCTCTTTACCAATTTCTGGCTTTTATTTTCAATATATTTTTGCTAAATGAATGACGCACTAGAAACCACGAACACAGTGCTGTCTGATATAGACCGTATCTATGATTGCTATCACAGAGAATTTATATTCTAGGTGAAAATCAGGTAAATAAGCATCATCTGTACAGGGACACTCATGGCATGGCAGAGGAAGTAGATTCAAATGTGAAAGTAAACAAAAATCTGTAAATCACCTTGAAAACAAGAGTCCTTATTTTTATGTCATTACTGAAAATACACATGATCTCTACGCTCATGTAGGGACTTCCCTGGTCACTCTGTTTGTAAAGAATCTGTCTTCGATGCAGGAGGTCTCAGTTCAATTCCTGGGTAGAGAAGATCCGCTGGAGAAGGGATAGGCTTCCCACTCCAGTGTTCTTCAGCTCCTGTGATGGCTCAGCTGGTAAAAAATCCACCTGTAATGCCGGAGACCTGGGTTTGATCCTCCTGTTTGGGAAGATCCCTTGGAGGAGGGCATGGCAACTCACTCCAGTATTCTTGCCTGGGAGAATCCCCATGGACAGAGGCACCTGGCAGGCTACAGACCATGGGGTTGCAAAGAGTCAGACACGACTAAGGCACTGCATAGCACATGCTCATTTAGTCAGCCCAGAGAAAAGGTTTAGGTGGGCAGCAGGTGACAGTTTTGTCTGAAGGAAACAGTACCCTATCCAAAAGTGGCCTTCAGAAACAATAGGCTGCATGCCACTGATCACAAAAAGAACGCATATAAGAGGACAGCCACCATCTACCCTGCAAACAGGCCCCTATGTATCATGGTGACAAGCAAATGCGATCATGTGTTATCTGTGGGTCTTGCATGAAGGTCAAATTTATATTTTTTTAAAAATGGAAAAGAAATGATATAGAATCCTTTTTCCACAAAAAACAATAAAAAATGAACTCCTTGGAGAAAATTTTTGGCATTCATAATATTAGCTAATGTTTACTATTTATTTTTTTCCTTCAAGGATTGTTCAGCATCATTGTCATTCACATCACCTTTCTTTTTGAACTATTGTTTCAGAAGCACTGCTTTTTTTTGGGGGGGCGTCATTTTTTGACAAGAAAGCAGTACTAACTGTGAACTGAAGGACTGACTAATACCAGTTTCTTATCTCCTACCTCTGGCTGTATTATTTATGAGTTGCTAAAACTCTTTCCATGTAGGAGTTGTTTCTCTGTATTTTGTTAATAACATGGCTTCTAGCAAAATAAAACAGAATTATTAGAATAAAATAGAATTTCTTATTCCAGCAATAAGAAATCAAATAAGATAATAAAAACTGTCCTTCTGGGTTATTGTCTTATTTTATATAGTAATACTGATGCTGAATTTAAAACTTTTCTATTTTGTCAATTCCAGAAAAAGAGTTTACAAACTTACTGTATCATTTTACATGTTTTATTAAAAATAAAATTTACTAAGTATGATATTTATCCATTTCAACACTAGTTTGCTGAAATTAATCACTTTGAATTTGAAATTTTTAAGAATCTGAACTTCATTGAGAAAAATATTTTAGATAGATAAGATAGAGAGATGATAGATGCACAAATGTATTTACTCTTTCTCAATATGTTTGAAATATAACAGTATTATAATATTATTGTACTATCTGATCATGTAGTACTTTTCCTGTCACCTCTCATGCCATTAATAGTTATTATTATGAGGTGACAGACTTCCCTTGTGGCTCAGATGCTAAAGAATCCACCTGCAATGTGGGAGACATAGATTCAACCCCTGGGTTGGGAAGATCTCCTGGAGAGGGAAAGGCTACCCACTCCAGTATTCTGGCCTGGAGAATTCCATGGACTGTACATTCCATGGGGTTGCAAAGAGTCTGACATGCCTGAGTGACTTTCACTTTTCATGATATGACAGCAGATTTTTGTCACTAGTCTTCCTTATTTTTCCCAATTTATTATCGTCTTTAAAAACTAAGCTGATGCAGCACTCTATGGATCATGAGTTCTAGGAGCAGACCATTTGTTTTTGACACCATTAAGTAACTGAGTGAATTGGGGAAAATCATTTATTTTTCTTGTAACATTTTAAAGTTTGTTTCACTGCTTTTTAGCATGCAGTTGAAATGTGCTTTGCCAATATGTGATTTTTTAAATATATACATGTAACTCATTTTTCCTTTTTAGTTTTAAAATTATTTGCTAATAATTTTATTTGTAATATTATTATATAGCAATTAAGTTTTTCTTATGTGAAATTTGCTTTTATATGTTTAATAGTCTCACTAATGTGTGTAAAAATACCATTTGTAGTTTATATTAAAGCATTTTATGCTTTCTTTACAGGTATTACCTGTTTCCTCAAGGCATGTTATTTCTCTTTTTGAAGGTATTTCTCTCATAGTCCTTTTTCCTAAAATATGTTTTCATTCTTGCTTCTGATTCATTAGTATTTGTGATGGTTAATTTTATCCATCAGCTTGTTGGCTACAGAATACCCAGATTAAGCATTATTTCTTGATGTGTCTGTGAGGGTGTCTCTCGGTGGGATTAGCATTGGAATCACTGAACTCAGTAAAATAAATTTCCCTCTCTAATTTGAGGACCTGAATAGAGCAAAAGGCAATGGAAGGAAGAACTGGCTCCTTTGTCTACCTCACCTTTTGAGCAGTGATATCTAATTTCTTTGTCTTCTGTTCCTGGACTGAGACGTATCTCATTAGCAACTCCTGCTGCCCTCCACCACACCCCCTGCCCCGCCTGCCACTGGTTCTCAGATGTTTGAACTCAGGGCTTGTATTATATCCTTGGCTTTTCTGGGTCTCCAGCTTGTAGATGGCAGGCAGATCATGGGATTTCTCAGTGTCCACAGTTGAATGAGCCAGCTTCTCATGATTAATAAATACACACACACATGTATCAGTTGACCCTTTAACAATGGGGAGATTAGGAGCCCTGAGCCTCTGCACAGTGGAAAATTCTCATAAAATTTATAGTTGGTCCTCCATATACACATTTCCTCTATATCTAGGGTTAGTCCATATCTGTGGTTCTGCATCCTAACCAACTGTGAATCATGCCATACTATAGAATTTACTTTTAAAACAAATCCTCATGTAAGTGTACCTGCAGAGCTCAAATCTGTGTTATTTAAGGCTCAACTGTACACAGGCATATTCCACTGGGGATTCTGCTCCTCAGTCAACTCCTAATACAGTATTGATAGCTGGATTATATTTTGTTAGTCCGAAAATTGACTACTAACCTTCTTATAGCTTCCCTGGTGGCTCAGATAGTAAAGAATCTGCCTGCAATGTGGAAGACTTGGGTTTGATGCCTGGGTGGGGAAAAATCTCCTGGAGAAGGGCATTGCTACCCACTCCAATAGTATTGCCTGAAGAATCCTATGTACAGAGGAGCCTAGTGAGCCACAGTACATAGGGTCCCAGAGAGTTGGACATGACTAAGTGACTAACACTTTCACTTTCTTATAGCCATCTCACGTTCTGATTCAAGAAGTCTGGCACTAGAGGTGGCGGCAGGGATTTGATGTGGAAAAGGAAAACATGGAAATGGGTTTTTACTCAGATGTAGTTGCCTATACTTTAATATGGTTTTCTCTTGTTTTTTTGGGGGGTGGGGTGGGGTGGGTCTTTGGACTACTTTGGGCAACTTAATTCCAGGCATACAGTCTATGAATCTCCCACAGCAACACATCAGTACTCCAAATTTTATTTGGACAATCACTTCACTTGGTTGCCTATGCTAATCTGGCAGGCCATTGCTAACTTCTGTGCTTTAAAACAATATTTCATATAACTTCCATTCCTATGTACGTCCCAGTCAGAATTTGCCAATGAAAGGAACTTGCTGAAGACTGAAAAGGCAGCTGGAAGGACAGACTTAATTATTCTCTAGAGGTGGTGGCAGTCAGACACCTGGAAGACAGGCCCAGCCGCATCACAATAAGCCATTGAGAAACAATCACACGGCAGAGCAAGACATGGGAGCTTCTCAGAGATTCTTGAGATTTGCTGTACATCCACGGCAAGCTTTTTAATAATCATTCACTGTGATGATGCAAGCTGAGATCTTCAGTATCAAATATTGACTTTTGGAAGCACCTTACAGGATCCTCATGTCCCTAGCTCTTCCAAAATCTTGTAAGTTCCCACCTCTATTTTAAAGTATTTACATGCATAGTAGTGGTTGCAAACATAGAGTGGTTTCTGTTTTCCTGACTCTACCTTGACAAATTCAATCACAGTGCTAGCTTGAAGGCAAATTCTTTATTTTTTTAATTGCTTCTTTAGAAACAAGAGACTTTTAATTAATTCTTAATTGACTACCTTAATGTCCACACCATGCCGTGTACACATACACATGGTCTTTCAACTATTTTGACTACCTACTGGGAAGGTAAAAAAGTATACATATACAATGTTTTTTTTTTCCTTTAAAAGTTTCTTTGACTACATAAAATATCTCTTTCTATTTCTTTTGGATGTTTTTTAAATGTGACCTTAACATATATTATTTAGGAAATCCCTATCATTCTCTTCTGTTCATGATGTTCTCCCCAAAAATTTGAAGCATGGTAACTGATAAATATTACTTTTATTAGATTTTTTTCAGATTAGAACATTTCAATAAGAGGGAGGAGTAATAAGGATGTGCTTAATAAACCATTTTGAATGAGAAGGCAATCTTTTGGGGTTAATCTTGCTTACTCCATAACTATTCAGAATATAAAAATATACAAAGGCAATTTAGTCAAATGAAGTTGGTAGATTTTCCGTACTATTTCTTTTATTCTGAGAATTCAAGATGTACATTGGTATATTATAGATGATGATGTCTTATAATTTAAAAAAATCTATAAAAATTTATTTAATCCTCATCTGACTGCCTTATTTATCACAGATGGGACATCCTACAAAATAAGGTAGTACAGCATGACCAGCGTTACAGCCCTCGGACGGACCAGGGTTACAGCTCTTGGATGGGCCAGTGTTACAGCTCCGTGTTACAGCTCAGTTTTATTTAGAATGTAAAGGAAAATACATCCTTGAGGCATGAGGGAATGCTGACCCAAAAGACACAAAGAGAAGAGAGGCCCCAGCTCAATTTTGGCTCCTCTTTTATATGTTTTTTTTTTTTTTTTTTTCCTCCCCCTGGGCCTACCCTATGTAAATTGGGCTAGCCAGGAATGCTGTTTATTTCACCTGAGGTCCTCACTCACTACTTCCTTTGTTCTATTTTCTCGGGCTTTTTCCTTCTTTATCTTTTAGCCACAGCCATTCTGAACTCTTTTTCCTATTCTAACTACCTAACAAAGATTACTTATTAATTGCTTCTTTTGTGTGAAGTCTGTATATAATGGAATTAACAGATTTTTTGCTTTACTAATTTAGAAAGAACATTGGTACAACAAGACAATATAGCTGATGTATATCCATGTATACATAACAAGTTTGCACATAATGTATATTTTTATGCTCTGATTCTTAAAGAAACTGGCATACTAGTTACTAATGAAGAGAGAAGTTGATATAGAAAAGCACTAAAGAATCCTAAAAAAAAAAAGGAATGTTATTAAAGCACACCATCACATTCTTTGATTCTAGTAATTATTTATTTATTGTTCTGATTGTTTTTAACTGCATTTTTAGCTTTAACTATCCCAGGACACCAGTGCAGTTAATTATTAACTAAATTGTGTAGAACCAACAGCTGTGCCCATTAAAAAACATCAGAAGAAAACAATATGGAAATAGCAATAACTTCTCAATATTTTTAAGTCCCTACAATACCTTAACAGAGTGAAAATTTATCAGTGTGACTAACTATGCCAAGTTCTGATATCCATGGGCTTCTCCATGGTGGCTCAGATGGTAAAGAATCCACCTGCAATGCAGGAGACTCTAGTTTGATCCCCAGGTGGGAAGATCCCCTGGAGAAGGCAACAGCTACCCACTCCAGTATTCTGGCTTGGAGAAGTCCATAAACAGAGGAGCCTGACGGGCTACAGTCCACAGGGTCACAAAGAGTCAGACACAACTGAGAAATTTTCACTTTTATTTTCCTGACATCCATACTCGTAAAATAAGCTACCAACATGTACATTGATGAGCTTCCTATCAACTATACTGCTATGTTTGACACGAAAACTACACATTTGCTTATAACTGAGTCACTAATTAATATATGTATTCTATTTCTGTCCAACATTGCACCTTCTTAAAGTGTTGAAATTGGAGAATTATATCGTTTGTCCTTTCACTTAAAGAAACTGTAACTTGTATATTCCTAGTCCATGACACTCTTTTACAAGCAATGTTTATTGACTGAAGATTCTCTTATGTTTTTCCTTTTTCCATATCAAACAAATTATCATCTTGTTTAGAATTCCATCAAATATGTCCTGTTTTCTCATTTGCTCTGTTGCCTAGTTTCTGGGTCCCTTTTCTTTCTTTCTTTTTTTTTTTTTAAATTTTATTATTTTATTATTATTATTTTTATTCTACATTACAATACTGTATTTGTTTTGCCATACATTGACATGAATCAGCCACAGGTGTACACGATCTCCCAATGCCAACTGCATAAATATAACATCCTCTCAGTGGTTCTCTTGGAGGTTATCTCTCATTAATGAGTATTCCATACTGTTAACAGGATTTTTTTTAAAGAAATTTTGTAAAACTATCATTTTTCTACCAAAATCTTGACTCTCTGTGAACTGATGTTGAACAGAAATATGGAGACAGAGTTATGGAGGACAAAGAAAGAGTGGCTGTGTTTCTTTGCCAGCCAAAGGGGGAAGACAGTAGGCTCGCACCTCAAGAACTGTGCCCACCCCCAACAACCCCCCGCAGGGAAATAAGGTGGCCTGGTGTTAAGGAATCTGCCTGCCAATGCAGGAGACACAAGAGACACAGGTTTGATCCCTGGGTCAGGAAGATCTCCCGGAGTAGGAAATGACAACCCACTCCAGTATTTTGGCTTGGAAAATCCCATGGACGTTGGAGCCTGATGAGTAACTGAGGACACACACACACACATCTAGTCAGGCAGGGGTGCCTGACAAGTATCAAGGCAGTAACAGCCTCACATTCATCTTTCTTCTTTGTCATTTAGTCACTGCCATGTCCAACAATTTCTTATGCAACGTTTGAAAAGGTTTCAAAAGGGTGGGGTTGCTGACAAGACTAAGGTCTGTGTAGGGTCTTAGGTTCTCAGGTCTTCTAATCTTCACGAGCTTCTCTGGTCCCTTTAATTTTTTCTCAGGTGGTTTCTAGGCCACTCCTCTATTGATTAACAGCTGTTCGAATCTGTCCCTTGGAACTCAGGGGAGGTCATGGGTGCTGGACTCTTGTCTACAACAAATGAGGGACAAAAATGCTTCCATGCCCGGGAGCCCCACAACCCCAGGGTCACACCCAATTTCAATTTGACCTAAAAATACTTTCTGATTTGCATTTGTTTATAGGCTATATTTCAAAGACCTCTGAAAGTCTTATAGGATGCCATATAACATGTCAGTTAAGTATTTATCTATTTGTTTAACAAATATTTTTGAGTTTCTGCCATTGCTTTAAAAAGATGCAAAATGTAAGAGTTGTGAGTTAAGTTTTATTTGGGGCAAAATGAGGACTGCAGCTCTGGGAGACATCACCTCAGACAGCACTGAGGAACTAGCACTCCAAAGAGGTAGTGGGGGAAAGTCAATATATACGATTTTGGCAGAGGAGGAAAAGCAATAGTTGCTCAGTCATGTCTACTCTTTGTGATCCCATGAACTGTAACTGGCCAGGCTCCTCTGTCCATGGAATTTTCCATGCAAGAATATTGGGGTGTGTTGGCATTCACTTTTCCAGGGGATTTTCCCAAGCCAGAGATTGAATCCAGGTCTCCTGCACTGTGGGCAGATTCTTTACCATTTGAGCAACCAGGGAAGCCCCAGTGAAGGGGGAGTTTGTGCAATCAAGCACATATCCTACAAAAGGTTTTCTGCTAGTCATGAGGCACTGATAGCTCATTGAAGGGATGAGATTAAGTGCCTAGAATAATGTCTGGAGAGGAATAAATAGTCAATTAGTGAAAGCAGCATAATAATTAAATTTTGGAACTCTCTCCATTACCCAGTTATGTGAAGTTCTTGAAAACAGAAGAAAAAAAAAGATTCCAGATTTATTTTGACCACTGTAAATCTCCTAGGACTTGAAATTCTATGATGCTTATCATATTCTTCCTTCTTTTCCCTAAGGTTAAGCTGTTTTCCTCTGTATCTTCTAGACTAATGGCTATGGATTTTGATGGAGTTTCCTTCAATATAAGTTTTTTTATGTTTCACAAAATATTAAACATCTACTATCCCAAAGGCTGTGACCAAGGGTCAAGGAGTTTTCAATTTTTTGACTGTTAACACTGTGGGAGCATATTTATTTCCCAATCGTGGCTATACAAATATATATTGTGATCCTGATGCTCTTTTTATACAGTGACACTGACATTCTTCAATGGAGAGATGGAAGTCCTTGTTTAGTCCCCTTGGATCTCAAGGGAACTTTATAATTTTGTTTGACTGTTAGAATGTAATCAAAGTGACACTACATTTCTTTGTGATTTCGGAGGCTAGGCTATTGAAAGCAATGCTGCTCGACTTCCTTGATTGCCCTTGGAATTCAGCCACCAGCTTGTGAGGAAACCTCTGTCACATGGAGAGATTACATCCAGGTGTTCTCAATGACAGCCCAAACTAGACTATCAAGGCATCCACGCATCAAGAGCAAGACACGAGAGCGAATGAGTCTTTAGGTGAGAGCCAGTTTTAGTCTTCATGTCTTCCAGCTCAGGTCACAGACACTGTAGGGCAGAGATCATTTATATTCTATCTGAATTTCTGACCATAGTAATTCTGAGAGATAATAAAAGATTACTGTTGCTCTAAGCCACTTAGTCTGAGTAGTGTATTAAAAGAATTGTAAGAAATACATTTTGCATCACGACCCAACACACACAGACACACACACACACACATATACACAAAAAAGCAAAACTAGTCACAACACTTAGAATCACTGTATGTAATGGATACTTTAATAGTGTTTTATTATATTGTATAGATTGTTATATTTTAATTTATTATTGCTATTTTAGATATTATTCCACTGAAAATATTGATTTCATGATACAATTCTGAGCTTCAACCTGCACCTTGAAAAACAGTTTTAATTAAAAAAAAAAAAAAGATGTTTTCTTTAAAGGAAAATTATAAATCAAGTAGTTTCCAGAAGGTGAAAAAATGGAGACACTTCCTATATTTCTATACTTTACTCAAGAAAAAAAAAAAGTCTAAACTAGAACCATGATCAAAATATTCCTTCAGAAATATAAAAATAAACTGCTTGAGGTTTATGAACTCCAGGAGTTTAAAGACAAGCTTGGGTAGATTGGCTTTGACCTATGGATCATCTATTCTAGCTCTGAGTAAATTTACTTGAAGTAAGCGTGAAAAAAAAATTGCCTTGTCTAATTCATTTTTAAGTGCAACCCCAGTGCAAAATAAGGGATGACTTATAGGAGGTTTATAAGACTAAGACCTTTTGCTCTCTAAGACTGACTCCTGTTATTGGTCAGGCACATCACAGCAAAAACATCACTAAATAGAATCAGGTCTCCAAGAATATTTTCAGCTTAGGGCCATTTATGGCTGTCTCTACCAAGCAGAAAAGGAAAAGCAATTGAATTTTTAATATAAGGTATTATTACACTATTGAATAAAATGCTTTGAAAGAATGGAAGAAGGATTAAGACAAGGAAAAAGAAAAAAAAATCCTCTTCTTAAAGCTGCTGGAAACTCTTGAAAAGTTAGAAAACTTCTATTTAAAACATAAAGTCATGCAAGATCTTCTTATCTTGCCTTAAGAGGAAGCTATTTTGGCTTTCTTCTTTTCCTTAAATTATCAGTGCTTAGTAAAAGTGAAAGGCAGAGACAATCAGTGGTAAATGTGCTATCTATCTGCTGGGTGTTACACAAATAGGAGAACTATTTGCATTGCAAATGAATGACTAATAATTTCATTCCTGACCAGGACCCTGTTTTCCATTTCAACATTTTCCTTTACTTCTTAAGTTCTAGATATTTTTAATAAAGTCCTATCATCAAGATGATAATCATATACTTTTCAAGATATTTTTAGATGTGCTAATGAGGAAGCCTGGGATCAGTAAAACAGCAAGAATCATTAAAATTAGACTTATTTGGCAATATCCATGGTGTTTATTTAGATTTTTCATTTCATCAGTTTAAAAATATTTTTTAAATGTTAATCAGTTTGCTCTGAGGATATCTGCACTTTCTTCCGCCATACATATTTTGTTGTTCAGTCACTCAGCTGTGTCCAACTCTGTGTGACCCCATGGACTGCAGCACGCCAGGCTTCCTTGCCCTTCACTATTCCCCGAAGTTTGTTCAAACTCATGTCCATTGAGTCGATGATGCCATGCAGTCGTCTCATCTTCTGTCACCTCTTTCTCCTCCTGCCTTCAATCTTTTCCAGCATACATAAACATGTACCCTTACACTTCTCTCTGTCTAATGCCAGAGTAGCTGAGATCCTGGAATTTGGGGTAAATATGAAAACAAGTAAAATTTGATCACAGAAAATCCAGGTTGAATTAACTGCCTCAAAAAAGTATTGACTTCTTATTCCCATAAACATGTAAGCTAACTGGGGGTGTGGGGAGTGATGGAAGATAACACTTTGGGGTAATTTTTAGGGAAGTAAATAAAAATAATAATTCATGAAGTGAAAGATTCTTTAAATGCATAAAATAGATACCATAGAAGCTAGCTCAAGAAAAAGGGTAAATTGAGGATCATAACGAACGGAACTGATGAATGGGATGACAAGAAGTGACAGAGTGAAGCAGGGAAACCTCAGTCATCAGGCATTAAGGCAGGTAGCCCACTATTATCTTCTGTTTCTATATCCCAGGTCCATTTTTGTTGGTTCTTTGTTTTTGTTTTGGAGGGGTTCAAGGGTTAGTTTTCCCAGTTTCTCCCCTCTGAATACCAGATTCAGGGTAAATTGTTTTTACTTTGAGTTTTGACTCAACTATTACTTAGCTTTACATGTTGCTTGGATTTATTTCAATTCTAAAACAAAAATGAAACTCCAAATAAATAAAAGATCAACTGCATCTCTGCATCTCTGTTGGAAATACAGAGCCGGGGTAGGGATGGGCAGAGAGAACCTGAGTTATCCACCAGTCTCTTGCCCAGTTCATTCCACCCATTAATGCCGGAGGGTGCCTCTGGGATTAGGGGATCACACAGTACCAATATGGCTACCCAGGCCATAAAAGCTCCCAGATATATTAATATCTAGTACAGTCACAACAGTACTTACGTCTCTATTATTGCCAAGTACAGTGCTTAGGTTATTTTGCATTCTCTGACCTCGTAAGACTCCTAGCAAGACAAGAAGGGGAATGTCACCCCATTTTGTTAGGTGAGGGAATTGAGGTTAAATAAGGTTATGGAATTTATCAATGATATTATGGCTACCAAATATAGGGTTAACATTTCCTTTCATTTCTACATGGTAGCAAGTTTGCTTTTATATTAGGCCATAGCCAAGAAAGAATTTACTGGGTTTGGTAAGAAAGTATACTAAATAAATTCTAAGTTACTCTTCCTCTCAGGTTCTACAGATTCCCTGGGTTCCTCTTGCATTAAAGATTTTTAATTTCTTTTCCCAAGCCAGATGTCTATAAGAAGTTTTAAGACATGTTTTCCATAGGATAAGTGAGAATTGGATAATCTGTATTTCTGTGTTTGATGGCTTCTGTATTTTTAATATGAGGTCTATATACTGACATTTATTTTATACCAGTTCAGTTCAGTTCAGTCTCTCAGTTGTGTCCGACTCTTCGCGACCCCATGAATCGCAGCACGCCAGGCCTCCCTGTCCATCACCATCTCCTGGAGTTCACTCAGACTCACATTCATCGAGTCAGTGATGCCATACAGCCATCTCATCCTCTGTCGCCCCCTTCTCCTCCTGCCCCCAATCCCTCCCAGCATCAGAGTCTTTTCCAATGAGTCAACTCTTCGCATGAGGCAGCCAAAGTACTGGAGTTTCAGCTTTAGCATCATTCCTTCCAAAGAAATCCCAGGGTTGATCTCCTTCAGAATGGACTGGTTGGATCTCCTTGCAGTCCAAGGGACTCTCAAGAGTCTTCTCCAACATCACAGTTCAAAAGCATCAATTCTTCGGCACTCAGCCTTCTTCACAGTCCAACTCTCACATCCATACATGACCACAGGAAAAACCATAGCCTTGACTAGATGGACCTTAGTCGGCAAAGTGATGTCTCTGCTTTTGAATATGCTATCTAGGTTGGTCATAACTTTTCTTCCAAAGAGTAAGCGTCTTTTAATTTCATGGCTGCAGTCACCATCTGCAGTGATTTCGGAGCCCCCCAAAATAAAGTCTGACACTGTTTCCACTGTTTCCCCATCTATTTCCCATGAAATGATGGGACCGGATGCTATGATCTTTGTTTTCTGAATGTTGAGCTTTAAATCAACTTTTTGCTCTCCTCTTTCATTTTCATCAAGAGGGTCTTTAATTCTTCTTCACTTTCTGCCATAAGGGTGGTATCATTTGCATATCTGAGGTTATTGATATTTCTCCTGGCAATCTTGATTCCAGCTTGTGTTTCTTCCAGTCCAGCATTTCTCATGATGTACTCTGCATATAAGTTAAATAAACAGGGTGACAGTATACAGCCTTGACGTACTCCTTTTCCTCTTTGGAACCAGTCTGTTGTTCCATGTCCAGTTCTAACTGTTGCTTCCTGGCCTGCATACAGATTTCTCAAAAGGCAGGTTAGGTGGTCTGGTATTCCATCTCTTTCAGAATTTTCCACAGATTATTGTGATCCACACAGTCAAAGGCTTTGGCATAGTCAATAAAGCAGAAGTAGATGTTTTTCTAGAACTCTCTTGCTTTTTCCATGATTCAGCAGATGTTGGCAATTTGATCTCTGGTTCCTCTGCCTTTTCTAAAACCAGCTTGAACATCAGGAAGTTCACAGACCTCCTTGAATCCATATAAGGACTCTAGGATCCTGTTATTTAGTTCAAAAACCTATTTGCAAAATGCTTTTGGATCTGTTTTGTTTATTTGTTTTACAGTCATTGCCATGAAAGAACCTCCACTTCTTCCCTGGTCTATTGCCAGATGTCTCATAACTCCTGGATCCTGATGATCTTTGTAAACCATCCTTGCCACCAGACCCTGACACAAACAAATGCTTAATAAATAGGCATTTGCTGATAAGACATTCAAATTAAGTTTTAATTTCAAAATATCTTTGTTAAAAAAAGGCTCACAAATTTTACAAGTAGATTCAAAACAACTGTGAGGTCGATTTTTTTGTAGTTGTTCTTTAATCACTTAAGGGTGAAATGTAGGTTGAGCAGGCCCCATGGTCCTAGAAGAAACAGTGTGAATGAAGTTTGTGCTTAGTGACATCTTCATGAAGTTATTTAAGGACTTCTTTCAAAATGTTTCTTAAAGAGGAAATCTGGAGTAGGATTCTACCATTTTGAATTTGGCACAAATTAATTCTTATGTGGAAATAATAAAATAAGATTGTAAGTTTAGAATATACAGGAGGAAGTTTCAAAGAACTCTCAGAACATCTGGGAGTAGGATTATCTGCCAACAAATAAACACTGTAGCCTGAAGGAATCTGGATCTGCCATCATATCAGTGGACATGCAAAAAAAATTACATAGGATATAATTAAATAGTGACCTAAGGTGCACCCAGGCTTCTTATGCTGCACTAGTGGGAAAGAGCACGGCTGTCAATGCAGGAGGCGTAAAAGATTCCTGGGTCGATCCCTGGGTCGGGAAGATTCCCTGGGAAAGGAAATGGCAACCCACAGTATTCTTGGCTGGAGAATTCCATGAACAGAGGAGCCTGGGAGGGTACAGTCCATGGGGTCGCAAAGAATCAGACATGACTGAGCGACTAACATGCTTCTGGCATTCGAAGAGGGGAGATGACTGCTTTAGACTGAATTAGTAGGTACAAGGATAATTCTAGAGATGTCTATAGATGGCAGAAGATGATAGTGTTTTTGTTAATATGAACATAAGCAAAATTTTAGAAACTAACAGATTATTTCCTTTCCAGATTTGCACTTAAACTTCTGATATTACCTGTATAGTTTTAAAAGTCCAATATTTTATTTCTATCAGCAGTACCTGTTGATACTTTAATACTACAATGATTAATTATTTTATATTTCTTATACTTCTATCCAATATAAAACAACATAAAACAATTTTAATTTTACATTATTTTTTGAACTTTTATGTATAAAAATGCCTCAATTATTTTTGCTAGCTTTATATTATCTCCTTTGATATCAACATAGAAAAGTTAAAAAAAAATCAGCAAAATTGTCTCTGTATTCTACCTTTTAACTCTCTTTTAGTTACATAATTTCTAGAATGTCGCATAAAAATATTCACATTCTTTTCTGTCATAATTAATTGCATTTATTTAAAATTTTTTTACATTTTAACATTAACATTTGATGCTTTTATCCAAGATGAATGGATTCATTACTGACAGGCAAAACCTTTGCTTTTATTTTTATATTACATCTGGGTTGAAGAAATTTAGTAAGTTCCTAAGATAGCAGTAATGTGAACAATTTTCCCTGAGTTCTTAAATACTAACTTTATTGTTCTTTTATTTATCCTATCTGTCTCACTGAAAAAATTGTGTAAGTATTGCACTACTGTCTTATACATTGTATAACACTGCAAACAACTCTGAGACCAGCCTAAATTTTTATTCCACTTTAATGGTTTTGAAATTGGCGATATAACTCAGTGTCATCCATTTTGAATCAATATTTCTCAAATTAATTGCACCTTTTAAATCTATGTACTGAGGTCCTCTTTTAATTTGTGTTTTATTTTTTCTCCCCTTGTGATGTTTTTTAAAACGTGTGTTCTATTTTTCTCCCACTTTTGTCGTTGCTCTATTGCTGAGTCATGTCTGACTCTTTGCAACCCTATGGACTGCAGCACACCAGACTTCCCTGTCCTTCACTGTCTCCTGGAGTCCAAGGGACTCTCCAAAGTCTTCTCCATTCAGTTCAGTTCAGTTCAGTTGCTCCGTTCTGTCCGACTCTTGGCGACCCCATGAACCATAGCATGCTAGGCCTCCTTGTCCATCACCAACTCCCGGAATCCACCCAAAACCACATCCATGGTGTCAGTGACACCATCCAAACATCTCTTCCTCTGTCTTCCCCTTTCCTCCTACCCTCAATCTTTCCCAGCATCAGGGTCTTTCCAAATGAGTCAGCTCTTGGCATCAGGTGGCCAAAGTGTTTGAGTTTCAGCTTCAATATCAGTCCTTCTAAGGAACACCCAGGACTGATTTTCTTCAAGATGGACTGGATGGATCTCCTTGCAGTCCAAGGGACTCTCAAGAGCCTTCTCTAACATGACAGTTCAAAAGCACCAATTTTTCGCTGCTCAGCTTTCTTTATAGTAAAACTCTCACATCCATACATGACCACTGGAAAAACCATAGCCTTGACTAGACAGACCTTTGTTGGCAAAGTAATGTCTCTGCTGTTTAGTATGCTGTCTAGGTTGGTCATAGCTTTCTTTCAAAGGAGTAAGCCTCTTTTAATTTCATGGCTGAAATCACCATCTGCAGTGATTTTTGGAGCCCAAAAAAATTAAGTCAGCCACTGTTTCCACTGTTTCCCTATCTATTTGCCTTGAAATGATGGGAGCAGATTCCATGATCTTAGTTTTCTGAATGTTGAGCTTTAAGCCAACTTTTTCACTCTCCGCTTTCCCTTTCATCAAGAGGCTCTTTAGTCCTTCTTCACTTTCTGCCATAAGGGTGGTGCCATCTGCATATCTGAGGTTATTGATATTTTCTCCCAGGAATCTTGATTCCAGCTTGTGTTTCTTCCAGTCCAGCATTTCTCACGATGTACTCCGCATAGAAGTTAATTAAGCAGGGTGACAATATACAGCCTTGACGTACTCCTTTTCCTATTTGGAACCAGTTTGTTCCATGTCCAGTTCTAACTGTTGCTTCCTGACCTGCATACAGGTTTCTCAAGAGGCAGGTCAGGTGGTCTGCTATTCCCATCTCTCTCAGAATTTTCAAATTCATCAGTTCTTCAGTGTTAAGCCTTTATGGTCCACCTCTCACATCCATACACATTTTTCCCTCAGAAGTCTCATTTACATAAGATACTACCTTCACTTCTCTTATACTTCTTCTGTCTTGTGCTTGTTCCAATTTCAACCAATTTTTCCATTAGTTTTATTTTTTCTCCCAAACATTTCTTGTGCTTTTACAGTTCATGTTTCATCTCTTTATACTGACTTCTTGTTTTAATTCCCTTATCTCCTCTATGAGCTTGTCCATTTTTCCACCTCATTTATTTTATGTTTCTTTATTTGTTCATTAATTACTTGGCCAACTATTCATTCAAAATTTCCCTCTGATCCATTATAATATCTTTTCTACTCATATTCTATATCTACCATCCTGTATTTTTTCCATTTTGCTTGTACCATACATATTAAATACTTTTAAGTGCTCATGTTACTCATATTTTTCCTTAATTATACACTAATTTAAAGTCATTACTGGCACATGATTACTAAAGTCCATCGTTTACATTAAAGTTCACTCAGTGTGGTACAATTCTACTGCTTTTGATAATTGTACAATATCGTATATCCACCATTACAGTATTAAAAAAATAATTTCACTGCCCTAAGCATCCTTTATACTTTATTCATCTTCTGTCCCCTAACTACTGGAAATCAGTGATGTTTTCACTGTATCCAAAATTTTGCCTTTTACAGAATGTCATGTAGTTGGAATCATTCAGTACACAGATTTCTAAGACTGCCTTCTTTCACTTAGTAATGTGAATTTAAGCTTCCTGCATGCTTTTTTTCATTGCTTGATAGCTCATTTCTTTTCAATGCTGAATACTGTTCCATTATGCAAATCTGCATGAGTTCATGAGTCTGAAATCTAATTTTTCCTCCTATTGAACTATTTTTGAAAAATTTCAAACTCTTTTTATCCATTCACACATTAAAATTGGATGCAAGTCTGAGTGAACTCGGGAGTTGGTGATGGACAGGGAGGCCTGGTGTGCTGCAGTTCATGGAGTCGCAAAGAGTCGGACACGACTGAGCAACTGAACTGAACTGAACTGAACACATTAAAATACATCTTGCCTGTTTTCAATCCACTTTGGGGGCAATTTTGAATAAAGCTGATATATATGATTTCATATCAATTAGCTTTTGAACAGAGAATAATAGTCTTCTACTAAGAAATCTCTATTAAACTAGATAATCCATATAAAGTGGAATTGCAAGGATGAAACAGATATGTATTTTAATATTGCTCAATAAGCTCTTCACATATTTGAACTCATTTTTATCCCCATGGACAATACATGAATTATTTGCACAACATTTGAAACCTGTAAGCATTATATTTTCATGTGTACATGAATGACCAATTTGCTCAGTAAAAATATATCTTATTCCTAATTTAATTTGTGTTTACCCAACTACTAATCAGATCAGAAATCTTTAATGTGTTGATTATTCAAGTGTAATTTAAAAACTACAGCCCAGGTAGAGAGGACTGAGGTAACAATTCTCCCAATCCATGCTATATTATAATTTTTGATCTATCTAAGGCCTTTCTGGACATGGAACAATAGACTGGTTCTAAATAGGAAAAGGAGTATGTCAAGGCTGTATAAATCCAAAAATCACTGCAGATGGTGATATCAGCCATGAAATTAAAAGAGGCTTACTCCTTGGAAGGAAAGTTATGACCAACCTAGACAGAATATTAAAAAGCAGAGACATTACTTTGTCAACAAGGTCCATCTAGTCAAGGCTATGGTTTTTCCAGTGGTCATGTATGGATGTGAGAGTTGGACACTAAAGAAAGCTAAGCGCAAAAGATTTGATGGTTTTGAACTGTGGTGTTTGAGAAGACTCTTGAGAGTCCCCTGAACTCAAGGAGATCCAACCAGTCCATCTTAAAGAAGATCAGTCCTGAGTGTTCCTTGGAAGGACTGATGTTCAAGCTGAAACTCCAATACTTTGGCCACCTGATGCAAAGAGCTGACTCATTTGGAAAGACCCTGATGCTGGGAAAGATTGAGGGCAGGAGGAGAAGGGGACAACAGAGGATGAGATGGTTGGATGCCATCACTGACACAGTGGACATGGTTTGGGTGGACTCCGGGAGTTGGTGATGGACAGGGAGGCCTAGTGTTCTGTGGTTCATGGGGTCGCAAAGAGTGGGACATGACTGAACAACTGAACTAATGGCCTTTCTATTACTTTATCTCCTAATTTACTCTTTTAATTTGGATTGCTACTGCCATTACT
Source organism: Nanger dama (assembly GCA_917880005.1). Taxonomy (NCBI): domain Eukaryota; kingdom Metazoa; phylum Chordata; class Mammalia; order Artiodactyla; family Bovidae; genus Nanger; species Nanger dama. Next base: position 10,071,495 of record CAKJTW010000030.1, read on the forward strand.
TTTTCTGAACACAGGCAGTCATTCAATGTGTTTAGTGTATCTTTTTATTGTACTGAAAAATCTATATAGCTGCATTAAAAGCAATTTGATTTTAATTTTATGTAAAGGGTATTATGTTATATACCTAATCCTATTTCTTAGTTGTCTCATTTAGCACTTTGTTTTTAATAGCAGACATACTATGATCTACAAATCTTATTTTGTACTGCTTCTAGTTGAGAAGATTTTGATAATGTTTTAATACATCATCATTATTTAATTTTCATCTATTTCTCACATTAATATTAGAATTTTATGTTTTTCTATAAATTCACCAATTTGTGAATTCTTGATTTTGTATTTATTAAAAATATCTTCCTTAATCCAGGATTTAAAAGATAAATCTTTATATTTTATAACACTTTTAACACCCCCATCCCAATTCATAACAGATTGGCACAGGTGTGGATGGACCTCAAGATGCTTCCTTTTCCATCTAGAAATGCTAGGTATCTGATAGGGTACCTATCAGGTGGGGAGACGGGGGAGGTGGGGAGATGGCTAGAGTACCTCACTAATTGTCTGCCACTCCAGAATAGGAAAAGCTGCAGATTTTCCCCATCAGACACACCATGGGGTTTGTGCCTGACTCCATCTTCCCTAACTATGCCCAGGTCTCCACAAGGCACAGTGGATGACAGCAGAATGGGGGCTTTCTTTCACCAGTACTACTAGGTCAATAGCCCAGCAGAGGTTATCATCAGTTCTCTGTTGGTGGCAGCAGAGGGGAGGCTGGATGAGCCCTGGAGTGCCAGGGGCCAGAGAGCTGAAAAACCATCCACAGGAGCTGGGGAAGAGACAAGAGGTGGGAATCTGAGCAAACTGAAGCTCTAAGCACTCCATCCCCAGAGCATCCTCCATGATCCTATAGGATGTTCCTTGTATGCATGTGTTCTCAGCCATGTCCATCTCTTTGTGACCATATGGACTGTAGCCCAACAGGTCCCTACATCCATGGGATTTTCCAGGCAAGAATACTGGAGTGAGTTGCCATTTCCTCCTCCAGGGTATCTTCCCAATCCAAGGATCAAACCTGTGTCTTCTGCAATGCAAGTATAATCTTTACTGCTGAGCCATTGGGAAAACCCAGTTACAGAACACAAATTCAAAAATAAAATAATTATAAGTGCAAAAGAATGACTATATTAAACCTAACCACAGAACTCTTCTGAGTGTGGGGCCTTGCAGGACTATACTGGTCACACATTCATGAAACCATCCCTACTTAAAATCTTAAGATATTACTCAAAGTAAAAGCAGCATCTTCACAAGACAAAACAGGGTACTGCACCTCCAGCACTTAATGATACACTTCTCTCACTCCTTTCCAGCCACAAGAGTCCTGTGGGACTCCTGGAACACATCTGGCACACTCATCACTTAGGGTTCACACATTAGTCATCCTCTTCCCGAAATTCTCTTCCATTTTTCCCTGGGCTCACTTTCTCATCTCCACCAAGTCTCTCAAATCTCACTTTGTCAAAGAGGTGTTTAGAAAGTTTAAGCTTTTAAAGTGCTAAAGAGCTTAAAAAGTTTAACACATAATCCTCTCTTTCTTGCTTTTTTCCCCTTTGGTTTTCACAGCCCTAATTATCTTTTTATTATACTAAATAATCAACTTCTTTATTTTTTTAAAGCGTTTATTGCCTATCTTCTGCTTCTAAAAAACAAGCTCTATAAGAGCAGAGTTTCTGATTTTCTTTTGTGGGTGTTTCTGCCAGGTGTTTGCCTTCTGTTTCACTGTTGAAGTCCAGTCATCTACATATGTGCCTGGTACATAATAGTTACTGAAAAAATACTTGTTGAAATAATTAGTTGACATTATTATTTTCAAATATGTTTTTTTAACAGTCACAGTATGCTAAGTGAAAGATATAATAAAAAACTAGATACTGAATGATCTATATGATACAAATGATATTTGTATCTGTGCAGAAATAAATTTATAGTTGTACATATGTGCTTGATGAGATGCATGTACATATGTATATGTATGCATGTGTGTGTATATAAAAAACTGAAAAAAACAATTAAAATATTTTTCTTCCTTTAGATGGTGAATTGATGGGTGATTTTAATGTCCTTTTAATTTTTGCATTTTAATTATTCACAATAATATTAATTTAATGATTAAAGTAATAAACATTATTTTAAGTAATAAAATAGTAACACTTTCCAGAAACACTGATAATCTCTCTAATATTCATAGAATATTTCTTAACTTGTACCTGTAACTTTCTGAAATTGCTGAAAGTCAGTACATGGAAATGTAAATCACTTTCCTATGATAGCTATGACATGCGTGCACACTCAGTCACTCTGTCATGTCCAACTCTTTGCAACCCCATGGACTGTAGCCCATCAGTTTCCTCTGTCCATGGAATTCTCCAGGCAAGAGTACTGGAGTGGGTTCCCATCTCCTCTTCCAGGGGATCTTCCCGACCCAGAGATCTAACCCATTTCTCCTGTGGCTCCTGCATTGCAAGCAGATTCTTTATCACTGAGCCACCTGGGAAGCCCAGCTAAGATGTAGGTCTCCTTATCTTCCCCCAGTCAGCATAAAACATGTCATACATTTTATCATAACAAGATACTGATGCATTATCTTTGCTCTCTGTGGAGCTACTGATTCTCTTTTCTCATTTATTACTAACAAATCTATTTTTGAATGATTGTTCATTTTTCCAGTAACTATATATGGCACAACCAAGAACTGACAATAAAGGAAAAAGTCAGCTGAATTTACAGTGATAAAGTTTCTACAGTGATAAAGTTTCCTTACTGAAGATACAAGGAAATACAGTGAAATAGAGAGCAATGTAGAGGACATGTGCATAAAGAATAAGAATGAACATAGATAGTATTTCCTATAACATTTAAGGCTAGGCACTGGGTGTTCCTTTTGGTCACCACCAACATTTTTACCTGGAAAAAGTCAGGTTACAATGAATATTACGGGAAGACTTGATGAGTGAACCAAGACACAGAATTAATAAACATGGAGAAAGGGGAATCTGATAGCTTGGTAATATAGAGCCGTATTAAGATCAAGTTTTTGTTTGCTTAAGTTTTAGCTCTCAGTTGGCAAATCGTTTTACTCATTCTTTTCCTATCAGCATATATTATGCCATATTAATTCTAAAAAACATTTTAATAAACTCTCCCTTACTTTATATGAAGAAAACTGACATCAATTTGATTTTTCCTTTATTCCTCCCTAATTGTTTTGAGTAAATTATCCAGTCTTTGTAATGTCAGAGGAAAACATAGTCCACAGTGCAGTATATTGAATTTAACTTAAATCACATGGGATGATATTCAGTACAATTCTCATTTCATCTCAATTGCACTTATTCCTATTAGGTTTAAATTTTATTTACTTAGTAGCCCTTTCTTTTTTGTCTGAAATTAGCACTCTATTAAGAATATAGTAGCTCACTTTTGAATAAAACTGAAAGGAATACGATATTTATTAGGGTCAAAGAAAATTGGACAGAAATTGCATATAAATCCACCTCAGCTCACATTTTTAGCACATGTGCATTTAATTTTTTTTAGCTCAAGTTAAAGCTTCTTAGATTTTTATAATTTTATTAACCTCTCATCACTCTGTGTTTCTATGTTTCTATGCAACTACTTGATAAGATGATCTATTTCTTGCTCTATGAGAATAGAGAAGTCATGTTGATTAAGTTTCTAAAATGTGCCAGTCACCATGCTCCTTTCTTTTCAGAGGTGGTCTGCATTTTCCCTTTGAACTAAAGCAGGAAAAATGTAGGGTTGATGCTAGTCATCTCCAGGTTATACTAAGTATCAGAGAAGTTAGGGAAGTTGTTTCTAAATAGCAATCCAATGTGTAGCATAGTTGACCTTCAAACCAGGTCTATCTAAATCCAAAATTCAACTTACAGGATCCATAATTATCCACTCCAGGCCTTCTCACTAGACTGTAAACTATTTAATCTCACCAGCATAGCTTGTTTTTTGCTGAAGACAGTATTGTCTTAGAAAATTATAAACTCTGATATAAAATTTAAAAAGCAAATCAGACTGTACATTACCTCTATTAAAATGTATATAAATGATACATAGGTTTAAGTAATATTCCACTTTTGTAATTTAAAAATATTCATAGAAGGGGAAATCATTTTACTTTCAGGGCTACAATGTAAGGCAAATAATAAATCAATAAATAAACACAGCAAAGTGAAAGTGAAGGTTGCTCAGTCATGTCCAACTCTTTGCTATCCCATGGACTACACAGTCCATGGAATTCTCCAGGCTAGAATACTGGAGTCGGTAGCCTTTCACTTCTCCAGAGGATCTTCCTGACTCAGGGATCAAACCCAGGTCTCCCATATTGCAGGAGAATTCTTTACTGTCTGAATCATAAGGGAAACCCAAGAATACTGGAGTGGGTAGCCTATCCCTTCTCCAGGGGATCTTTCTGACTCAGGAATCAAATCTGGGTCTCCTGTATTGTAGGTGGATTCTTTACCACCTGAGCTATGAGGGAACAAACATCTAAACTAAAACCACTTCCAATTTCTTAGGCAGAAATCTGACTCACAGCAAAAAACACTGTTTCTTAGTCTATTCTTTTGTTGTCAAGTAAAATAACAGTATATATTAGGAAAAAATAAACCAAAACAAATTTTTTTGAAAAACAGATACTATATACAAAGAAAAAGTCAAAACTCGATGCAAGTTATGGAAAAAAATGATTTACTGAGACAAATTTCAGTTATTTATATTGATGTATTTAGAAGTTCATTTTTCATAGTTAGATGAAGATTAAGAGTATAATTCTTAAATCTTTTGTTATAGTTCTTTCAAAATATTCTTTCTTTACTTCATTCAGTACAGAAACAATTTTTGTCATGGCAAAAACAAGCTAAAGTGAAATAAAACTCTAAATTGATTTCTTTAGAAACTTTAGAAAACTCTGAATACACTTCAGAAAAATTTCTTTCCTCTTAACCACGTTGCAAACTTTTTAAAAAATGTATTTCATCTAATTTTCACTAGAAAGGAAAAATCATTCTGCTTATAAATCTACAAATATATTTTCCAGCAAATTAAGATGACATAACTTCTAATTTCCAAATACTCATTTATAATTGATCATTAATTTTTATATACGCATACATGATTGATAAAAGAGAGATGTATTTGAACATCAAATTAGCCATTTACATGTAAGCTATTTCTCCATTCAGTCGATTTTAAAATCTGTGAATAAAAGTGAAAGCAACTTCAGTTGATATTAATTTAATAACCTAGTGACAGTAGAAAAAATGAGCATGGGTTGTTTTTGACTGAGATGAATTTTAAAGTGAAGTTTTTCTCTGCTTAGCTTTGCAGTTACCCTTAAGGCATTAATCTATTGAAAGGGATAAGATAGCATCTTTCAGAGGAAACATGTCATAAATATTTTGATAAAGTATTTGTAATCCTCCAGAACAGATGGCTGTTCTATAAAGATTGTCAGCTGAGAAGGTCTGCTGACAGAAACGTATTAAACAACTGCAACTGGGTTCTGCAGTGCAAAATCATATGCATTCTTCTATTAATCAATCACAGCTGGCTGATTTTTCTGACAGCTGGAAACTTGCAAGACCTCATTTGTACCCTTTGCTCCATTTCTGACTAATAAACCTTAAGTGAAGCAAAACAGGCTCTTGGCGGGGGGAGGGCATGCTTGTGTAAGGGGTATAATAACAGATTAATATGTCAAGAAGAGAAACATGAAGGATGCTGATTTAACCTCATAAATATGGGGAAAAGGAACCATTACTAAGGACCTTAGGCAGGAAATTTATATCAGGGAAAGGACAGCCCATATCAATAATGATAATGTAATCAAGAGAAAGGTTCATTTCCCTCTGTGGCTTCCATTTAGCTATTGGCATACCATTTCCTAATTGATTTGGGGGTCTATTTTGTTTATTGACATTTGGATGATATAGTTGGGGAAGGATGTATCACTTTACCTTATTAAAACTCAAATTGTATTTTTCAATTTTAGCATAATTTGTATGTAACATTAATATATTATTTGTAATTTTTTACTACTGAGAAGACAAGGAAAAGGTATCTTTAACCAATTTCCCTAAAAATCAAAGGACTCAAGACACAGAAAATGTGATTCCACATGACAGTAAATGGGTTTAAGTCACACTGTAGCCTATTACTGTGTGTTAAATTCCTTCCAGTGTTTATCATTATCTGAGTTTTCAGTTATTTCCTGAATCTTTGATTTTTATTTCCCAACTCTTTGATTTTTATTTTCCCTCCAATACAATGTAAATCAATGAAAGCAAGGATTTGAGTTTGCATTGATCACCACTCCACTATATCCTCAGTGTAAAATACAGTGCCTGCTACAGTGTGTCCTCTATAAATATATGTTGAAGAAATCTATAAATGACACTCAGTAGAACCATGAAGCTGTATTCACAGCATACGTTCTATGTTCTTGATTTGTTTACTTTTTATTTACACAAAATGATTCTTATCAAATATTCTGTACCTACTCCATCTGAGCTATTATAGTAGGTATATAAAAATAAATATGGATAGGATATCACCCCTGTCTATAAGGTTTTATAGACAGGTGGAAAAGGAAAAAAGTCAACCAAACATATGACAAACCTTTAGACATCTCTAGAACCATCATTTCTAAAATTCTGTTAAACACCTTATCCTGGATTGGGTGATCTATTTTCAATTATTACATTGTCTTGTAAAGAATAAATTAATATTAATCTGATTTTTTTGCCTCTCTTGAGGTTTTAAAAATTAGAGTTATTGGTGTTCAGAAGATTCTAGACTGCCTTCTCCAAACTGCACAAAAGTGAGCACATTTTCTCCTTTTTGTTCCTCTGAAAATATTGCAGGTTGTTCACTGCTGGCTCCCTAGACCTGTGAAACACATGAGTTTGGGCTTGGGGAAATGCGATCTTGCCTTCTTAATTCTGGTTCTCCTATAAGTCGCTGTTGAGGAAAACTAATGTCTCTTTGTTGCAGACCTGCACTTCAGAGGGGAAAGTTGTTTCTACCTGGAGTACTTGTAAACGTTGGATTGGCCTCTGATGGACAGAATTGTCAATTTTTTTAATGAAGCATGGCTTGTGCTGAACAAGACAAGCTGGGTCAAGCATTTGAAGATGCTTTTGAAGTTCTGAGGCAGCATTCAACTGGAGACTTTCAGTACTCCTCAGATTACAAAAATTACCTGGCTTTTATCAACCACTGCTCTCATATCAGAGGAAATTGCAGCCTGCAGAGGAACCCATCTATAACTGGAGAACAGTCATAAACATTCCCAAAAACCAGCTGGTACAACCTGCTCTTCTCCAGCAAAAGGGAGGAAAAGAGTTGTCATCCACCTGAGGTCATGATACATTTGAAACAAGAATTCATTATTGGGAGACTGAGCGACCTCACTTTCTTTCTTTCTATAGTTCCTTTTGGAGAAGGAAATGGCAACCCACTCTAGTGTTCAGTGGAGAATCCCATGGACAGAGGAGCCTGGTGGGGCTGCAGTCAATGGGGTTGCAAAGAGTCAGACACGACTAAGTAACTAACACACACATACACAAATAGAACATATATAATTATTAAAATGCAGAAGGGCATACTTTAAGTATTGAAGCAGAATGAGCTCTGAATACCATTTTGGTTTGGGTTTTAATCCTTTGTAATTCCATAATTCAAGAGTAATAATGCTCAGGAAAATTTCAGATGATTCAGAAGTATGTGAAGAATGAGTGAAAAAATGTTCTTTCTTCCCATGCTATCCCCCAGAAGTAACTGTTGTCAACACTTTAGTATTTCCTTTATCTATAGCTAGTTTTTATATTGGAGAAGGCAATGGCAACCCACTCCAGTCCCCTTGCCTGGAAAACCCCGTGGACGGAGGAGTCTGATAGGCTGCAGTCCATGGGGTCACAAACAGTTGGGCATGACTGAGCGACTTCACTTTCACTAATGTCTCTTTGGTCTCAAATGACTGGATTGAAATAAATAAAATTATAAAGAGCTTTTCATTCTCACACAATCTGGAATGTATCCAGTTAATAACAGATGCAAATAACATATCCATAGTTTAAAAAAAACACTAATAGAAATATTTTGAGGGATTCTTAATTAACTCTAATGTTTCATTGTAAACTGTATGAAATATCCTCAAGATATCTTTTAAGTCACGGTATTTTTTTTTTTTTCAATTTGGGAAGAGAACATATGATAAAGCTAGTACCTATAAGTTTGATGCAAGTGTACTCCACAGACTGCTCATATAAGATCAAAGGGTTATTAAAAAATGATTTAGTGGGAAAAATGGAAATGAACAAGGATGTTAGAATCATATATGTAAGATTAATTATTTTCATGGTATCACCCTGATAAGGCCCTGTGTGCATGTGCTCAGTCGCGTCCAGCTCTTTGTGATCCCACGGAATATAGCCCACTAGGCTTCCTTGTCCGCGGGATTCTCCAGGCAAGAATACTGGAGTGGGCTGCCGTTTCCTTCTCCAGGGGCTCTTCCTGGCCAGGGAGGGACTGAACCCAATGCTATGCTCCTGCATTTCCTGCGTTGCAGATGGATGCTCTACTGCTAGCCCACCTGGGAAGCCTGTGATATCACATCAGGTGCAAAACAAAAGGAAGCCTCTGAGATAGTTCGGACTTCAAATTCCATGCCTTATAACTATGAGACATTGAACAGAAAATTTGTAAAAATATCAATTAAATAGAAACTGAAATATTAGTTCTTCTCTAGCTCCCTGTTTTTGTGTGCATGAAAGATTTCACTCTATATGAAAGCTTAAATGGCTCAAGTCAAGGGGTTAAAACTAGTGCCTCTATATATGCAGTGGATGTTTCGCTCATTAAACCTTGAATATTATTGACATGGCTAGTAAAAGAATGAAACTGCATTTTTGTGTGTGACAAGACTAAAGAGTTACATGTTGCTTCCATCAAGAATGTTACTCTTCTGTTACAGAAAGGTCATTTGAAATTATTTGTCATTTCTGCTTTTAAGCATCAGTTTATAACTGGAATCAAATCTTCCCTGCAGGCTCTTTGGCAAAACTCACACTGGCCCCAGTATTAAACACTTATGCCCCATCAGCAAAGTTTGACCCATCCCCTGGTATTTTCATTCAATTTCAGTCTTCAGGTATCCCTGTAGTTAATCAGTTACTTTAAATGATTTTGGCAGAGATGCCCTGGAGTTGACTAATTATACAAAATGATTAGCTTTTCAGCCGTGAGGTTTGTTGCTAGAGACAGGAAAACTATAACATGATCTATAGCATAATGCCATATTACTGAATCATTGTACATAAATGTCCCCAGTGAACTCCATTATGTTAAAAAACAAGAAATGTAATTCTTTTGAAACTCACAAGTGTAAAAAACAAACAAAAAAGTTGTACTAAGAAATATATATGGGAAAACAAAATATTTGAACTTCAAAAATGCCACCAGAGAATAATCAGGACCTCAGCATTCTAGTCCTGCCTCTTCAACTCGTCAGCTACAGTTCTTCAGTTGCTCAGTTGTGTTGGATTCTGCAACCCCATGGACTGCAGCATGCCAGGCTTCCCCATTCTCTACTATCTCCTGGAGTTTGTTCAAACATGTGTCCATTGAGTTGGTGTGATCAGCTATAGAACCTTGTATAAATGACTTCATGGGAGCATACTGATAACTGATAATCATTTCTTTATCTGCAAATTTCAGGGGGCAGACTAGGGGAAAAAAAGGAATTAAAAGAAGCTGAATATAACTTAGTTCTTTCTCATTGCATAAGTAATTCATTCTCCATATAGCATCACTGACTCTACGAACACAAATTTGATTGAACTCCAGGAGATATTGAAGAACAGGGAATCCTGGCACGCTGCAGTACATGGCATCGCAAAGAATTAGACATGACTTAGCAACTGAACAACAACAACAAGGAAAAGTAGCCTCCAGTTGAAAGTTGGATTTCACTGTCCTCTATTTGTCTTCTGATTGCTTCTCTAATTCTACTCTTTATTTGGGATAATCATAGCATGGTGTGATTATATACAAGTTTAGATATATTCGGGTTTCCCTTGTGGTTCAGCTGGTAAAGAAGTTGCCTGCAATGTGGGAGACATGGGTTCGATCCTTGGGTTGGGAAAATCTCCTGGAGAAGGGAAAGGCTACCAACTCCAGTATTCTGGTCTGAAGTCCATGAACTGTACAGTCCATAGGTCTCAAAGGGTCGGACATGACTGAGTGACCTTCACTTAGATATATTTTACTCCTTACTTCTTTCATTTAGTTTCTAGACCAATTTTGCTCAAATGAATTCCCTTAGGCATCAAAACAAGTGACCTAGAGATGAGTGACTGTAATATATCTAACATTAGATCTGGGTATATCTACAGCTGTATCTATCTATAACTATATCTGTATCATTTGTATCTGTATCTGCCTTTATTCACAGCTATAGTTATCTCATCCTGCTCTTTGATTACAGTGTTTAAACTCAAGTAGTAAAAAGTAGTATCATATCTTAGAAGGATTATGGGATTAGACTAAAGTTTTGTAATACTTGAAAAAACTCATTTCAAGAGGCTGTCACAGTTTATCCTCCCACCAAAAACTTTTGAATGTTCATTTCACTGCATCCTCATTAGCAATGTCTTTGCTTTAATTAAAATCTTAGTCATTTTGGTAGGTTTAAAGAGAACACTTTAATTATATTAGGCTAATGAGAACTGAATCATTATTCAGTCTATTCAGACTTATGCAATGTACTTATGACAAAAGATGTGAAATATGGCACTCTGCTGTACTAATATTAATTTTAGTACATAAAAGTAAGAGGAGATTTCAAAATATTTTAACAAAGATTATCAGAACGAGACTTGAGTAATCATAAGGGATTCAGTAAATCAGATATGCCAAACTCAGATTTAAAAAAGTCAAAAACCCTGATCTATAAGCCAGAAAGCCAACTTATACACTGATAAACAATAGAAGTGCCAAATGGAATGTATTATAGTCCACCTTAAATGACTCATCACATTGGAAAAAAACAACATTTGATATACATTATGTTTTATATATAAAGAAAAAAGTGATAATCAGAAAATTATAGTTTTCTTGTGTTAGTTATATCACTGAAAAGGCCCCCAAAAAGGTAATAACTCATTCCTATATCTCATATGAATATTTTCCTTTATTTGGATTTGGAAGGCTAGTGGACTTTTTCCCTAAATGTTTTGAAATAGATACAAAGTTTATCTTTGTGACTTTTTTTTTCTGTGTTTCTGACTTCATCTGCGTGGACTGCTACACCAGAATACCATAGATTGTGTGGTTTATAAACAACAGAAAATTTTTTTCTTATAGTTCTGGAGGCTGAAAAATACAAGATCAAGGCATCTGCCAATCTGGTGTATGGTGAAGGCTCACTTCCTGCTTCATAAATGTCCGTCGACTTTCTGGGTCCTTGCAAGGCAGAGGGAATAAGTTAATTCTTTGAGCCTCTTTTACAAAAGCACTAGTCTCATTCACTAAGGTCCCACCCTCCTAACCCATAACCCAAAGCCTGTCAATGAAAAAAATGTTGCCTACATATCAGTAAACAAAGGATGTTGCAGCCATCAAACCACCACATTGCAACCACCCCTACAGTGAGCCCTGAGGGAATATGAATGGAAAGGAAATGCTTGCTGCCCTCAAGTCATCAGACACTGCAGTCACCCCTAAAAGATGAGCCCTGAGGAGATTTAGGAAGAGAAAACGGAAGATACTGGCCCCAGAGAGCTGAAGTGCATATCAAAGGAATGATTTCAGTGAACTCAGGCTTTGGCATCCTCCCATACACAGAAAAGTACCAAGTGTATTAACTTGAGATGTCTGGTTTTCTTTAATTAACAGTAATATTTTGATGTTCTGACTACTTGGTCTTTGTAGCAAAAATTCCTATATATTCTAGCCCCTCCCTTACCAATTCAGAGCAGTCCTTCAGGGTTATCTGAAAGGCTGCATCTTGGGCTTGTCTGCCGAATAAAACATAATTCTCAACTTTCATGCTGTGCATTTCTTTTTCCATCCACCAGCCCTCCTCTCCCACCCCTACAAATTCTATCACAACGTATATTAGAATTAAACAACATTTTGGAAAAATACATATTAATCTATAGCAGTCTCTTTAAAAATATCTGCTGTAAAAAAATCCCCATTACTATTTCTTTATTATTATATACTATTCTGTTAATTAGTGGCTCAGTCATGTCCAGCTCTTCGAGACCCCATGGATTCTAGTCTGCCAGGCTCCTCTGTCCATGGGATTCTCCAGGCAAGAATACTGGATTGGGTAGCCATTCCCTTCTCTAGGCTATCTTCTTAATCCAGGGGTTGAACCCAGGCCCCCTGAACTGCAGGCATATTATTTACTGTCTGAGCCACCAGGAAAGCCATTTTTGGCTTTGAAGGCATTTTTTTTTCTTCTGGCTTTCTTTTAAAGGTATATTTGTCCATTGACTTATTTTGTATTTAATTTTCAGATAGTAATATACTTTTTATATTACTTCAAAGACAGTGTTTTTCCATTTTGCCCTAATATATGGAAAACAGCCTCCACTTGAGAGGTTCTGGAGTGAGAAAACTCTCAAAGCACTCGATTTACGTGACTTTGAGGAAGCCTCTTTCTTCTGACCTTTGTTTTCCTCATGTGAAAAGTGGATATAGTAAGAATGCCTTCCTAAGTTCATCAAGGGGGAAGGGGAGGGATAAACTGGAACATTGGGATTGACAGATACAAACTACTATATATAACATAGACAACTAATAAGGACCTACAGTATAGCACAGGGAACCCTACCCAATACTCTGTAATGGCCTACCTGGGAAAAGAATCTAAAAAGGGTGGATATTTATACATGTATAACAGATTCACTTTGCTGTACACCTGAAAGTAACACATTATAAATCTATACCCCAGTAAAAATTAAAAACAGAATAAAAAATAAAAAGCATATCCTCACTGAATTTTGCTGAGAATAACTGATATGTTGTATGTCGGTGGTTTTCAAATTTAGGAGCATATTACAGTAATCGATACAGGTATTTTTATAACATTTTGTGTGTCTGTGCTAAGTCGCTTTAGCCATGTTCTACTCTTGGTGACCCTATGGACTGTAGCCCACCAGGCTCCTCTGTCCTTGAGATTTTCCAGGCAAGTGCTATTTCCTCCTCCAGGGGAATCTTCCCACCCCAGGGATCCAACTCACATCACCTTCATTGCAGGCAATTTCCTTACTGCTAGCACCACCTGGGAAGCCCATTTTTTATACCTTAGGTTATTTAATGCACGGCTAAGTTCCTTTTGAAGGACCATCTTGCAGAAAGATGCTAGCAAAACTTCTGGCTCTACCTGCAAATCAGATGAGATTTGGTCAGATCACCTTTAAGTATCTGAATCATATATGCATATATTTTTGAATGCTGGATCTTTTATTTCTGGGGTAATTTGCATCTGGGGATCTTAATCAAGGCATTCTTCATTTTATGACAAGATACGGATCATCTAATCATAGCCATTTGGCACAAAATGTGAAGTTCTACTCTTGGATGAGAGGAAATAGCTTCCATCCCCTGGAAGACTTGGTATACCCTGCTTAGCACCGCAGCTTAAACACAGAAGATAGCTGTTTCTAACTCAGGACTGAAATCAGGACTGGAGAAAAGCTGGGGCTATTCAGTTAGAATGGGCTACCTGACAGAAATGGCTTGATTTATAAAGGAGATAGTGTCTGAATTGTATTGAGTGTTTAATGTATACAGTGTAGCTCCCAAACCTAGCAAGTAGTATTATTATGATGATTTTATAAGATGGAGAAACTATTAAGAAGTTTCAAAGAAGCCGAGTATCTTACCTACATATGTGACAAATTTTTCAGTTCTATCAAATAACAGCTCTCTTTCCAATACCGCATCATCCTATGTTGAGTAATAAAGTAGAATTAGAGAGGCAACATTTAAATAGAAAATAAAACATAGAACATATTGTTAACATTTCCAAAGGGAACAAACTACTTTAGCACGCATTAAGATTATAAGATGAGTGATCCATAAACTGATGGTTGGGCTCACAATTATTTGGGTCTCAGTAGATAAGAATTAGTGTTTTTAATAACCAAGCACTGTGATAAAGAGAAGACACTACTTGCAATAAAAATTTATTCCAGTCTGTATTGAGTATCAGAATTTCATCCAATGCATGAAACTTAATATCTGGTATTAAAGCATCATGTCTCATGATAATTTAAGTAATAGGCATGTCCCTCCCTTACTTTAGGTAAAGGGTAACCTGTGCTACAAACTGTTGACTATAACCCTACGTTTAGGCAAATCAAATTGAATTAAAATTTGAGTGTGATGATTAGAAAGCAGAAGCAACCATAACAAGCAAAAGTATTTCACAGACTAACAGTTACTGTAATAACCTTTGAAAAAGAAGTAGGAGACTTGGGTGTATAAATCTGCAATTTGAGGAAGGTGGTACAGAAAAGGAATAGAAAACATGAAATTTGCCAGATAACATTTATCTTTTCCTTGAGCAACTGAATTTTGGACTTTGATCTCTATTTGTAAGTAAGGATAAAAATATCTGTTTCAGGGAACTATTTCATATCATATAAAGATCATACTTGCTTACATAAATAAAGACCTTAATGCAAAGCTTTATATTATACCAAAATGATTAGCATACATAAAATTCTATTTTGAACATAGAGGATATACCTTCTTTTCAACTATTGAAAGAATAATCCTCAAACTCATTTTGCTTTGAGTCTTAAAGCAAACCTCAATGATTCTCATTCTGATAAAATAGATAGTATAGAGGAAAATATAATAAAATTTGAGGCTAATTCAAAATAACAACAACATACTGTCATCAGGAAACAAACAGAACTTTAAGCACCTTGAATATCTTAAATAATTATTATATCAAAAAGGAAATCCAAACTAACCTAAGGATACTGGAAAACTATACATCAAAACAAATTATATGGGGATAAAAATTTTAAAAGAAATTATGAATTTCATATATCATTAAAATAATGAATATAAATTCAAGATATTATAAATAGAATGCAAATCTCTTACAGAAGTAGAAGAATCTGATTTTAAAAAAATTTTAAAATGAGGATTTGTGAATAGAAAAACAAAAACCAATAGAATTAAAAATAAACTTAAACATTTTTTTAGCAAAAAGGAAAATAAAACAGCTAAATCATTAAATAACTGACATAAAAGAAATAGGAGGAAAAAAATACACGCAAACCTTCAAGATAATAGGTAAACCAACTATAGAGAGGAAGATATTGTGTGGCACTGTTAACAACCAATTAATGCAATAACCGATCACTATGACAAATTAAAGCAACACAATGAATCTTCAAATATAAATTTGGAGATACAAAATTTATACAGAAAAAATAGTTAAAGACAAATAATGCTTTCAAAAAGATTTCCGGGTGGTCTTTAACTAATTATTAAGAAAATAATTTGATGGTACAGTGGCTTGACTCCTTGCTCTCAATGCAGGGGGCCTGAGTTTAATCACTGGATGGGGAACTAAATCCCCCAAACTGCAACCAAGACTTTGCATGTTGCTACTAACGATCTCCAGTGCCGCAACTAAGACCTGGCCTTGCCAAATAAATAAACAAATATTGTTAGAATAACAAAAATTTTAAAGTCACTTAAAGGGATCCAGAGCAATTAGAAAGAAGAGATGTTTCCAGTTATTTTATTCTGATGCTACTTCAGGACCAAAGTCCCACCAGGATTGTGTATTCTCACACATAAACATTCATACAACACACAAACACTCATACACAGACACACCTATTTCAGCTTCCAGGTTCCAATTAGAGAATGGTTATATCATATAGAACAAAAATACAGAAAGCTCTATCACAATGGAACAGTATTCTTAGCTCAGTAATAGTACATCTCTTACTTTCATGGCAGTATTTTACTCAGCAGGTAAGAGTGTGTTAGCAGTTTACCAAGGATACTTCCTCCATGAAACCATCCAAAAATACAGGATATTGGTGACTTTGCCATTTCCAAGATTCATTTCTTAAGGTCAGTCACCCAGAAGTGGAAAAGGTCCTAAGGCAGTATCATGGAAAAGATTTGTACAGATCAAGCCTGGAACGGTTCCATATCCATCCCATTCACATTGAGCTGATTATGAAAATGCAGTCACATCACAAGCCTTGCCTACAAGAGTGCCTGGGAAATGTGGCACCTTTATGGTCAGCCATTTTCCAGCAGTAACTTAATGCCAAGGGAAATTAAGCATATTTTTCTGGAGGAAATTTAGCCTATTTCTCAGAGTAGTTATGAGGATTAAATAAATTAATACCTGCCAAATGCTCAAAATAACATCTAGTAGATGGAAACTTTCCAGTCAAGTTAGGTTATCTTGCTACTTATTTCCCACTCCCCATTCCTACTCTACTATATGGTCTTACTGCCTCACTTTGTGTTTCAGTTAGATTGTGTGCTATAAGGCAAAGATCTCAAATCCATTGATTTTAACAGTGTAAAAGTATTATAATGTCATTTAAATGAAGTCCTAAACTGTGGCAATTCCACGGTTTTTGAACTCAGCATCTCAGCAGCATCAATAAATGTGTAGCTCCTTATAGCTTTTATCTTCACAGTCCAATATGTATTAAGATGCTGTCCCTAAACTTTGGTCACATCATAAATGAAAAATGGTCTGGTATTCCAGGACATGTCTATTCAGAAAAAGATTAGAGACAAGGCATTTCTTTCTGCATCTTTAATCAAGGCAGAAACATAAACTAGAACTCCTCAGGAAATTTTTCTTAAACCCATTTGCTAGAACCAGTCCACGTTTCTACTACTGAACTGGCTACAAGGCTTACCCAATTAAAATGAAAGCTTTAAGTTAGGGTTAAGCATCTTTTCTTCAGCTATGGGATGGAGAACTATGGGAACGTCATAGTTAAGTTAAAAACAACTTCAACTATGAGAAACACTCTATAAAGCTAGTTATCCCAGGAGGAAAAAGGGAAATAGAGCTCCTTGGACTCAACCACGCACAGTGTCTGCTACAATTTATCACCTATTGTCTAGGTTTCCATAAGGTCTTATTACTGGTTTTTTTTTTTTTTTTTTTTTTTAATTCTACCTTTTTCTATTTTCACAACATTCTCTATGCTCCTGAAAGATACATTTTTCCTAATGAATAGTTTTATTTATTCCATCTCAAAGAGCTTCAATACATTTTATACCATTTGGGTCTCCAAGTACCTGCTGATTTTCTACTGACTTCTCACTGTGGATCATAATTAATTTTACATTCACTGAACCCTCTGCATTGCATTCTTTCCTTAGCTATCTAAACAGCTGCCTTCATCACTTCATTCAGATCTTTACTCAGATGTCATATATTTCACTAAGTCCTTCTCTTTCTATTCTTATATAAATTTCAACTACTTCCAACCTTCTTTATCTCTTCTTATTGTTTATTTTCTTTTGTCAGCATTATCTGACACTTTTTGGGGACATATAGTTATTTACCATTAAATTTTAAGCTATAAAAATTTATCAAGTAGATTGTAAATTGTGAATGTGTGAAGGTCCTCATGACCTAAAAAGTGCAAATGAAATCACTGATTAAACTTTGCTTTTAAATCTACTCTTTACATTTAAAATTTTATTATTGCCTATCTCAATTGAATGCCCACATAGCTCAGCATAAATCCAAGGATAATTTTATTTAGCATTTCCAATTAAATCAATTTTTGCTTTGATTGTGCAAAATTTACAAAAATTACATTGATCTTTTTATATTAATTTTATATAAAACTCTAAAAATAACAAATATTAAAATAATTGTTTAGGCAAATGCTATTAAACAAAGAAGAGAATGCCACTTAAAAATTTTTATTGTTTTAGAAGGCAGCACTTTCATCCAAAAATTGAAAGTGTCCTCATCAGTAGATGTTTTCTTTTTTTTTTTTTTTTTTTTTTTTTACTTTGAAAGGAGGAATATGGGCAGTCAGTTGCAAGGTAAAAATGTAAAAATGGTAAAATTGTAAAGACTCCAAATAAATCAAAATGTATACTTATAGATTTCTTTCAAATAGAAACATTCAGATCTACACCCCATGGATTATCTATGACTGTTCTGAAACTTCCCTCAATATCTTCATTTCAAAATTTGGGGATTGTCCTATGGTTTCAAATAATTGTTTTTTATCAGTGATATGTGAATCGGCTTACAGACAACATCTGGGCTGTTGTTTCAAAGAGGAGTCTATCAGGTATCTTCCTCTTCACCTTCTACTATTCAAAAGCTATCTTCCAAAGAAGGCTGCCCATTAGCCTGGGTCCTAGGATGATAAGACACTGTAATAGCATCAGAACAGCCATGGCAACCCCTAACTTGTAATACAGCAAATTAGTGAAATTAAGTGGTGGTTGGGGGATGTTTGTTACTATGGGAAATAGATCCTAATGTGACCCACAATGATTTCCCACTTTCTGGTGCCCACAACTCTGCAATCACCTGCTTTCAATGGAGGATGGACCCAATGACTTGTTTCTAATAAACAAAATATGGCAAAAAGAGATATGATATCATCCCTGTGATTATGTTATGTTATATAAATTGTGCCTTACCAGAAGATGTTCAGAGATCTACTGTGAGCAACCTTGATGGAGAGCTCCACATCTACAAGGAACTACAGGTAGTCTCCAGGATCTCTAGACAGACCTTAAAATCTGAGAGCAGTCACCAGCCAAAAGCCAGCAAAAACGTGGACTCTTAGGCATTCAACCACAAGGGAATGAATTCTATTAATACCAATAGCCTAAGTGAGCTTGGAACTAGATCCTTTCCCAGGTGGCCCTCCAGACGAGAGTTCAACCAGCCAACATCCTGACTGTGCACGTGAGACAATAAGAAAAGGGTCTAGATGCACCTTGCCCAAACTCTTGACCTATTAAAAAAAATGTGTGTGGTTTTAAGTTACTATATTTGGGATAAGTTTTTATAAGACAACAGAAAACTAAAACAGTTATTAGAGGTAATTCCCATCAATATCATATACTGAATCTCAAACTCCACTTTCAACAGGCAACCAGAAATGACTCCTCTCATTATTCACTTACTTAGCATTCTGTCCCATACTATGGCACGGAATACTTTTTAATCTATCCACTACTAACTGCGACAGTGCTTTTAATTTTTATTTTCTTCATCCTAATTTATTACTTTTATGTGAAGTGTGTTAAAATTAAATAATTTGGTCAATTTAAAAAACGACAAACATTTTGAAAATAATGATTTTTGGCAGTCATTAACATGAAATAAGTATATCTTAAAGAAAGGAAACCTTTTTTAAAAGATAATCCATACTTATTTTCATTATTTTAGACTGATCCCCTTTTAGGCTGAATTTGTAGAGTTTTCTTATAAATGAAATGAGACTACTGACTTTCAGTTCTCATTGCACTTGAGTAAATGACTGATTGTGTAGCCTCCTTAAGGTGATTATGTATCAATCTGTGAGTCTCTTCCACTTGGTTATAATTTCTCATTACACATATATCTCCTTGTTACCATATATTTTCCATACTGTACAGATTAGTATTATTGAATATAACCCACATAACTGTGGAGTAGGAAGACAATCAGGAACAGTACAGAAATATACACTTATAGGATATCCATGGGTACTGACAAGTAATCAATTATGATAAGTAATCAATTACCAGAATTACTCAATCTTGCAGTATGCTTGAGAGTAGATGTTTGCCAAGGTATAGAAGTCCTCACAGATATATTAACTGACATCAGACCTTTGAGCTTGCATCCATTCCAAAAACTAAATTTAGGAGTAGGCTAGAAACATGGAAGTTTACAAATATTTTGTGTAATATTTCAGAGAACATGATAGATCTGACATATTCCCTATATATAAACATCAATTTTCTTATCATTCATCTCTGCACACTAGAAAGTAAATTCCATGTGGATAGGAAATTTCATCTCTCATTATTCACCGATGGAAATCACAAGAAACTGGAATAGCACCTCATACTTAGTGTTTAATAAAAGTCAGTTGAATTAATGAATCATTTTATAGTATTTTGGCAATGAAAAAATAAGCTTATAATAAAGTTAATTTAGTAAACCTGACTTCTAGTAATGGCACTTAGTAATGGTATTGTAATATTGTTCTGATGCTCTTGGCTTGCACTCATATATAGAAAGTTCTTTTTACCCACAGGTAGCACCAATTAACATACTCTATCATTGTGGACAATATATAAATAATTACACACAATTGAAGTTTTATATATATATATAAACTAAAGGGCATGCTCTTTATGATTTTGTGTTTTTCTCTGTTCTCAGAGTACTTCTATTGTTGTTGATATGACAATCAGGGGACCTGAGTACTAAAAGGACCCTTATCTCTAGGAAATACAAATGATAACTTCCCTCTTTTGTGTGTATCCCTTCATGCCATGTCAAACGCAAAGTCTTTCTCCATGAGGGAAACAGAAGAGAAAATTCACTGACATCCATTCAGCCATCATTACAGATACAGAAGGACTCAAGAGGAGAATAACTGTGCTTTTCTTATTTGTGACAGTCTCTCAAGACTGGAAGGAATCAGGGTGTGAGAGGTACACTTGCTATCATGTCTCCTGTTATATCAGTCTCTTATATCAAGGGCTTCAGTGTGGGAAATTGCAGTTCATTCTGCTTAAGTGTATTTAATACCCTCTAAAGGAGTCATCAGGGGTAAAGCAGCTAAAATGCCAGGAGTCTGTGACTTATAATCAATAGAATGTCACTCCAGGTCCTGGCAAGTTTAATAATGATAAGCAGGTAGTACTTTCCCAAAGTTTAACAAAATGCAAGGCAGACCATTGTTGAATGTGTAAATAACACTCGGAAAATGCTATTTTCCTCTTAAAATAAATGGCTACTTCAATAATGAGCCCAGGAGAATGAGTGATGACCACTAGCTTTTGCTTTCCCCATTTAAAGTAAGCTCTTCTTGAAGAAAAACATACTATCTTTAGCTGTGGTAGTAATCACGATTGATGTCTGAGTTACAAAGAAAAAACAATCCATTTTCTTCTAAGTGACAAAACCAGAGCTCCCAGGAAAAATGGAAATACACAGGTATCATGAAGGAAAAATCAAGAAGAATAAAAACTGAATAACAGCTTAAGATATATCATTGAATATAGAGGAAGTCACTGTATAAAATATATTTCGATATGTCTTCTCTTTTTATTAATCTTAAGAGCAAGATTAATTTAAATTGATTTTAAATTATAGTAGGGTATTCTAAGCAATTCTAGCCCAGTCTGCACCATTTCAATGTTTATTGATGTGAAATTAACAAGAGCATCACAGAAAAACATATAAAGATCACATGAAAAGGTGACCACATTTGTAGGTGGACTCTGATCTCTCCTCAGCTTATATTAGTGAAGAATTAACCAGTAAATGGAGTGATCTTGGCAAACCTTAACTTGAGCTCAACAGAGGATGGTATATAGTAACACCTAAAGTTTTATGCTTTTGGTTACATACTGAGGATGGATACTGAGTAGTATTCCTTAGTATACCACTAGATCACAATTCTGAAAAGATACAATGTTTCCTTACAAGGGTGTCAATAATCAGTATATAACGTTACTTACAAGGTTAAAAATTTGAAGCTTCGTAGACATGTCTTAGACTGGAGTAAGAAAAGAAAATGCTTTCTCTTTACCAGGGCACAGCCATCCTATGGACTTGCCCTAAGAATAAAAGTGTGTATGTTATGTATGTGCTTGGGGGTAGGGAGGTGATTTGTCTATAGCTGTGGAATTCCTTTGAAATTATTTTCTTTACAGTTTTTCTTATTTTACTTTTCAGTGTTGCACAGAAAGACAATTTGTAATATTCAACACTGAGGCAGCCTAAGTTGAATTCTGACCCCTAGTCCAGGCTCGAATGAAATGAGGACAACTGAGGTACTTCATGTGCTTTGCTGAATGAAAGTATAAAAGTGTGAAGGCTTGCTGAATAATTCACTGTGAAACTATCACTGAGCACTGTGTCTACACAGACTGCCAATCAGCTGTTATTTCGTACAGATGCCCTCAGCTAACCCTACCTATATATGGACTATATTATATTAGCATATGTAAAGCATAATTTATATATTAGAAAATATAATTAGAAATCTATGGCTTCCCAGGTGGTGCTGGTAATAAAGAAACTGCCTGCCAATGCAGGAAATGTGGGTTTGATCCCTGGGTTGTCAAGATTCCCTGAAGGAGAAAATGGCACTCCATTCTAGTATTCTTGCCTGGAAAATCCCATGGACAAAGGAGCCTGGCAGATCACAGTCCTTGGAGTCACAGAGTCAGACACAACAGAGCATCTGAACACATTAGAAACCTAAAGACAAAGAAATATGGACCATTACAGCTACAAGGAACCTTAGAAATTATTTATTTTTAACCTCAGTTCACTGAACTGCTATGAGTCCAAAAGTCTGCGATGGTTATTCAAGAATTATTCTCAATATTTTCAGAAAATCTAATGGAGGTCATAAATTACCATAATCGAAAAGCCTAACAGGATAAATATAATCATAAATGTGTTTGTGGGATGTTATGACTGGTTATTCCTTTCTTATCAAAGTTTTGAATGTGCCAAGAATTAGTAAATTACAATTGTTAAGTAATTAAAATGAAAATATGAAAATAAACTGTCTCCTAATCAATGTAATATAGCAGCTATATCTTTTAAATCATAAACACACTAATGAAGAGGATATTTGGCTTGAAAAAACTACAGCCTTTAATCTGTCTGAACCATAGCCTCCTCCCACCTGTTTTCCCCACCATGCAACAGATCATAAATGTGAGGCTAGGAATAGTTGATCTACCCAAAATAATAGGCTCATTAATGTTAGAGGAGAGACTGGATATCATTTCTATTCCTCATTCATTTCAATAGTTTACAATATAATATGGGATATATGTGCACATTTGAGTTATAAAAATCTACATTCAAAAAATAACACAAATTCTTATATGCTATATGTGCTCTCTCTTCATTAATTCAAAATTTAGCTCTGTGATATGTGCCTTCTCTATTTTAAACAAAGCAAAACTTATTGAAGACTGAAAACATACATAATTACTGCTAATGGATAATTAAACAGATAAATGAGAAAGTGGTAAGAAAGAGATAAGTAGATAAGAGGAAAGTAAACCGTATTATCAATTAAATATGCATATATATACATAAATGTGTATAAACACACACATTTTTCATATATACATACATACACATACATGGCTTACACAGATGTCCCATTATTCACTGAAGTGTAACATACTGTTTGATGCTAGATTTACAAAAATAATAAGCAGCAGATTGTGCTGTTTTAGACAGATATTTTACACATTTCCCTCCCTAGCCCACTTACAGATTCCTTTTTTCTCGGTTTGATTTGTTTTGCATGTCTTTATTAAAGTTTTAAAGCTGACTGTAAAGGTAAAAATATGTCTGAATAATCATGTTTTTTCTATTATTGCATTTAGTTCTCCTCAGAGAAATATTTTTGAGTATTATTTACCTTCATCATGTACTTATTCAATCACCATTTTTCCTAAAGCAGAAGCAGATAACTTTTACTTGCAAAGCACTTAACATATATGTTTATTGGAGGTTTTGAAAAGCCTAAAGAGAGTTGACTACTTTCACACTTCAGGGCACAAATTAAATGGCCCCTTAACAGTACACCAGCGAAAACTTAAAAAAAAAAAAAAACTAGAGCTATGATAAGGTATACTGATCTTGTTTTCCTGTTTCCTGACATTTTGCAATTGAGCAGTTCTCTTTGTATCTTATTCAGAAACTGTTTGAATAAAGATATGGAAAATTTCAGATTTGCCTTTTCTAAAGTATCAAGGCCTTCTGTGATGCTTTTGGATTTCTCTTTCTCACGATCTCCTTACCAAGAGTAGTTTTTTCTACAGAGTAGGCCCGATGGCTTTAAATGACCCCAACCAAATCTACATCTATATCCTACTGGTTTATCAGTTTTAAAAGTATGTAGTCTTTACCATATGTTCAAGCAAGAAAATCTGTTTACAACAAGGGGCATGGTCATCTGCCTCCACATTAAGTAAATGGATTTCCAAGAGTAGAGGTGTTATGGCATTAGGAAGAAGAATGTGGACAGGGGCAGACAAGGGATAGGCTCCTAAAGTACCCAGCACAGTAATAGGCATAATTTTGTGTCTCAGGGAGTCACTTGTCTATTGAAATCATTTACTACATAGTTTATATATTCTATGCCACTTAGTTTACTAGGATTCTATGAAGCTTTTTTCAAATAGAAAAACATATAATTTTGACTTTCCAAAATTTAAACCATTTTTATTTAGTAAATGAATAATTACTGTACAAAATATTTAAATATATAAGCAAGTAAAATTATATGTTCAATAAAATTAAATTATAATCATTGATGTGTTTCGAAAAGGTTTATTCTTATAAATTTATCACGCCAAATTCACATGTTAGTTTTTCCTCTTAAACAACCTTCACGTTTTTAAAATGTTGATGTATGGCAAAACCAATACAAGATTGTAAAGTAATTAACCTCCAATTAAAATAAATAAATTTATATAAAAAAATAAATATCTTTCAGATAAATTTTAAAACCATTTTTGGTCTCTTTGAAATGTATCAGCTTAAAATATAATTTTAGTATCTTTTGTTACCTTTAAAATCTTTGATTAATGTTAAATTGAGCTAACTAATAAATCAGAACAGGATTCCTGATAATGTCTGGTTAAGACAGAAATTGTAAAGCTCTGGAACATAAAAATGGTGATCTATATATAGAGTATGATCATCAGTCAACAGGTTTAAAAGAAATAACCTACAATTTGCATATATTTAAGTTGAATTATTACACTGCTTCTTTTAAAAAAAAACTGAAGAGGTTGTATATAATGATGCAAGATGACTAATAAGTGAATGTGGATGATTTGTTGCTATTGTTTATCAAGGAAAAAAGAGAGCAACCTTGTAAAGCAAAATTACGTGATAACAGAATGTTAACAAATATAATGAAACACAAATTTTAGAATCGTAAAAGTAGATGTCTGAAGGATTTTTTTAACTTTTTTTTGCATTCAGTTCAGTTCAATTCAGCTCAGTAGCTCAGTCATGTCCGACACTTTGCAACCCCACGAACTGCAACACGCCAGGCCTCCCTGTCCATCACCATCTCCCGGAGGTCACTCAGATTCATGTCCACCGAGTCTGTGATACCATCCAGCGATCTCATCCTCCATCGTCCCCTTCTCCTCCTGCCCCCTATCCCTTCCAGCATCAGAGTCTTTTTCAATGAGTCAACTCTTCACATGAGGTGGCCAAAGTATTGGAGTTTCAGCTTTAGCATCATTCCTTCCAAAGAAATCCCAGGGCTGATCTCCTTCAGAATGGACTGGGTGGATCTCCTTGCAGTCTAAGGGACTCTCAGGAGTCTTCTCCAACACCACAATTCAAAAGCATCAATTCTTTGGCACTCAGCCTTCTTCACAGTCCAACTCTCACATCCATACATGACCACAGGAAAAACCATAACCTTGACTAGACAGACCTTAGTTGGCAAAGTAATGTCTCTGCTTTTGAATATGCTATCTAGGTTGGTCATAACTTTTCTTCCAAGGAGTAAGCGTCTTCTAATTTCATGGCTCCAGTCACCATCTGCAGTGATTTTGGAGCCCCCAAAATAAAGTCTGACACTGTTTCCACTGTTTCCCCATCTATTTCCCATGAAGTGATGGGACCAGATACCATGAACTTTGTTTTCTGAATGTTGAGTTTTAAGCCAACTTTTTTGCTTTCCTCTTTCACTTTCATAAAGAGGCTTTTTAGTTCCTCTTCACTTTCTGCCATAAGGGTGGTGTCATCTGCATATCTGAAGTTACTGATATTTCTCCCGGCAATCTTGATTCCAGCTTGTGTTTCTTCCAGTCCAGTGTTTCTCATGGTGTACTCTGCATAGAAGTTAAGTAAGCAGGGTGACATTATACAGCCTTGACGTACTCCTTTTCCTATTTGGAACCAGTCTGTTGTTCCATGTCCAGTTCTAACTGTTGCTTCCTGACCTGCATACAGATTTCTCAAGAGGCAGGTCGGGTGGTCTGGTATTCCCATCTCTTTCAGAATTTTCCACAGTTTATTGTGATCCACATAGTCAAAGGCTTTGGCATAGTCAATAAAGCAAAAATAGATGTTTTTCTGGAACTCTCTTGCTTTTTCCATGATCCAGCAGATGTTGGCAATTTGATCTCTGGTTCCTCTGCCTTTTCTAAAACTAGCTTGAACTTCAGGGAGTTCACGGTTCACATATTGCTGAAGCCTGGCTTTATGCTGAAGCATTAACTACCTGAAAAACGTGAGTGGGAAAGAATGAATAGTGTGTTGAACCTTTTCAGCATGGTTGATACCATAGTATGGGGTTATTCATAAAAGGGACAGAAGGTGGTGATTCCTCTATTTCAAATAATTATAAGAATAGTAGTCAGAGCAGATGCCTCTGGAAACTCCGTATCACCTTCTCAATAGAAGCAGAAGCTAAGCTCCTGCTGAACCTGGGTACTGAAATATCAGTGGTGCCACCTAAGGACAATCCAACAGCAATGGAGAAGACCTAGTGGCTATACTTCCCTATCTCTCCTGTCAACAGTGCATTCTGTGTTTCCCAGAGGCTCTGATGACATTGAGTCCTTACTGCCTATGGCAGCAACCTTGATATTGGGTCCTTATTTTTTTCCTTGCTTCTCTCTCTGTTGCTCCCCAATTCCTTGCTACTGTTTCCTGAGATGTTCTCTCAGAAAAACTATCTATACCTAATCCTTGTGTTAGGCTCTGCTAGTAAAGAAAAAGAATACAATAATAATTGAGGACTTTTTTAATAACAAGGGGGCTTTCCTTGTGGCTCAGCTGGTAAAGAATTTGCCTGCAATGCAGGAGACCTGGGTTCGATCCTTGGGTTGGGAAGATCTCCTGGAGAAGGGAAAGGCTATCACGTCCAGTATTCTGGCTTGGAGAATTCCTTGGGGTTGCAAAGAGTTAGATACAACTGAGGGACTTTCACTTCACTTAATTACAAGAAAAATATCACTCTGTTAATATAAATATTAATAAAAATGATTATATATTTCGCTAAGATACTATAACTTTCTTCAAGTACCAAATTTCATTGTACTCTTCATATTTTTCTGTGACCTAGAAATTATGTTTTAATAAACAACTCTGATTTTAAAAGTAACAAGCTAGAAATCCCTAACAGTAAGTGCTCCTTATCATTGTATTTATCATAAATAGTGCTTAGAGCCATTCTTATCCTTACTCATTTTTCTCTGATGTTCATACCTTTTCCATGCTGATAAGTTGTTTTTTTTTTTTAATATAAATCACTTTACATTCAGGACCTAGATTCATAACCATTAAAATGTTAAAATATCTTTTACACTTGAACTCTGCAGGTTTTGTGAGAAAGCCACCAGGTCACACTGAATATCTGTTTCATTATCTTATAAAAAGAGGGATGCCTAATATGATTGGTGGTATCAGGCACTTTCCAGATTAATAATTAGCTCAACAGTATGATGAGTGCTACTCTGTTTATCAGGCATATATTGTGAGAGATTATTTTGTCCCTAAAAGGGAAACTCAGTGTTCCTTGACTGATAATATATTAAAATGTTATTAGTACAAATGCATATATATTAATATTTTAGATTAGACAGGGAGACAATTATGTCTATACAAAGTCATATACACAAAACTTCTATATAATATCTTTTTATATCAAATATATTTTGCACAATATCTGTCAAGTCAATCCTATATTGGCGTGCTTGCAGATGATATAAATGGAAATAGCTACATAGCTTCAAATTTAAAATGGCTTCATGTATGTGTAATTACAGCTGGTCCAGAAACTTCATTAAATTAAAAATTCTTTTTCAGGAAAAACTCTAAACAAATGTATTTGGTCAAATTCATGCTTTAGGGGCAGATTCTTGGCCACTGAGAAAAGTCACACTCTGATCCTGCTGCTGTAAATGAAAATATATGGTTTATGACTCAGGGAATCCCAAATAATAGGTAGTATTGGATGTCACTTTAGGCAACCCAGAAAACTGATAAACAATAGGGATCTCAAAGAAAAGGATATTCTTATATTATAGGTGCTGCAGATGCAGATGAAGACTGCTTCTGATTGCTATTTCACAGGGAGAAAAAGCTATTTTCTCCCCCAGACATAAGCCAAAATTACAAGATCTAATTCTTTCCTAGTGTTCACGATTCTTCAGTAAATGAACCTTGAGAAACTTCTGATGCTTTAGCAAAGTTCTAAAAGAATTGATCCTCCTTGTTAACAAATTTTATTTTGATAAATTAGACTTGTAAATATTACCATGCTAGAAATATATCTTCTCTTGGTATGACAAAATCTCTACTAAGCAAAAGAGTATCTGTTACATGAACTGATAATTACAATAAAATATTTTTAGTCCATAAAAGCAAAGTATACTCTTTGAAGACAGATCATGGCCTCTAAATAGCATTTCCCATTAAAGCTAAAGGGCTTCTAGAAGAAATAGATCAGTTTGGCTGTGAGATAGAATAGGCTATACACAAGGTGAGCCTTGTAATACCAGATAACAAAGACTTTTTCAAAGATAATAAGGGTCAAATTAGGAGACTTCAGGTAGACTTATAGAAGGTACCATGCAGAAGACAATTTCCTACAGATGTGATACTTTGAATATCAATAAAAATAGTAACTACAATGGATTAAAACAAAACATAGTAACATAAAGATCATAGCTTAAATCATGAGATCAAGGAAGTCTCATCTTAATAGTCTCATCTTAATTGACTTAATACTTTTTCTCTGACTTGCATGTTATTTAGCATTATTAAAACCAAATCTTGGTCTTTCCATGTGAATGTCCTCAAAGTGGTCTTGGAATTTCAAATTTTGTAATGTTTAATTTTTTTAAATGAATGATCATTGTTACAATGTATCTCATCTTTTACCATCCTGCATTCTAGTGGTTTAAGCCTCTCTCTGATATCATTACTCTTATCTGAGGATGAGGCAATGAAAAGAAAGAATAAGTAAAAATCTGTCATTTTTATGTTTCTAATCTTTAAAGAAAATATACCAGTGAATCTAATCTGAGAGATCAGAGCTAAACAAATTAATAAAATAATAAAACTTTAGAAGTCAGTTTTCCTCTCACCACCAACATGTAGGCAAATATTAATGATTAGGATGCAAATTATTAACTTCAGAAAATAAATGTTTCATTTTTTTCCCCAAACTTCTGTGACTGTGGGTGTATTGTTAAGCATTCCTACAGCAGCCTATATTTTATCTAGTCTTTTCTCATGGCATATCTTAAGAAAATAAGGGCTCTTCAAAGAGGAAATGAAATTATACTGAAACACTACTAGAGAAAAGGCTTTTAAAGTACTAAACATAATCACATTTGACTAAGTCTTCCAGAATCTAAAAGCAGATACTTCAAAGAGAACTTATATTTGAGATAAAAATTTATCAAAATCCCTAAATTTATTTTTCTCCCTTTTTTTAAATTTTTTGTCACCAGATTTGGATTGTAAAAATATCCCAAAACTTTAAATTAGGTAAAAATTGATATACTCTTGCCCTTGTTGAGTACTAATAATTATTATCCTTCATTTAGTTTCTTCCTTTCATTGCTCTCAATTAAACCATTAATCCTGATATTCATAACAGTTCCTAGGTTTTCTCTCAGGAAGGAATTCCTCCACATATTACACATGGCTTGCTGGTGATACTGATTTTACTATCAGGATGCAGAAGTTTAGCAACAAATGCCCTAGGCCAGGAGTCCCTAACCCCTGGGCCCCAGACCAGGACCAGAGCTTGGTCTGTTAGGAACAGGTCTGCACAATAGGAGGTGAATGGTGGGTGAGGTAAGCTTCATCTGTATTTACAGCCACTCCCCGTTGCTCACATTATTGCCTGAGCTCTGCCTCCTATCAGATTAGCAGTGGCATCAGATTCTCATAAAAGTGTGACCCCTAACCCTAAAGTCAAGGTGGAATATCCTGAGATTGCCACAAAATAGATGACCTGGTATTCCCATCTCTTTAAGGATTTTCCTTAAAGTTTATTGTGATTCATACAGTCAAAGGGTTTACTGCTAAGTCACTTCAGTCATGTCCGACTCTGCGCGACCCCACAGACGGCGGCCCATCAGGCTCCCCCGTCCCTGGGATTCTCCAGGCAAGAACACTGGAGTGGGTTGCCATTTCCTTCTCCAATGCATGAGCGTGAAAACTGAAAGTGAAGTCACTCAGTCATGTTCGACTCTTAGGGATCCCATGGACTGCAGCCCACCAGGCTCCTCCATCTATGGGATTCTCCAGGCAAGAGTACTGGAGTGGGGTGCCATTGCCTTAGCATAGTCAGTGAAGCAGACATAGATGTTTTTCTGGAACTCTCTTGCTTTTTGATGATCCAAAGGATGTTGGCAATTTGATCTTTGGTTCCTCTGCCTTTTCTAAATTCAGCTTGAACATCGGGAAGTTCTCAGTTCACCTACTGTTGAAGTCTAGGTGGGAGAATTTTGAGCATTACTTCGCTCAGTCGTGTTCAGCTCTTTGCGGCCCCATGGATAGTAGCCTTCATCAGGCTCCTCCATCCATGGGATAATCTAGGCAAGAGTACTGGAGTGGGTTGCCATTTCCTTCTCCAGGGAATCTTCCCCACCTGGGGACTGAACCCAGGTCTCCTGCATTTTTGACAGACGCTTTACCATCTGAGCCACCAGAGAAGTCCTGGTATGTGAGATGAGTGCAATTGTGTGATAGTTTGAACATTCTTTGGCATTGCCTTTCTCTGGTATTGGAATGAAAACTGACCATTTTCCAGTCCTGTGACCACTGCTGAGTTTTCCAAATTTGCTGGCATATTGAATGCAGCACTTTCACAGCATCATTCACAGCATCATCTTTTAGGATTTGAAATAGCTTATCTGGAATTTCATCACCTCCACTAGCTAGTCCATGAAAAACAGACTTCCATGAAACCTTTCCTGTTGTCAAAAATGTTGGGAACGACTGACCTACCATAGCAAAAGACCAACAACAGAATTCCACATACACTTTCTGCTAATGTAATACGTTTAGAAAAATCATCAGATCCACAAGTCAGGACAATCCACACCAATGCTGGAAACTTTTGTTTGCTAGTCAAGTTTATTATTTTCAGCTTCATTCCCAATCCTGACCTTCCACCTGCCTCAGAGAAAACAGGCATTTTTGATATTTGGCTATCAAACCGTTATCAGATTTATCAAAAGCCTAACGTTCTTATAAGCCAGATGTTGAAGAGGAGGGAGCCAATTCACAGGAAAGAAAGGAGAGAGACCCCATTGTTACCACTGGGGAACCTAAATCAAGGAGTTTCTAAATCAAGCTGTTTTTGAGGCCAGAAGCTCCAAGTAGCTCAAGATTATCATTCTTGCCTTGTTGCTGAGACTGTGAGAATGTTGAGCTGAATTGTGCCCCCACCCAAATTCATATATTGAAGTCCTAAGCCATGGTATCCTACCCAGCTATGGATGTGACTGGTGATAGAAACAAGGTCCAATGCTGTAAAGAGCAATATTGCATGGGAACCTGGAATGTCAGGTCTATGAAGCAAGGCAAATTGGAAGTGGACAAACAAGAGATGGCAAGAGTGAACGTCGACATTCTAGGAATCAGCAAACTAAAATGGACTGGAATGGGTGAATTTAACTCAGATGACCATTATATCTACTACTATGGGCAGGAATCCCTCAGAAGAAATGGAGTAGCCATCATGGTCAACAAAAAGTCTGAAGTGCAGTACTTGGATGCAACCTCAAAAATGACAGAATGATGTCTGTTCGTTTCCAAGGCAAACCATTTATTTATTTATTTATTTTGTTTTGGTCAGTGACCTCTATTTTTTTTTAATACTTTATTCTACATTACAATACTGTATTTGTTTTGCCATACATTGACATGAATCAGCCACAGGTGTCCACAATCTCCTAATGCCAAAGCCCCTCCCACCTCCCACCCCATATCATCTCCCTGAATCATCCTCTGCACCAGCCCCATGCATCCTTCATCCTGCACTGAACATAGACTGGCGCTTCGTTCTTACAAGATAGTATACATGTTTCAATGCCATTCTCCCAAATCATCCCACCCTCTCCCTCTCCCTCAGAGTCCAAAAGTCCGTTCTATACCTCTGAGTCCCCTTTGTTGTCTCACATAGAGGGTCATCATTACTATCTTTCTAAATTCCATATATATGTGTCAGTATACTGTATTGGTATTTTTCTTTCTGGCTCACTTCACTCTGTATAATCGGCTCCAGTTCCATCCATCTCATTAGAACTGATTGTATGGAAATACAAAAAACCTCGAATAGCCAAAGCAATCTTGAGAAAGAAGAATGAAACTGGAGGAATCAACTTGCCTGACTTCAGGCTCTACTACAAATCCACAGTCATTAAGACAGTATGGTACTGGCACAAAGACAGAAATGTGGATCAACGGAACAAAATAGAAAGCCCTGAGATAAACCCACACACCTATGGACACCTTATCTTCGACAAAGGAGGCAAGAATATACAATGGAGTAAAGACAGTCTCTTTTACAGGTGATGCTGGGAAAACTGGTCAACCACTTGTAAAAGAATAAAACTAGACCTCTGTCTAACACCATACACAAAAATAAACTCAAAATGGATTAAAGATCTAAATGTAAGACCAGAAACTATAAAACTCCTAGAGGAAAACATAGGCAAAACACTCTCCAACATAAATCACAGCAGGATCCTCTATAATCCAACTCCCAGTATACTGGAAATAAAAGCAAAGATAAACAAATGGGATCTAATTAAAATTAAAAGCTTTTGCACAACAAAGGAAACCATAAACAAGGTGAAAAGACAGCCTTCTGAATGGGAGAAAACAATAGCAAATGAAACAACTGACAAACAACTACTCTCAAAGATATACAAGCAACTTCTGCAGCTCAACTCCAGAAAAATAAACGAACCAATAAAAAAATGGGCCAAAGAACTAAATAGGCATTTCTCCAAAGAAGACATACGGATGACTAACAAACACATGAAAAGATGCTCAACATCACTTATTATCAGAGAAATGCAGATCAAGACCACAATGAGGTACCATTTCACACCAGTCAGAATGGCTGCGATCCAAAAGTCTACAAGCAGTTAATGCTGGAGAGGATGTGGAGAAAAGGGAACCCTCTTACACTGCTGGTGGGAATGCAAACTAGTACAGCCACTATGGAAAAAGGTGTGGAGATTCCTTAAAAAATTGCAAATAGAACTGCCTTATGACCCAGCAATCCCACTGTTGGGCATACACACCGAGGAAACCAGAATTGAAAGAGACACATGTACACCAATGTTCATTGCAGCATTGTTTATAATAGCCAGGACATGGAAGCAACCTAGATGTCTATCAGCAGATGAATGGATAAGAAAGCTGTGGTACATATACACAATGGAGTACTACTCAGCCTTTAAAAAGAATAAATTCGACTCAGTTCCAAGGCAAACCATTTAATAACACCATAATCCAAGTCTATGGCCCAACCAGTAATGCTGAAGAAGCTGAAGTTGAATGGTTCTATGAAGACCTACAAGACCTTTTAGAACTAACACCCAGAAAAGATGTCCTTTTCATTATAGGGAACTGGAATTTAAAGTAGGAAGTCAAGAAACACCTGGAGTAATAGGCAAATTTGGCCTTGGAATATGGAATGAAGCAGGGAAAAGACTAATAGAGTTTTGCCAAAAAAAATGCACTGGTCATAGCAAACACCCTCTTCCAACAACACAAGAGAAGACTCTACACATGGACATCACCAGATGGTGAACATAGAAATCAGATGATTATATTCTTTGCAGCCAAAGATGGAGAAGCTCTATACAGTCAGCAAAAACAAGACCAGGAGCTGACTGTGGCTCAGATCATGAACTCCTTATTGCCAAACTCAGACTTAAATTGAAGAAAGTATGGAAAACTGCTAGACCATTCAGGTATGACCTAAATCAAATTCCTTATGATTATACAGTGGAAGTGAGAAATAGATTTAAGGGCCTAGATCTGATAGATAGAGTACCTGGTGAATTATGGAATGAGGTTCATGACATTGTACAGGAGACAGGGATCAAGACCATCCCTATGGAAAAGAAATGCAAAAAAGCAAAAGGGCTGTCTGGGGAGGCCTTAAAAATAGCTGGGAAAAGAAGAGAGGCAAAAGCCAAGGGGAAAAGGAAAGATATAAGCAACTGAATGAAGAGTTCCAAAGAAGAGCAAGAGGAGATAAGAAAGCCTTCTTCAGCGATCAAGGCAAAGAAATAGAGGAAAAGAACAGAATGGGAAAGACTAGAGATCTCGTCAAGAAAATTAGAGATACCAAGGAAACATTTCATGCAAAGATGGGCTCGATAAAGGACAGAAATGGTCTGGACTTAACAGAAGCACAAGATATTAAGAAGAGGTGGCAAGAATACACAGAAGAACTGTACAAAAAGATCTTCAGGACCCAGATAATCACGATGATGTGATCACTCATCTAGAGCCAGACATCCTGGAATGTGAAATCAAGTGGGCCTTAGAAAGCATCACTATGAACAAAGCTAGTGGAGGTGATGGAATTCCAGTTGAGCTGTTTCAAATCCTGAATGATGCTGCTGTGAAAGTGCTGCACTCAATATGTCAGCAAATTTGGAAAACTCAGCAGTGGCCACAGGACTGGAAAAGGTCAGTTTTCATTCCCATCCCAAAGAAAGGCAATGCCAAAGAATGCTCACACTACTGCACAATTGCACTCATCTCACACACTAGTAAAGATATGCTCAAAATTCTGCAAGCCAGGCTTCAACAATACGGGAACTGTGAACTTCCTGATGTTCAAGCTGGTTTTTAGAAAAGGCAGAGAAACCAGAGATCAAATTGCCAAAATCTGCTGGATCATGGAAAAAGCAAGAGAGTTCCAGAAAAACATCTATTTCTGCTTTATTGACTATGCCAAAGCCTGTGACTGTGTGGATCAAAATAAAGTGTGGAAAATTGTGAAAGAGATGGGAGTACCAGACGGCCTGACCTGCCTCTTGAGAAATCTGTATGCAGGTCAGGAAGCAACAGTTAGAACCGGACATGGAACAACAGACTAGTTCTAAATAGGAAAAGGAGTACGTCAAGGCTCTATATTGTCACCCTGCTTATTTAACTTCTATGCAGAGTACATCATGAGAAACGCTGGACTGGAAGAAACACAAGCTGGAATCAAGATTGCTAGGAGAAATAGCAATAACCTCAGATATGCAGATGACACCACCCTTATGGCAGAAAGTGAAGAGGAACTAAAAAGCCTCCTGATGAAAGTGAAAGAGGAGAGTGAAAAAGTTGGCTTAAAGCTTAACATTCAGAAAATGAAGATCATGGCATCCGGTCCTATCACTTCACGGGAAATAGATGGGGAAACAGTGGAAACAGTGTCATACTTTATTTTGGGGGTCTCCAAAATCACTGCAGATGGTGACTGCAGCCATGAAATTAGAAGACGCTTACTCCTTGGAAGAAAAGTTATGACCAACCTAGACAGCAATTCAAAAGCAGAGACATTACTTTGCTGACTAAGGTCTGTCTAGTCAAGGCTATGGTTTTTTTCCTGTGGTCATGTATGGATGTGAGAGGTGGACTGTGAAGAAGGCTGAGAGCCAAAGAATTGATGCTTTTGAACTGTAGTGTTGGAGAAGACTCCTGAGAGTCCCTTGGACTGCAAGGAGATACAACCAGTCCGTTCTGAAGGAGATCAGCCCTGGGATTTTTTTGGAAGGAATGATGCTAAAGCTGAAACTCCAGTACTTTGACCACCTCATGCAAAGAGTTGACTCATTGGAAAAGACTCTGCTGCTGGGAGGGATTGGGGGCTAGAGGAGAAGGGGACAACCGAGGATGAGATGGCTGGATGGCATCACTCACTCAATGGACGTGAGTCTGAGTGAACTCCTGGGAGTTTGTGATGAACAGGGAAACCTGCCGTCCTGCAGTTCATGGGGTTGCAAAGAGTCAGACACGACTGAGTGACTGAACTGAACTGAAATCATGGTAACTCAAAACATGATCTTATTTGTAGTAAGACCCTTGCAGAGGTACATCAGTTTAGACGAGATGATTGGGTGATTCCAAGTGTACTATGATTGGGCTGCTCTTCAAAGGAGGGCATTCTGCACACAGAAACACACAGAGTAGAGGGAAAGAGCCAGAGAGAGGGAGAGAGCCAGAAAGAGACCTGGGATAGGTACTCTCCTCACAGCCCTCAGGTGGAAACAACCTTACTGACCCCTTGATTTTGGATTTCTCACCTCCAGAACTGTTAAACCTCACAGTCCCTTGTTTAAGCCTCACAATTTGTGGTATTTTGTTACAACAACCCTAGAATACAAAGGAAAAGATTAAAATTTTTCAACTGCAGGTTTACACCCTCAAATTAAGCACGTCATGTTTTTATACAGAGGAATCAAAAACAAATTATATATGCCTCCATCACCACTATAGAGAGCAAAATCCCTATGGCTTTAGCAATGACGGAATAGCTCCCCCAAAAAAAAAGTCCACAGTCTCCTCCTTCTTTCAATATGCTGTATTTACAAGTACGTTCTTCAGAATGGGAGTCAATTGTGTTTACATCAGGTATTTGAGACTGGACTTTCTGTCAATGAGCAACAACAACAACAATGTTTTGATCAAGACACACAAGTTCTGAATATAGTACTTTTGAATCACTTTGTTCCCTCAATAAAATTGTCTAGATTTTCTTGCTTAGGAATGTATAGAATACATTGCAACATATTCCATTATCTCGGAAACACTTTATGAGTGTGTTTTCATCACACAGGAAAAATCCAGAATGATGAAAGAAACATGCAATGTAGCAGTACAGATCTTGACTTAATCACATACAGTTGTGTCTTTAGTTTTCAATGACTCAGTTTTTCTCACGATGCCCCTGGCAGTCAAACCTGGTTGTTCTCTTCACTAGAACCTTTATGAAATGTTGACACTTACTGTCTGCCAGCTTGAGACTGTCAACTCTCCACTTAAGGAGGTGGAATTCTCTCTCCACTTTGTTTAAATCCAGTTCAGAGCCAAATCGCTGCTGACTCTGGTGATGAATCACCATATTACAACAATCAGGGCATTTAATTTACACCTAAAATCAATTGGGACTTGGTGATGCCAAAAGTAATATATTTTCAGTTAAAAAACAAAACAACAACAAAAAATCCTGTATATAACACTTCAGTGCAAGGTGGATTGTCAGCCACCTTGATGACCCAACAACAATTTACAGTTTGTAAAAACCAAACAAACAAATTGTAAGAAAAATGCACTTTGAATTTAACCCTGACATTTGTGGAACTTGGCTGGAGTATAAAAAAAAAAAAATCAATAGCTTTTCCAGAAAATAGAGGGACAGTGCTGAGGCTTGTGACAGAAAAAAAAGTGTGTTTGTTGAAGGTGGAAGGGGAGGTTGTGAGGAGGTTGAGGGTGTAATTCTTTAACTAGTGATGTCTCATTAGAAAATAATATTTTATTAATATTACCAAGTTATAGGGTATTAATCGCAATGCAGGAAACTTGCATTCAATCCCTGGGTTGGGATGATCCCCAGAAGAGGGCATGACAGTCCACTCCAGTATTCTTGCCTGGACAATCTCCATGGACAGAGGAGCCTGGCGGGCTGCAGTCCACGGGGTCGCAAAGAATCAGACACGACTGAGAAACTATGCACAGCAGCACAGGGTATTAACTGATCCATCTATCCACGCATCAATTATTAGCACATTGACTACCATGAAGGAAAATGTTTCTACTATTTCCAGAGGCGGCGTATTAGAAGTGATGAACTACATCAGCTCCTGGTAGTTCTGCAGCCTGCGATAATGGAAACAATGTCAGAAGTAGAGCTATGCGCTGCTGGCTAGAGAGATATGTGTCCAAAAAAATGAGGGAAAGTTCTAGTTCTTTGCTTCTGCTAGCATTTATAGTATTAAATAACGAATAATATCTTTTTCTATCACAATTAAGACCAGAAAGAGTGCAGAGAAGTGGTTTAAATAATAAAAAGAGATTTACATCCATCATGATGAGGAAGACATCAGGCATTTAAATGTTTATTGTGTGCCTGGCACTGTAGGAGACAAATGACATTTTTACATTTCATTCTTCCTACACTTTGAGAGATTATTAAAATCAATTTTATTACTGAGAAAAATGAGGTGGTAGTAGAGTAGCAGAAGAATTTGCCTGAGGTTACACAACTATTCTGGAGGAAGAAATGGCAACGCAGTCCAGTACTCCTGATAGGGAAATCTCATGGACAGAGGAGCTTGGTGGGTTATAGTTCATAGGGTCTCAAAGTGTTGGACATGACTGAGTGCACACACACACACACACACACCGCGCACACACGCGCGCACACACTAACTATTAAGAGGAAACCTATCCTTTGAACCTTGCTTTACTTTACTGAAAACTCTGCTCTTCACTTCCCTGATTTAGGAGAGAGAATAAAAGGAGGGAAATGGATAGTGACTGTCAATGAACAAATCCAGCAAAAGAACTTCCTGCCATTAACGGTGTAACTGCCACCAACACTGAAAATGTCTGTCCTGTTAATGTAGTGATATTTGAAATGCTGGGACTTTTGTTAACAGCCCAGTGGGCATGCTTGGAATTATATTTATTATATATGTGATTTTGGACAAGTTACCTAAGCCCTTGAACTCACGGATTTCTTCTGAAAATATTAAGTAATATAAAAACACTAATGTTTATTAAGACATGCATTATCCTCAAGCACAG
Source organism: Nanger dama (assembly GCA_917880005.1). NCBI lineage: Eukaryota > Metazoa > Chordata > Mammalia > Artiodactyla > Bovidae > Nanger > Nanger dama. The sequence goes on from CAKJTW010000030.1 coordinate 10,110,643, forward strand.
AAAATACTGTGGTAATCAAGACACATGTGTCCTGGTATCAGGAAGCTAACACACTGCTTGAGGCTGGGAGGGGAGATAAACTAGTCAATTTCAAATTGTGTTAAATGCTAAAAAAAATGATCATTTTACTACTAAATATTATGTAAATACATAACTAGAAAGAGAGGAACAAGTCCATTTGAAACAGAGCATTCAGGAAATGCCTTGCAAAAGCAGTGATATTTGGTTGAGATCTGAATAATAAGCTGGCCAAATGATAATCTTAAGAAAATGGTTAAACAGAAAGAATAATAAATATCTTATGGTGGGAAATAACCTTCGTATGTTTGAGAAATGTTACAAAGTCAATGTTAATCAGAGTATAGAGAGACTGAGATGAAGTTAGAAAGGATATTTGAGGCCAAATCACACAGGGCCTTAAAAGTCATGATATAAAATTTGGAACTTCTAGGAGTGCTATGACAAAGCATAAGAATATGTTAAGATACTCATGATTTGACCTAATTTATTTCTTTACTCTGATATCCCTCTGACTGCTGTTTAAAGAATGGCCTAAACTCAGGAAAGTATAAAAGTCAGTTAGTGAACTGTGATGGTAGGGTTTAAAATAGATCTGGGGGCGGACCCAACGAAGATTTGGTGATAGACTGAATGTAGGTTGCAAGGAAAAAAAGGGATTATCAATTATTTACAGGATTCTTTTTTAAATATATTTTTAATGTGGACAATATTGAATTTGTTAACAATATTTCTTATGTTTGTATTTTGGATTTTTGGCCCCGGGGCATGCAGGCTCTTAGCTCTCCAACCAGGAATACAACCAGTAACTTTTGCATTGGAAGGTGAAGTCTTAACTACTGGATCACCAAGGAAGTCCACTTTGTAGGATCCTTTAAGTCAGAATAACTGTATGATTAGTAGGGCATAAACCAGAGGAGGGAGACTGCAAGAGGAATATGGTTGCTGTTGGAATGGAGTGCGGCAGACATTAACAAACAATTTTGACCAAATTATTTTTGAAAAGCTCATTAGATATTCAAATTGAGATGTAAGAAGACGTGAGCACACATGATGGTGGAGGGATGGAATGAGCCTGAGAGGAATAAATAGCAAGCATTATCATAGTTACAGCCATGGAACTGTGTGAAATGCTGTCCAGTTGCCCAGTTGGGTCTGATTCTTCGTGACCCCATGGACTGCAGCATGCCAGGCCCTACTGTGTGAAATAACGAGGAAAATAATGAAAACAGAGAAGAGATCAATATTTGAGCACCAGCCCCTACAAATATGTACACAGAAGAGGAAATATACTCCAAGGAAATCAAAAGACAGCAGCCTGAAAATGTGAAAACAGCTAGAGAAACGCAGAGTTATGGAAGACTGCAGAGGTGGAGAATGGACAGCTGTTGAAAATACTGCTGACAATTTAAGTAAAATGAGGGCAGGAAATTGACTCTATGTCAAGAGACATTGTTGGCGATATCCATAAATTGTGGGCAACAGTAACAATCTAAGAAACTTATGTTTGGATTAAACGAGCTGAAATACAGAAAAATGATTACACTGTTTATCTAATGCTACATAACAAATAATCCCTGAGATTAATGGTGTAAAACAATCACTTATTATGCTCATTGGGCCTGTGGGTCAGAAACTCAGGAAAGGCTCAGGTGGGCAATGTTTGTGTGAGGTTTCTTACGTGGTTCCACAGAGAATTCATTCAGACTGGGGTCAGCTAAACGCCTGATGAGGCTGGAGGATTCAATACCACGATGGCCCAGTCACATTTTAGGAAATGGGTTTGGCAACAAATATACTTCCTTTCTTGTGGGCTTCTCCATGAGGCTGCTTTGGTGCCTCCATGACATGACAGGAGGCTGTGCTCAGAATAAGTGATTTGAGAGACCAAGAGAGAAGCAGAAGCCTCAGAAGTTATGCAGCTTCACTTCTGCCATCCTTTACTGGACATAAAAATCAGTCCTATTGTGATATGGGAGAGGGCAACACAGTGAGGAAGTACTCGGAGGTAAAGATTATTGGATGCCATATTGGCAACCGTCTAGTACTGTAATATCTCTCCTACATTATTAAATATGTTTCCTAGGATATAGAAGACATTCAGTCAGTGGCAACGCTCAGAATCAACCAAACTTGAGGTAAAGGGTACAGTTCTTCAGACAATCAGTTCTGTAACAAGACTCTAGATATCAGCTGCAAGGTCAAAAATGCTCAGGGCCAGGCTCACTTCCAACCAGCTGATAACAAATTTGTAGGTTCCCAGGATCATCTGTAGGTTAGATACTTTGCTAGAAAGGATTGCAGAACTCAGGAAAGTTTTATACTTTTGGTTACTACAGCAGAAAGATACAAATCTGAACCCATCAAAGAAAGAGATGCATAGGGAAGAATCTAGAACTGGAAGAGTTCCAAATCTTAAGTGTCGGTGTCCTCTAGGAAGGACCATCCTCCAGGAATCAATCTGTGGCAACATGCAGACACTTTAGTCAACCCAGTATTGTCAACCCAGACACTCATCCGAGTTTCAGTGTCTGGTTTTCATAAAGACTTCATTATGTTGGCATGACTGACCCAATCTTCCTTCCCTTTCTGGGAAGGTCAAGCTGATTCTCCATGCTCCAGTCTCAACCCTCAACATATGGCAGGTTTCCTTTCATGGCCAGATCTCATCTTGGTTCACCTTTGTTAGCATTAAACTAGCAATTGTGATACAAAGGGCCTACCATGAATAACAAAGACACTCCTATCCCTCAAAAATCCTAAGGATCTAGAGCTTATCTCCAAGAACATGAACAAAAGCCAGATCTGGGTGAGCTAATTCTTCATTATAGAGGGAGATATTTTTATTGCCACTCCAGCTATATTCCTAAATAGAATTATTTGGAAAAGTGAGACAGCATTTCAGAGACCCAGAAATGACAGACACAGGGATAGAAATAAAAATCTAACATCTGCTCTTCTTGGTTTCTTTCTGCTAATTTGTTACTTTTACTGCCTTTCATTTTACTCTGTTAATAATCATCACACACTGAGACTGAGCAACTTTTATCAATCAGTAAGCCAGAGCATAAGTGGGACCTGAGTAATTCTCCTTGCACCTCTGTACCTCAATCAAGATGACTGTCATCCTCGACGGGCGTAGCTCTGAGAGGAATTGCTCTTCCGGCTGAACATATAGGGCTTCGTGCATTTCATGCCCCAGGTGTGGTGCAGAGACATCAGACCTGCCGGAAGGAGGTTTCCATCTTCCAGGCCACCGGTCCCAATGAAATCCAACCAAGGGCGTTCACCTGCTTCCGATTGCACTACGTGAGTCTTTCCTAAGGCCAGGAAACCCGCCACTAGCGATTGTCCCCGTGGTAGCCCTGGTTCGGCGTCGGTTCTGACCCGGCCCGCCTGTCCACAGTTGCAGAAGCGCTGTCTGAACTGTTTCCTGGTGTATTTCCAGGTCTTCGATTGACGATCTCCGGGGCTGAAGAACCGCCCGGGGCCCTGAAGACTTCAGGGTTCCTGAATTACAGTGTCTGCTGGGAGTGGGCGCGTTAGCAGGCATTCCAGCTGGAGAGAAGGCTAGGGATAGGCTCTTTGTCGTGACCACGCCTCTCTGTTCGCTGGCCCCTCCCTCCAACCAGCTGGCCCCACCCACCTAGTGCCTCCGCCCCTGCGCTTCCTCGGCCCCAAAGTGCCCCACTTCGCAGTCCCCGCCCCTAAAGATAAACCCCGTCCACTCCTGCTGTCAGGCTCCGGCTACCCGCCATCTCCCGCCCAGTCCTTTGCCTTGTCCCGCGCCCTTTCCCGTCTCAGGCTTCCTATGTTCAAACGGCTCCAGGAGCTCCTATGGGGCTGGGAATACGAGTCTGCGACGCTTTGTCCAACACAACAGCTCTTCCTATTTTCGCCTTCGGGTGCTTTCTCGGTATCTCCTCCGGGCTGGGAGAATGAAGGTGGTCCTGCAGGAAGTCTGAATTGGGCGAGGGAATGCTGAGATCGCGGCTCAGGTCTTTGTGTCTGGGCAGTCTCAGGGGCTCCCTGAACCTGATCAAGTGAGTGAGAGCTGTTCCTTTCTGTAATATGGGCTCCCCCGGGAGGGTTGGAATCGTAGGGCCTCTCACCTCCCATTCCAGCTGTTTCCGAAATCTCAGCCTGTATTTATATAGAGGACCCCTTGCCCTGAGTGGGCTGTAATACTCTACCTGGAGCCCGCCTTGTGCCCACCAAGGTTCCCAGGGAAGACTACTCGCTGGCCCTGACACCTCTGAGAGATCTGTTTTATGGAAGAATCTGGCCATTCCCAGGTTCCAGGCCTTGGGACACTGCTGGGCATCACCCCCACCCCCACCCCCCGACGGTCCTGCTGCCCTATGTCGACCTTGAGCCGCCTGGAGCCTGCCATCACCCTGTCACCCTCAGCCCTGGGGCCAGCTTCCCAAACAGATGTCCTTTGTCACAACATTACCCCACATCTGGAGACTGGAGTTCCCACAGAGGCAGGAGTGGGAGATGGTAGAGGAGAACAGAGGATCAGGTTCTCCAGATGACTTCTCTTGGGAGGCTTGTGAGCTCTGGGGAAACTGAGGCTCAGAAATGGCGCTGCTTGGTTGCCACTGAGGCAGCAAGAGAGCTGCCACTCACACATCAGCCACTCACTCCAGTGCAACCAGCCTGGAAAGTTCTCCTGAGACTCCAAATGTATCCTCCCCAGGCTGCCTGAAGGCAAGTCTTCCCTGTTCTTCTGTCCTTAGGCTTACTCTTCAGGACATCCTGGACAGCACCCAAGAGGTGAGGTGATCCTCTTGGGGTTCTCTCAACTCTGGAATCCCCTTGATCACGGGGAAGGGGGAGCAGCAGTCTCCAGAAGTAAGCAGGGCCAATCCTGGGCGCTGGGGTCTCTTAGACATCCAGGAGACTCCCACACTGCCTTCTCATCTCCCAGAATGGAGGGGGCCTGCATCCTACCCACTGTAGGGTCTCTCTCTTCAAGGCTCATCTGCCTCTAGGGCAGTAAGCCCCTTCTTCCAGGCAGTGGATAGAGTGGGTTGCTATGGTCTCACTGGGCTACAGGAACCCTGATGGATGGGTGGGTCCTCTGCACACCTCACTGGAACAGTGAGGTCCAGTGAGGACACCTAGAAATCTCTGGCCCCAGGCCACAGAAGGGACTCACAGCCTTCACTCATCAGTCCAGCAACAGTATTCTAACAATCCCAAGCCACATTTACTGAACTCATGTTCTGGTCCAATAACCACATCATTCCTCTGTCTACCTTTGTTGGCCTCCCGTCTTTAAAATAAAATTTGAGATCCACACCATGACTTCCAAAGCCCTGCTTGGTGTTCCAGTTTCTCTCCGACTTTCTCCTTTGCCCATTACAATCTGACCAAGATGGTCTCTCTCTATTCTATGAACACATCTGTGTTTGTCTGCCTTTGGGTCTTTGCCCAGGCCTCTCTCTACTTGAAACTAGATTGTAAGCCCTATACTGGCAAGGACTGTGTTCAGTTTGTTTGTTTGTTTGTTTGTTTTTAATCTCTAAATCCTCACGTGTTTAAACAATAAACAATAATGCCAGCTCTAACAGGTCTTAATAAACAGTCCTGGAATAAAAAAAAAAAAATGAATGTCATCCTGACTTCAATGACTTAGAATTATCACCACAGTCAACGTAGGATATTAGAAATGGCAAACATGAATGGTAAGAACTGAAAATTATAGATCTCCCATTAACATTTAGTATGTTTTCTATTTTCTGAACTTTGTGATGCCTACTGTTCATAGTTTATCACTGTCCTTCCCTTTCTTGATTACATTTTCCTCTTTGTGTCAGTCAACTGTTAAATTCTCCAGTCTGCTATGCTATATATACCTTCATCATGCTGCCTTTATCATGAGGCCAGGGTCTTATTTTAAGAAAATATTTTTCTAATTTTAGATCTAAATAGAATTGGTTGATATGGTAAATCCATTTTATATGGCACTGGAAGAATCATAGGAAAGTCACACACCACCACTACGGCTCTTTAATGCCAATTTACTGGTGAGGCTGTGGATGAGTAAATAAAAATGAAGTAAGAAGCATGTAGCAATCAGTAAAAATTAAAGCAGCAGCTTGAATCACCTTTTCAGTTGCCATGTGAATTTAATATATATATGTCACTTCTCACCCTTAATCTATTCTGAATCTTCTCATCTCAGCCTCATTATGTACCTTTTATTTAGCACCAACTACATGTTTACAAAACAAGAAGACACACTCTATGAAAGTCAATGTAAACACAATATAGACTTGGCCAAGAAAGGGTTGATTGTCTAAGCTGTTCAATGTTTCTCTCTCTAGAATTTTCTCCATATCTCTTCTTTAAAGTTTCTCTCCAGAACCACATGTCCTCATTTCTGTTACTGAGCTCTAGTCATTCTAAATACACTAAGTTGCTAAGAGCTTAATGTATTCCAGTTTCCTGGATATTTGGATTTAAAAGAGAATACATGTTTCTAAATTCCATATATATATATGTGTAAGTATACTGTATTGGTGTTTTTCTTTCTGGCTTACTTCACTCTGTATAATAGGCTCCAGTTTCATCCACCTCATTAGAACTGATTCAAATCGCCAGTCCAGGTTCCATGCATGATACTGGATGCTTGGGGCTGGTGCACTGGGACGACCCAGAGAGGTGATATGGGGAGGGAGCAGGGAGGGGGCTCAGGATGGGGAAAACGTGTATACCTGTGGTGGATTCGTGTTGATGTATGGCAGAACCAATACAGTATTGTGAAGTAATTAACCTCCAATTAAAATAAATACATTTATATTTTAAAAAAGAAAAGAGAATACAAATTTCAGGTGTTTGTGAAAGATACTTTTAAACAAGTCCTTCCCTTGATGGTTTTCAAATTACAATATATAGTCTACCAAAACATAAGGAAACTGAATGAACTTGACCAACTGAATCCCATAGACATTGAAACAACTTTGAAAATAAATGCAGCTAATAGTAATAATGTAGTCATAGTAGTAGTCTAGTAATAGTAACAATAATAGTAGTCTTCATCTTTAGCCATTCTGACATAATCCCAAGGTGAGGGGGCAGGGATATGGGGGAGAAATTCTAAATTCTGAGAACTTAGTAGAAGATGACGCAGAAAAACATAGAAGAAAATGAGACAATACAATGAAATCTTCACATTTCTTGATCTTGTGGATTTGGCCCAACCTTGATTCAAGCTGAGCAGATGCTATGGTAAATGACTAGCTCTATATTTTCTTCAAAGTTGTACCAATTCTATGTAAACAATTATGGATGTTTTAGGAAGCAAAGAATTTATGCTTTTGAACTGTGGTGTTGGAGAAGACTCTTGAGAGTCCCTTGGACTGCAAGGAGATCCAACCAGTCCATTCTGAAGGAGATCAGCCCTGGGATTTCTTTGGAAGGAATGATGCTAAAGGTGAAACTCCAGTACTCTGGCCACCTCATGTGAAGAGTTGACTCATTGGAAAAGACTCTGATGCTGGGAGATTGGAGGCAGGAGGAGAAGGGGACGACCAAGGATGAGATGGCTGGATGGCATCACGGACTCGATGAATGCGAGTCTGAGTGAACTCTTGAACTCCGGGAGTTGGTGATGGACAGGGAGGCCTGGCGTGCTGTGATTCATGGGATCGCAAAGAGTCGGACATGACTGAGTGACTGAAATGAAATGAACTGAACTAGGAAGCTACTTTAGTAGAGTAAGTGTTTTAGAATCTCCATATTAACTTATAGATATTAATCAAGGAAATACTGTGATTCTTCAACTCAATTTCAGGGTTAATCTTCTAAGAGGAAATAAAATATATATCTCACTAGCAATTTACTTTGCTTCTTGGTTATTTCATTTTTAACTTTTGTAACAAACAGATAAATGTTAAATTGTTGGAGGAAAATTGACTTCTGTCCATGGAAATAAAATATGAACTAAGATATATTTTTTCAATTTATACTGAGCTTTACATTTTTATACAAACTCAAAATCATCATCATATGTCTTTGTTCACTTACTTTTCTGAAGCTTATAAAATGTGGAAATAAATACAATGTCAAAGTAAAATATGTTTCGCATTATTTTAGAATATCTTTGAACAGTTTTTGAATTTTAAAGGGAGAAAATAAACTGGAAAAATATCTTAGTAAGGGTAATGATGTCTGAGCAGAGGTGTCTTATTACAACCCTGGATTCAGCTATAATTCTTACTCAGGTTACATATTTACATATAAAATTTATTATTTTTCTGCCATCTAAGATAATTTACATATTGAGTATTTGTTTTATTTCTGTGGCTGCAACAAACAATAGATACACAGATTTTGAATCACAATTCATTTTTAAAATCTTCCTCTCTAATCTAAAAAGATCCTTGCTTTTCTAGATAGGCAACTTCCTCCAAATAGGGTATATCACTACTTATTTCATGCTTCAATTACAACACAATGCATTCCATTTTAATGTCTTTTGTATTTGCTTTTGGAACTATTAGTAGCAACATGATAGCACAGAGAGGAATATGTGAGCATAATGGAAATACATAATTTTAGGGTTAGAGTGACTGGATACATTCTGGTTCTGACACCACTTTTGTGACCTAGGACATATTGCTTAACATTCTTGTTGTTCAGGAATCCCAGGTATAAAATTATAAATATTTGTAAGTATGCTTTTGCAAAGGCACATTTGTGAATGTTAAGTATATTTGTAAAACATCTGTAATATTTTATTTATATCCAATTAATGATAGCTTCTATTATGAATATAATAAAAAATTCTTCTAGATATTTTTTTTATTTAATTATCTAGTAGAGAAACTGACAAATAGAATGTACCCAGATATACATGAAGCTGAATTGAGTTGTGTTAGTTTCCAGGGTGTTCCAGAATCAGTACAATGCCTGCTACTCATTAATGTCAATCTATCTATTTCCTCATACTGTTAACAGACCCTCAGTCCTCAACACTTGAGGCACAGGAGTGATTACCTGATCCATAATGGGCATTCACAGAATTGCAGGACCCTGGCCCTGATGACTGACCTTGAGATGGACTCAATCCATCACGTTTACAGACTTTTCCTGTGATTTCATATATTAGAGGGGGAGGTGATGTTTGGATCTCTCCTCTTGCATTTCTAAATTTGATTTAAGTCACTTTTATGTTCCATCTAGCAGGAGATATTTGCTTATGAAATGTGTGAATATAGGCTAAATACAAGGATGAAAGATGACTCAGTTTTGTGCCTGCATATTGCATTTGTGGGGAGGTAAGTTTAGGGGAAGAGAGGGAATAAGGGGAAAGGGAGAGAGAGAGAGGAAAAAAGAAATGGTAAATGGTAACATTGGTAATCTGAGTTCCTAGATCTAGCCATCTCTAATTCTGTTAATGCTTCAGCATTGTTACTTGATATTTAAAGATTCCTGAAGAATAGTTGTAGGAAAGAATGAACATTTTCACACTGAGAAAAGCTGACCTATACTTTGATTATTGTTAACATCTTGAATACATCTAAATTGTCCATTATGGTACAGCAATATTTTTCTGAAAAGTTTTTATTTGGGAGTAAAATAGATAAGACATAATCCATACTCTGTTTCATACATTTATAAATGATTTTCTATATTTATTTTACAATGCTCATCACATTAAAAATATTGTAGGAATTTGCTATTTATTACTTTCTAATAAGTTTCCAAATTTAAATTAGACAAAATGTAATGAGATATGTAAACAAAAATGTTATTCAAAATAAAGATAAGTTAGGAGTTTGGGATTAACATATACATACTCCTGTATATAAAATAGATAACTAATAAGGATCTATTGCAGAGCATAGGGAATTCTACTCAATACTCTGTAGTGACCTATAAAAAAGAGTGGGTATATGTATATGTTTAACTGGTCCACTTTGTTGTACAGCAGAAACTAAAACAACATTGCAAATCAACTATATTCCAATATTTAAAAATAAAATCATTTTTTAATTGCAGCTTAAAAAAAAAAAAACTTACCACATTCTAGACACTGAATTTAGCACTTATAAAGTAACTTAGCACATATAAAGTAATTTTGGAGAATGCAATGACACCCCACTCCAGTACTCTTGCCTGGAAAATCCCATGGACAGAGGAGCCCAGTAGGCTGCAGTCCATGGGGACCCCAAGAGTCGGACACGACTGAGCAGCTTCACTTTCACTTTTCACTTTCATGCATTGGAGAAGGAAATAGCAGCCCACTCCAGTGTTCTTGGTTGGAGAATCCCAGGGGCGGGGGAGCCTGGTGGGATTCCCTCTATGGGATCGCACAGAGTCTGACACGACTGAAGTAATTTAGCAGTAGCATAAAGTAATTTAATGAATCCACCTTCATAAAAACTCCTTTCTAAAGAACTTTTTATTTTATATTGGAGCATAGCAGTATCAAAATATTGTGAGAGTTTCAAGTGTATAACAAAGGGACTCAGCCAGACTCTTTTGAGGTAAGTTCTTTACCATTGTCAGCCCCATTTCACAAATGAGAAAAATCAAGGTACTGAGAACTCATCCAGAGAAACACTTCTAGAGGCAGAGAGGTCAAAGTCACACCCACAGAGTCAAGGTTTAGATCTGAGCTCCTAAACACTAAACAGATGGCATCTAATTTTAGTACACACAGATTCTACTCTATAACATCTTCCTAAACTCAGTTGATTATGAAAATATATATTTCTATTTTATTTTTTCCACTTTTATGGTTAATCTTTATACTATCATCAATCTATGCTTTGCTGGTACATTTCATGTAAAAAAAATTTTTTTTTCCCTACTCTGCCGTTTCTCTCTGTATTAGGCACAGTAATTTCACTTTGTGGATATAAAACATTCTCTGTCTTGACTCTCACTGGTATAATTGATCCTGCACAACTGATTTTTAAAGGCAGTTCACATAAGAACACTTTTAAGTCCTCTGATGTCTTAACACTCCATTTAGAATAAAACCAACATGATTTAATATGGCCTATATTGATCTACCTAACCTGGTCTCCATTTACCCCATTAAACTTAGCTCTATCACTTCCATCCTCTCTCAGCCTCGCTTTCTCAACTTCCTGTTCAACAACCCACCTTACAACACTGAAGTTCAAGTCAGGGGATTCTTTTTCACTTTCTAGAATATTTGCCCTTCTTATCATTTCTTTACCTGGGGTTCTCCTTGTGTTCTTTGTACCGTGTGTTCCTTTACATGCTTTAGCTCTGAATGATGTTTTAGAAACCCTCTTATCCAATGGTTTTCAATTTGCAGTTCCCAGACCCCCAGCATAAGCATCTTCTGGGGACTTGTTAGAAATGCAGATTCTCAGGTGCTAATTGGGACCCACTGATTTAGAAAATCTGTGGTGCTTCCCAGGATTCTGCATGTTTATAAGTGCTCCAGATGATTCTGTTATATGTTAAATTTTGTGAACCACTGACTATGCTCTGAGGTAACAAAATCCACTTATTTAATTTTTTACAAAGCCCTTAAAACTATCAACTTAAAACAGGACTTATTGGAAAGGACCCTGATGCTGAGAAAGACAGGAGGATAAGGGTACAACAGAGGACAAGATGTTGTACATACATACAATGAGAAGCAAGTCACTTGCTCCTTGGAAGAAAAGCCATGACCAACCTAGACAGCATGTTCAAAAGCAGAGACATTACTTTGCCAACTAAGGTCTGTCTAGTCAAGGCTATGGTTTTTCCTGTGGTCATGTATGGGTGTGAGAGTTGGATTGTGAAGAAAGCTGAATGCCCAAGAATTGATGCTTTTGAACTGTGGTGTTGGAGAAGACTCTTGAGAGTCCCTTGGACTGCAAGGAGATCCAACCAGTCCATTCTGAAAGAGATCAACCCTGGGATTTCTTTGGAAAGAATGATGCTAAAGGTGAAACTCCAGTACTTTGGCCACCTCATGAGAAGAGTTGATTCATTGGAAACAACTCTGATGCTGGGAGGGATTGGGGGCAGGAGGAGAAGGGGATGACAGAGGATGAGATGGCTGGATGGCATCACGGACTCGATGAATGCGAGTCTGAGTGAACTCCTGAACTCCGGGTGTTGGTGATGGACAGGGAGGCCTGGTGTGCTGCAGTCCATGGGGTCTCAAAGAGTTGGACATGACTCAATGACTAAAATGAACTGAGTCAAGACCACTAGGAACATGCAGAGAGTGGAACAAAGTTGGTCTGGGAGACCCCACATCACTGAGAACCAGAGAGTAAGAGGGTACTAGGAGAAACTTCTTCACATTTAGAATATGGGGCTTGTGATAACTGATAAGAGATGGTTCAAGGAAGCATGGATTTTCTATGTATTGGATGCTGTCAGAAGGGAAGGTGGTTCTATTATCAGGTTATTTTAATTGTTCATTAAAGCTTTAGTTAGAAAATAAATAGTAGCCAGTTGCTCATGTTTTTGGTTTGCTCTGTTATAATGAGTAAACTTGTATAATGTTGGTGACCTGTGAAAGTGTTTATAGTCAACAAAAAATGGAAACTTACTTAGCTGTGAGTCTTCTCTCTCTCCTTTTTCTCCCTAACATCCTCCCCAAATACACACAATTAAGCATCCATAAGAATGTTTGTTTAACTGTATGATATAGGCTAGAATTCTTGCCTGGAGAATCCTGTGGACAGAGGATTGCCGGGAGCCAGTGTGAGGAATCTTGCCTGTGACAGGGTCATGTGGAAGGAAGTCTGGCATACGCAGGGTGTGATCAAACTTCAGGGGTTCCCCATGGCATTTCCTGAGCATCCACCCCCACCCCCACCCCCCCAAAAAATAAGACTCTGCCAGCCTCTGTACTCTGCTTTTCCACTGATATTCTCTGGGAAAAAGTCAACTCAGGGCTTTAGTCTTCTGCATTTGAAAGGCATGTTTCAGTTGAACCCCTTCTGATAGCTCTTTAGCTTGCCTAACTGGGTTTTCCCGGACTCCTTACAGCTTGTGAATTGCTTACAGCCCCTCAGCCTTGAGAGGCACAAAGCCTGAAAGCATCTTAAAGACACAGAACCTTTTCTAAAGAGTTAAAAATCATATTGGTGACGGGTTTTCACTGTTGACTCAAAGATTGCTGCCAGACCTCCATATTCTTTATCTTTTAGGCACCTGGGAAGGATGTTACTCAATGTAAGCAGGATGTAGAAAAAGATATATAGTAGCTTTGATGTTAGCAACACTAGACTTTTGAGTTAATTGCTTCTCTTTCGCTGTAAATCACTGTACTCCCTTTACTTGTTATAAGTTGCTGTATCTTTGCTATGTAAGAATGTAACTTTATTTAGTGCTTTTCTGAGAGTGGCACCAGACTTTGGGAAGATCGACACAAATAAGTCTTCTGGTTAACAAACCCTTATCAGAAAAAAAGGCTGTAAAATGTTAATTAGCCCTTTTTGGCTGGAAGATGATGTAAATTACCTAAGACTTGTGTATACAATTAGATATGCAGAGAAAAAAGCCTGTTTTTGATGAGTCTGGGCTGCTAACGCTGCATAACTTTGTGTTACCCATTGATCTCCATGTTTTATAAAAAGCATAAAAGGCCTTCTGAACAATAAAAGATGGATCAGTTTCTCGGACTAGTCTCTCGGCCTAGTTTCTTGGGAAGTTGGCTCCCCCCCGCCCCCGTGTCTCTCCCCTGCTCCTTTTCTCCCTCTTCTTCCCTCTGGTGGCCCCTCATAGATGGTGCAAATCTCTTGTCCAGATTTTATTAGCCTTCCCTCCAAGCCAAGTTATTCAGCCTTCTTTCTCCACTTAGTTTTCCTCCTACACTATTTCTTCTTAATCTGATCTTATATTTTCATATTAATGAATAAATAAATCTTTCCTCGCCGACACCATCTCCACTTCGAATTCCCTGGATCCACCGGGGCTGGACCCCGGCAGAGGATCTTGGTGGGCTACTGTCCACAGGGTCACATAGAGTTGGACACGACTGAAGCAACTTAGCATGCATGCATGCATTGGAGAAGAAAATGGCAACACACTCCAGTATTCTTGCCTGGAGAATCCCAAGGATGGAAGAACCTGATGGGCTGCCATCTATGGAGTTGCACAGAGTTGGACACGACTAAAGCAACTTAGCAGCAGCAGCATAGGCCAAATTTACTCATGGTTTTGAGAATTCTTAACTATTTAAAGAAAAAGAGAGATGGAGAGAGAAATGGTTGAGATAATTTATAATATAACCAAGAATAATCAATAAGATTAACACTGGGGTTAAAAAGAATGGAGTAAAGAAAAAAAGAGGAGCTACTGAGTGATGTTTAAGTTTTATGCATATAGGCTATGTTCAGATATACTTTGTTTATTAATCCTATCTCCTCGCATACTGTGTCTAGACAAATTAGGTAAATATGTCCTTCTCTTTCTGCTATTTAATGATCACATTATAATATGTTATTCTTTTATCCTCTTCAAATCTGTATCCTTTAATTAGACTACATGGTCTCTGGCACCCTGTGAATAACTCTCATAAAGGGTGCCCAAATCTGACTTGTAAAACTCAGGCAGAGTTACTAAGCATCTAGCCAGACTGAGATAATATCTGATCACCAGTACTATTTCTATGTTTTCCTTGGGACATCTTACCTCTTTTGTGGGATTTTTTTGGGCAAAGTAATAAAATTGAAGTTAACCTTAAATTGAAGTTAATCTTCTTTGATTTATTTATAGAAACATATACAAATATATGGGCCTCCCAGGTGGCACTAGTGGTAAAGAATCCACCTGTCGATGCAGGAGACATAGGAGACATGGGTCCAATCCCTGGTGTGGGAAGATCTCTTGGAGAAGGAAATGGAAATTCACTTCCAGTATTCTTGCCTGGGAAATCTCATGGACAGAAAAACCTGGCTGTTTAGTGTCCATGCAGTTGCAGAGTCAGATGACTGAGCAACTGAACACACATACATAGACATACATAGTCCAGGTGGCAACTGAATTATAAAATCAGATATCAAAATATATGATGAGCAGAACTGTTCCAAAAGCCCACATTTTCATTTTTATACCTAGAAAAGGCCTCTATGGCTTCCCCGGTGGCTCAGATGGTAAAGAATCTGCCCGCAGTGCAGGAGACCTGGGTTTGATTGTTGGGTTGGGAAGATCTCCTGGAGAAGAAGTGGCAACCCACTCCAGTATTCTTGCCTGGAGAATTCCATGGACAGAGGAGCCTGTGGGCTACAGTCCATCAGGTTGCAAAGAGTCACACATGACTGAGCAGCTAACACAGCACCACCATGATAATAACAAGACAGCTAACAGCTAGTCAGGACTAGAGAAGTTAGTGGAACATATTCTTCTGGACAAATATATTTCATTTACATTAAGAGTAATTTCATTCATTTTTGATTCAAAGTATCCCACACTGGAAAAGACTCTGATGATGGGAGGGATTGGGAGCAGGAGGAGAAGGGGACAACAGAGGATGAGATGGCTAGATTGTATCACCTACTCGATAGACATGAATTTGAGTAAACTTTGGGAGTTGGTGATGAACACGGAAGCCTGGCATGCTGCGATTCATGAGGTCACAAAGAGTTGGACACGACGGAGTGAGTGAACTGAACTGAACTGATTCCTTCTTGCACTTAATATTTACTTTTAGCTAGTTTTCTTCAAGGGAAACATAATTTTAATTTTTTCTTAATTTTTGTAAAGGTAATTTAGTTACCCCAATGATGCAGACATCATAGGTTAAATAAACAATGACCTTATGGGGAAAGAAAAGTTCTTACACAGAAATATTTCTTTGTTATTTGAATGCTCTACCAAGTAGTAACAATGATATCTCTATGCTACCCAAATTGTTTTATTTAATGGTTTTGACTGGATAACCTCATCACATGTAATCTCTACCTCACAGTACCCTTTCCCTTCCTCTGGTGATGGATGAATGAATAAATAATGAATAAAATAACCTGTTCTTCAAATTAAGAGTGTATTTCATTTAGGAGGATTTGAGGAAGGCTAAGTTTTCTATGCTAGCAATGCAAAACTAGGAATGGAGTTGCAAGCTTGAGTACAGAAAGAAAGCAGGATTTTTAAAAATGTGTCTGTTTTAATTTTTCTGAAATGTGGCTGACATTCCTCACTTCATAAATAGGATCACCTCCTGAATTATTGGCCCTATATTGTCTATGTTAGTGATGAAATATTTCATTAAATTCCCTTAGTTACCTAGAAACTTCTGACTTCTAAGGTAAATGTCACACAGTGTAATATAAAAACGCATTTTCCTGTCAGAAATTCCACCAAAATCGAAAGCAGCTGTTGATCTTCCTGCTTGAAATAACTTCCTGTGTGTGGAGGCTTCTTGTATCCACGTGAAACAATATACGCTGTTGCCATCTTTCTTATAGATTCCACTCCCAGATCTGTACTTCATTTCATAACTCCTCTCGGCCCAATCTTCAATTTCTGCACAACTCTCTGGAAATGAACAGCTTCAGCCTGCTCAAATGAATCTAATAAGGTCGTTAATCATTTTGAAAATAACTTGCTTATTATTCTCAGGTTGATCCATTTCAGTAACACGCTTGGATATTATATAAACACTGTATGTTAACTACTGTCTTTTCCAAGGTGATTTCAATTGTTTCACTCCAATGAATAACATAAAAATCCCCTCTTTTTTCCTCTAACAATTCCACAAAGTTGTTAAAATCATTTGTTTCTAACTTGAAAACACAGCAAGAAGCACCTGGCTGGGCAAAGCATCTTGTAATAAATGCCAAAGGAGGGAGAGGATGCATTTGAAAGCTCTGAATCTTTTATTTCCCAACGCCAGCCTAATGTAAAAATGTACACAATGCCTGCCTGCCTTATACACACAGACATATACCACTATACAGATAAAAAAGAAAAAAAAGATAACTGAGATAATAGACAATTTTTACAAGTGATAAACTTAAATTCTCTTTTCCACAGATTGCTGTTCTGTTAACAATTATATGCTGAGATTATGGTGAAAATGATTTGAATGTGTGATTATTTTTATCTTCATAGTGGGTGGGGTTTCAAAAAAAAATTATAGTAGCCACTGAAAACATGGGACTTCTGAGATGGTGCTAATGGTAAAGAACAAGCCTGCCAGTGCAGGAGACATAAGAGATACGGGTTTGATCCCTGGGTGAGGAAGACCCCCTGGAGGAGGGCATGGCAACCCATTCCAATATTCTTGTCTGGAGCCAGGGACAGAGGAACCTGGCGGGCTACAGTCCATGGGGTTGCAAAGAGTCAGACACCACTGGAGCGACTTAGCATACATGCATGCACATGTACTGAAAATATAACATATATATATATATATATATATATATATAGTATTTTCTCTGTATGTGCCAAACTAAAATGAATGAAATATTCTGACTTCATCACAGTAATAATAATAAAGATTCTAGAAAAGGCAAATCTATAGAGACAGAAAGTAAACTGGGTAGGTGCCTGGGGCTGGGAATGAGCATAGAATCAACTACAAACAGGTATGAGAAATTCAATTGTGTGATGAAGATATTCAGGATTGTGTTGACAGTTGCACAGTAACTGGGTAAAATTACAAAACTAAATTCTGCACTAAACAAACAAGATACATCTCTTAATGCAGAATGACTACAGACACACATTCTGAAAATATTCAAACTAGATGAGTATTTTTAACAAAATGACCCTACTTGCTTTCCATTCAATTATCTTTTCTTCTAGTGTCCATAATAGTGATTTGTACGTAGTAGGTGGAATTGCTAATGGCCCAAAATCTTAAAGAATAAGTATTCAGGTCACCACTTCCCTCAAGAAAGGAGCCAGCTGAAGGAATGTACAGCAAAGGGAATATCAAACAGATAAAGAAGGATGTGATAAATGCCAGCTGTGTCCATATGACAAAGGACTGTAGTGGTTATGAGAGTTTCTTTCTTATGATTAATAAATATATTAAATAATTAGATTTCTCTTCTTTCTTTTTTTATTTTTATTTTTATTAAATTTATTTATTTTTTAATTACAATACTGTATTTGTTTTGCCATACTTCTTTCTCATTCCCTTGTGATCTAACATAAACTATGTCAATATGGGTTAATTTTATATTTCACTGTTTAAGTATCAAGAAAATAAAATCAGAGTGTGATTCAAGCACAAGTAGAAGGAAGAATGATTTTGCCATTTTCTTTATTTGGAAGTGAACTGTGGTCCAAAGAGTGTGCACAAATGGCAAGTGGGCATTGAGTGGACTGAGCTGACTAGGTACTGTGCAAAAATCTGACATCTGGCTCATCAGTGTGATTGTAGGCTTAGTATCACTGGACATACTGGAGAAGCAGAATCGCAGAGACAAGTCTTTATTGATTTATACCAAACCTACTTTAGGGTCTTACTTCACCTTCTGGACACAACTAGTTTGAAGACTTGCTCAGAATTTCAAGATCATGAATCCATGCCAGTACTTCAGGAGACTTGCACAAAGAGGCAGAGATGAGTGATAAGGCTATAAACCAAGGAACCCCAAGGATGGTTCACAAATTTCTGAAGCCATGAGAAATACTGTGAAACAACTTTCCTCAAACTTCCAGGAGGAAGAACCCTGGCAGGACTTTGGTTTCAGTATTCTAGCCTCCAGAACTATAAGAACATACATTTCTGTTGTTCAAAACCACTCAGTTTGTTGTCATTTGGTCAAGTAACCCTGGGAATCTAATATACTAATTCATACCAACTGTGTCATTTACAATCCTAAGGGTTTTATTTACTTTGTTTTGTCTACAGGTATCGGTGGCTTCTAAAAGTTAGAATTAAGTTGGAAACTATCGATTTCCTCCCAGAAACTCATTTTAAAATTAAACCAATCATAATCTAAAACGTTTACTTGCAAGAAGTCATCAAAATAACTGACTGTCATTTTAATGTTCTATTTTAAACATGTAATGAAATACCCGTTCTGTGTATTTTGAATGAAAAGTATACTTTAAACAGAGACAGTAATATTCTAAAACCAGAGTTTAGCACTAGGTGAGCACAAAGAGTCGGACATGACTGAGCGACTGAACTGAACTGACTGAACTGAGGAAAAAGGACTCCTATGTCCCTGAATTCATTGCTGATTATAATCTTACTTATAGGGTGATAGTCCAGTGTGCATAAACTATTGGGATATTGTAGACATTCAGTGTAACTTGCCAATTTCACCCATGCCTTGTCTTTTTAAAGTTCACCACTTTAATCAAAGAATAAGGAGTTAATACAGTATAAGGACTGTATTTTGGGGCTCCCCTGATAACTCAGTTGGCAAAGAATCCACCTACAATGCAGGAGACCCCAGTTAGATTCCTGGGTCAGGAAGATCCTCTGGAGAAGTGATAGGCTACCCACTCCAGTATTCTAAGACTTCCCTTGTGGCTCACCTAGTAAAGAATCTGACTGCAATGCAGGAGACCTGGGTTTGATCCCTGAGTTGGGAAGATCCCCTGGAGAAGGGAAAGGTTACCTATGCCAGTATTCTGGCCTGGAAAATTCCATGGATTGTATAATCCATGACACAACTGAGCAACTTTCACTTTCACTTTCCAATTCTAGTCTTTCTTACTAATCACTCTAAGAGTATATTCTTCATTAAGGGATCATGTATTTCACTAATTCTCTCTAACATAAAGACAAGGTTAACAGATACGCTAGACTGTTTAGATCAAAGTAATTTAAATTATCCATAATAAAATAACTCGCCTTGGAGCCTTGATTATTCTTAAGAAATTCTCTTATTCAGGAGAAGTGGTCACCAGACCTAGACATGGACCATGTAACCCAGGCTAAACAGTCACAGTGATGGCTTAAAGGATGGATTATACATGTAAGTTTCCTATTATTGCTCTATCACTTATCACACTTAGGGATTAAAACACTACCAGTTAATTATCTTACAGTTTTGGAGGTTATAAATGGGTTTATTTGGTTAAAACCAAGGTGTCCTCAGAGTTGCATGGCTTTCTGAATGCTCTAAAGGAGAATCAGTTTCTTCTATTTTGAGCCTCTAACTGCCCACATTCCTTGACTCCTGGCCCTGAAAAGTGTGTGTTACTGGCTAAGTCAAGTCTGACTCCTTGTGACACCACAGACTGCAGCCTACCAAACTCCTCTGTCCATGGGATTCTCCAGGTAAGAACACTGCAGTGGGTATAATTCCCTTCTCCAGGGGAATCTTCCCAAGCCAGGGATCAAACCTCAGTCTACTGCATTGCAGGCAAATTCTTTACCATCTGGACCACCAGGGCCCTGCCTATCTTCAAATGATGTATATACATTGCCCTACCCTGACAATATCTCTTCTCACTTCCACTTCCATATTGAAGGACTCTTGGTGATTACAATGGACACCCTTCTGTAGTCATGACACTCAGATGCTTAGCTACCTTAATTCCATCTATTACCCTCACCTTTTCACCCTGTAACATTACAGATTCACAGGTTTCAGGGATGAGGATGTGGACATCATCCTGCTCACTGTAATGGATAATGGACCTAAATTAGAGCAATCAGACATGTGGTCAGAATGCCAAGAAAAATACATTTCTTACTTCTGGACAGAAATAGAGAAACATTTAGCCCCAGAATTTGTTGACATTCACTGTGGTGGCAAAAGAGAAGTTAAACTTAGGATCAAGATGCTATGATGGAAATTAAAGAGTAAAGAAAGAACGATTTGTTAAGGCAATATCACCAAGGCACTGGGTTAAGTTTCAGCTGAAGTTCATCTTAACTCTAATGTTTTCAGTTATTTTAAATAGTTATTTGTCCTTACAAACGAGGTACATGAGCCAGGTTTTTGTGATCTGAAGGCCAGATTGTCCTAAGTGATAAATTTGCTATTTTTGTAGTTCTTAGACTAATGGTTACTAAGATAGGGGTATTCTCAAATCATTTTTCCTGTTTACTCATTGCTGACATTTAGGTAGCAAGTAATTTCTGAATGATTGTTCTATTTAATTCTTCTTCTAATTCCAATAATATACTATTTTACTTTGAAATTTTGGGGAGAAAAGTTTATAATCATAAAGAAGAAGTAATAATTCTGCCTCTTTCTTCTCAATATTTATATCTCACTTGTTTTTCTTATATTAGATAAGTCTGCAAATAGGAAAACGAGTATGTCAAGGCTGTATATTGTCACCCTGCTTATTTAACTTATACGCAGAATACATCATGAGAAATGCTGGACTGGAAGAAACACAAGCTGCTGAGAAAACTGGTCAACCACTTGTAAAAGAATGAAACTAGACCTCTTTCTAACACCATACACAAAAATAAACTCAAATGGATTAAAGATCTAAATGTAAGACCAGAAACTATAAAACTCCTAGAGGAAAACATAGGCAAAACACTCTCCGACATAAATCACAGCAGGATCCTCTATGATCCAACTCCCAGAATACTGGAAATAAAAGCAAAAATAAACAAATGGGATCTAATTAAAATTAAAAGCTTCTGCACAACAAAGGAAACTGTAAGCAAGGTGAAAAGACAGCCTTCTGAATGGGAGAAAACAATAGCAAATGAAACAACTGACAAACAACTAATCTCAAAGATATATAAGCAACTTATGCAGCTCAACTCCAGAAAAATAAATGATCCAATAAAAAAATGGGCCAAAGAACTAGGCATTTCTCCAAAGAAGACATACGGATGGCTAAAAAACACATGAAAAGATGCTCAACATCACTCATTATCAGAGAAATGCAAATCAAGACCACAATGAGGTACCATTTCACACCAGTCAGAATGGCTGCGATCCAAAAGTCTACAAGCAATAAATGCTGAAGAGGATGTGGAGAAAAGGGAACCCTCTTACACTGCTGGTGGGAATGCAAACTAGTACAGCCACTATGGAAAACAGTGTGGAGATTCCTTAAAAATTGCAAATAGAACTGCCTTATGACCCAGCAATCCCACTGCTGGGCATACACACTGAGGAAACCAGAATCAAAAGAGACACCTGTACCCCAATGTTCATTGCAGCACTGTTTATAATAGCCAGGACATGGAAGCAACCTAGATGTCCATCAGCAGATGAATGGATAAGAAAGCTGTGGTACATATACACAATGGAGTACTACTCAGACCTTAAAAGAATAAATTTGACTCAGTTCTAATGAGATGGATGAAACTGGAACCGATTATACAGAGTGAAGTAAGCCAGAAAGAAAAACACCAATACAGTATACTGACACATATATATGGAATTTAGAAGATAGTAATGATGATCCTGTATGTGAGACAACAAAAGAGACACAGAGGTATAGAACGGACTCTTGGACTCTGAGGGAGAGGGAAAGGGGTGGGATGGTTTGGGAGAATGGCATTGAAACATGTATACTATCTTGTAAGAAACGAAGCGCCAGTCTATGTTCAATGCAGGATGCAGGATGCATGGGGCTGGTGCACAGGATGATTCAGGTAGATGATGTGGGGTGGGAGGTGGGAGGGGGCTTCAGCATTGGGAGATTGTGTTCACCTGTGGCTGATTCATGTCAATGTATGGCAAAACAAATACAGTATTGTAATTAAAAAATAAATAAAAATTAAAAAAAAAATATTGCCGGGAGAAATATCAATAACCTCAGATATGCAGATGACACTATCCTTATGGAAGAAAGTGAAGAGGAACTCAAAAGCCTCTTGATGAAAGTGAAAGAGGAGAGAGAAAAAGTTGGCTTAAAACTCAACATTCAGAAAATGAAGATCATGGCATCCAGTCCCATCACTTCATGGGACATAGATGGGGAAACAGTGGAAACAGTGTCAGACTTTATTTGTTTGGGCTCCAAAATCACTGCAGATGGTGACTGCAGCCATGAAATTAAAAGACACTTACTCCCTGGAAGAAAAGTTATGACCAACCTAGATAGTATATTGAAAAGCAGAGACATCACTTTGCCAACTAAGGTCCGTCTAGTCAAGGCTATGGTTTTTCCTGTGGTCATGTATGGATGTGAGAGTTGGACTGTGAAGAAGTCTGAATGCCAAGGAATTGATGCTTTTGAACTGTGGTGTTGGAGAAGACTCTTGAGAGTCCCTTGGACTGCAAGGAGATCCACCCAGTCCATTCTGAAGGAGATCAACCCTGAGATTTCTTTGGAAGGAATGATGCTAAAGCTGAAACTCCAGTACTTTGGCCATCTCATGCGAAGAGCTGACTCATTGGAAAAGACTCTGATGCTAGGAGGTATTGGGGGCATGAGGAGAAGGGGATGACAGAGGATGAGATGGCTGGATGGCACCACTGACTCGATGGAGGTGAGTTTGAGTGAACTCCGAGAGATTGTAATGAATAGGGAGGCCTGGCATGCTGCGATTCATAGGGTCGCAAAGAGTCAGACACGACTGAGCGACTGAACTGAA
This sequence comes from Nanger dama, assembly GCA_917880005.1. Lineage (NCBI taxonomy): Eukaryota > Metazoa > Chordata > Mammalia > Artiodactyla > Bovidae > Nanger > Nanger dama. The sequence continues at coordinate 10,134,089 of CAKJTW010000030.1, forward strand.
ATGACTGCAAGCCTATATTTTAAATATAAAATTTCATATTTAGTTTTGAGTCCACATGTTAAATATGTACCATATCTCTGTCCAAATAAAAATACTAATTTTTTGAAATTTCTCTTTGAAAAGCAAAGGAAAATCTTTTATCAGTTAACCATCTCTATTCTGTCACACAGAATGATGACATTTCAGTATCACTCCAAAATCTAAGAACTTTGGACTTTATATATAAAGCATTGAATTATCTGCCCTGAAAGCAAATTGTTCCATAATTAAATGGGTCAACAATCTGGTTGGAATAACTAAAAAGTCTATGTTGACTGTTGAATGAGGTAGTCAAAAATGTGCTTACATGTAGATTTTTGTGGATGAACTAGAGCTTATGATGATAAATAATTACTGTGATGGGTAACCATGATATTTAACTCAACATTATTCATTATTGAATCTTTTAATTATGAAGGAAAAACTGTTATTGGGAGATTTCTAAATTTGTGATGAAGTTTGAGAGTGGTAGGATCTTGAGGTACCAGAGACATAGAAGACATTTCTTTTTGTCTTATTGCTTTGTTCACTTTAGCACCTTATTTTTGCCTGATTTTGTCTTTAACCACAGACCCTCAGGTCCTATATTTCTTACTTGGTCTTATTTAAAGATTTTAAAATAAGCCCTGTCCCATGATGCTTTAAAGCTGTCTTATTTAAAAAACAAAACACAGATTCTAAATGGAAGATGTTATGCTATTTATTTTCTCTCTCTCTCTCTCTCTCTCTCTCTCTCTCTCTTTTTTTTTTCCTCTCTGAGCCCAAAGAAAATGACATCTCCCGGGGATATTGTACAAACTCTCAGATAAGTTTCTCTCTCAACTCATATTTCTTTCAGTTTAGTAGTGCACACATAGATAGACTCATATGGAGAATTCTACTTAACATCTTGTTCTGATTCCCTGGTGAAGTGAAGCAGAACACCAAAGACTGGAAGATATTTTCTCTGTGAATAGCCAATCATGCTTGCCTGACTTCTGGTTGCTTCTTTGATTTCTCAGGCAAATATTTCATTCCAGCACTGCTATGTATTCCATAAACCTGACCTAGCCATATTCTGATTTTCTGTCTGCTCTCCTGAAGGGCAATGCAGAACATTTTTCAAAATTACTCTGTAGAATGCCAGAAGTACCATCATTTAAAAGGCAAATCTGCCTTCTTTCCATAACTCTGAAAATCAGTTATGCTTCTTAGGAACTTCCATAGTCAGAGCTTTGGAAAGAAGTGTCCAAGAGTTAAGGTGAGGTACTGGGAAGTTACATTTATTTTATTAGTTACTAAAAATGCCAAAGGGTCCAAATATTATTTTCTCCACTATATTATTTTTTATGATGTATTTATGTTTGTTTCTTTGTTTTGGCTCTGCTGGGTATTCATTGCTCTGTACAACCTTTTATCTACTTGCAGCAAGCAGGGGATACTCTCTGTTGTGTGCATGGGCTCCTCATTATGGGGGCTTCTCTTGTTGCAGAACACAGCTCTAAGGTACTCAGGTTTCAGAAGCTGCAACCCCTGGGCTCAGTAGTTGTGGCTCCCAGGTTCTAGAGCACAAGCTTAATAGTTGTGGCACTGGGCTTAATTGCTCTTCAGCATTTAGGACTGTTCTGGACCAGGGATGAAACCCACGTCTCACGCATTGGCAGGCAAATTATTTACCATGGAGCTACCAGGGAAGTCCTATCCATCATTTTAATTATGCTTGTTTAACAAAAGTCATTAACATCTATAGAATTTGATATTGGAATCATATGTTATGGAGTCTGTAGAGATCTGCTGAGGTCCACATGAAATATTTAATATTCTTACTTAAAATGAATAGAGCCATTGATTAATCCTTAAGCTCATTGCTCAATAAAGGTTTATTGAGTCACTAGAAAAAGGACAGAACAAACCTTGTTATATGGAGACTATTTTTTATCATTTATTTTTATAGGTTTCATCTTGATTGTTAAACATGATCAGGTGGAAATAATTGGTGGGGGATTGGGGTAAGCACTCTGAGGCTAAGGATCTAAAGGCTAAAATTTAGCAGGTAGGAATGCTGTACATTTCCACTTTGGACCTGGGAGCAGCAGTAAAGACATGAGTGCTATTTATTTTCCAACCTTAGTAAGAAAAAGGAAATAAACACTGGGAGTCAGGGTAATAAATTAACTAGATGTGTACCAATGAATAAATGGATTTGCCTTTGTTTCTTCATCTGTAAAATAAGGATATTGGATGAAGCAATTGTTTAACTTTTCTTGCTGCTTAATCCTCTAACTTCCAACATTTAGAGAAAAACATTTACTAAACTTAGAGTACAGTGACACAGTTTCTTACATTCGTTTGTGCCATTTTATGCTTAGTTCAAATACTTGCTGCTATGTTATCTAAAACAACATATTTATTTATTTAACAGGTTTCACCAATATATGAACCATGAACTTCCAGATGTTCAAGCTGGTTTTAGAAAAGGAAGAGGAACCAGAGATCAAATTGCCAACATCCGCTGGATCATCTAAAAAGCAAGAGAGTTCCAGAAAAACATCAACTTCTGCTTTATTGACTATGCCAAAGCCTTTGACTGTGTGGATCAAAATAAAGTGTGGAAAATTCTGAAAGAGATGGGAATACCAGACCACCTGACCTGCCTCTTGAGACACCTGTATGCAGATCAGGAAGCAACAGTTAGAACTGAACATGGAACAGCAGACTGGTTCCAAATAGGAAAAGGAGTACGTCAAGGCTCTATCACCCTGCTTATTTAACTTCTATGTAGAGTACATCATGAGAAACGCTGGGCTGGAAGAAGCACATGCTGGAATCAATATTGCAGGAGAAATATCAATAACCTCAGATATGCAGATTACACCAATAAATTGATAACAAAGCATGGTTTAGCTCTTAACTTGAAATTACTATGTTAAATATAGTTAGTTTTGTTCAGAAATTAGGTTTGTGGGTGAAGGCAAGAAAAGGCAGGTTTATTGAGCATATTTGTTTATATTTTAGTGTTGGTGAGACAGGCTGTCCTTATTGTGTCAATGTTAATCGTCAGCTTATAACAACAAGGAAATCAGTATGATTTTGAAAATAAATTCAAAAACTTAAAACCACATGTTCTATTTATATTCTATTATTCTAATAATCTATTTATACTTGAATTTAGAGAATTTTCTGATATTGTACTATAGTATCACTAAGACTTTTCAGTGTTATTTACTAAGATATATCTAAGCAATTCATTGCCCACCTACATCACTATAATTTGTAGATTATGTTATTAACACTGTACCATGAAAGGTCAATAATTTTCTCATTTTTATGTTAACTTGTGGTTTTGCTGGCAATCTCATTCACTGTTTGTCATGACAACAGTAGAAATCTGATCATATTACACTGTTTAAAAATAACAACCATGCCATCAAAATCTATCAACAAAATGTGAATTGACTTTTGGGGAAGCTTTTACTGACTGGAGGGTCTGCTTTAAGGAAAAGATTATAAAATATATATTAAAAAATCAGATACCAATGTGAATCACTTTGGAAAAGAAATAGGAAATTGCAATAAATTGCCAACTCAAAAAACCTGAAAAATCACAAAAATGTATATTTATTAATAAACTTATGCAAAGCTATAGTATTTATTTTCCTACTTTCCTTAACTAGAGACTCTGCTTGCATGTTCATATAACAAAGATTTTATTACATCATTTTCTATAAAGAGATTAGGAAAATATTCCACTTTATCTTCTAATATACATTTTCATAGGGATTTTGCAGAGAGAGAGCAACACAAACTGGTAGGGTCAGAGGGCATATAGCTATGTAAACAGATCTCATCGTGCCCAATAAAGGCAGGAGATAGGTAATGGAAGTGATAAACACATGACAGAATTTAGGATTGTATACTCACATATGCACATGTGCACACTAAAGCAAATGTATTTTAAAGGAAATATATCCCCAACTCAGTTTCATTTTATTCAGATCTCAGAAGTGCATCATCCACCATCACAGAACATAATGGGAACTGTGATAGAAGAAAAATGGGCAAGAGCTCATTGCCCATTGCTCAGTGGGCAAGAGCTCACTATTTTCAACATCTATTATTGTATTTCATGCTCAGTTGCTTTGGTCTTGTCGACTCTTTTGCAACCCCATGGACTGTAGCCCGCCAGGCTCCTCTGTTTATGGGATTTCCCAGGCAAGAATACCAGAGTGGGTGACCATTTTCTTCTCAAGGGGATCATCCTGACACAGGGATTGAACCAGCATGTCCTATGTCTCCTGCATTGCAGGTGGATTCTTAACCCCTGAGCCACCAGGGAAGTTCATTAAATATATGGCCTTTGTAATTTATCAACAATAATTTATCACACAATACTTGATTGTGTGACTGTATCACTAGGTTCTTCTAGGCCTTAGAGGGTATCAAGATGGATTAGCTGCCCTAAGTCTAAAACTTCATCCCCACTATGGAAAATTCACCTCTGAATGTCTATATTGTCAATATTACAAAGTCTTCTTTTCTTTCCAGCAGGAACTGACACAAAACCTTTCTGATTTTTCTGCCAATATTTCGCTTTACACATTAATATTCCTTCACCTTCTCTCCACAAGAAACATTTATTGATCTTCAACTGTGCTAACTACTTTCAAATCTCTCTGCAATTGCCAGTGCTGTTTCCTTTAACTAATTCTGCTCTATTCTTCAAGGGCATTTTCTATAAAATCTAATTTATTCATTACAGTAGGAAATAATGACTTTATCCCTTTGACATACAGTTTAAGCCCTCATCAAACATTTTATTGTCACTTAGACCACAATTATTGGAATGACTGTCACACAAATATTATTTAAACTCTCCAAGACCAGTTTGGAGGCTGAGTTTTTCCTTAAAAGCTCTATTTTAGACTTAAGATACAGTGAACAAAGTTTTGACTCAATTGAAAATAATAAACTCTTCAATAGAGTTGATCAGGGGTGAAAAATATTTTATGTCCCACAAATTTGGGTTTGAATGTATTATCTTTAACAGGAAAAGGATAAGTAGACAAATGGATATTATTTGTCTATATCCTGAACAAATATTCAAAATCTATTTTATTAGTGTGCACCTTCTCCTACTTGTCCTGAACTAGAAATAAGATCTTCATATAATCAAATGGGAAGAAGCATTTGTACTCTTCTGGGATTTCTAATGTATTTCATATATCTGTGCAATTACCAGTCATTCAAATAGAAAATAAAATGCAAACAGATGAAGGAAAATTAACTTATGTGTGTTTCTAGTGTTTTACAGAGCATGACATATCAGAAAGACCACATTTAGATTTTATGTCAATACTTTTCTGCACAATTTCTTCAGATCCCAAGAAAGTGATCTGCAGGGTGGAGAAGCAGATGGAAGGGAAAGCGGTGCCACAGAGCGTGGTGGAGAGATGCGGCCACACAGAAAAATCAACTCTCCCAGGGGCCTCTTCTCCTAACATTTTCATTTTCACTTGAAGGATAGCAAATTTGAACAGTGACTTTATTCCAAAATGCCTTCAACCAAGATGCAGGAGTCTCTATTAGCATTTTTATAGCTGCCCACTATAAGTTTGATTGAATATCAACTTAAAGAACGTTGAAGTCAAATTTTCTCCCCAAGAAATCAGACACACATTTTGAACCAGTAGCTTTACTGTGTAACCAGGAACATTTGACATTGTAAAGCATGTACATTTACTTCTAGCTGAGTATCTGAATTGCATAGTTATTTTTTTGTTCCTAGTTTGAAAAAACTCATTTTATAAGGGCAAAGTGCATTTTAAAAGTGTTATCCTTTAACAAAATAGAGCCAGCATGCTGTTTGACAAACTCATAGGATGACAGGACCCTAATATATATATATATATATGTGTGTGTGTGTGTGTGACAGAGGCCCTAATATATATATTTATAGCACAAGGAGCTCAGTTCAGTGTTCTGTGATGACCTAGAGGTGTGGAAGGCTCAAGACAAAGGGGATGTATGTATACATGTAGCTGACTGATTTTGTTGTACAACAGACACTACCAAAACATTGTAAAATAATTATACTCCAATAAATAAATTAAATTTTAAAATAAAATACTTATCATCTTAAAAAAATCAGACATAAAGGAGAATGGTTAGTTTCCTACTCTTCTCCCAGCTTTGGTAGATGAAGTCTGTTTGCAACACAAATTTTATTGCAAGTTAGTTTCTGTTCTTCCTTCCCTAATCACTGAAAATCCCTTTTTCTTTTAATTTTGTTACTGAGGACTACCTATTATGGTTTTTCCTGTAGACCTTTTTTCTTTAGAGTTTTATTTTCTAATAATTTACTACTTCTAGCTTTACATTTTTACATTTTACACTAGAGTCACACAGACAGTTTAAGCACGTGTGTGGATGTGGGGATTCAGTCTTTTAGGCCATCCAGAAGGGAAGGAATTTCAGGCAACTCAATCAACCTGGATGAAGAGTTAAGGATTTAGGCAGTGGTGATGGTGAAGGGAGTGTGATGTGAGAGTTTCTAGCACATTAAGGGAAAAAGTGCAGAAGCAAGGATAATTCACATATTTTGCCATTAGCACACTCAGTCAATATAATGTTCACCACAATTCAGAATATGTTGAAATGTTTTTAAATATTAGAGCTGGACATGACTTATTGACTAAACAATAACCAAAGTAAGTCACTAAAACATAACAGGTGGCTCACATTTTTCTAGATTTTAAAGTGAAGTGAAGTGAAATTTGCTAAGTCACGTCCAACTCTACAACTCCAGTATGGACTATGCAGTCCATGGAATTCTCCAGGCCAGAATACTGGAGTGGGCAGTCTTTTCCTTCTCCAGGGGATCTTCCCAACCCAGGAACTGAACCCAAGTCTCCCACATTGCGGGCAGATTCTTTACCAGCTGAGCTACAAAGGAAGCTTAAGAATACTGGAGTGGGTAGTGTTTCCCTTCTCCATGGATCTTCCCGACCCAGGAATCAAACTGGGGTCTCTTGCATTGCTGGTGGATTCTTTACCAGCTGAGCTATCAGGGAAGCCCTGACTAAAAAGATTAAAAATTTTAAGCGATAGTATAAATATGAAAATAATATTTGACAGGAAACAAATTAATTCTAGAAAATATCTGCTTATTACTATTATTATCATCTAATAAAAAGTTATGTGTTGTGAAAAACTAATTATATAGGATGCTTAGGGTGACTGAGTTAAATAAAAGAAGAGGAAATGTTTCTACGTTCTGGTAATGGTAGCAAGAAGAGGTAAGTAAAGTCTTTCCTAAGATACAAGTATAAAACAGGACAAAGTATCAAAGACAGCAATTTTTGGGCTGTGGAAAACAACAATAGGAAAACAGCCAACTGACATGTAGTTAATAATGAAAATCTTCTAGAAATTTAAGGAAGAACAAATGCAATTTATCGCTTTCTTGCCTAGATATAGTCCCTGTCCCCAGCTCATTTGGTAAGAATGATTGTTTTTACAACTTTGGTTGTGATATCAAAACCCCTGCTGCCAGGGGTATAGATGGAGTTTAAGAAAAGAAAAGGAAAGTCACTCAGTCATGTCCAACTCTTTGTGACCCCATGGACACCAGACTCCTCTGTCCACAGGATTTTCTAGGCAAGAGTACTGGAGTGGGTTGCCATTTCCTTCTCCAGGGAACTTCCCAACCCAGGGATCAAACCCAGGTCTCCCACATTGTAGACAGACGCTTTCCGTCTGAGCCATCACTATTATCTTAGCCAAAAGGCCAAGAAGACTGGGTTTAGTGAGAGAGAAAAGGGAAGAAAAATCCAGACATAATGACCAAAAGCTTCCCAAATTTGAAGAAAAATAAGGTAAAACAGCATAGTTCAGTTCAGTTAAGTCGCTCAGTCGTGTCCGACTCTTTGCGACCCCATGAATCGCAGCACGCCAGGCCTCCCTGTTCATCACCATCTCCCGGGAGTTCACTCAGACTCATGTGCATCGAGTCTGTGATGCCATCCAGCCATCTCATCCTCTGTCATCCCCTTCTCCTCCTGACCCCAATCCTTCCCAGCATCAGAGTCTTTTCCAATGAGTCAACTCTTCACATGAGGTGGCCAAAGTACTGGAGTTTCAGCTTTAGCATCATTCCTTCCAAAAAATCCCAGGGCTGATCTCCTTCAGAATGGACTGGTTGGATCTCCTTGCAGTCCAAGGGACTCTCAAGGGTCTTCTCCAACACCACAGTTCAAAACCATCAATTCTTCAGCACTCAGCCTTCTTCACAGTCCAACTCTCACATCCATACATGACCACAGGAAAAACCATAGCCTTTACTCGATGGACCTTAGTCAGCAAAGTAATGTCTCTGCTTTTGAATATACTATCTAGGTTGGTCATAACTTTTCTTCTAAGGAGTAAGCGTCTTTTAATTTCATGGCTGCAATCAACATCTGCAGTGATTTTGGAGCCCAAACAAATAAAGTCTGACACTGTTTCCACTGTTTCCCCATCTATTTCCCATGAGGTGATGGGACCGCATGCCATGATCTTCATTTTCTGAATGTTGAGCTTTAAGCCAACTTTTTCACTCTCCTCTTTCACTTTCATCAGGAGACTTTTAGGTCCTCCTCAATTTTTGCCATAAGGGTGGTGTCATCTGCATATCTGAGGTTATTGATATTTCTCCCAGCAATCTTGATTCCAGCTTGTGTTTCTTCCAGTCCAGCGTTTCTCATGATGTACTCTGCATATAAGTTAAATAAGCAGGGTGACAATATACAGCCTTGATGTACTCCTTTTCCTATTTGGAACCTGTCTGATGTTCCATGTCCAGTTCTAACTGTTGCTTCCTGACCGGCATACAGATTTCTCAAGAGGCAGGTTAAGTGGTCTGGTATTCCCATCTCTTTCAGAATTTTTCACAGTTTATTGTGATCCACACAGTGAATTTCCGAAAAGAATAAACACAAAAAAGATATCCAACTAGACATATCATAATCAAAGTACTGAAAGACACAGACAAGCCAAACAAAACAAAACCTGAAAGAAATGGAGAGAAAAACAAATCTTCAGTACAAGAAAATAACATGTTTAACAACTGACTTCTCAACACTAGTGGGGCTAGGCAGCAACAGAATGATATATTCAAACTGCTGAAAGATTAAAAGAAAAAAAAACCTTGTCAATAAACCAGTCTATATTTATCAAGACTACCCTTCAAAATCAAAGACCAAATTAAGACATTCCTAGAAGAATAAAAGAGAGAATTTATTGCTAGTATACATGCCCTCAAGCAATAATAAGGAAGGCCTTTAAATAAAACTAAATTGATACCAGGTTATAGTTTGAATGTTTAGGAAAAAATGAAGAGTGGGAAAAATTATAAATATGTGGACTTAAATTTGTTCAGCCTCTCAGCTGTCCCATGGACTGTAACGTGCCAGGTTTCCCTGTCCTTCACCATCTCTTGGAGTTTGCTCAAACTCCTGTCCAGTGAATCAGTGATGCCATCCATCCATGTTATCCTCTGTTGCTCCCTTCTCCTCCTGCCCTCAGTCTTTCCCAGAATCAGGGTCTTTCCCAAAGGGTTGGCTCTTCACATCAAGCAGCCAAATATTGGAGCTTCCACTTCACATCAGTCCTTCCAGTGAAAATTCAGGATTGATTTCCTTTAGGATTGACTGGTTTGATCTCCTTTCAGTCCAAGGGACTCTCGAGAGTCTTTTCCAGCATCACAGTTCAAAAACATCAATTCTGCAGCACTCAGCCTTTTTATGGCCCAACTCTCACATACAGACAGGCTCAATGAGCCTGCATTAATATGCATTTATCTTTTCTCTAATTTTCTTTAAAGCCATAATTATGTATAAAATAGTAGTAAGACTATAACACTATAGTGTTTAGTTTTAACATAGTTGTGATATATATGTCAATCAAGACATAAAGAATGAGAAAAAACAGACATATGGAGTATATTTCCTATTATTTACAGAATTTAAGTCGTGGAAACATGAAGTAGATTATGATAAATTAAGGAGTAATTTATAACTACTAAAATAATCAGTACAGAATAATTAAAAATTTAAATTCCAAGAAAAATTTAAATCAGAAAGAGAAAAAGAAATATCACATATTAACACATATATATAGAACCTAGAAAGATGGTACTGATGAACCTATTTGTAGGGCAGTGATGGAAATGCAGACATAGGGAACAGATTTACGGACATGGGGGTGGAAGGAAGGAGAGGGTGGGACAAATGGAGAGAGAACACAGAAACAAATACACTACCCTATGTGATATAGATAGCCAGCGGGGATTTGCTGTGTGACTCAGGGAACCAAGCTGAGGCTCAGTAACAACTTAGAGTGGTGGGATGGGGTGGGATGTGGGAGGGAGGTTCAAGAGGAAGGGGACATATGTATACCTATGGCTCATTCAAGTTGATGTATGGCAGAAAGCAGTGCAATACTGTAAGTTATTATCATTCAATTAAAAATAAGTAATTTTTAAAAAAAAGAAACCATTTAAAATAGCAAATTGGCAAATGCAAATCTAACTATATAAATAATAACTTTAAGTGTAACTGGACTAGACACTCCATTTAAAAGGTAGATATTGTCAGACTAGATGAAGGAAAGAAATCCAACTTTATGATGGCTATAAGAAACATACTTTAGATCCAAAGGGATAAACAGCTAGAAAGTTCCAGCACTGAAAGAAATACACCATGAAAACAATAACCACAAACACCATGGATGACTTAACTATCTCCAATCTGTTGTTGAGGCTAGCTAATTAATTTTTAATTTTTCATTTCAGTAACTGTACTTTTCAACTGCAGAATTTCTATAGTGTTCAAGTTTCTATCTCTCTATTGATACTTCCTATGTGCTGTCTTATTTCCCTTTAATTCCTTAAATACGGTTTATTTTAGTTCTTTGAATATGTTTATAACAGGTATTTTGAAATATTTCACTGCCAAATCATGCTTTAACACTTGTTCAATGGGTGGGTTTAATTAGATTCAGTTTCCTTTACAGTAAAACAGAGAGAAAGTAGACATTTTCTCATGAAGTCGCCTGGCATAAAGTCAGTAAGTGAGTACAAAATGTCTGGCACATATTGCCCGCAATCAAATGTTAACTATTAGCCATTATTTCTTATTATTAATACCTATACACTTAACATGTTCTTCTTAGGTGGCTGAAATTGTAAAAATCTGCCCAAAATGTGGAAGGCCCAGGTTTGATCCCTGGATCCGGAAGATCCCCTGGAGAAAGAAATGGCAGCCCACTCCAGTATTCTTGCATGAAGAATCCCATAGACAGAGGGAGCCTGGTGGACCACAGTCCATGGGGTCGCAAAAGTCGGACATGTCTGAGAGACTAACACACATATACACATAACACGTATTTGTCAATAACACTTAAGATTTCAAGAGTCTTTACATTATCAACTGAACTTTTAAGATGGATGAAACAAAAAGTAGTCCTGCTTCTCAGAAAACTTTCAGCAAATGTGTTTGCATTGCTCTACTTACTGAAAAAGCACATTGGCAAAATTAAGCTCAAAATCCTTTTACATTAAGCATTCAAGAAAGAAATTACTGAGTGGGAAGCCTGTTATTATCTCTCCTAAGAAAGCCACTTGAAATTTCTCTAACTGAAATTTTATTTCCCAGTGTCAGCTTTAAAAATGTAGATGAAGAATTTTCATTTATTGGCAATATAACTCAATTAAGATATAACAGTAATAATTAAGAAAAATTGTCATAATTGGAAAAATTTCTTGTCTGAATGAAAAATAACTTCCTGAAATACATCATTCCCTTTCCAGTATATAATACAGCGAAAAGTGAAGGATTTTTTTGCTTTGTGCTCTACATTAAATAAGAAGCATTAACAAAAGGAAGAGATCTTGAAAACTAGTGAGCTCACACAAATCAACATTTGGGGATAAGATAATGGAAATGTCCATGTCTGATCCAGCCTGGTATTTATTTCCAACAGACCTTAAAGAAATGTGATGGCATCAAATTTGAAGAAGTCTCCCTCAAGTATCATATGCTTCTTGTGTAGGAAAGAACATAGCGGGGACTTTTCATTTCCCAAAGGATGTTCTATTTCCAAAATGTATGTCACGTTTTTTTATCCCTCTCATGCAAAGCAAAATGTAAAACTTTGGTGTGATAAAGCAAAGGAAACTGAAATCAAGAGGCACCTTCTTCTTCATTTCTTTTGTGGCCACTATTAAAATGATCACAGCATCAATTTCTCTCTACAAAATATATAAGGGGGCTGTTTTAGTGCAGATTTTGTGTTTGTCTGTCTTTGCTGTTATACTCTTATAATTGTATTATTGAAAGCATAAGGGAATATTTTTAGTATATCAGTAGTATTTTAGGAAAATAGACACAGCCTTGGTAGGAGAGAAGGAAGGCTGAACAAGTGGCTGAACAAGTGGTGGGATTTTATGGCAGTGAAACTCCTGTATATGATAGTACAATGATGAGTACATATCATTAAACAGCTTTCCTAACTCATAGAAGGCGAAACGTCAAGAGTGAACCCTGAAGTGAATTACGGACTTAGGGTGATGATATTACTGTAGGTTCATCAGTTGTAACAAATGCACCACTCTGGTTCAGGAGGCTAATAGTGGGGAAGGCTGTTTGTTTAGGAACATGGGCTACATGGGAACTCTCTATACTTTCTGCTCTATTTTGCTGTGAATGTAAAATTGCTCTAAAAATTAAAGTCTTTTTAAAAGGAAAAAAACACCTTAAATTTAAAGCATGGTCAGAGATTTCAACCAATACTAGTAAAAGGCACTGCTGAGTCTTTTGGACTTTTTCAAATGTACTTCACAGGCAAGGAAATACAGCAAATGCATTAGGTACAAAAACTAAAAGGAAAGAATAAAGAAGACTACGCACTGACATAATGAACCTTGAAAGAAGAAAGGCTGTTTGTTGTAAACAATGTGCATTCTCCTGAGTTATGTCCATGTTATACACTTAGCAACATAAAAACAAACTGTGAACATGGATGAGGACCAGAAAAATAGAGAGATGCAACAGGATTGGCTCATTTAGGTACACTGAACGTGAAGCACGCCGTTCTAATTTCTACTGTGCTACTAATATGATGCATAGTCATGCAGGACTCTTTACTTCTTTGGGGCTCAATTTCCTTATCAGTAAAGTGAGGGGAAAGCTCATTTTACTGAAGTTGAAAGCTTCAGTAAAATTAATGTTTCTTGCAAGGTTCAAAAAAAAAAAGTAAATACATATTTCCTCAGGCTTGGAACTGGACAGTTTGAAGCACCCATTATAAATCCAAACCTTTTGAAGTATCAAACTTTTGTTTTAAAATCGCATTTCCTGGTGTATGAATTATATATCAGTAAGGCTGTTAATCCTGGTAGCTGGCTTCCCAGATGGCACTAGTGGTAAGAAGCCACCTGCCAATGCAGGAGACATTAGAGACATACGTTTGATCCTTGAGTCGGGAAGGTTACCTGAAGGAGGCAACCCCCTTCAATATCCTTGCCTGGAGAATCCTACGGTCAGAGAAGCCTGGCAGGCTATGGCCAATAGGGTCACAAAGAGTCAGACGTGACTGAAGCGATTTAGCTTGTAACACACGCAGAGCCCTGGTAGCACTGTGAAGCTTGTTGTTCACCCTGCTCTGTCGTTAAAAAACAGGTGACAGTGTCTTGGTCTCCACGTTAGTAAAATACAACTCAGAGTAAGTACAAAAATGATAATCATTGTTACTGATTGTTATCAGTACTATGATAGATTATGATCTTTTCAGCTCTTACTATGAATTCTTATTTCTCTTTTTTGTCAAGGCTCCTCAACAAAAGTGTTCACTGCTCTTGTTTGCTAAAACAATATTTAATAACATTCTGACAATAAATATGTGAAGACTGTTGTGTATTTATATCACTTGTATACAAAATACACAAAAGATTTGCATACTATAAACATATATTTGCTTCCAAAATAGCATTTTTGAGTTGCAGGCAAGATTAAATTTATTTTTCAGAGAAAATAAATAAATAAATTTAAATCATTTGGAGAAAATTATTAAAGCATAAAATTTGGATAGGCACATACAACCTACCATATATAAAATAGATAACTAATAAGGACCTACTATATAGCATACTCTACTCAGTACTCTTTAGTGGAGCATATGGGGAAAAAAAATCTAAAAAGCTGTGGATATATCTATAACACGGAGAAGGCAATGGCACCCCACTCCAGTACTCTTGCCTGGAAATCCCATGGGCGGAGGAGCCTGGTAGGCTGCAGTCCATGGGGTCGCGAAGAGTCAGATACGACTGAATGACTTCCCTTTTACTTTCATGCACTGGAGAAGGCAATGGCAACCCACTCCAGTGTTCTTGCCTGGAGAATCCCAGGGACTGGGAACCCTGGTGGGCTGCCGTCTATGGGGTTGCAGAGAGTCGGACAGGACTGAAGCGACTCAGCAGCAGCAGCAGCATATCTATAACAGATTCATCTTGCTTTACACCTGAAACTAACGTAATATTGTAAAATCAACTATACCCCAATAAAAAATTTTAAACACTAGGTGATAAATTATATGGTCACTCTTCCAGTATGGAAATAAATTATGAAGGACAAAAAAATGATACAGAGGAAAATCAATTTTTATAGTAAAAGCTCAGACTTCTTAGCTTACATATCAGTGTCAAATGTTTTATATTTTAAGCATTAAATACATAACATCATTTTTACTAGGTTTTTGTATTGTGTTTACCCAGCAAATTAATATATGTATGTGTGTATATATACATATATATATATATACATATATATATTCACTATGTATTATAAGCAGATAGACTTACAATACAACTAGTGTATAATACTGGAATAATAGAAATGATTATAAATTTCATGAGGCTTTTGAAATACAAATTTGCTGTGGCTTCTTTCCTCTTCTTTTCTTGTTTTTAAAGCTCACTTCACTTTATGGTTCAACTAGTCTCTTTTTAAGAAAGCAGAGTCTACAAACGGAAACATTTTTTTATTTTGACTTCTAATTTTTAGGTTTTCTGTATGATTAACTTACACCTGAAGATTGGTGACTAAGGTCCGTCTAGTCAAGGCTATGGTTTTTCCTGTGGTCATGTACGAATGTGAGAGCTGGACTGTGAAGAAGGCTGAGTGCCAAAGAATTGATGCTTTTGAACTGTGGTGTTGGAGAAGACTCTTGAGAGTCCCTTGGACTGCAAGGAGATCCAACCAGTCCATTCTGAAGGAAATCAGCCCTGGGTGTTCTTTGGAAGGACTGATGCTGAAGCTGAAACTCCAGTACTTTGGCCACCTCATGTGAAGAGTTGACTCATTGGAAAAGACTCTGATGCTGGGAGGGATTGGGGGCAGGAGAAGGGGACGACAGAGGATGAGATGGCTGGATGGCATCACTGACTCAATGCACGTGAGTCTGAGTGAACTCCGGGAGTTGGTGATGGACAGGGAGGCCTGGCGTGCTGCGATTCATGGGGTCGCAAAGAGTCGGACACAACTGAGCGATTGAACTGAACTGAAGATTTGAAAAAGTGATTAAGAGGGAAAAAAGCATGAGATTTCTAGTAAGTTGATTATCAATCCATTTTGAAGGCTTTATAGAGAAAAATAACAAATCTTTGCAATAAAAAAATCAAATTACAGTCTCTTTAAATTAACTAATTTTTTTCTTTTTAAAGAATAGAGATGAAGCTAGAAAATAAAATTGAGAGTTTGGTATCACAATTCAGGAAAATGGGAAAATATAAGTACTTATATACATATTTAAATTATCTATTTTCTTTTGAACAGAATCATTATGAATTGGGCTACCCTTGTGGCTCAACTGGCAAAGAATCTGCCTGTAATACTCCTCTATCCTTAATGAACAATTTTTATCAGATAACTACCAGTTTGCATTTTTATTGCAAAGATTTTTCAATGATAATGTCTTTCAAAAATAAAGCTGAAATAAAAGTTATTAATTATATATAAAAGTTGAAATGATTCATTACAGAACACTTGTACTACAAAAATATTAACAGAAGCCTTCAGTCTGTAAGAAAATTATACAGGAAGAAAATATGAATTTATGCAAATGAATGAAGAATCCTGGTAAGTATATGGGGAAATATATGAGAGAATTTTGCTTAATTTCTAAATTCTTGAAGATAATTCCACTTCTTAATGTGGGTTGCACATAATGACTTCCTTCTAAAGAATACAATATACATAGGAGTGGAAAGAAACTTATAGTTGAGAAATCTGACAAGCACTCCTTCAGCCAAGTGATCAAGTTCAACATACAGTCATAAGTCATGTTGATAGCATGCCTCCTATGATTTGTGAAAATAATACTTTATATTTGTGATCAGAGTATGTAAAATAAATAGAATCAAGTATATGGAGCCTAAAAAGAAACACTTAAAAATAGGCACAATTCATTTAAATTTAAAAGAATGAAAAATATACACTTTTAAGCTAACCAAAGAAAGCTTGGACATCTATTGTAATACTGATAAAGTCCATTCAAAGCAAAAATATTACCAGAAATATAGGTCATTTTGTAATCATACTGTATTTAATTCATCAAAAAGACACTGTGGCTTTAAATCTTTATGTATGTAACAGTGCATCAAAATAAATGTGCCCAAAACTGATAGAACTAAAGAGAAATACACAAATAAAGTATTATTCAAATATTTCATATATAATTTATAATGAAAGTAAATATAAATTCAGTGAGAATATAGAAGATTTGAGCATGGCCATCTGTATTAATTGGTGCTTATAGACTATTTCTGGAGAAGGAAATGGCAACCCACTCCACTGTTCTTGCCTGGAGAATCCCAGGGACGGGCGAGCCTGGTGGGCTGCCATCTATGTGGGTCGCACAGAGTCGGACACGACTGAAGCGATTTAGCAGCAGCATAGACTATTTCACTTAACAATAGTAGACTATAAATCAGTTCATTTCAGTCGCTCAGTCGTGTTTGACTCTCTGCGACCCCATGAATCACAGCACGCCAGGCCTCCCTGTCCATCACCAACTCCCGGAGTTCACCCAGACTCGCGTCCATCGAGTCAGTGATGCCATCCAGCCATCTCATCCTAGGTCATTCCCTTCTCCTCCTGCCTCCAATCCCTCCCAGCATCAGAGTCTTTTCCAATGAGTCAACTCTTCGCATGAGGTGGCCAAAGGACTGGAGTTTCAGCTTTAGCATCATTCCTTCCAAAAGAAATCCCAGAGCAGACTATAAACTCTTTTCAATGGTACAGAAAATATTCCCCAAGAATGACCTTACATGGGCCACTAAAGAAGTCTTAATAAATTTAAAAAGATTGAAAATATATCAATGGTATTCTCTGAAAATAGTAGAATTAAATGTCAGTAATAATATAGGAATAAAAAAATAAATGGGAGCTAAACAGCACACTACTCAATTACACATGGATTAAAGATGAAACCAAAACAGAAATTAGAAAGTATTGTGAACTAAAAGAAAATAATAACACAACACCTGAAATTAGGCAGAGTTTAATTAATGCAGTACAAAAAGGAAAATTTATAACACTTAGGACCTATAATAGAAAAGAAAGCTTACTTTCTACTTTAATGAACTAGAAAACAAATAGCAAATTAAATCCAAAGAGCAGAAATACACAAAACAGCAAATAGGGCCAAGATGAAATGTTTAAAAATAATGGAGTATTTCCATTATCTGAATGGTGGTGAGCATTTCAGAGTTTTTATATATGTCAAAACACGTTTAATTATTCACTTAAAATATATGAATTGCATTTTATGTAAATTACCCATCAATAAAGCTCTGAAAACAATGCTAAGTGAAAGTGTTCATTGCCAGTTGTGTCCAACTCTTTGCACACTCAAGGACTGTAGCCCACCAGGATCCTCTGTCCATGGATTTCTCCAGCAAGAATACTGGAGTGGGTTGTAATTTCCTCCTTCATAATAAATAAACAATGCTATTTCAAGTTTAAAATTATTTTTCTTCAATATTTTAGAATCTATTTTTCTATATTATCATCTAATGTTTCCATGGAGAATTCTGAAAATAATTTAATTCTTGCTTATTTTAGGTGACATTTTGTATGATGGGAGATACTTCTCTATAGTTTTCTCACAATTCCATACATTCTAAATGTTCTCTGTGCCAGACTATCTTTTCAAGGATATTTCTATAGCAAAGAGCCTTGGAAGACAGATACAGTGCCTTCCTAAGGAACAAAAGGTGGGCATGCTTACTGTCCATTATAAGAGGTCCAAGTTCCTATTATCAGAGACCAGGGTTTCTCCAAAATAATGCATCTCACTGTGTGCAGGCATCCATCTGGGCCTAGCTGCATCACTCCTGTTGGACTGAGGGACAAGGAAAACTAACACAAAGTTGCTGATATTCATGCTGCCTCTTTGATCCAGCCATCTCTATTGCCAGCCTTAATGAAAACTAACAAACTGACTTGTTAGCTTGTTAATGAAGGAATGTAGGAATTCAATAGTTCTTGAGGTAATCTATTTTTATAAAAAACTATAACAATGGTCAGTAAATCTTTTGTGCTACAACTTGTGGGTTTTGTCAATCTGAGTTTGTTCATCTTTCTTTATTATACAAGATATACCTCCATTAAGCTTGTAAATACTTCTTTCTATCCACATTTATTTTTCATGTGTGCTACAACTACTGTTATTCAGATATTGGCAATCCTATGTCTCCTCTCCCTATTTACAAAATGTTTTTTCATTTTTTCTATTCTTTTATCCTTCAGTATTACCAGATAGAACCTTTCAAAATAGTCTTCTCATCTTTTAACACATCCTTCAGTCATGTCTTTTCTACTCTATATCTCATCTTTTGTGTTCTTTATATCAACCCAGCTTTCCATAAAAATATTTCTATTTGATTTCTTCATAATTCTTATGAAGAAATAATAATTCTTCTTCATCTTATTCTTGTTTCATATTTCAAATATCTTTCTTTATCTTTGTACAAGTTTTCTCCAAATATTCTGACTGGGTCTGGCAGTTTCAAAATATGCAGGGTAGGGCAGGAGGTTGGAAACCTCCATAACAGTTGATACTGCACTCCTGAGTCTAAAGGCAGAATTTTCTTCCTTTGAGGAACCCTGGTTGTTTCCCTTGACACTTTCCACTGATTGGATGAGACCCACTCAATTGTAAAGGGTCAGCAAAAACAAGACCTGGAGCTGATTGTGGCTTGGATCATGAACTCTTTATGGCCAAATTCAGATTTTAATTGAAGAAAGTAGGGAAAACGATTAAGCCATTCAAGCATTACTTAAATCAATTTCCTAATGATTATACAGTGGAAGTGACAAACAGAGTCAAGAATTAGATCTGATAGAGTGTCTGAGCAACTACAGAAAGAGGTTCATAACACTGTACAGGAGTTGGTGATCAAAATGCAAAAAGAAAGGCAAAATGGTTGTCTGAGGAGGCCTTACAAATAGCTGAGAAAAAGAAGAAAAGGAAAGGCATATCTATCTGAATGCAGAGTTCCAAAGAATAGCAAGGAGAGAAAAGAAAGCCTTCTTAAGTAAACAAAGCAAAGAAATAGAAGAAAATAATAGAATGGAAAAGACTAGAGATATCTTTAAGAAACTCATAGATACCAAGGGAACATTTCATGCAAAGATGGGCACAATAAAGGACAGAAATGATATGGACCAAGCAGAACCAGAAAATGTTAAGAAGAGGTAGCAAGAAAACATAGAAGAATTATACAAAAAACATCTTAATGAGCATAATGATGTGATCACTCACTAAGAACCAGAAATCTTGGAATGTGAAGTCAAGTGGGCCTTAGGAAGCATCAGTATGAACAAAGCTAGTGAAGATGATGGAATTCCAGCTGAATTATCTCAAATCCTTAAAGATGATGCTGTGAAAGTGCTGCACTCAAAACTTAGCAGTGGCCACAGGACTGGAAATGGTCAGTTTTTAATTCAATCCCAAAGAAAGGCAATGCCAAAGAATGTTAAAGCTACCACACAATTGCACTCATCTCAAATGCTAGCAAAAAATATTCAAAATTCTCCAAGCCAGGCTTCAACACTATGTGAACTGTGAACTTCCAGATGTTCAAGCTGGCTTTAGAAAAGGCAGAGGAACCAGAGATCAAATGTAAACATTCGTTGGATCACTGAGAAAGCAAGAGAAATCCAGAAAAGAACCTACTTCTGCTTCATTGACTACCCAAAAGCCTTTGATTGTGTGGATCACAACAAATTGTAGAAAATTCTTAAAGAGATGGGAATACCAGATCACCTGACCTGCATCCTGAGAAATCTGTATGCAGGTCAAGAAGCAACAGTTAGAACCAGACATGGAACAATGGGCTGGTTCCACACTGGGAAAGGAGTATGTCAAGGGTGTATATTGTCACCTTGATTATTTAATTTATATGCAGGGTACATCATGTGAAATGCTGGGCTGGATGAGGCACAAGCTGGAATCAAGATTGCCAAGAAAAATATCAGTAACTTCAGATACGCAGATGACACCACCCTTATGGTAGAAAGTGAAGAGGAACTTAGGAGCCTTTTGATGAAAATAAGAGAGGAGAGTGAAAAAGTTGGCTTAAAACTCAACACATAGAAAATGAAGATCATGGCATCTAGTCCTATCACTTCATGGCAAACAGATGGGAAAACAATGGAAACTGTGACAGACCTTATTTTCTTGGGCTCCAAAATCACTGCAGATGGTGACTGGAGCCATGAAATTAAAAGACACTTGTTCCTTGGAAGAAAAGGTATGAGCAACCTAGACAGCATATTAAAAAGCAGAGACATTACTTTGCCGATGAAGGTCTGTCTAGTCAAAGCTATGGGTTTTCCAGATGTCAGGTATGTATGGCATAGTTGGACCATAAAGAAGGCTGAGCATCAAAGAATTGATGCTTTTAAACTGTGGTGTTGGAGAAGACTCTTGAGAATCCCTTGACCTGCAAGAAGATCCAACCAGTCCATCCTAAAAGAAATCATCCTGAATATTCATTGGAAGGACTGATGCTGAAGCTGAAGCTCCAATAGTTTGGCCACTTGATGAGAAGAAGTGACTCATTAGGAAAGACCGCGATGCTGGGAACGATCAAATGCAGGAGGAGAAGAGAATGACAGAGGATGAGATGATTGGACAGGATCACCAACAGCTTCACTGAGTCAGTGAGTTTGAGGAAGCTCCAGGAAATGATGGACAGGGGAAACTTTGCTTGCAGCAGCCCATTGGGTTGCAAAGACTGGGACAAGACTGAGCAACTGAACAACAATGTATATGGTTAAATCTTCTGGCTGAAATGCTGGTGAAGGTGAAGGTGAAGTCGCTCAGTCATGTCTGACTCTTTGCGACCCCATGGACTGTAGCCTTCCAGGCTCCTTTGTCCATGGGATTCTCTAGGCAAGAATACTGGAGTGGGTTGCCATTTCCTTCTCCAGAGGATCTTCCCGACCCAAGGATCGAACCCAGGTCTCCCGCATTGGAGGCAGACGCTTTAACCTCTGAGCCACCAGGGAAGCACATCTAAAAAAAAAAATACCAGGGCATGTAGACTGCTTTTGACAAAACAAATGGGGACCACAGCTTATCTATGTTCATGCATGAAATTAACCAATCACAACCACTTTTTATATATTGCATATGTTCATCCATATGTCTTGTTGAAATTATTGACATACAGATAACGTATTTTATATTTTATAATATTTTGAATTGTTGGAGTAATACAAAGAAATCAGCCTAAGATATCTGTGCAATTGAATGAATTTTAAGATAAAAAGTTTGTAACCTTCAAAATTGAAATCAGACAGTTCCTTGTTAGTCAACCCATGAGTTCTCCATATGCCTCCTCTCAAATATCACTTATCTCACCCTTTGAAATTGAGGGCAAACCCAACATCATTCTTATTTTTACTGTAATAATCTCCCTACCTTCCTATATAGTTTTATAATTCAAGGTTGCATTTCTAAACATTACAGCTCAGGTTTCCCTAATCTTAAAGGTCATTATTACTTAGAAACTCTTTTTTTCTCTCTCTAGCTTAGTAAATTATTTTAAACCAGGATCTTATCTAGATACCTCTAAGTTAGGAAATTGAACTTTGCTGGGCAAACTAAAAGTCCTCTATTTTCCTGATACCAATGACAGTCACTTCTTTCTCTGAAAAATAACTCAACATTGACTTTTATATTAATCATTTATTTTTATTTCCTTATAATTTTTCATTCAGTTGGTGTGACGTGCATGCATGCTAAGTCACTTGAGTCATGTTTGACTTTGTGCAGCCCTATGGACTGTACTAGACATTATAGTATAGTCAGTTCTGGTTTATAAATTTTATACTATGTATATTTTAAACCATTAATATTCTCTAGATTTCTCCTTCATCTTTTATGTGCTTTATTCAGATTTATTAATATATGTTTAGGAATTTAGACCACTTATCTATAGCATTTGCTACAGTCTGAATTTTGTTGATTGCATCCTCATTTTGTGATAAACTTTTGAAACAGCTTTTTTTGTTTATTTTTGTTATTTTTCTGGTGAGCTTTCACTGCCTCCAGGAATATTTTCAACATTTTATTGTCTCTTTTGCTTATAATTTTGTGTGGGATTTGACCATGATTTTTTTGTATTTATTCTGGTTTATTTAAATTTGTTTTTCCTGACATTTCAAAATGAATAGCTCAATTAGAAGCTGCAGTTAAGAAGCTAGAGTAGCTACCTTCAGAAAGCTTTTAAATTTTTGGTGTTTATATAATATTAAAAAAAAAAAAAACCCTACATTACCTGGCTTTCTGGAATTTCCTGGTTCTCTTTCCTTCCTCACCTACATAAGATCTTTCTTTGTCTTTTCCTCTCAGTTTTGATTTTACTGTCTTCAATATTAGCGCTAGGGGTTATCTTGAAAGGGAGCCCCATGGATGCTCAATTTTGAGAGTTTATATTTTGCATATTCCTTCAATGGACATGAGTTTGAGCAAACTCCAGGAAATAGTAAAGGACAGGGAAGCCTGGCATGCTGCAGTCTCAGAGGTCACAAAGAGTCAGACAGAGTTGAGCGGCTGAACAACAACAAAATATTGGATACGGCAAAATTTTCCCCAAGTTCAACTGCTGTTGACATATTGGCCTGTGATATTTTCCTGTGAATTCTTTTTGTCTAGTATAGGAATTTTCTTTTATCAAATCAAATACAACTTTTCCCTCTCTGTTTTTTCTCACAAAAATGCTGACAAAATGCAGGTATTTGTGCTCTTTGTGGTTTATCCTTACTCATTTGCATTTTGAGTTTTGTGAGGATATCATGCGGCCTAGTTTTATTAAAAATGCTTTGTGAATATCTAGGTGTTTTACCATCTAGTTAAGCCATATTTTTCAACGAGATCAATTTGGAAAAATGTCCTGAATGGGGAGAAGAACAAAGTCAGAAATGGGAAAGAAAAAGCAGAAAGGAGAACATAAAATATTAATATTGAGATAAGCACTAATGCAGTGACAGATTTTCTGGAATAACCGGACATCTTGTCTTGACTCAGATGGATGAAAACATTAGGTAATATGAATCTTTTTTTTTTTTTTTTTTAATCTCAAAATACAAGGTTACTAAACATTTCATCCTGGCTCATTCAAGCCCAACTGTCTAGTGTGGTATTATGACAGCTTTGAGATTCAAAATAAAGACTTGGAGTCTATTTTTATGGGCAATGTAATAAGAGAGAATAAATCTAACTCCATATTAGAGGTTCTTTTACTTTAATCTTTGTGCTTTGCGTCCTGTGCTCATCATGTGGGCTCTGCATCTTTTGTAAAAGAATGTTGTATACAGCCTGAAATATGAAGAATAGGCTATTCCCAAGACACAGACCTTTAAGAGCCCATTCATATGTAGATAGAAAGTTGCAGAACAGAGAATAACATTTGTTTTCTTGAAGGTTTACAGAGAAGTCTTGACCTGACCTATGCCGACAGCTGCTAGAACAAAGGATCCCACAGCAAGAAGTCTGTAACAACTAACCATGCCTTTTCCTCACTATGCCTTGAAAAAGGCTTTGCTGAAAGCCTCCTAGGAGTTCAATATTTTTCCTGAGCATAAACCACCTATCTCCTTGCATCGATCTGTAATGAACCTTTCTTTGCTCCAAACTCCAGTGTTTCAGTATTGTTGTTTGGCCTCACCATGAGTTGGAGACATGGACTTGTGTCCAGTACCAACAATAGTCAGATGCATCTGCAAATGTCAGAATCTTTACTGTTTATTCAGTCTAACAGAGGAATTCTTAAACTGTAGAGCTATGAGGCATGCACACGTGTTCTTTCTATACACATTGTCCACAGAAGTGTCTTCCCTCTTATGCAACATCAACTACAAAATTGGTGCTGCCAAGGGCATTTGCCATCTGCCGCTGTGGAGGCTGAACCCTGTGCTGCTGCACCTGTTGACATTAACACATCCTGAAGGGAGTTCAGAGTGGAGAGGGAGGCAATCTGTGCTCCAGGGAAACTAGTAGAACAAGTCTTAGAAAGTTAGATATTTTCAGGAACTTATTTCATGATCTCGATCCTTGTATTTCCTGTCTAGTACAGTTCATTTCAGTTTATCTGCTCAGTCATGTCTGACTCTTTGAGACCCCATGAACTGCAGCATGCCAGGCCTCCCTGTCCATCACCAACTCTGGGAGTTTACTCAAACTGATGTCCATCGAGTTAGTGATACCATCCAACCATCTCATCCTCTGTCATCCCCTCCTCCTCCTGCCCTCAATCTTTTCCAGCATCAGGGTCTTTCCAATGAGTCAGTTCTTCACATCAGGTGGCTTAAGTATTGGAGTTTCAGCTTCAGTATCAGTCTTTCCAACAAATATTCAAGACTGACTTCCTTTAAGATGGACTAGTTGGATCTCCTTGCAGTCCAAGGGACTCTCAAGAGTCTTCTCCAACACCACAGTTCAAAAGCATCAATTCTTTGGTGCTCAGCTTTCTTCACAGTCCAACTTTCACATCCATATGTGACCACTGGAAAAACCATAGCCTTGACTAGATGGACCTTTGTTGGCAAAGTAATGTCTCTGCTTTTGAATATGCTATTTAGGTTGGTCATACCTTTTCTTCCAAGGAGGTAGTGTTTTTTAACTTCATGGCTGCAGTCACCATCTGCAATGATTTGGGAGACCCCCAAAATAAACTCGCTCACTGTTTCTATTGCTTCTCCAACTATTTGCCATGAAGTGATGGGACCAGATGCCATGATCTTAGTTTTCTGAATGTTGAGCTTTAAGCCAACTTTTTCACTCTCCTCTTTCACCTTCATCAAGAGGCTCTTTAGTTCTTCTTCACTTTCTGCCCTAAGGGGGTGTCATCTGCATATCTGAGGTTATTAATATTTTTCCCAGTAATCTTGATTCCAGTGTGTGCTTCTTCCAGCTCAGCATTTCTCATGACGTGCTCTGCATGTAAGTTAAATAAGCAGGGTAACAATATACAGCCACACACACTCTTTTCCTGATTTGGAACCAGTCTGTTGTTCCATGTCTGGTTCTAACTGTTGCATCTTGACCTGCATACAGATTTTCTCAGGAGGCAGGTCAGGTGGTCTGGTATTCCCATCTCCTTCAGAATGTTCCACAGTTTCTTGTGATCCACACAGTCACAGGCTTTGGCATAGTCAATAAAGCAGAAATAGATGTTTTTCTGGAACTCTCTTGCTTTTCCCATGATCCAGTGGATGTTGGCAATTTGATCCCTGGTTCCTCTGCCTTTTCTAAATTTAGCTTGAACATCTGGAAGTTCACATTTCACATACTGTTGAAGCCTAGCTTGGAGAATTTTGAGCATTACTTCACTAGCATGTGAGATGAGTGCAATTGTGCGGTAGTTGGAACATTCTTTGGCATTGCCTTTCTTTGGGATTGGAATGAAAACTGACCTTTTCCAGACTGTGGCCACTGCTGAGTTTTCCAAATTTGCTGACGTATTAAATGCCGCACTTTCACAGCATCATCTTTTAGCATTTGAAATAGCTCAACTGGAACTCCATCAACTCCAGTAGATTTGTTCATAGTGATGCTTCCTATGGCACACTTGACTTCACATTCCAGGATGTCTGGCTCTAGGTGAGTGATCACACCATTGTGATTATTCGGGTCATGAAGCTCTTTTTGTACAGTTCTTCTGTGTATTCTTGCCACCTCTTCTTAATATCTTCTGCTTCTGTTAGGTCTATACCATTTCTGTCCTTCATTGTGCCCATTTTTGCATGAAATGTTCTCTTGGTATCTCTAATTTTCTTGAAGAGATCTCTAGTCTTTCTCATTCTACTGGTTTCGTCTGTTTCTTTGCACTGATCACTGAGGAAGGCTTTCTTATCTCTCCTTGCTGTTCTTTGGAACTCTGCATTCAGATGGGTATATCTTTCCTTTTCTCCTTTGTCTTTTGCTCCTATTCTTTTCACAGCTATTTTTAAGGCCTCCTCAGACAACCATTTTTCCTTTTTTCCTTTCTTTTTCTTGAGGATGGTCTTGATCCATGCCTCCTGTACAATGTCACAAACCTCCATCCATAGTTCTTCAGGCACACTGTCTATCAGATCTAATCCCTTGAATCTATTTGTCACTTCCACTGTATCATAAAGAATTTGATTTAGGTCATACCTGAAACTCCAATACTTTGGCCACCTCATGCAAAGAGTTGACTTATTGGAAAAGACTCTGATACTGGAGGGATTGGCAGCAGGAGGAGAAGGGGATGACAGAGGATGAGGTGGCTGGATAGCATCACTGACTCAATAGGCATGAACCTGCATGAACTCCAGGAGTTGGTGATGGACAGGGAGGCCTGGCGTGGGGTTGCAAAGAGTCAGACACAACTTATTAACTGAACTGAACTGAACTGAACTGAATGGTCTAGTGGTTTTCCTTTACTTTCTTCAATTTAAGTCTGAATTTGGCAATAAGGAGCTCATGATCTGAACCACAGTCAGCTCCAGGTCTTGTTTTTGTATAGAGCTTCTCCATCTTTGGCTGCAAAGAATATAATCAATCTTATTTCGGTATTGACCATCTGATGATGTCCATGTGTTGAGTCTTCTCTTGTGTTGTTGGAAGAGGGTGTTTGCTATGACCAGTGCGTTCTCTTGGCAAATCTCTAAAAGCACTAAAACACTTCATGATGATATCAGCTCCTCATGACCAGTAGAATACCTCTTGTAAAGTAAGCACTTCATTGCACTGAACTTCCACTTCATCACAATCTTATATATTGACCTTACCCCACTACCTCTTTGGTGCAGTTTCTCAGAGCTTTCTGAGGTGCTGGCTCCCTGGATGCAGTCCTCATTTTGCCCCAAATAAAACTTCACTTGCAGCTCTCATGTTGTGCATCTATTTTAGTCAATACAACTAAACCCTTACACACTTTAAACCTTACACAATCACTCATACAAGTAGGCTTCTGATGTAAATATTGCACATTTTAACTATGAGTTTAAGAGTTTCAAATTAACTTGAAGTACTGGTATGTTATAGATCAATTTCCACATCATCTTTGTTTGATTCTATAATTTTCTGTAAAAATGTAGACAATAATTCATTTAAGAAAATATTTTCCTCTATTTTCCTGAATCTAATTCTCTTCTCCAGAAACCTGAGTTCTAGGTCCTGCATCCATTTTGCCTCCATGAACAATGTTTTCAACCTCAGTGCTAGAATGCAATGGGGGAAATTATATAGCCTATTCTTTTGGCAAGAAGAGAACCTTCCTGATTGGAATCAGAATTTAACAGTGATATGATCTTTCTTTTGTAATGGCATCAAATAACTGCGGTAGAATCTGTTCATGTACATGATGATTTTATTATTTAGTCTCTTCTCATTCAAGCAGGTAAGATACAATAAGGCATTTCAAAGAACACTGTTAGTGACCAGTATGTATTATTTAGAGCTTAATGTTTCCTCAAATCCCAAATTTCTTTTAGAGTGTAGGATTATGAAGATTAAATTTGAACACTATTTTCAATAGTAAAGAAACATTTTTAGTCAACAAGACTGATTGGCAGAGATGGTCTGTATACTTCATGGGAAGAACAGTTCTGCAGCTATGTTTTCCTGGTATGAATCAGCATCTAATGCTTATGTACATTTTTCTGTTTTGTTGTTGCTGTTAATACTATTGTTTTTACTCCTCTCCCTTGATTATTTGAAGAAAAGAAAATATACCCATGCACCAGTTTTCTTTGTCCGGCAGATTTATTGGTGCTCATTTATCATTGCATTGCAACCATGAACTGGTAGCATAAGACAAATGGAGCTAGACAGCCATTTTCTTTTCTGTACTTGCTTGTCAGCCATTCCCAGCTGAAGGAGTAGAGGTGGCGAAATGAAGCAATGGAACTCAGTAACAAAAAGGCCTTTCAGGTGAAGTTCAAGTTGTAAAAATTTTATCATTAAGGAATTCTCACATACTCCGTTCTCTCGAAACATTAAATCCAAGTCAAATAACTAACTACAAATTCTCAGAGTACAACAGAGAGCCGAGTGAACTCTGGAAGGCATATGTCTAGATTGAATTTAAGAACTTTTTGTTTTATTTTATATTATTTTTGCTTTCCTGAAGTGACTGTAACATGAATAAAATGGGGGAAAAAATTCTACATGAGAAGGAAAGTTTCTACTTTTAATAGTTTATTTGCCTAATGTTTTACTGGTGGTTATTAAAAACAGATTATACTAAGATGCCCACAGGTTGTATTAGAAATGTTAGATGCCAGAGAAAGGAAGTCTTTGTAGAAAATTAACTCTGATGAAGTCTAGTTACTTGCAGCTGAAGAAATTTTAATGACTTTTTTCATTGTCTAGTTTTTAAAGAAATAGAGACTGGAAATGGACCGAACTGTGAATGAACATTAAATCCTTCTCAAGTTTTATTTCAGTCTAAATCAGTCTAGGTGATCCTCAATTTGAATTTAAATAAGGGAAAACTAAGTCCCTTACATTAATCAGTTGACCCTTGGACAATGTAGGTGGTTGTGGTGCTGACCCTCTGTGCAGTTGGAAATTCATGTATAATTCCTAAGTTCTGTCCTTTGTAGGGGATCTGCTTGCAATGCAGGAGACACAGGTTCAATCCCTGGGTTGGGAAGATACCCTGGAGAAGAAATAGCAACCCACTCTAGTATTCTTGCCTGGAAGATTCCATGGACAGAGGAGCCTGGCAGGCTACAGTTCGTAGCATCTTGAAAGAGCAGGATACAAGTTAGCAACTAAACAACAGCAATCCCTTCTTTGTAGATGTGAATCCTCAGCATCCCCTGCTTCTGCATCCACAGATTCAATCATTTGGGTCCTGAAGTACTGTAGTAGGTTATTTACTGAAAAAGAAAGCATGTATAACTAGGTCCAGGTAATTCAAACCCTGTTATTCAAGGATCAACTAAATTTTAATTTTCATTTTGCCTATGAATGTCCTCATCCTAACTTTCTTCCTTATCCCAATAAAATCACAAAAATATGTATGTTTTTAGGAAAATTTTTGAGACTAACAGTTTCATATAAGATCATAAAAACTGAAACTTTGAATGGATGTATAAGGGACAAAAAATATAAATAGATTTCCTTTGCTTTCTTTCTCTGTCCTAATTACCTTTATTTCTTAAACAGGCAATAAGACTATGATTTATTAGGATTTCCCTGGTGGCTCAGATTGTAAAAAATCTGCCAGCCACTGCAGGAGACACAGGAAAGTGATTTCAACCCCTGCATTGAGAAGATACTCAGGAGAAGGGAATGGCTACCCACTCCAGTATTCTTGCCTGGAGAATCTCATAGACAAATGAGCCTGGTGGACTACAGTCCATGGGATCACAAAGAGTCAGACACGACTGAGCAACTAACACAACAACAACATATTATTTACTATCTTATCAAGCTCAACTGTTTCATGGTGTGAATGAATCAAATGAGACTCACAGTCACAAAGTCTATTAGTGGCAGACCTGAAAGATACTAGTAGTGCCTTGCATACTGCAAAGCTTTGTGTATCAAGGAGGTATGAGACCATTTGATATTACCACCACCAAATACCACATTGAATTGGACTGATGACACCAACAAAGCTAATTCATGGATGAATTAAGTAAATAAACTTTACGAACTCAAGTTTTCAGGATTCCAAAGACTCTCTACTGCTTAACACCAGCACTGCATTCAAACAAATTGTACTTCATGCAAATAAGAACTAAATTATAGCCTGTCATATCAACAAACAAAGGATGTTGCAGCCATTAAGCCGCACTGTATTATGGCTGCCTGGATTGTGTACCCTGAGGAAACTCGGGATGAGAAAACACAGGATACTGGCCCCAGATAGCTAGAGTGCATATAGAAGGAATGGTTTCAGAGAGCCCAACTCTAGCATCTTCACATATATAAACATTTCTTAACTAGAGATATCTGGTTTTCTTTAATTATCAATAATCCTTTGATGTTCTGACTACTTCGTCAGTTTTTATTACAAAAACTTGTATATATCCTGGCTTCCTCCCTTGCCTCTTCTGAGCAGTTTCAGAATTAGCTGTGATGCTGTCTTCCAGGTTTGAAGCCCTAAGAATGTCCACTGAAAAAAACATAACTCTCAGGTTTTAGATTGTGCTTTTTTTTTTTTTTCAGCAGACACAATTAGTTCCCCAAAGTTACATGGGTTATTTATTATTGCATTAAAAGAAAGTATACCTTTGCCTTTTGTTTACAAATAATTATTTTCATGTGAAATAATGATAGCCTTCAGTGAATAGCATGTAGCAATATAATGTAGATTCTAAAACAGAATAAACATTGTTAATGCAGTGTTACATTTATTTAGAAAAAAGCAATGTATTATCATAAAGAACAGATGATACTATAACTGTTATGATTTATTGTGACATTAGCCAAATAAGTATATATAAAGTTAGCTATTCTCAAGCATTTAATGAGAATAGACTGATGTCAATTAATTACTTATCTGTAAAGGAGAATTGGAACTCTGCATTCAGATGCCTATATCTTTCCTTTTCTCTTTTGCTTTTTGCCTCTCTTCTTCTTTTCACAGCTATTTGTAAGGCCTCCCCAGACAGCCATTTTGCTTTTCTGCATTTCTTTTCCGTGGGGATGGTCTTGATCCCTATCTCCTGTACCATGTCACGAACCTCATTCCATAGTTCATCGGGCATTCTATCTATCAGATCTAGGCCCTTAAATCTATTTCTCACTTCCACTGTATAATCATAAGGGATTTGATTTAGGTCATGCATGAAAGGTCTAGTGGTTTCCCCTACTTTCTGCAATTTAAGTCTGATTTTGGTAATAAGGAGTTCATGATCTGAGCCACAGTCAGCTCCTGGTCTTGTTTTTCTTGACTTTATAGAGCTTCTCCATCTTTGGCTGCAAAGAATATAATGTATCTGATTTCGGTGTTGACCATCTAGTGATGTCCATGTGTAGAGTCTTCTCTTGTGTTGTTGGAAGAGGGTGTTTGCTATGACCAGTGCATTTTCTTGGCAAAACTCTATTAGTCTTTGCCTTGCTTCATTCCACATTCTGAGGCCAAATTTGCCTGTTACTCCAGGTGTTTCTTGACTTCCTACTTTTGCATTCCAGTCCCCTATAATGAAAAGGACATCTTTTCTGGGTGTTAGTTCTAAAAGATCTTGTAGGTCTTCATAGAACTGTTCAACTTCAGCTTCTTCAGCATTACTGGTTGGGGCATAGACTTGGATTACAGTGATATTGAATGGTTTGCCTTTGAAGTGAACAGAAATCATTCTGTCGTTTTTGAGATTGCATCCAAGTACTGCATTTCAGACTCTTTTGTTGACCATGATGGCTACTCCATTTCTTCTGAGGTATTCCTGCCAGCAGTAGTAGATATAATGGTCATCTGAGTTAAATTCACCCTTTCCAGTCCATTTTAGTTTGCTGATTCGTAGCATGTCAACGTTCACTCTTGCCATCTCTTGTTTGACCACTTCCAATTTGCCTTGATTCATGGACCTGACATTCCAGGTTCCAATGCAATATTGCTCTTTACAACTTCGGATCTTGCTTCTATCACCAGTCACATCCACAGCTGGGTATTGTTTTTGCTTTGGCTCCATCACTTCATTTTTTCTGGAGTTATTTCTCCATTGATCTCCAGTAGCATATTGGGCACCTAATGACCTAGGGAGTTCCTCTTTCAGTATCCTATCATTTTGCCTTTTCATATTGTTCATGGGGTTCTCAAGGCAAGAATACTGAAGTGGATTGCTATTCCTTTCTCCAGTGGACCACATTCTGTCAGACCTCTCCACAATGACCCGCCTGTCTTGGGTGGCCCCGCGGGCATGGCTTAATTTCATTGAGTTAGACAAGGCTGTGGTCCTAGTGTGATTAGACTGAATAGTTTTCTGTGAGTATGGTTTCAGCGTGTCTGCCCTCTGAGGCCCTCTTGCAACACCTACCATCTTACTTGAGTTTCTCTTTACCTTGGGCATAGGGTTTCTCTTACCTTGGGCATAGGGTTTCTCTTCGTGGCTGCTCCTGCAAAGCACAGCCACTGCTCCTTACCTTAGATGAGAGGTATCTCCTCACCGAGTTCCAAAGAAGAGCAAGAAGAGATAAGAAAGCCTTCTTCAGTGATCAATGCAAAGAAATAGAGGGAAAGAACAAAATTGGAAAGACTAGAGATCTCTTCAAGAAAATTAGAGATATCAAGGAAACATTTCATACAAAAATGAGCTCGATAAAGGACAGAAATGGTAGCACTGAACAGAAGCAGAAGATATTAAGAAGAGGTGGCAAGAATACACAGAAGAACTGTACAAAAAGAGCTTCATGACCCGAATAATCACAATGGTGTGATCACTCATGTAGAACCAGACATTGTGGAATGTGAAGTCAAATAGGCCTTAGAAAACATCACTATGAATGAAACTAGTGGAGGTGATGAAATTCCAGTGGAGCTGTTTCAAATCCTGAAAGATGATGCTGTGAAAGTGCTGCACTCAATATGCCAGCAATTTTGGAAAACTCAGCAGTGGCCACTGGACTGGAAAAGGTCAGTTTTCATTCCAATCCCAAAGAAGGGCAATGCCAAAGAATGCTTAAACTACTGCACAATTGTACTCATCTCACATGCTAGGAAAGTAATGCTCAAAATTCTCCAAGCTAGGCTTCAACAATACATGAACTGTGAACTTCCTAATGTTCAAGCTGGGTTTAGAAAAGGCAGAGGAACCAGAGATTAAATTGCCAATATCCAGTGGATCTTCATAAAAGCAAGAGAGTTCCAGAAAAACATCTATTTCTGCTTTATTGACTATGACAAAGCCTTTGACTGTGTGGATCAAAATAAAGTGTGGAAAATTCTGAAAGAGATGGGAATACCAGACTGCCTGACCTGCCTCTTGAGAAATCTGTATGCAGGCCAGGAAGCAACAGTTATAACTGGACATGGAACAACAGACTGGTTCCAAATAAGAAAAGGAGTACGTCAAGTCTGTATATTGCCACCCTGCTTATTTAACTTATATGCAGAGTACATCATGAGAAACGCTGGGCTGGATGAAGTACGAGCTGGAATCAAGTTTCCTGGGAGAAATATCAATAACCTCAGATATGCATATGACACCACCCTTATGGCAGAAAGTGAAGAGGAACTAAAAACTTCTTGATGAAAGTGAAAGATGAGAGTGAAAAAGTTGGCTTAGAGCTCAACATTCAGAAAATGAAGATCATGGCATCCAGTCCCGTCGCTTCATGGGAAATAGATGGGGAAACAGAGGAAACAGTGTCAGACTTATTTGGGGGTCTCCAAAATCACTGTAGATGGTGACTGCAGCCATGAAATTAAAAGACGCTTACTCCTTGGAAGAAAAGTTATGACCAACCTAGATAGTATATTCAAAAGCAGAGACATTACTTTGCCTACTAAGGTCCATCTAGTCAAGGCTATGGATTTTCCAGTAGTCATGTATGGATGTAAGAGTTGGACTGTGAAGAAGGCTGAGCACTGAAGTATTGATGCTTTTGAACTGTAGTGCTGAAGAAGACTCTTGAGAGTCCCTTGGACTGCAAGGAGATCCAACCAGTCCATTCTGAAAAAGATCAACCCTGGGATTTCTTTGGAAGGAATGATGCTAAAGCTGAAACTCCAGTACGTGGGCCACCTCAAGCGAAGAGCTGACTCATTGGAAAAGACTCTGATGCTGGGAGGGATTGGGGGCATATGAGAAGGAGACGACAGAGGATGAGATGGCTGGATGGCACCACTGACTCAATGGACGTCAATCTGAGTGACCTCCGGGAGTTGGTGATGGACAGAGAGGCCTGGCGTGCTGTGATTCATGGGTTGCAAAGAGCTGGACACGACTGAGTGACTGAACTGACTTGAACTGAAAGTTGAATTGACAAGAAATCAGGAGACACTTTTGTAATCGTTTCAGTACTGCTAGACGCACTTTGTAGCCTCAGCTGTCCTCCAGGTGCCTGTTTTCTAGTATGATAAATATAGATATGATGGAATTCTATATTTGACAAATTATCTAGAAAATTCACAGAGCTTAATTATTTTTTACATTAAAAGAAATGGCATCTTTAAAAACTACTTTAAGAAATGGATAGAGGAATAATTATTATAAGAATTTGAGGACTGGAGAGTCACTGGATATTTAGTTCAATGTAATAATAGCCATTATTTCCATTCTGTCTTAACTTCATTATTTTCTCATGTTCCATGACGCAACATCTCAGATAATGTGATGGGCAGATACCAACTGAAATCTGTAAGAAAAGTCTTGTACCAATCAGAAATATTATATTGATTAGCTCTGACATTCTCAGGTAGAAAAAAGGGAGGGATTTTGAAGTTTTTGAGCAATTTCAATACATTTCTAGAAGGTAACTAAAAGGCTCAAGCTCCTTTATTTGCCTCTCCTCCACCTTAGCTCTCACTGTCTGGCACATCGTCTGGTACATAGTTTACACTGGAGAAATATTTAATATTTGCTTTAATGTTAAACCTTTCAAGCATGATTCCTTATTTCCTTTTTAAATAATGGAACTTTGAAATTCTATTTATTTTCCTACCTGGTCAATAAAAAGAATGGTGAAAATCTGAGGAAGAATTTAAGAAAAAAAAATCTATATTTAGCTTTTTCTCCCAGAAGTCTCCAATCTGCAGAGGCTAAGATACAAATCAATTGATCAAAGGATTATTTATAAATATTTTCATGGAATCAAATACCCAAAACTAAGCCAAAAAAAAAAAATTCTTCAAGACTTGAACCAACCCATCCTTATCAGGAGAGTATGAATTATATACACACTTCCTGAAGAGATCATTAGAAGTTTTCTGGATCTCATTTCCCCAGAGTTTCTCTCCTTCTGCATTTTCTAATGTTTAATATCTGAGGGCTGAAAATGACTTTTTTTTTTTCTGTTAACGCAACTTTTATTTTATATGAGGTGTAAATGCAAACTGACCACTTTCAGGTCAACTTATATTCTTTCTTAATCAGTAGCTTATGTTTGAAAGGAATTTCTATATCTCTAGAGATATTCCTATATCTCTAGAGATATTCAGGAGGTAGGTATTCTTAATTGCTTTTCACATGGAGTTGTCTCCTGAAAATAACTAAATATATGATGGCTTCAGAGTATCTGTAATTGAAAATAACTTAGATCGTGTTAGAGTTTACTTAGATGTCAACTGAGAGTCCCTTGGACTGCAAGGAGATCCAACCAGTCCATTCTAAGAGATCAACCCTGAGTGTTCATTGGAAGGAATGATGATAAAGCTGAAACTCCAGTACTTTGGCCACCTCATGTGAAGAGTTGACTCATTAGAAAAGACTCTGATGCTGGGAGGGATTGGGGGCTGATGAAAAGGGGATGACAGAGGATGAGATGGCTGGAGGGCATCACCGACTCAATGGACGTGAGTTTGAGTGAACTCCAGGAGTTGGTTATGGACAGGGAGGCCTGGCATGCTGCGATTCATGGGGTCACAAAGAGTCGGACACAACTGAGTGACTGAACTGAACTGAATTGACTGAGAGGCCAATGTCATCAATGTTTTTTGAAGACTTATTTTTAGTTGGATCCAGGAACCCCAGCAAAAATGTCAGAGTTATAATAAATCAAAATCAATTTATATACCAGCCATTATTTTTAAAAGCACTACATATGCTTTGAAAGTGTTAGTCACTCAGTTGTGTCTGACTCTTTGTGACCTCATAGACTCCAGCCTGCCAGCCTCCTCTGTCCTTGAAATTCTCGAGACAAGAATACTGGAGTGGGTGGCCATTCCATTTTCTAGGGGATCTTCCCAGCATATACTTTACTATCTTAAAGGAGAAAACTGACTTTTCACAAATTTGCAGTTTATAACATCAACAATTATGCAAAATTCAACAAAATCTAGGATAAAGTGATAATGTTAAGATAATCAATGTGAATGAGAACCTTTCTACTATAAATATTCCAGAATTTGTTATTTATTAAAAAGATATTGAAGTCTAAAAGTCTGTCTAAAATTGACTCTAAATAATATCTGAGGAACATATAATTAAGACAATACTTCAAGAATGACTGGAACAATTCATAACCTCAGCTATCAAATAATAGAATTGCCAGATGCCTATTTTATCACAGTGTGTGCCTGAAGTAGCAGGAGTTTAAATTTGAATATTAATGGCTACAATTTTCTGAACCCTCATCATGTGTAAAATTGGATTAAGTGCTTTATATTGTGTCCTGCTCTGAATTATCATAAAAGTTCTAAAAACTAGGTGTATTGATCATTTGAGTTAAAATTTATAGTATCCAGTCTATCTACA
The DNA here is from genome assembly GCA_917880005.1 of Nanger dama. Lineage (NCBI taxonomy): Eukaryota > Metazoa > Chordata > Mammalia > Artiodactyla > Bovidae > Nanger > Nanger dama. The sequence continues at coordinate 10,171,048 of CAKJTW010000030.1, forward strand.
GTACCAGGAAGGGATGTGTTACACAGTAGTTGAAGGCTCACAGAATTGCTGGAAAGGCTGAACTTACAGAGGAAACTCACAAACTCTGGGGGACCCACTTACTAAGTAAAGTTCTATTACTGACCCCAGAACCAGTTTGCCTCTGCCACCAAACTTGTCAGCACAATGGATGTATGTTCCATCAATAGCTCCAATAATTTCCAAATCAGTGTCTCCCATTAATTCATGTTCAGCATTTAGGTTACTCTAGCTGCTACGTTTTTACTTGTTTAATGTTCACTTTATTATTTATTTTAAATTTCACCTTAGTAAGATTCATAAAGGCAAAAAATGCTGAAATTGTTAGTATGGAGATTTTTGATCAGCCAAAAATCACTGATGCATTTTCTGAAGAGAATTAAAAACATTAATCAAAGCAGCTAAAAGTCAGTCTGCCTTTGAATCTGTTCTGTCCTCTGTCTTAAATGCCTTTTTCCTGGCTTTCTCCTGTGTCTGTTTCCTACCTTTTCAAGATTAATTTCAAGTGGTACTTTTCCTTTAAGTCTACCTGACTTCAGTGGGCAGGCACATTCCCCCTTTCTCTCTGTCATCATATAGGTACATATCTTGTGCTACCTTTCTTTAAGAGGAATCTTTCCTGGTGGCTCAGAGGGTAAAGCATCTGCTTGCAATGTGGGAGACCCAGGTTTGATCCACCTTTCCTTAAAAGTGTTTAGCATATTGCCTTGAAATTACTTCACCTTTTACTTAGTTAACAGTAAGGCAATGGTACATAGAATTTTTGTGAATATATCCTTACTCTTAGCATACTTCCCTGGCACTTGTAAGTGATGAACAAATGGCTGTTGTTGCTGCTGACAGAACAAATGAACTCAATCAGTGATTTAATCTCAAGTTATAACCTGAGCTTCATCTCGAATATAAGATATTTAATAGTATGTTATAATGGAAGTAAATAGCCAGAGGTCTGATTTGTGACATCTAGTCAAATGATTACAAGGAATTTATTTAGTCTTTTGAATTGTCTTTTTCCTTGTCTGCAAACAAAAGAAAAAAATTATCACATCAAAATGTTTTGAGAAGTAAAAAGGATAAAATACAGTTATGACTTGGTAGCCTATACAATACTTTGCATCTGTTAGTTGTTCCACTGAAACTGAGTAAATTATAAAAGAACTCACTATATGGGTTACTGGTAATTACAAATAGTACATAACATATTCATATCGTGAGCCTCTGAGATATATTAAGCAAAATTAGTTAAAAGATATCTGAAGTCAAGAAATAACTCTTGGGGTGAGAAAATATTTATTATGAATTTGATTCTAATTGAAATTTACCAAAGGGACAAATACAATTTCTCTCTCGTGCAGTTTTTTTGTGTAAAACATTCTTTTTCTTGAAGAATAGTTGACATACTATATAAGATTAGTTTCAAGTGTAAGTAAACATAGTGAGTTGACATTTTTATAAGTTGCACAATATATAAAGCTATTGTAATATCACTGACTATATACCCGGTGCTGTATACTACATCCTTGTGACCAATTTTATAACTGGAAATTTGTTCTTTTGACCTATAATTGGTAAGTTTATTTTTTTAAGAGAATAGAAAGTAATACCTTCTTTATTGCACAATTCTGTATGTGTGTGCTCACGTGTGTATACAGGAAGACACTGGTTCCAATGACATACATTTCTACCATTTATTTCTAGTGCACAATTGTTTCAAATAGAATTTCCCTTATTATAAGAGACAGGTTACTTTTATTAATGAAGAAAGAAAAATTGAAAGAGTTTCTTGAGTCCAATTAGATCTGTTTTCTATTATGCTTCTAATCGTGAATACATACCGGTCCTGTTCTTGAAATATCTTCCAAATACTTCAAAAAACAATCCAAAATGTGTTTGATATTTCACACCTTTCTTCTTCATTGGTTCATATGTATGGGTTTCCTTAACATATCTAGAATCTTAGGGAAAAAAACTAAAGAAGCTAAAATGACAGGTTTATGGGAAGTTTTCATGGTTCTACCTCTTCTAATTCTTTCACAACACAATGGGCTTTATGTTTGACCCTTGGGTGTTTAGTTAATGGATTCAAATCCAATAACTCCTTTATATATTGCTCAGTCTTTACAATCAGGGAAATCTAAGGAAGAGTCTCATTTTTTTCTTATATAAATGAAAAAGAACATAGCTGGCATCGTCTTTTGAAGTGTTCCAGTATTTAGTAATAGTTTGTTCAGAAGAAGTGGACAAAAGGTAGGGAAGTAGGCTGTTTCACACCTCTAATGCCAATCCCTCAAGGAAAACAGAACTGCCTGAGTGTCTGTGTTCTCCTATGAAAATGTGCCTTATCCGACTTAAGGAAATTGAAGAAGCATATATTAAATGACTGTGATAAATTTGCTGCTTACAGCACCTGTATGCGTGCATGTTAAGTTGCTTCAGTCGTGTCTGACTCTTTGTGACCCTATAGACCATGCCTAACAGGTTCCTCAGCCCATGGGATTCTCCAGGCAAACAGAGAGGGAATTAAAAAGAATCTGTCTTCCCATGGGTAATTCAGAATTTGTAGATTAATTATGCTGCTTCTCTTTATGAAAATTCCTACTCAAATAAGGGAGGCAAATTTACTGTATCTGCCAGCTTGACTGGTTACTGTACAACAAAACAAACACTAGAGAACATCCACAATAATTGAAAGATTCAGGGCATGAAATGGTTTCCAAGAAATAGAATCTTAGCATTCCTGGAAAGTTGACAATTATATATTTCAGACAAACTTTTATGGAATCAACCATGTTAGAAGGAGCTGCCCATTTTTAGCCACTACTTAGCACAAGGTATTACATATTACTGCTTTAAATAAGTTTCTTAGTAGGATAATTAGTGACTATTACTAAGTAAGTAGTTGAATATACAACATGGCATGCAAATATAAAATATTGCAGCAAATCTTATTATTACTATTTTCTAAATTCATATCCTCATAGTGGTTACTACAGAGATGATAGAAATTTTAGAGTTTCCTCAAAAGCTTTGAGGTTGGGTTTCTGGAGGAAATCTGCCTAGTACATTCTCTTTCTCTCTCTCTCTCTCTCAAAATGTTCTTAATGCCACAATCCGAAAAAACACTTAAATATAGGATCACTCTTTCACCTAGCTGAATATATCTTCTGCCCTTATTGTGGTCCAGTCTATCTTTTACCTCTTCTATACAGAAGAGACCGGAAGTGATAAAGATGACAGGTGATTCAATCATCTTATCTTCAAGTCATGCTGGCACACTTATTAATCCACTTAGAGATCTTAGGCAATTTCAATATCTAAGTTTATGTAAAACTCTTTTAACTGAAAGTCTTTGAAGTGTCATGAAAATGGACTCTTTTGTCTATTTTGGAACATTAATGAAAGATTTTGAGTATGTGCAATGTCTCTTAAAGACCCAGCTCCTTTATTATATTAAGAATTTCTCTGACATTCAAGATTCAAATGTGGGATAATTTATCTCATTTATCCCACTTCTCTTCCTTTTTCTATACTATCTATCTTCGTTAGTATGGTATTTCAATTATATCACTGTTTAACATTTTACTATAGAGAAATGTCCCTTCTCTTAATTTCTGTTTTCCAAAAATAATTTGGCACACAGATAAATTCATAAATTTTCAAAGAGAGATAAAAATTCATTGTAACATTCTGAATAAGAACAGGCACATTTTCCAAAAATATGTCATCTGATTTCTAATACAAATACATTCTCAATAAAACCAGGAAATCTCAGCCAAAGATAGGAATTTAGGGTTTGAAGACAAACATATAGAGCTTTCTACATATTGATACTAACATCATGGAATTAAAAAGGAACTGTTTCCTTTATATTAAAATATGGAAATTGCATTTTTTATATCAGTTTTTATCAGGCCATTTACTTGTAGTTAGTTATACTGTGAAGTGTGAAGGCACAGTTCTCCAGACTTCCAAGTCTATCCAAGACTTCAGACACTTACTGATGGTTTGAGGGTCTTCAAAAATGACTTTCAGGTTTGACACTTTGTTAGAAAGGCTCACAGAACTCCCTGAAAGCTATTATACTCACAGTATGGTTTAATATAGGAAAAAGATACTTTAAAATCACCGACAGCAAGAGATACAAAAGCAAATCTGGGAAGACTGCAAATGAGAAGCTTCCATTGTCCTCAGGATATGTGACCCTCTGGGCATCAGTGTCTGACAACAGTAAGAACAGAGTTGACTTGTGAAGCTCATATAAACTTCCGTGTCTAGAGTTTTTATCAGGGCTTCATTACACAGGTATGAAATCAATTGATTTCCCTATGTTTGACCGCAGTCTCCAGTACCCCCTTTCTCCAAAAGCCTGGGTGATATCTCATGACTCAAAGGGTCCATTATGAATCACCTCATTAGCATAAAGTTTCTAAAGTGTGGACCAATGAATAACAAAGATACTCTGATCACTTATTTAGAGCATTTAGAAAGAATGTCTCAGGAGTCAGTGATAAAGGATAGGCCTCACCTGGATGAGATCAAATTCTTCATGACACATTATCTCTAAAAAATATCAACTGATTTTATGTCAACATGGATTTAACTTACTAATAGTAGAGGTGGGGAGGGAAGTGGTTATTATTTAAACCAGAAGTCAACATTTTTGTGCTGGACAATATTTCTCAGTGATATTTGTGTTTCTGTTTTGAGTGAGGATAGTACAAGTAGGATTGTATCTCTCCCAACAAACTGAATGTCCAAATGTCAGATCTCTGCTAATATCACTCACCCAATATCTGCCCAGAAAAACTGACGGGATGCTTGAAAACACAAATGAACTCCGAGGAGATTTTGAGTACTGTAGAGAACTTACAGAATTTGGAAGACATTCTGTGAAGATTTATCCAGCTCAGAGGTTAAAGCATCTGCCTCCAATGGGGAGACCAGGGTTCAATCCCTGGGTCGGGAAGATCCCCTGGAGAAGGAAATGGCAATTCACTCCAGTATTCTTGCCTGGACAAACCCATGGACGGAGAAGCCTAGTAGGTTACAGTCCACGGGGTCACAAAGAGTCGGACACGACTAAGCGATTTCACCTTTGGTTCTTGGCAATACTGGACCTAAAATAAAAAATAAATAAATAGAAAGGAAGGCAGTAGAACTGTGCATGCTTGTTCCTCCCTGATACACTTATTAGTATTAAGTGGACAAATCTTACACATATAAATTAAGCCTCCCAATCCCACTAGAAATAAAATCATTGACTTTCTATTCTTTTCACTTATGACTCTCCCACCTTCATGAGTCCTTCATTAGCATGCAAATACCTTTAAATGCATTTGCAACTGAGAAGGCTAACCAGGAATGAACACGGAAGACACGAGCTGGACAAAGTTAGGCAATTTAAAGCCTAATGAATGAGATGCAGAGGTGAGAGTAAAGAGAAGTGGAGAACCACAGGAAATAAGTGCTTCAGAGCAGTTGAAGAGGAAGATTTTAGAAACTGAGTCAAAGGCAGATTCTGCTTATTTTCAAACGTTCACTTAGTGGCATTGGTTTTGCCAACTGAAAGTCCATAGGTTTTATTCTACCTATTTTGGGCTGTTTACTCTGTTTTAGGGGAAAATAGCTGTCAGTTCTAAAATAAAACAACAGATCTAAAACAAAGAAACATGTCCTATCATCTAAATATAGTAGTCATGGTTGTGAGATGCCACAAGAGAAAACACATTTTTCTTTTCCCTATATGGTGTTTGTGGATTGAGAAGAAATAGAGAACTTTTGGTTTGACAGTCAAGATAAAATTCTGAGAGTGAAGAATAAAAATATATTCATATTATCAAATTATTTAAGTGTCTCAAGATAACACCTTCCTTGTCCAGAATTTCTGCTGAGATGGAAAATATTTGGTGGTGGTTGTTGCTCTCCTCATCTTGAAGTCAAAGCATCTGGAATCAAGTCCTGGCTCTGTCACTATTTCTTTTATTAGAGGCAAATTGCTATCTCAAATTAGAGGCAATTACTCATCTCAATTGACCCACAGTTTCCCCACCTATACAGCCAAAATGGTAATTTGTTTAAACAGATTATGAGAGGAGAAATAATTATGAGATAATAAATGTCTAGAAAGAACTACCAGGGAAGCACTGACTGAAACCAGGCATGAGAATAACCACTTGCATGAGTTGCCTCACAACAGTAAGTCTCAATAAGGGACATGGTACTGCCACTGAAAACAAACCAGGAGTATTCAGGAGGGGCCAAAGGGAGGGAGGAGATGCCAGTATACAATATGTTCTGCCAATCTCCCAGAATCCTTTGCACTGGAATCCATCTTGGCTGAGATGCATGCGCCACTAGAAAGGACCCTGAGTGAGACCAAATATGAGCCAAGCAAGATGACTGGCCAGATCCAAAAACTAACCCCATCACCATAAAACCTGACACCCTAAGACATGTGGCAGAGCAGTTCTCCTGGGTTCCCTTACCCTGCTGCTGATGTGGCCTTTCCCAATAAATTGTTTTGCTTTGTCAGTACACTGTCTCTTTAGACAAGTCTTCCGAGGTTGGACAAAAGCCAACTCTCAGGCCCTGGGATGGGTGCCCCTTCCTTCAATAGAACTTCCATTTCTGCAGGATCAAATTACAAGATCTAAAGGAAGGGGCACTTGATCACATTTACCCTCATCTATCCCAGTAAATTAGAAGAAGACATTACAGAAATTTCTAATATGATCATTATATACTATCAGTTCAGTTCAGTCGCTCAGTCATGTCCGACTCTTTGTGATCCCATGAATCGCAGCACGCCAGGCCTCCCTGTTTATCACCAACTCCCAGAGTTCACTCAGACTCTCGTCCATCGAGTTGGTGATGCCATCCAGCCGTCTTATCCTCGGTCGTCCCCTTCTTCTCCTGCCTCCAATCCCTCCCAGCATCAAAGTCTTTTCCAATGAGTCAACTCTTTGCATGAGGTGGCCCAAGTACTGGAGTTGCAGCTTTAGCATCATTCCTTCCAAAGAAATCCCAGGGCTAATCTCCTTCAGAATGGACTGGTTGGATCTCCTTGCAGTCCAAGGGACTCTCAAGAGTCTTCTCCAACACCACAGTTCAAAAGCATCAATTCTTCGGCATTCAGCCTTCTTCACAGTCCAACTCTCACATCCATACATGACTACTGGAAAAACCATAGCCTTGACTAGATGGACCTTAGTCGACAAAGTAATGTCTCTGCTTTTGAATATGCTATCTAGATTGGTCATAACTTTTCTTCCAAGGAGTAAGCATCTTTTAATTTCATGGCTGCAATCACCATCTACAGTGATTTTGGAGCCCCCAAAATAAAGTCTGACACTGTTTCCACTGTTTCTCCATCTATTTCCCATAGAGTAGGTGTCAAATAGTCAGAGTATTATTAAGAAGATATGAAAGAGTCATGGATTTTGAAATATCATTTATACTCAAGGTTCTTATAATTATCACTTAGAGGTAGCAGGCCCTATTTTCTGCAGTCAGTTGGTATTAGTGAATGAAAGCTGACTGTGAACATCTTTTTTCTATTACCCACTCAGTAAAGGCCTATCAAGAGCTTGAAATCAGCCATAGTCAGAATTTTTACAACACAGCAATCTGTAAGCTTTGAAAATAAATTTCTTGGTGGTTACAATTCATCAACATACCTCTGCATATATAAAAAATGATGGGAAGATGTTACTTCTGGAGTGTCAAATGAGAGAAAAGAGGTTCTATTGTGTGTCCATGACAATCAAGCCTTCCTTAGGATTTTATGAGATTTGAAAAAGCCTTATTCCCTAGGGAAAAAATTGATTATAATTGAAGAGAAGGAAGCTGAGAAATCTAGTTATAATGAATAATGTGAAATAAAGTGCATCAGCTAGAAAATTGCAGATACTTTAAAGTGACAGTGATTAGAATATTTGACTGTAGTGGAGGGGACAATTAATGTTCACTCTATTTATAGTAAAACTGTGTGCATGTGATGTAAATCAAGGACAGCAAGAGTAAAGCCTTGATTCCCAGGCTGACTTTCAAATAAATTTGTGGAAGGTGTGAGAACATGTAATACCATAAAAGAATTTTAGGAGAAACATTAAATGGTCTAATCTGCTCAATTATGAAGAAAATAATTTCAGTGAATGCAATATTCCAAGCTGACAACTAGTTGGCAGACTACTGTGATAATTTGGTTTGGAAGCCACATTAAGTCATTTGTAAATTCAGATAGTCATTTGTAAATTCAGATAAAAATACACAAATAAGGGAAGAGAGGAAGGAAAAAATAAAAATTTAAATGAAAAGTGTCTAAATTAGCTATGTCTACAGAAATCAAATAGAGCACCACCTTTCTCCCCACCTCAGAAATACCAATTATCTTTAAAACAATCATTTTTAGTAGAAAATCTTAATGTTTTACTGTCAAGTAAATAATATGTTGATGAAGGAAATGGTTCCAAAGAAGAAGCTGTTAGCTTGAGAAAAAGTACCCACTAGTGATGAAAGTACAAGCATGTTGGCTCTTCTGGTTTCCTCTTTAAAAAGTAACAATGATTGGCGCTTCGTTTCTTACAGGAAAATATACGTGTTTCATTGCCATTCTCCCAAACCATCCCACCCTATTCAAGTAGAGGACGTGGGGTGGGAGGTGGGAGGGGCTTCGGCATTGGGAGATTGGGTTCACCTATGGCTGATTCGTGTCAATGTATGGCAAAACAAATACAGTATTGTAATTTAAAAAAATAAATTAATTAATTAATTTAAAAAAATTTAAAAAGTAACAATGATATCACTCATTTAGAGGCCAATAAGAACCAGGCAGAATTTTGGTTTTCAAACTCAACCGTTTCCTTCTTCCTTAGCTCACTAGTTTTTCAGTTCATTTTTATTTTCTAAAATGCTAGATTTCAAACCTTATATTTTGTTGCCATTGCTCTCATGCTTCACTTGCCGTTTATTGATTGATCACTGTCATTTGTCACTTTTGTATAAATGTTTTTCTAGAATCTGCAGAACAATCTTTCTTATTTATGATAATTTCTGTTTTCTAGGGAAACTTCATTTCTCATAGAATTGTGATATTTTGATACCTTATTCCCTGTTTAACATGAAGCATAATATTATACAAACAGGAAAAAATATTGTTGCAGATCCTCTAATTCTACCTTGCTTTATAAATGTAGAAAAAAAAAAAAAGATGTTAGTTGACATGCTGGAGTCATGCAGCTCATTAGGAAAAATTCTAGATTCTTTTTTCGTTCACAGTTAATCAAAGAACTTAGTTTATTTTCAGTTTTTTTGTTGTTTGTGTATGTGTGCAATCTCTGTTTCTTTTCATGCAGATTTCAAATTGGAGAGTTTAGTTTTCAATCCCCGAAAAGAAATCTTTGTTGAAAGTCAACATGTAGTCAGAATATAAGGTAATCAAAACTTTTCATTTTAAATTGACTCTATTTCTAACTATAACCTGAAATTTCAAAACATCGTCAAGCAGTGATCTTTGCCACTCACATCTGAGCTCCAAATGGCCCTGCAGATGTGAAATTGTGTGCTGCTAGGGGAAGAACAGCTGGATTCAGTTAATGAGTCAAGTCAGCATGAGCTCAGGCACTAAAGACAAGAAAGCTTCATTTCCGTAGCAGAGAACTCTCAGAATGGAAACAGAGAGCCAGATTGTGGCAGCAGTGGTCCCACCAGTCACACAGCTGTGAGCATAATTATGCTTCTCTCCTATCGGCAAATGGAAGTATTGTTTACCCTTGTACAGAGGAAACCTAGCCATCAGCAGACCAATTTTTAATCCTGTCCCTAGTGAAAGAGAACACCAAACTGTTTAGGTCAGATATCCTCAAAAGACTATAAAAATAGCCTCTATCTAGAGAATGCAAGAAGCAAGGATGTTAAGTATCCTGAGACTTGAGAGAGATGAGGAAATTTTCTTGGTGATCTTTGTTTATTTGTTTGTTTTTAAATATGGTCAGTAGCTGTCTATACTTTGACAGATGTAGAATGAGAAGCACTGATCACCTTACACTAATTTCTGATTAAAAAAAAAAAAAACAACCAACTCCAGGTTAAAATGAGGAATGTGACATCACAGTTTAGTAACAAGACACAAATGAGACATTTAATTAAATGGGGCCACAATTTTCATATTAATCTACGAGTTTAAAATATTTTTCTTAGACACAAACATGCTGCTCTAACTACTATACAGCAACAACCATAGAGAGGATCTAGAAAATAAAATTCATTCTTAGAACTGCTTCAGAATCTCATAAATTAAACCTACTAGGCTTCTCTATAATTCAGACAGTAAAGAATTTGTCTATAATGCAGGAGACCCAGGTTCAATCCCTGGGATGGGAAGATCCCCTAGAAAATGAAATAGCACTCCAGCATTCTTGCCTGGAGAATTCCTTGGACAGAGGAGCCTGGTGGGCCACAGTCAGTTCATGAGGTCTCAACGAGTTGGACACGATTGAGTACATAACACTAACACTACTAGGAGTCATTCTTTACTGGTGAGATTGCTATTTCCCAGAATCATTCATTCGGCCAGGTTCTCACTGTTACCTAAGAGATAAATAAAAATCATTCTCTTCCTAGGACATGAAGCAGTGGCATGCAGAAATAAACACATACACATACAGTGAAGGAGATAACAGCATATATATATTTCTTTGACAATTATTTGCTGAATACCTACTCTGTTCAGGCACTCTTACTGGTGCTAAGAGACATAAAGATGAGTAACAGATAATGTCTCTCTGCACTTACTTAACAATAATGTTTTATTTTTTTCTCCCCACCTCTTTCTCTCTTTTTATTTCTCTCATCTACATATATCTACATACACACAAAGGATTACAGATGCACAGGAAAAAATTACAGATAATAACACAGCTGACATCATCGGAAACTAACACTCTTGAGAAAATAGAAAGTTATTCTTGTCTTTCTAATACTGAGCCTTACACACGGCCACTATCACCATTACTGCTCCAACTGTAAAAATATAAACAAGCTTTTCCATATGTGCCAGGCGCCCAGCACATAAAGCACACTGAATCCAAACCATAACCAGAAAATCATTACTATTAATATAATCGTTTTACAGATAGAAAACAAAGGCACAGAGATATGAAGTCACTTATCCAAAGACACATATCTAAGATGTGAGAAGCTACAAGCAAAACATAAACAGCCCAATTCCAGAGTTTATGTTTCTTCCTCTTCACTGCCCTCTGTTGAGTTAACTGATATAGGCTGGCATTTTTAAAAGAAAGAAAGACAAAGAGAGGGAGAGGGAGGGAGGAAGGGAAAGAAAAGGAAAGAGGAAAGGGCGGGAGGGAGGAAGGGAGAAAGAAAGAAAGGGAGGAGGAAGAAAACTAGATATTTGATCCAAACGAAGTATCCGACTCTAAATGTGAATCAAATGCTTCATTTCATAAGTTAGAAAACATTATTATGTTTAGACATCTTCAAATCTCTAGATAAAACTCTCAATTTTAAACCATCTTTTGAGCAGGCTCAAGATACAGTAGCATTAAGGCATTTAAGCCTCTGAAGACAGATTTTAACTCTGGAATAAGACTAAGAACAAGTGGAATCATCATTAGGTTCAAAGACGCTGTCAAAGGTATGTCTCCATAGAGACTGTCCAAACATATGCAAGAGTGCCCTGTGTCCCATTTCTTACAAGTATGAATTTTGTAATCCAGGTATCCTTCTCAACAGAACAGACTAAATAGTGTCACAGAATAAAAGTGTTGGGTAAATAAAAACAAAGTAAACAAATGGGACCTAATTAAACTTAAAAGTTTTTGCACAACAAAGGAAGCACTCAGCAAAACAGACAACCCCCAGAATGGGAGAAAATATTTGCAAATGAAGCAACCAGTAAGGGATTAATCTGCAAAATATACAAACAGCTCCTGCAGCTCAATCTCAAGAAAACAAAGAACCCAGTCAAAAAATGGGTGGAAGATCTAAATAGACATTTCTCCAAAGAAGATAAATAAAATAGATAGCCCAAGAGGCACATGCAAAGATGTTCAACATCATTAATTATTCAGTTCAGTTCAGTTCAGTTGATCATTCGTGTCCGACTCTTTGCGACTCCATGAATCTCCGCACGCCAGACCTCCCTATCCATCACCAACTCCCAGAGTCTACTCAAACTCTTATCTATTGAGTCAGTGATGCCATCCAGCCATCTCATCCTCTTTCATCCCCTTTTCCTCCTGCCGCCAATCCCTCCCACCATCAAGGTTTTTCCGATGAGTCAGCTCTTCACATACAGTGGCCAAAGTATTGGAGTTTCAGCTTTAGCATCAGTCCTTCCAATGAACACTCAGGACTGATCTCCTTTAGAATGGACTGGTTGGATCTCCTATTAGAGAAATGCAAATCAAAACTACAATGAGGTATCACCTCATACTGATTAGAATGTGGTTGCTGTTCAGTCGCCAAATTGTGTCTGATTCTTTGTGACCCCATGGACTGAAGCACGCCAGGCTTCCCTGTTCCTCACCATCTCCCCAAATTTGTCCAAGTTCATGTCCATTGAATTGGCAATGCTATCTATCCATCTCATCCTTTGTTGCTCTCTTCTCTTTCGGCCTTCAATTTTTCCCAGGATTGGGGGCTCTGGTTAGAATGCTGTGTGTTATGCTTAGTAGCTCAGTTGTGTCTGACTCTTTTTGACTCCATGGATTGCAGCAAGCCAAGTTTCTCTGTCCATGGGGTTCCCCAGGCAAGAATACTGGAGTGAGTTTCCATGCCCTCATCCAGGAGATCATCTCAACCCAGGGATCAAACCCAGGTTTTCATGCATTGCAGGTGGATTCTTTATTGTCTGAGCCACCAGGGAAGTCCTTGGTTAGAAAGGTCATCATCAAAAAATCTACAAACAATAAATGCTAGAGAGGATTTGGAGAAAGGGGAATTCTCCTACACTTTGATAGGAATGCAAATTGGACAGCCAATATGGAGAACAGTGTGAAGAGTGCTTAAAAGCTAAAAACAGAGCTACCATATGATCCAGCATTACTACTCCTGGGCATATATCCAAAGAAAATCATTAAGGAGAAATGGATAAAGAAGATATTGTACATATATACAATGGAATATTACTCAGCCATAAAAAAGAATGAAAGGATGTCATTTGCAGCAGCATGGATGGACCTAGAGATTGTTATTCTGAGTGAATTAAGTCAGGAAAAGCAAAACAAATATCATATGGTATCACTTACATGTGGAATCTAAAAAAGGGTTATACAAATGAGCCTATTTACAAACAGAAATAGAGTTACAGATTTAGAAAACAAACTTATGGTTACCAAGGGGGAAAGGGCTGGTTCAGTTCAGTTCAGTTCAGTCACTCAGTGGCATCCAACTCTTTGTGACTGCATGAATCGCAGCATGCCAGGCCTCCCTGTCCATCACCAACTCCCGGAGTTCACTCAGACTCATGTCCATTGAGTCTGTGATGCCATCCAGCCATCTCTTCCTCTGTCATCCCCTTCTCCTGCCCCCAGTCCCTCCCAGCATCAGAGTCTTTTCCCATGAGTCAACTCTTCCCATGAGGTGGCCAAAGTACTGGAGTTTCAGCTTTAGCATCATTCCTTCCAAAGAAGACCAAGGGCTGATCTCTTTTAGAACGGACTGGTTGGACCTCCTTGCAGTCCAAGGGACTTTCAGGAGTCTTCTCCAACACCACAGTTCAAAAGCATCAATTCTTCGGCGCTCAGCTTTCTTCACAGTCCAACTCTCACATCCATACATGACCACTGGAAAAACCATAGCCCTGACTACACAGACCTTAGTTGGCAAAGTAATATCTCTGCTTTTCAATATGCTATCTAGGTTGGTCATAACTTGCCTTCCAAGGAGTAAATGTCTTTTAATTTCATGGCTGCAGTCACCATCTGCAGTGATTTTGGAGCCCAAAAAAATAAAGTCTGACACCGTTTCCACTGTTTCCGCATCTATTTCCCATGAAGTGATGGGACTGGATGCCATGATCTTCGTTTTCTGAATGTTGAGCTTTAAGCCAGCTTTTTCACTCTCTTCTTTCACTTTCATCAAGAGGCTTTTTAGTTCCTCCTCAATTTTTGCCATAAGGGTGGTGTCATCTGCATATCTGAGGTTCTTGATATTTCTCCTGGCAATCTTGATTCCACAGGGCTTGTAAGCAGGGGGTGGGGGATTGGGAGATGGGACTGACATATATACATAACTGTACACAAAATAGATAACTAATGAGAAACTACTATATAGCACAGGAACTCTATTCAATACTGCGTAATAACCTATATGGGAACAGAATCTAAAAATGAGTAAATATCATGTAAGAAACGAAGCATCAGTCTATGTTGATACAAAATACAGGATGCTTGGGGTTGATGCATAGGGATGATCCAGAGAGATGATATGAGGTGGAAGGCGGGAGGGGGCTTCAGGATTGGGAGCTCGTGTACACCTGTGGCTGATTCATGTCAATGTATGGCAAAACCTATACAGTATTGTAAAGTAGAATAAAGTAAAAAGAAAATTTAAAAAAAAGTAGAAACTAAAATAACATTGCAAATCAACCATATTCCAATAAAAAATTAATATTTTTAAGGTTTTGGTAAATAATAAATGCAAAGAGGAATTTAATTGACTTTATTCCACCTGAACAATGGCTCATTTTGCTCAATAAATATGAAAAACCTATGGCTTGGTGTTTCTTCCTTCATCTTCAGTGAAGATAAAACCCAAGCTGACATTGGGTGGATAAGTGACTATCCATCTGGGCTAGTTTTCAACCAGATTCACACTCACTGTAAAAATGAAAAAGTAATTATGTACTTGAATGAGTACATTGACATGCCCTGAACCAAAATAGGGAAGCAGTTTAAAAGTAAATTTTGCAAAATACAATGGAAATTTTTCCATTCATCAAAATATTTCAAGAAAGCCTTATTAATAGTGTGTGGCTAAAGACTGGTTCTATTTGTTTGCTCTGCCCAGCATGTACTCTTTAACCTCAAGTATACTTTAAAAAAAAAAATGATACAATCTTATTTTAACTGATTGTGGCCCCTTTGGCATTTTGGATATTTTACATGGAGATTTTCTTCATAATGCTTTGAAACTTCATGGGAAATAAAAGTTGGCACTGAAATTTCCTGCTTATTAGGAGTTCCTATCATGAGATGTATAATCATCCCCTCCATAATTTCAATTGCTGTTGCTTAGTCACAAAGTTGTGCCCAAGTCTCTTGCAATCCCATGGACTGTAGCCTCCCATGCACCTCTTTTCATGACATTTCCCAAGCAGCAATACTGGAATGGGTTGCCATTTACTTCTCCATGAGATCTTCCTGACCCAGGGATTGAACCCACATGTCCTACATAGGCAGGTGGATTCTTTACCACTGAGCTAACAAAGAAGCCCATAATTTCAATTACTGTTCAAGATTTATGAGTAGATTACAGTTACATGCCTCTTTTGACCTTTATCTTCTATCTGCATTAAAACTGTGTACATCTTATCAGAAGTTTGGTTAGTCTTTTTCTATGAGTGACTATATGTATATAAGGACATTTTCTTTTACACAGCAATAGTTAGTTATAGAACATTATCCCTAAAATAAAATACATGATTGAGTGACTGGAATAAAGAAGACAACTGAAAATTATATTTCACGCATCCAAAGACTGACCAGAAAATAATAGCACAGTTTGTTTCAAAAGGAAACTAAGAAAAAAGCAACTGAATAATTTTTAGTTTCTGAATCTAGAATTTCTGCCTCTGTATTAAGTGACCTCTAATTTTTCAGATTTTATTTCTAATGCATTGTGTAAATTATGTTTGAGAAAAAAGTAAACTAGACTTCCATAATTATTAGCACTTTCATATCTTAACAAATATCAGTTCATTACTTGCAGGTATAAAATTAGCAACTTTATCCTGGGAAAGTTTTTTTAATTCTGATATATGATCAGAAAAGGCAGCATGAAGATAGGCTTCTACAGGAAGAAAAAATAAATAACCCATGCATGTAAATCCAAATGCACTAAGACAGGTTGCCAGTACATAAATAACAACTTCTGAAGGAATGAAAAATATTAAGAACAAGTATTTTAAAATTGGTATCTTAGTGCTGCTTTACTTGGCAAGTGAGCACACGTAGTTCAAGGCAGAAAGAAAATGTGCTTGCCAAACTTAACTAGAAATGGAAATTAAGTTGTAAGATGTAATAATTCTATATTGTAAAGAAAATACAAGAGAAAGGGATGTTTACTTACATTTATATGACATTTTTTATATTGACAAGCTAATCCCACATGTATTAGCTTATCTGATGCTAAGAACACATTTTTGAGGTAGCCTACCAAGTCACTATTCCTAAGATACCAATGAGAAAGATGCAGTTTATGGAGGCTCTGAGTTCCAAAGGTGGCACAAGGAGTGGTGATGTGGAGACTTGAATTTAGCTTTTCTGATCCATGACCAATGTCCCTTTAGGAGTTATGGGTTTGAATTCTGGGTTGAAAAGATCCCCTTGAGAAGGAATGGCAATCCACTCCAGTATTCTTGCATGGGAAATCGCATGAACAGAGGAGCCTGGCAAGCTACAGCCCATGGTTCACAGAGAGTTGGATATGACTCAGCAGCCAAACAATGCTTGGGATTCTGGGTGCAAAGGAGTTTGAGACCCCATATGTTTTGAATGAAAAAGGGTACTGTGATTAATACAGATGTCAGCATGAACTCAGAGTTTAAATAGCAGCATAAATATGCATTTTCTGCTGCTTTTATATGGTTCCTTTTTCACGTTAGTTTGAAAACAATTGCAGTGAAATCTCTCTGAAACTCTGTTGCCTATTAATACACATGCATTTCTCACACCCTTCTGTTTGTATTTATACTAATGAGACCCATCATCTTGATCTGCCATCAGTACATCACAGTTTTGTTTTGGTTTTGTATTTTATACATTTTCTTCCCACCAAGGTTGCCTCTTTATCCTTTCTGATTATAACACACATGTCCACTTCTCAAAATCCAGACTGGATCCTATCTTCCCATGAAGCGCTTTCAATTTTTCTCTTTAACACATGGAGTCCTCTCTCCCTTTCCCTCTTTCTCCTTGTCTCTCTTTCTCTATCTGATAATCCTAGCATTATCATTCCATAGTATCTGCTCTTTGATATACATGTAACTCTTGACTACTGATTAGATTTAAGAATGTTGAGGGTAACTTTTGTATTTCTGTATTATCTGTGATAGCCAGAATAATGGTGAAATAATCATTGGTAACAAGTAACCAACTACTCAAAATTATTCAAGAGATAGATACTAATTTCTATTAAACTTCAAAGAAAAAAAGTTGAATTGGGGAAATTATAAAATCATGAAAATTTATCCTATGTCATCATAGATATTCTGAGAAATATTTAGAGACTATGTTTGCTCATGAATAAAAACTTACAATTCAGAGTTAAGAAGAAATTATTGTGAAAATTAAAATGATATATAGGGTACCAACCATATGTGGAGATGGACAAAAGCCATATGGTAAAAATTACAATTGGCCAGATCCTATAGCTTCTTTGAGATTGGCAGCTGTAAAACAGAAGTGCCAATAAAGGGTTTTATGGAGAACATGAATTTGTTTGTCCTTATCCAGCAGACTGGTTATCTTCATACCACAGGATAAAGAGATAGAAAGGTCTGTTTAGATCAAGAGAGTCCTATAAATAAGGTATTCTGCCTACATATGAATAGAGTTATGAGATCAGTTCATTGCTATATATAATCATTTAAGTTAAGAAAAAAATTACTATCAGTTATTCAATAATTATTGATTAACTTACTGAAAGAAACTAAAAGTGAATGAGGTTAATGTACATCCTGTTCATCAAATTTTTTTTTTTTTTTTTGGTGATGTGGCATGTGAAATCTTAGTTCCCTGACCAAGGCCAGAACTGGAGTCCTCTGAAGGAAAAGTACAGATTCTTAACCACTGGACCACGAGGAAAGTCCCCCATTTTGATGAATATATTGTTTTGTGAATTATAAATGTCATTATATATGTTTCCTCCAGAGAAAACAAATTTTATGTATGTCACAAGTGCTAACATATTTATTTGAGTCTGAAATGCACATTTTATGTTAAAGTCATGTGTATCTAATAATCAATGGCATGTTGTAGTTAATTAGTAGTATTTTTAAATTTCTCAATTGTATAGTAAAGAGTTGCTTGACTTACAATGACATCTCTAATGTAATGAATTATGATACATAGTGATTATCCTATCATAAGCCAGGCACTGAGTACTTTAAAATAATGTATTATATTTAATACATTGCAATATATATTTTAATATATTAGGCAATACATGTTGACTTCCCAGGTGGCACAGTGGTAAACAATCTGCCTACTTACACAAGAGATGCAAGAGAGAACCCTGGATCAGGAAGATCCCTGGAGTAGGAAATGGCATCCCTCTCCAATATTCTTGCCTGAAAAATGCCATGGACAGAGGAGCCTGGTGGGTTACAGTCCATGGGATCACAAAGAGCTGGACACGACTGAACACGTGAGCACACACACGCACATAACAAACGACAATATGCCAGCACATTTGGAAAACTCAGCGGTAGCCACAGGACTGGAAAAGGTCAGTTTTCATTCCAATCCCAAAGAAAGGCAATGCCAAGGAATTCTCAAAATGCCGCACAATTGCACTCATCTCACACACTAGTAAAGTAGTGCTTAAAATCCTCCAAGCAAGGCTTCAGCAATACATAAATCATGAATTTCCAGATGTTCAAGCTGGTTTTAGAAAAGGCAGAGGAACCAGAGATCAAATTGCCAACATCTGCTGGATAATGGAAAAGCAAGAGTGTTCTAGAAAAACATCTATTTCTGTTTCATTGACTATGCCAAAACCTTTGACCATGTGGATCACAATAAACTGTGAAAAATTCTGGAAGAGATGGGAGTATCAGACCACTTGACCTGCCCCTTGAGAAACCTATATGCAAGTCAGGAAGCAACAATGAGAACTGGATATGAAACAGACTGTTTCCAAATAGGAAAAGGAGTACGTCAAGGCTCTATATTGTCACCCTGCTTATTTAACTTCTATGCAGAGTACATCATGAGAAACGCTGGCTGGAAGAAGCACAAGCTGGAATCAAGATTGCCAGGAGAAATACCAGTAACCTCAGATATGCAGATGATACCACCCTTATGGCAGAAAATGAGGAGGAAAAAAATCCTCTTGATGAAAGTGAAAGTGGAGAGTGAAAAAGTTGGCTTGAAGCTCAACATTCAGAAAATGAAGATCATGGCATCCGGTCCCATCACTTCATGAGAAATAGATGGGAAACAGTGTCAAACTTTATATTAGGGGGCTCACTGCAGATGGTGATTGCAGCCATGAAATTAAAAGACGCTTACTCCTTGGAAGGAAAGTTATGACCAACCTAGATAGCATATTGAAAAGCAGAGACATTACTTTGCCAACAAAGGTCTGTGTAGTCAAGGCTATGGTTTTTCCAGTGGTCATATATGGATGTGAGAGTTGGACTGTGAAGAAAGCTGAGCCCCGAAGAATTGGTGTTTTTGAATCATGGTGTTGGAGAAGACTCTTGAGAGTCCCTTGGACTGCAAGGAGATCCAACCAGTCCATTCTAAAGGAGATCAGTCCTGGGTGTTTTTGGAAGGGCCAATGCTAAAGCTGAAACTCTAGTACTTTGGCCACCTCATGAGAAGAGCTGACTCATTGGAAAAGACTCTGATGCTGGGAGAGATTGGGGGCAGGAGGAGAAGGGGACGACTGAGGATGAGATGGCTGGATGGTATCACGGACTTGATGGACGTGAGTCTGAGTGAACTCTGGGAGTTGGTGATGAACAGGGAGGCCTGGCGTGCTGCGATTCATGCAGTCACAAAGAGTTGGACTCCACTGAGTGACTGAACTGAATGGATATATTATAGCAATCTTCATAAAGGCCATATGGGAGAAACTAGTAGTGTTCCCATTGTGCAGATGGGGAATCGAAGCAGACAAAGATTAAGCAACTTTCCAAATTTACATAACTGTTAAGTGGATTTGGCCAGATGTCTAGTTCTGACATTTTGGCTCCTGTGTTTATACATTTAATCATTAGGAAATGCTAAGTTTCCACTATATCACTGAATGTCTTAATCTTCTGCAAAGGGTGTATCTTTGACTTACTTCCTTCAAGGAGAAATTTAAGCTTTTAAATTCTAGATTGTTTTTCAAAATATTTTTCAGACTTGATAAATGCAGTGAATACTATAAATACATCAATTCACTTCAGTTCAGTTCAGTTCAGTCACTCAGTCGTGTCTGACTCTTTGCAACCCCATGAATTGCAGCATGCCAGGCCTCCCTGTCCATCA
This sequence comes from Nanger dama, assembly GCA_917880005.1. Classification (NCBI taxonomy): domain Eukaryota; kingdom Metazoa; phylum Chordata; class Mammalia; order Artiodactyla; family Bovidae; genus Nanger; species Nanger dama. The sequence continues at coordinate 10,191,510 of CAKJTW010000030.1, forward strand.
CCAACTCCCAGAGTCCACCCAAACTCATGTCCATTGAGTCAGTGATGCCATTCTGCCATCTCATCCTCTGTCATCCCCTTCTCTTCCTGCCCCCAATCCCTCCCAGCATCAGGGTTTTTTCCAATGAATCAACTCTTCTAGCAGGTGGCCAAAATATTGGAGTTTCAGCTTCAGCATCAGTCCTTCCAATGAACACCCAGGACTGATCTCCTTTAGGATTTCAAATTAAATCTAGATTTTCCAGTGGTGTAATTTTTAAATATCTTCCATGTTGCTAATGAAAAAGAAGTAATTCTCAGACACAAAATGAAATTTTCATCCTAAAACATACTGGAAAATAACTCTAAGAAGCCTTTGAAGAGTGAAAAAAATTAAAAGAAAAAAATTACCTAAATGTACAAAGCTTTTGTTTTTATACAGTAGAAATTGCACCTGAATCTGAAAAAAAAAAAATAGAACTACACTTAATAAAGTCTAAAACTAAATGCATATTTCAAAGTGAGTATAGCAATCATGGATTCACTCATGCATTCAAGCATAAAACCACACAACACAGAGCAAAAGTGTTCTAGGAAGCATTGCGTCATTCATTTTGCACAGAAAAAAGCTGAAATTCAGAAGAGACTTAGCAAATATCACATGCCCTTTTTTTTTTTTTTTTAGTCACCAACTCAGGGACTATGTGGTGATGCTCAAAATTAATATTCACACAATATCAAAATTTCAATATCAGGAACCGACATTTGAGGAAATACAAGCCTTGGGATTTGGGATACAGAAAATAAAAGTGGGCTCTGGGCCATTTATCAGCTTGGTTAAATCAGTTTTGTACTGAAAATACTAAAGTTGTTTGTTTCTCTAATGTTTCCCTAAGAGTTATATCACTGAGGAATTTCAAGACATCTAGTTCATACAAATCCCTACAGGTGATGGTTGAGAAAATCTTAATTAGTAAGATAAAACTATAAGACATAAAGAGAAAAAAGAATTCACAGGTTTAATATAATGAAAATAATGTTTGATTAGGATATCATAAAGTAAACAAAAAAACAAGGAGAGAATATTCGCAACATGTTGCATTTATCTGGGTATACATGAGTTTGAGCAAACTCAGAGACGGTGAAGGACAGGGAAACCTGGCATGCTGCAATCCATGGGGTCACGAAGAGTCAACTTGACTGATCAACTGAACAGCAATACTCCCTGAGTATTGAACAGCAATATTACAGTCTCAGTAGCTTGGTATTCAACACAATGACATTTCCCTTCTTGCTCAGGTAAGTATCCAGTCACCTCTAAATAGGAGAGTGTTACTTCCTGCAGCCATTCAAAAGCAAATTCTTTCTAACAAATGGCTTTGGTATCTTTCAGTGCCCTGAAGTCCTACACTAGATTTTCTGCATGTATTGGTTGCTTCTTCTCAAGTATGTCATCTATGCCTCATTAAAAACAACAACAACAATAACTGAAACTATCACAAAATAAAATCCTCATTTTATGATGAGACAAGAAAAATGTAAAGAAAAATTTTCTATGCCCTTTGGCCTCCTCTCTTCCCTGTACCGAACACTGCGTCTGTATTATGCATTGACCATACCTCCTCCATCAGCAGAAATACGTGCTCAGTCATAAAGAACAACATTCTCCTAGCACCAGCAAGACAACTCCTTAAAAGATACCATTATTCTTCATCTTGTGAGGAGCCACAATGGCACTTATATCTGGATTGTGTAAACTGTCATTAACACGTCATTTAATGTAAAACCTTCTGTCTCAAACCTTGCCTTGATTTCTAAGGGGCAGATCAGTTCTTAGAGCTTTCTGAGATGCTAGTCCCTGGTTATAATTGTCAATTTGGCTCAAATAAAATTCTCCATTTCTTTCTTAAATTGACTGATTAATTTCTCATTGACATTCTGAGGACTTCTTCCTAAGCTGTGAATTTCATTTGGGATTTTGATCACAGTAACCAGGATTTTGTCTGTCATATGTGGTAATGACCTTCTTGGAAGTCCCTGTCCTTTGGCCAAAACGTCTAAATAGACCATATTTACCCCCAGGAGTTTTTTTTTTTCCTATGTGTATTTTGCCAGCCTTATTGAAAAAGCCTGTCTCTTATTCCTGTGGCCCCAAACCAAAGCTGAAATAATGTCAAGTAAGAGATTCTTGAGAGCCTCCTGTCTTCCTGAATGATCAACTTGGCTGCAGTAGGAGATCATGAATCCAAGTGTAAAAATAAGAGAGACTATCAGATACAGAGATGGAGATGGAGAAAGAAAAGGATTCCTGACAACACAGAAAATTATTTCTGACCATACAGCCTGAGCTGCTGACCTCAGTCAGTTTCACCTCTGGCTTTTAGCTGATACTCTTCTTTTTTCCCCCTTAAATCACTTAAAATTAATTCTCAGCAGCAACTACATAGCTCTTTCCTACACTGTCTCCTTCTATTTAAGTAGTTCTGTGACCTCCCCTAAGTTTGTAGTCTTTTACTAATGACTTAATTCTGGTAGATGAATCAATTTCCTAACATTTCTAGAACAATCAGAATGTATGTCCAACAACTCAAAGCCATCTATTTTATTTTTATAAGCTTTAAAGAGTCTTGTGATTTTTTTAATGTTAAAAAAATGATGCTTTAAAAGACTTATTATCTAATGCCTTCATCAGCCACATGCTTTGATCCATTCAAATGAGTCAAAATCAGGTTTTTCTTAAGTAAATGCTGTGTTTCTTAATCATTTAATGTGAATTATGTGTATACGAGAAGTTAAAATATTATGTTGTCTATTTTTGATTTAGAGACAGAGAGAGAGGATTTGAGATAGAGATTGATCAAAACTGAAGGAAGGTCTAAATTTCTAGGACAACGTCATTTCCTTCTGTTCATACACAACACGAATTTTAGTATTTCGGAAGCAAATAATTTGTCTGGTTTCACATGTTCATAGCTGAAGAGGGATTTTGCCTCAGGACAAATCACACCTCAAGTCTCGGCAATACCTGACATAGATGATATTAGAATGTTTTAAAGTTGATGCTGGGATTAGTTAAAGCTTTTAGGGCTATTGCGATGAGGTGGAGATTTTTTGAATGTGAGAAGGACATCATTTTGGGGAGACCAGAGGAAGGGTTGAATTATGCCCCCTTCAAAATATATATGTTGAAATCCTAATCTCCAGTACCTTAGAATGTGACCATGTTTGGAAATAGGCCTTTCCAGGAATAATTAAATTAAAATAAGGTCCCTCAGGTGAGTCTTGCTCCTTATAACAAGAGGAAATTTGGACAGATACATTCAGAAAGAAGACATGATACAGAACAATCAGTATTCACAAGGAACGGTGCAGACATGGTCCTGCTTTCAGAGAACATTCCATCTAGTCTGAAAGAAAAACAAATAAGCCTCCTGAGTGAGGAGACAGGGGAAGTACGCAAGGTAACAGGAATAATGCCGATGGAAGCCTAATTAGCTCTAGAAACACAGACAGCACTGCTGATCCTCTAGTGGAGGAGTGTGATTTTATTAATCTGAAAAATTTATGCTTAAGTAGGCACAGAAATGTTCACTATATTCCTCCAAAGAGAAGACAAAATTTATCCACCCCCTTGAACTGTGGCTGGCTTTCTGGCTTGTTTTGGCCAATGGTTGGGAGAAATTGATGTTATGCTAGTTCCGAGCCAACCCCATGAAGACTTTTGGCTTCAATTCTTGTTTCCCACGTGATCAAACCCTGATGGGGATAACCAGCTAAAGGACCACAGACCACGTGGAAACGAGCAGAAATGTTCCACCTGACAGCCAGCAAACCCCAGAAACTCTGTTCCCTTCAGACTGTGAATTGAATCCAGGACTCATAAGTGAGCTCAACCCAAACAACAAAAAGAGCTATGAGGCTAAGTCCAGCCCAAACTACCGATCATGAGCTGAGGCAAGCAGCTGTTTATTTTAACCTCAAATTTTGGGGTATTCTATGTTGTCGCAAAAACTAACTCATAGCATTTCCCCAGCATAAAAGAGAATCCTTAAATAAATTGAATACAGTGACTTTTAATATTTTTAACTGAAATATATTTGACACATAGCACTTGTGTACATTTAAGGTGTGTGTGTTGATCTGACACATATATATAGTGTAACATGATTGCCATTGCAGTGATCATTAGCTCTTCTATAACATCAGATAATTATCATTTCTTTTTTTGTGGTGGAGATAAACTCAATATTTTATATATTTTTTCTCTAATTCTTAAAAAAATAGTACATGAAGTTGTAAGGTTACCAATCAACTTTATACACAGTATGGGCAAAACAGAGATTATGGCTGTTATATCTAACTTTCTAACAAAAAAGCCCTTTTGATTCAATATATTTCTCAAGAGGCATCATGAAGATAACATAACCTGATCTGATGGATTTTTTTACATTGCCTCAAAAGATTTCTCAAGATGAGTCTATGCAGCATTGCATTTTGCAACCCTGACATGAAACAGTAAAAATGTTCTAATTTTTTTTTGAAGGAATTTGAATTAATAGCTTTAACTACTTGGCAGAGAATCTAGTAGAGTATGAAACTGGAAACAAAGCAGGTAAAAAGGAAAGGGTAAACCTCAGTCCAAAGAAAATGTTAGAATTCCTATTTCAAGACTAGATGTGTGGCTTCAGAGAGTTTTTTTCCCTTGTCCCTGAACCTCAGTTTCCTCATCTTTAAATTCAAATATTAGTACTGAACATTTGAATATCTGAATAAAATTCTTTTAAGATTAAATGAAATGATGCACATGAATGCTTAACGAAATGTCTTATATACTGACAATAATTTCTGAAGAATAATCACAGCACTGATCATGAATAATGTCATTGTAAATAAGTGGTAAAATAGGATTAGTATTCCATTTAGTAATAGTGTGTATTTAGGCAAAGCTGCCAAAAAAATAATATGAAGAGTGGATGTATATGCATTAGTTCTATATTAAAGTATAACTCCTTAATTTTAGTGAAGACTTCAGAAGCCCTGATATTGTATTAGGACTCAGTGATAAAGGGTTCTATTGTCAGATTTGCTAGTGCTTTTGTGGCCTTGGGGGTGTCTTATTCTTTTTATGACCAAGACTTAATCATCTTTCCTATAGCACGAAGCAGTTAGGTAGTTGTTAGAACTATTAAAGTTCTTTTCAGAGCTAACATTCTGTGAATCTGGTCAACTTTGAAGTTAGTATTCAGAAAGAATACCAGTCATCCTAGTTTGTATTCAGAAGAGAGGAATAAAAAAGAATGCATGATTTAAAGGATCTAAGGTACCTCCCTCCGACATTGTCAGCCCATTGGCTCTGGTTTGGTTCAGATGTTCCTTGATGTATAGCCAAGGCAATATCGGAACTCTAAGAAAGAAACTGCAGATTTTCCGAGGATTGTTCCTGAGTGCCCCAGTTATTTCCAAATCTATTATAAGAAGAGAAATAAAGCATGAAAATGGGCAACTTCTCATGGTTCTCAAATAGAAAAATGTGGAAGCTTTCAAAAGGCCCCAGGCTCTTCTGTTCTGCAGATTGCATTCTGCAAGTTAATGTAGAAAGCCAACAGAATGAGCGGGTGGGGGGTGGCGTGGAGGCTGAAGGGCTGTGCCAGCAGGACTCCTATAATCTGCTGCCAAAAGATCTGCACACGGGGATCTTCTTCTAGCCCCAGGCCGTTTCTAAACTGAACTTCTGTCCAACTGGCAATAAGGACTTCAATGGAGATGGACTAAGCTTGCAAGAATTCAAAAAGTAAGCCTCTGTGACCTCCTCTCCTCTGGACAAGTACATCATGTTCTTACATACAGTCCATAGGCAAATTAGCAGGATGATGGTGTCTTCCTGAAAGGCTCAGAAGTGATTTAAAAATCTGCCTTCTGTGTGTGTGTGTAAAACCTGCATACTCAACAAATTTCCATTTTTATCTGGGCATATTATACACACATGCACACTTACATAAATTGGTGAGACAATGATTACAAATTGGTAATAACAATAAAAAATGTTCCTCTATTGCAAAAAATTTTTAAAAGTATAAAAACTTACTATTTATGCTGTATCACAGATTCTAACTGGCCAGCTAAAGAAGGTGACATTGTAAAGACTTGAATGGCACATATACAAGTAGAGATGGTTGAGAATCACGTAATGTTCAAGAGGGAGTCTTTGTTACCAACAATGTTTCATAGTCATGGATTTTAGCTGTAGTCCCCTTCTTTTAATGGATATATTCTTTAAAATACTCTTAGGTTTGTCAATCATTTGCTTTTTCTTGTGTGGTTCCCATTTCTGATGTTACTTTATTCCGCTCTATTCCTCTTTATCTCCTTTTTCCCTAAAAGTGACAGTCGTAGTGGTAGGTAAGTCCTCTGTCTTCATTCAGTTCAGTTTAGTTCAGTCATTCAGTCGTGTCCGACTCTTTACGACCCCATGAATCCCAGCACACCAGGCCTCCCTGTTCATCACCAACTCCCGGAATTCACTCAAACTCATGTTCATCGAGTCGGTGATGCCATCCAGCCATCTCATCCTCCGTCGTTCCTCTTCTCCTCCTGCCCTCAATCCCTCTCAGCATCAGAGTCTTTTCCAGTGAGTCAGCTCTTTGCCTGAGGTGGCCAAAGTACTGGAGTTTCAGCTTTATCATCATTCCTTCCAAAGAACACCAGGACTGATCTCCTTCAGAACGGACTGGTTGGATCTCCTTGCAGTCCAAGAAACCCTCAAGAGTCTTCTCCAACACCACAGTTCCAAAGCATCAATTCTTTGGCATTCAGCTTTCTTCACAGTGTCTCCATTAAGTGGGTCTATATCTTCTAAATTTTCAGAATCACTGTTTTAGCAATATATTTAAGCTCAATTCCCTTCTTCAAGCCTAGGTGCCTTTCCAATGTCACTGTGAGGAAAATATTTTCCTGATCTTTATGGGGTCATTCTTGAAAGGTAACTGTTTTTTGGTTACATTATAGAATTCTTTGGATCGGTGGTTGCTTCAGTTACTACTGCTGCATAACAAAGTTCCTTAAACTTAGCAGCATAAACCGCAATCATTTTGCTCATAGATTCTCATGGATCCAAGACTTCAGAAGGGTGCATCAGAGTTGCTGTCTCTCTTTCTGGTAACTGGAGCCTTAACTGAGAAAATCCAACAGTTAAGAATGAAAACACACAGCATGGGGCCCCTGAAATTATCTGAAGGCTCATTTATTCACAATTCTATAGACTATGCTTTGTGTTTTCATCTCTAGTTTATAATTTTCTCTTCTGTAAAAATATGTGGGTAATTTTAGTACCTAATTCATGCTGCTGCTGCTAAGTTGCTTCAGTTGTGTCCAACTCTGCAACCCCATAGACGGCAGCCCACTAGGCTCCTCTGTCCCTGGGAATCTCCAGGCAAGAACACTGGAGTGGGTTGCCATTTCCTTCTCCAATGCACGAAAGTGAAAATGAAAGTGAAGTCGATCGGTCGTGTCCGACTCTTAGCGACCCCACGGACTGCAGCCTACCAGGCTCCTCCATCCATGGGACTTTCCAGGCAAGAGTACTGGAGTGGGGTGCCATTCCCTTCTCCAATCTAATTCATAGGTTTGTTGTAAATGTTATATTTTATGTAGGTAGGTAGGTATGTGTAAGTGTGTTTCATTCTGCAAATTTGTTTGAACAAGTAGAGAGTTTATTTTATTCACTTACATAACCATTAATGATCTCGGCATGTAGAAGGTGTCCTTTGAATATTTCATGTGAAAGAAGGCATATAAAGTTCTTATTAAAATTTTCCACTATAAAAGAAAAGCTCTAGTATATATATTTATACGAAAAAAATATTTCTTAGGCTCCATTCATTAAGCATAATGGTTTTGAGCACTGGCACTGAAAACAATCTATCTAAATTCTTAGCTCTACTATACTCCTTACAGAGAATAAGCCTAGCCTCAGTCTATTCATAAAATAGTAATGGTAAAAAAAAAAAAAATAGTTCCCAAGTTATAGGGCTTTAGTGAGATATAAATGCATCCAGCAAGTTGACAATGACCACAGATTGAAACCATCTCTAAATGTCCTGGGTGTCCTTGTATTGTGGATCAGGGATCAGGAAAAGGGATTCTATGTGAAAAGAACCAAATTCTGGTAGCACAAGAGAGCAAGGAAGATAAGGTTGTACTAGTGCCTAGAAGACTATAAATGATTAGAAACATTTAAACACATGTTAAAAATACTCATTTATCTCTTCTTTGTGCACATTGCTCTTAAATTCTTCCGTGTTACTAACAGAATCTTTTGAAGGCGCGCCTCTCCCAACTCTGCTCTCAATAATGAAAAAGAGATTTTTCAAGTGTTTAAAGGGGAAATGCCCTCCACACTTCTTCCCTTTCACTCCTTCTATATTAAACATGTCAGGATAAGAAGAAAACCCCAGGAAATGAAAACCCAAGCAGAACAGAACTGGAGGTAAACAGGTCAGCTACTAACCCTCATTTGAAAATTCTCTTTTCAGTGTTAACCTTGAAAATTCTGAATTCTTTTAAGCTAGATACAATTCTGTCTCAATCTGTACATTGAAGTCAACCTCTCACATTTCTATCATCCCTATAAAAACTCTGATTTCCATAATGTAGTCGATTTTGGAGATTGAGTTTAGATAGAGGCAGAAAGTAATCTAATTAAGCTAATTGAAAATAAGATAGAAAAATCTTAACCCTCCCAGAGATATTTCAATTTTAAATGAGGTGGTTTATTAATAGCAATGAAGCTATAGCTGATGAAATGCCAGGCTGGGTAGCATAAGAAAAATGGAGAACTAGTGACTTAGCAGCAGCAGCAACAGCATTTATTGAGTCCACTATGTACCCAATACTTTGTGTATGATTTTGGTTTCAAAGAGGTTTTTTAAAGACCCAGAGAAGTGAAAACATTTGTGTAAGTCACACAGTTAATACAGCAACACACTTAGAATGAAACCCTCATTTGAACAAATGATTAATTTGCTACCAAGTACCAATAGCGTTTTTTTTTTTTTTTTCTCCTCTCTCTCTCTCTCTTGCTAAGTACTGTCTGACTCTTGGTTATCCTATGGACTATAGCCCAGCAGGCTCCTCTGTCCATAGACTTCTCCAGGCAAGAATACTGGAATGGGTTGCCATTTCCTTCTCCAGGGGATAGTCCTGACCCAGGGATTGAATTCTCATACTCCTTCATTGCAGGCAGGTCTTTCTGTTTGTTTGTTTTGTTTTGTTTTTACCACTTGAACCATCTGGGAAGCCCCGATAACACCAGCTACTGGTTCCTTAGCCTGGGCCTCATGATAGTGAACTGGAATAATGTCAAGTAAAGATGATTATGGGCCTCCCCAGTGGTTCAGTGGTAAAGAATCTACCTGCAATGCAGGAGGTGCAGGGGACTCAGGTTCAGTCCCGGAGTTGGGAAGATCCCCTGGAGGAGGAAATGGCAACCCATTCCAATATCCTTGCCTGGAGAATTCCATGGACAGAAGAGCCTGGCAGTTTACAGTTCATAGAATCGCAGAGTCGAACACAACTGAAGTGATTAAGCATGCATGCATACATGCAAAGATGAGTATATCTCAGATCATTATATGAGAATATATTTTAATTGATAGAGGCCTAATACCAGTTTCATAAATGTGAAAAATATAGAATTTTTCATAATGTGAGTATGCTATATGGTAGAAGATTAAACCATTTCCACTGGTTCATAGAACAACTTCCGTGTTCTTGTTCTTCTAGTCATGAGTAGGTCTCTTTTATTTCGGGGGTGGGGGGGGGGGAGGGCAAGCTGCTAACTTTCCTTCAAAGTTAATGACTAGTACATGTATCTTCTTTTCTCTGGAAACCTGTTGCCACAGTCATATTCTATAATTATGTGGCAGGATGTGCGTGGTAATATTCATTCTCAGGATTTTGAGAGTTATCTTTGTACTACTGCCTTTGTTGCTATGGAAATAATTTCTTGAGTTATCAACATTTCTCTTTGTGCTTCTTGGAATCCAAATATATTTCCACTGACAGCCTCCTTCAACATCAATATGTGATTTCTGTGACCACAATACATTTCTACATTTCCAATATGTAACAGTCAAATACCTGGATACACAACTGTATAAGGATACTTTGGAATATTTAGTTTCATGTCATCTGATAGACATTTATTTTCTGGTTGTCAGAAACTTTCATTTTTATTCCAAATATTGTGGCATCCAGTGTTAGAAGCCAAATAAAAGACCAAGTTCTTTCCTGAAGAATGTTTTGCTGTTAAGAGCAAGGTCTTTCAGAAAACTTCTCTGACAAGGAGAAGTCAAGAAAGCTCAATAGTATATTAAATAATTATAGGCATATTGTTGAAAAAATACCGTATAATACCAATCACTATTAAGATACCAAACTGAAAGTTTTCATTTATCTTTCACTAAATCAATACAATGTGAAAATTTCTGGAAAACACTGTGTTCTTGAGCTTCCAAGGTTTTTAAGAAGGTGCACAGCCCTTTGCAGAATATGAGATGCATAGCTAATATATTCTGCTTCTGGTGTTTGGCATTTCCTTAAAAGGAAATCTCATTAACATTTACCACATCTAAGGCAATGCTCGACATACTTGGTTCTCTTATTTACTTTGTGATAACAGCTGTATAATTACAACTTTGCTTCACTGATCTTCTGCATCAATACGATGAAATTCCACTGGATGAGGCAGTTTCAAAAGACAATTTAAAGTACTTGAACTCAATTTCAGATGCAGTACTTTTCACCAATTTACAGAAAGCATGGGAAAATAAAATGTGTTCCTTTCAGAGGTTTCTCTTCCTCATTCAGTGTTCATGTTCAACATTATTTCAATATTCAATGAGTAAGTTATTTTTGCCTCCCAAATAACCTATTTCATTACATTTATTATTATTTCTACTTGGGGAGAGGTCTTGGCTGTTATGCATTTGAGGTCACACTGGTACATTTTTCAGACTCCATATCTTAAATGTAACAAATCATCCTTCAGCAGCATCCACGTGTTAGCATCTGTGTTTATCACTTGAAATCTGTGCTTTCTATGCCATCTACTCTCAAAGAGAATTTGTCAAACACCTGTCTTGTTTTTATTGATTTTATAGAACTCAAGGGAGAAACCAAGTATTGCTTTGTGTGGCCTCTACCAGAAATTAATTTATGGTATTGCTCAGAGCAAAGAGACCCAGGCAGCTGAACTTTTTCAATTTAGTTGTATTTTTTCTGGGTTTTATTATTTTTAAAATTTCTTATGGAAGCAAGCTTTTTTTTTTTTTTTCCAGTAGAGATACCTGATTTGCCTAAAGACTTCAAATTCTAAAGCACAGTTATTCTCTGACTCCTTGTCAATAGATGGGGACCATATTTTCTGTCTTGATAGTGAGATAGAGTCAAACATAAAGATCTTCCCCCTTGGACTAACATCATATTGATTGATTGGTTTGTTCAATTCTATTAAAATCACCTAAGCAGTCAAATGTCTAAAGACATAAAAGCATGGGGAAACTCTAAAACTCTGACATCTGTAATAACAACCTATTGAATTTAAAAGTGAAATACTATAGATACCTAAGGACTGACATATTCTTAAGATAATAACATCAATTATCTAATGAATTACATTTGTTAGATTAGGCATTTCTTGATTATTCTGTATACAGTTGCTAATAAATGACTACAAAGGTCATCACATATGATGATAGCTGTCTAATGAGAAAGCTGAAGTGAGACTGTCATACTGTTGAGTAAGAAAGGGGACTGATGTCTATATGCTGTTGGTGCTATTAAGCCTGGATATCACCTTTAACTAAGAGCACTAAAAATGTTACACCTTCTCCCTTCTTGAATATTCACTGAAAATCTCATGCTATAATATGACTTCTAAATTCTTTATAATATAGATGTTTCAATTTAAAAAATTTTTGTCATTATTTTGAATGACTGGAAGGTAAAAATATATAATAATGAACAATAATGCATGGAAATTACTTTTCTAACTTTTCATTGTGTTCAGTTGTATTTTTGACATAGAATGACATTAATAAAAAGAGCAAGGAAAAGTTTAAATTTTGGAAAGCAGCATAATTTTACCTCCACATTTCTAAGATTTCTTTTTTTTTTTCCTGTCATATACCCTGAAAGCTATTCTGTCCGTGATTTACTCAAAATTACACATCATTTGAAGTGACTTTCATTCAGGCATCTTAAATACAGCACTATACGCCAATGACAATATCAGATAATGCAGACCTAGTTTAATTTAAATACTTTTTCAGCTATTCTTTTATATTTAATGACTTTTGCATATACAATGGAAATCAATGAATTGACTTTAATAGACTATATTTATTGTAAGTATTATTTCCTTTCCTTTCTTTGTGTCTAGCTCTGTTAGCTGGACACAATAGAGTGGGATCTATGAATGACAGATAAAGAGTAATTATACATATATCTTAGAAGAGAGAATACTAAGTGTTTGCTTCTGTTTATGCCTTAGAACAAATAATAGTCAATATTTTTGAGCATTATTTTTGTGCCATGCACTTTCTGAAGCACTTTATAGTATTCATAAAAGGAATACATTATACAGACACACATCACATATCAATATGTATCTACCCATCTATCATCCATCCACCATTGTCTCCACCAGGAAGTCTCGGTACTCACATACTTGGATATTATTTCTTGGATATATCTTATCTATCTACCTGAAACACATATGGTTTTACCAGTGGTCATGTATGGATGTGAGAGTTAGACTGTGAAGAAAGCTGAGCACTGAAGAATTGATGCTTTTGAACTGTGGTGTTGGAGAAGACTCTTGAGAGTCCCTTGGACTGCAAGGAGATCCAACCAGTCCATTCTAAGGAGGATCAGTCCTGGCTATTCCTTGGAAGGACTGATGTTGAAGCTGAAACTCCAATACTTTGGCCAACTCATGCGAAGGGTTGACTCATTGGAAAAGACCCTGATGCTGGGAGGAATTGGGGACAGGAGGAGAAGGAGATGACAGAGGATAAGATGACTGGATGGCATCACTAACTCGATGGACATGAGTTTGAGTAAACTCCAGGAGTTGTTGATGGACAGGGAGGTCTGGCATGCTGCAATTCATGGGGTCACAAAGAGTCGGACATGACTGAGTGACTGAACTGACTGAACTGAATCTTGCCAAAGAGTTATGACTATAAGAGATTTTATACCTTGAACAATTGACTCAGAGAAGTAGGGAGGTTGAAAATTCACTCTAGTAGTGGTGATTGTTGTTTAGTTGCTAAGTCGTGTCTGACTTTTTGAGACGCTATGGACTGCAGAACACCAGGCCTCCCTGTCCTTTACTATCTCCAAACATTTGCTCAAATTCAAGTCCCTTGAGTCAGTGATGCCATCCAGTCACTTCATTCTCTGTTGCCCCCTTCTCCTCCTGCCCACAATCTGACACTGACATTCATTCCAAATGAAGTTAGTGGCTTTCTGTTGACATAGCAGCAGATACTCTTTATAACATTTGTATTGGTACAAAATATATGATAACAAGAATGCTTCTATGGTGCAGTGTGGTTTTTTTGCGGTCTTCCTTGTCTCCTTATCTCCCTGTTTTTCTTTTTTTTTAATCTCCCTGTTTTTTATTTTTCTTTCTTTTTTAACTCTCATTTGTCAGATGTCCAAGTAGTTTTATGAGTACTTGCTATTATTCAAACAAGTATCTTTTCTTCTCGAGTTAATCAGTTAAATGCTATAGTCTGTAATCAAGAATCTGAATGGCACTATGGATTGGGCTTGGGAGTGATTTGTAGCAACATGGTCCAGAAGAATTAAGAACTCGTAAGACAGTGAATATCCTATACATATCCATACATATTCAGAAATAAGAACATGGAGACCTATGGCACACAGAGGAGAAACTACTAATTAATATTTTAATATGTTAGAAGAAAGGCAAAGTTAGAGTAACTGAGTGACTTATAATGGAAAATAATATGAAAGGTGTGAGAAATTCAACAAATCTTATATGTAATAGCTACATCTAAGAGTGCAGATAACTTAAGAGTACTTCAGTCATGGATCCCTAAATGCTTGGGTCAAGTCATACACTGAAACCCAGGCAGAGTGTATGTACATGGTAAAAACCCTTTCATAACTTAGAAACACAGGGTTGAAGGAAATAGAAAAATAGAAACTCAGTGACATAAATCAAAGGAAGATCTTCTATGACACACCTCCTAGAATAATGGAAATAAAAACAAAAGTAAACAAGTGGGACCTGATTAAACTTAAAAGATTTAGCACAGCAAATGAAACTCTAAGCAAGGTGAAAAACAACTCTCAGAATGGAAGAAAATAACAGCAAATGAAACAACTGACAAAGGATTAATTTCCAAAATATACAAGCAGCTTATATAACTCAATACCAGAAAAACAAACAAACCAATCAAAAAGTGGGGAAAAGACCTAAACAGACATTTCTCCAAAAAAGACATACAGATGGCTAACAAACACATGAAAAGATGCTCAACATTGCTCATTAATAGAGAAATGCAAACCAAAACTACAACGAGATATCACCTCACACCAGTCAGAATGGCCATCATCAAAAAGTCTACAAACAATAAATGCTGGTGAGAGTATGGAGAAAAGGGAAGTCTCTTGCACTGTTGATGGAAATGTAATTGATACAGCCACTATGGTAGTCGGTATGGCGATTTCTTTAAAAACTAGGAATAAAACCCCTATATGACCCAGCAGTCCCACTCCCCTGAAGAAACCACAATTGAAAAAGATACACGTACCCCAATGTTCACTGCAGCACTATTTACAATAGCTAGAACATGGAAGAAACCTAGATGTCCATTGACAGATGAATGGATAAAGAAGTTGTGGTACATATACACAATGGAATTTTACCCTGCCATAAAAGGAACACATTTGAGTCAATTCTAATGAGGTGGATGAACATAGAACCAATTATTATATAGAGTGAAGTAAGTCAGAAAGAGAAAGATAAATATCATATACTAATGCATATATACAGAATCTAGAAAAATGGTACTGAAGAATTTATTTGCAGGGCAGCAATGAAGAAACAGACATAGAGAATAGACTTATGGGCATGAGGAGAGGGGAGGAGAGGGTGAGTTGTATGGAAAGAGTAACATGGAAACTTACATTACCATATGTAAAATAGATAGCCAATGGGAATTTGCTGTATGGCTCAGGAAACTCAAACAGAAAGCTCTGTATCAACTTAGAAGAGTGGGATGGGGAGAGAGATGGGAGGGAGGTTCAAGAAGAAGATATATATATACATACACCTCTGGCTGATTCATGTTGATGTTTGAGAGAAAACAACAAAATTCTGTAAAGCAATTAGCCTTCAATTAAAAAATAAATAAAATTTTAAAATAGCATTTAATTCTGCAAGTTGCCAAATTATAACATAAACTGAATTTAGTATCACCAGATCTTTAATACAAAAATGAAGGTATCTGACATTCACCAGTAGGATTTGGAATATTTTGTATTTAATATATGTGCTCAGTCACTTGGTGGTGTCTGACTCTTTAAGACTCCTTGGACTGAAGCTGCCAGGTTCTTCTGTCCATGAAACTTTTCAGGTCAGAATACTGGAGTGGATTGCCATTTCCCATTCCAGGGGATCTTCCTGACTCAGGGATCAAATCTGTATCTCTTGCACCGCCTGCACTGGCAGGCAGATTCTTCACCACCACACCACCTGGGAAACCCCTGTCTAACAGAGGAATTAAACACCACAAAGAGCAAATCCCCTTCATAATGTCAAATTATGAAGAGTGCTTATGAATATGGATTCTGAGATAGTCCAATCAAAATGAAAAATATATAATTTAAAGATTATGTGGAATTAATATAGATGAACTCAATATTTCAGTTTTAATCTTTCCAACTACTGTCTATATGTTTCCCTGAGATCTCAATTCATAACTCATCAATACTCCGTGGTATACTGATGTCACATGCCAAATTCTTTAGAAAAAGAGGAGAGAACCTACATTTTTTAGAGGATATATTTGCAAATGTTGTCTTTCCTTTGTAACTTACTAAAAGTCACAATTTTCATACCAAAGACCTGACTTGTTTGCTGATGAGAGGAACAACATATTCTTTTAAAAGGAAATAATCACCAAAATGAAAAAGAAACCTACATAATGAGAGAAAATATTTGCAAATCATGTATCAGATAATGAATTAATAATCAAAATACATAATGAACTTATAAAACCCAATAATAGATAAAACAAAATAATCTGATTAAAAATGGGAAAAGGATATGAATAGACATTTCTCAAAGCACAAAATACAAATTAAAACATCATTAATTGTCAGGGAAATGCAAGTCGAAACCACAGTGAGACATCCCAATAATGGCTGGGATTGTTATTATCAAAAAGTCAAAAGATAATAATTGTTGGTGAAGTGGGGAGAAAAGAGAACCCTTATATATTGTTGGTAGGAATGCAAATTTGTATAGCCATTATGGAAATAATACTGAGGTACCTCAAAGCATTAAAAATAGAACTATCTTATAATCCAGCAATGCCATCTCTGGGTGTATATCCAAAGGAAGTAAAGTCATTATTTTAAAAAGATATCTGCACTCCCATGTTTATCATTAATCACAATAGACAAATACAGAAGCAACCAAAATGTTCAGTGATGGATCAGTATATTTAAAAAATGGTGATAAACATACACAGTGTACCCTTAAAAAAGAGACACTTCAATTTGCAACTATATGGATGAATCTGAAGGACATTATGGTAAAACAAGCTCTAAAAAAGAGAACAGTATATAATTCATAACATCACTTATATGAGAAGTCTAAAATATTCTCATAGAACCAGAGAGTCAAAGGGTGGTTCAGAAGGGCTAGGGGGTGGGAGAAAAGAGATTTTGGTCAAAGATACAAACTTTCAGGTATGACTACATTCTGAAGCTCTAAAGTACATCATGGTGACTATAGCTGATAACAATGCATTGTATACTTGTGATTTGATAAGAAAATAGATCTCTATATTATAATCAATGAATATATTAATTACCTTGATTTCAGTATCATTTCACAATGTTGTACAACTTAAATATATACATTTTTAAATTTGTTGATAATACTTCAATAAAGCTAGGAAAAAAAATTACCAAAAAATAGTTTTATTTTATCCCTAAATACCAGTATACAAGAAAGGGATTTTATTGATCAGAATTCTCAAAGACAATGGGTAATTAAATAGCATAGTTGGCCAAAGCATAATGAATAGAGAAAATAAACTCAAATATGGAACAAGTGTTCTAATTAAAGACAACCTTTTGCATTTTTTTAACTCTTTTTCCTGCTCTGGAATTAACTACTTACCATAAAAATTTATGTAGACAACTTTCATTTGTTTCAAGAGAAACTGTACCTCAACTCATGGCATTGTAACTTGGTTCCTGTGTATCACAAGATAATCAAACAGTAGTCTAATTCCAGTACATTTTCAGTGTCGAGGACTGCTGCTGCTGCTGCTGCTAAATCGCTTCAGTCATGCCCGACTCTGTGCGACCCCATAGACAGCAGCCCACCAGGCTCTGCTGTCCCTGGGATTCTCCAGGCAAAAATTCTAGAGTGGGTTGCCATTTCCTTCTCCAATGCATGAAAGTGGAAAGTGAAAAGTGAAAGTGAAGTTGCTCAGTCGTGTCCGACTCTCAGCTACACTATATTAATAACCCTGATCAGAACTGGGCCACACTGAGATTAGGTGACTGTCTTGTCAATCTCACCTAACCAAAGTTCAAAAGATCTTGAGGAACTGGATTTATTAAGATGATCTCATTTTACTTACAGATTAAAGCTAAATGTTACATGTAAATATATATATAATTATGTAAAATATGTATATGCTTATTATACATATTGGAGAAGGCAATGGCAACCCACTCCAGTACTCTTGCCTGAAAAATCCCATGGATGGAGGAGCCTGCTGGGCTACAGTCCATGGGGTCGCAAAGAGTCAGACACAACTGAGTGACTTCACTTTCACTTTCATTATAAATATGGGCTTCCCAGGTGGCACTAGTGGTAAAGAATCCATCTGCCAAAGTAGGAGACATAAGAGACCTGGATTCGATCCCTAGGTTGGGAAGACCCCCTGGAGGAGGACATGGCAATCCACTCCAATATTCTTGCCTGGTGTATCCCATGGACAGAGGAGCCTGGTGGGCTACAGTCCATAGGTTCACAGTCAGACACAACAGAAGTGACTTAGCACATACATTATACATATGTTTACATAAAACATTTTATACAAAATGCTATATATACTCTTTATCCATTACAGTACATTGGAAATACAGTGTAATATATGTGTATTGTATGTTGCAACTTCACATAAAATATATATATATAATAAATTGAAACTTTATTATTATATATATGAGTATATATTAATTTTATATTAAGTACTATATACATTTAAATATATGCATATATGACACATATGGTAATACTTAAATTATTTAAACTGTATATATATATATAAGTATATAAATATAAATATATATGTTTTCATAACTTATGGTTAATCATTTATTTCTTTCACTTAATTTATCCCTTGACCTTGATCAGAAATGCAAACCTATAATGCATTTTTGAAAACAGAAACTCTTATAACAGGGATTTCCCTAGAAGCCCAGTAGTTAAGACTCTGTATGTCTTACTGCAGGGGGCACAGGTTTAATCCCTGGTCTTGGAACTAAGATCTCACATGCTATGGAGCACGGCCAAAAAAAACTCTTAAGACAATCTATTCCATGGTATATATTTTAGAAACAAATTATAATTCTTTGATGCATTCTTTAAAATATTTTTCTAACACCTAGACAATCACTGTCACCATGTAACTGAGCATGTGTGTGTGTGTGTGTAAAGGACTTACATAAAATTTAAGTGGAAGAATAATATGATGTGCTGAAAATGGACTGAAAAGGGTGCAAAGCTTTACAAGTTTCAGGAATACGAAACTTGTTAACCATCCCTCAGTTCAAAAGATGTAAATCATATGAGCAGGCATTTGCAAAGTCAATACTGAATTTACTCTATATATAAAATGAAGGATGGACATATTTTATGTATATATATGTATATCACTTTTTAGTTAGCGAAATTGTTTCTGCTCTGGATAAAGCCAATTAGCTAGCACAGATGGTTACTCCAATTCCCAGGTAAACTCAGGAAGGTGCTGATGTCTTTTTCTTTAGGACAATCATTTATCTTGAAAACATGTTATGGAAAAGATTGTCTTTGCCAGACTATATGAAAGGGTGAGCTTTCCATTTGTCTTTGTAATCTCTTGGTAGATTGCCTGTTATTTGTATCACATTATGGTTTAATGTTTATACAATAACATAACTGTTTTCTTTCTCTCTTACCTTTGTGGAAATGACTTCTAAGTTGGGAGATGGTTTTGTTTTTATTCATATATTCCCTGCATTATTATCTTACTATCTGTACTTAACCAACACTGGATTTCATTTCTCACAAAAAGGTTACTTAAATATTGTCCTTATTGAAGACACAAGTCTTTACCATTATTCCATTTGATTTTTTTGTTTTTCAAGACAGATTCAAAGGTTCTCAAATAATACAAAAAGGCAATTTATATCTCTCACTTCTGAAAAGAGTGGTAGTAACTAGATAGATTAAGACTAAGGAGGACATGGTGATGTTATATCTTTAGTCCAGCTATTTTGAGAGCAGGAATTGAAAAATTAAGGCTCAAGGGACACATCTGTGTTCTCTCTCCATCTTCAGGGTAAAAAGATTTCAACCAGGACTGAATATATAAAAATATATAATCCTTCTTGGTTAATTCCAGACACATAGGCAGAGGGGACCTTTGGGAATGTCCTTCAGTAGACCAAAATGCAGCTTGTAGACACTATACTATGTTCCAAAATGTTAAGTCAGTTTAATCTGTATACTAATACAGTAGCCAATAAAATAAAGATAAATGCTTCATTTTGGAAATGCGATCCTAATGGAACAGTGTTGGAAAGGCACTGGCTCTCACCATGACACTGTCATTTAAATTTATCTTGAAGTGGAATCACTTTAATTCAATGAATTTTAGGCTTTTCGATATGTACCTGGTAATAGGACCATTTTCATAGATTTTTATTGATGCTATTTAAATGCCTTGTCATACTCTCACAAAATCTATATTTCCTGAATAGTATAGTTTATACGACTAGAAAAAAAAAAGCAGAGAGAGTCACAGAAAAGACTGTACTAAGCAGCTATTTTCATTCCTTTTTGTGATGCAGGTTCAAAGAATAATCAGAAAAGTACAGAATCTGAGAGGAGACAGAGAACTAGAGCACTTTAGCTAGAGGTATTGAGTGAATTTGCATAACAGAGGGATGAGCCCATTAGACAAGCAGGAATCATGGGAAGCTACATTCCATATGGAATGCAGAGATTGGGGTAAAGGAGGTGGTCAGAACTAGTAAAGAGAATCACTAAATTTAAAAAAAAATAGTTAAAGGAAACTGAGAGAAGAAAAAATGTTAGCATTAACTCTTGGATTCTTCCTGGAATGCTGTTTATAAAACACAAATCCTTGTAGAATATTTTTGTTTTTGAAAACTGTTTGGTGAACATGATAACATGTAGAGATTAAGCCATATTGGCCCAGCTTGAATAGGTTTACAGTTGAGGAGGCCAGGAGGCTTCTCAGAGGGAATTAATGGTTGGGTACATCTCCTCTACATGAACCTGAACTGAACTAGGGGACACAAGAGAGGCTTTAATTGTGAGACATGTGATTATTGGAATAATTCAATATCTTTGTGGTTTTCTGGAAATATGAATAATTCAAAGTTGCAAATTATGAACTATGACTTCTATGAAACTGGGTGTTCCAAGTAGATAATGTGTTCAGTGATGTATGGGTTCACTGCATTTAAGAAAAAACATTGTAAAGAAGTAGATTTGAAAATAATTTTCACTCCCTCTTTATTTTACAGGGAGTGAAAAACTTTTAACTTTTTATTAAAAAATTAAACTGTCTTCAAACAACTATAGCTGTGGGAGCCAGATTTACCAAAGCTAATTCAAGGCCAACATGGGTTTCTCTAATTGCAAATACAATAGTCCGGGGGACAAGAACAATGTTAACAGACAAATGAGTAAGCAAACTGTAGAACCGCTGGCATAGAAAGCACCATTAGAAAAACTTGACAAGTTGGAGGTACTTAATGATCTAGGATTCAAATGAAATGATTTTGAATTATGATTAGACTATGCCTCAGAAATCACAAGAGGAAAGACAGGCTCAGAGACAAAACCACTGCCTTCTTGTGAGAGTTTACGATGACTGCCTTAAGGTCAATTTTGACCAAAATCCATAAAGTCTGACATTTATGTATAGGAATGGAACAAGTATTTGACAGAGTGGACAGTGACTAGAATTCATATTCTGAATTCTATATAGCATGTCAGTGACCCAGGGAAAATTGTGCTGTCTTTGTGCTCCAAAAGGGAAGAACTATACTAGTGGGCAATCTGCCAGCAAGCCAGGGAATGAAGCTGCGAAGCTTGGAAGCACTTAAGCTAAAATTACATAGGGATAATATAAAGTAAGAAATAATAAATAATATTGTCATAAATGGTAATTTCTGCTGTGAAAGTAACCAAATTCTGTCAGTAAATGTAACTGTGGGAATAGGAAAATGGTTGTCAAAGATCAGAAGCAAATAATATAATGCAAATCAGACACCTGTGGGACTCAAGGAGTTGAAAGTTTCCATTTGCTAATTATATCTCAAAACATCAGGGGAAAAAGGAAGAAATTTCTAGACAGGGCTCTACATGCACGATAAGCCTACTTCTTCAAAATAGAGGAAAAAGACAACAAAAGCCAATATTATCAGAAAGTTCAGTTCAGTCCCTCAGTTACGTCTGACTCTTGGCGACTGCATGGACTGTGGCATGCCAGGCTTTCCTGTCCATAACCAACTCCTGGGACTTACTCAAGCTCATGTCCATCAAGCTGGTGATGCCATCCAACCATCTTATCCTCTGTCAGCCCCTTCTCCTCCCACCTTCACTCTTGCCCAGCGTCAGGGTCTTTCCTAATGAGTCATTTTTTTGCATCAAGTGGCCAAAGTACAGGAGTTTCAGCTTCAACATCAGTCCTTCCAATGACTATTCAGGGCTGATTTCCTTTAGGATGGATTGGTTGGATCTCTTGCTGCCCAAGAGACTCTCAAGAGTCTTCTCTCAACACCACACTTCAAAAGAATCAATTCTTCAGTGCTCAGCTTTCTTTATAGCGCAACTCTCACATCCATACATGACTACTGGAAAAAAAATAGAGCTTTAACTAGATGGACCTTTGTTGGCAAAATAATGTCTCTGTTTTTTAATATGCTGTCTAGGTTGCTCATAACTTTTCCTCCAAGAAGAAAGAGTCTTCTCATTTCATGGCTGCAGTCACCATCTGCAGTGATTTTGGAGCCCAAGAAAATATAGTCTGTCACTGTTTCCATTGTTTTCCCAATATCTGAGGTTATTGGTATCTCTCCTGGCAATCTTAATTCCAGTTTGGGCTTCATCTAGCGCAGCATTTCACATGATGTACTTTGCATATAAGTTAAATAAACAGGGTAACAATATACAGCCCTGATGTATTCCTTTCCTGATTTGGAAACAGTCTGTTGTTCCATGTCCAATTCTAACTGTTGTCTCCTGACCTGCATACAGATTTCACACGAGGCAGGTCAGGTGGTCTGGTATGCCCACCTCTTTTAGAATTTTCAACAGTTTGTTGTGATCCACACAAAGTCTTTGGCATAGTCAATAAAGCAAAATTAGATATTTCTGGAACTCTCTTGCTGTTTTGATGATGCAACAGATGTTGGGAATTTGATCTCTGGTTCCTCTGCCTTTTCTAAATCTGCAAGTTCACATATTCTTGAAGCCTGGCTTGGAGAATTTTGAGCACTAATTTACTAGCAAGTGAGATGAGCGCAATTGTGTGGTAGTTTGAGCATTCTTTGGCATTGCCTTTTCTTGGGATTGGAATGAAAATTGACCTTTTCCAGTCCTATGGCCTCTGCTGAGTTTTCCAAATTTGCTGGCATATTGAGTGCAGCACTTTCACAGCATCATCTTTCAGGATTTGAAATAGCTCAACTGGAATTCCATCACCTCCACTTGCTTTGTTCATAGCAATGCTTCCTAAAGCCCACTAGACTTCGCTTTCTAGGATATCTGACTTTAGGTGAGTGATCACACCATCGTGGTTATATGGGTCATGGAGATCTTTTTTGTATAGTGCTTCTGTGTAGTCTTGCCACCCCTTCTTAATGTCTACTACTTCTGTTAGGTCCATACCATTTCTGTTCTTTATTGGGCCCATCTTTGCATGAAATGTTCACTTGGTATCTCTAAATTTTCTTGAAGAGATCTCTAGTCTTTCTCATTCTATTGTTTTCCTCTATTTCTTTGTGTTGATCGCTGAGGAAGGCTTTCTTATCTCTTCTTGGTATTCTTTGGAACTCTGCATTCAAATGGGTATACCTTTCCTTTTCTCCTTTGCCTTTAGCTTCTCTACTTTTCTCAGCTATTTGTAATGCCTCCTCAGACAACCATTTTGCCTTTCTGCATTTCTTTTTCTTGGGGAAGGTTTTGATAACTGCCTCCTGTACAATGTCATGAACCTCCATCCATAGTTCTTCAGGCAATCCATCTATCAGCTCTAATCCCATGAATATGTTTGTCATTTCCACTGTATAATCGTAAGCAATTTGATTTAGGTCATACCTGAATGATCTAGTGGTTTTCCTTACTTTCTTCAATTTAAGTCTGAATTTGGCAATAAGGAGTTCCGGATCTGAGCTACAGTCAGTTCCTAGTCTTGCTTTTGCTGACTGTATAGAGCTTCTCCATCTTTGGCTGCAAAGAATATAATAAATCTGGTTTTGGTATTGACTATCTGGTGATGTCCATGTGTAGAGTCTTGTGTTGTTGGAAGAGGGTGTCTGCTATGACCAGTGTATTCTCTTGGCAGAACTCTATTCGTCTTTTTCCTGCTTCATTTCGTACTCCAAAGCCAAATTTCACTGTTATTTCAGGTATCGCTTGACTTCCTACTTTTGCATTCCAGTCCCCTATAATGAAAAGAATATCTTTTTGCGTGTTAGTTCTAACAGGTCTTGTGAGTCTTCATAGAACCATTTAACTTCAGCTTCTTCAGCATTATTAGTTGGGGCATAGAGTTGGATTACTGTGATATTGAATGGCTTGCATTGGACATGAATAGAGATAATTGTGTTGTTGTGAGAAGAGTTAAAGGTCAGTCTCAGACTTACTTTCACTACGCTGAATATAGTAATTGGAGATCTGCTTATTCCTCATTCCTTTTTGTTAACAAAGATACCAGAGGACATAAAATCTGCAGACTACTTCTGTTTCTCAAAGAAAAGTTGTTTATTCTTCTATCACATGATTTATTAGAGGAAACTAAAATGGAAATAGCCAATTTTTACCTGATAGCACCAACAGAGAGAAGCAGGAGGAAAAGAAGGAGGCAGAGGAATAGTAGAGAAAAAAGAAAGAAAAAAAAGGAAAGAACAGAAAGAAAAATGGAGGAAAAATGCTGTAGAGGAAGCAGGGAAGAAGGAATCCTCTTATACTATTGGTGGGAATGTAAGTTGACAAAGCCACTATGAAAAATAGTATGGAGATTCCCTAAAAACTTAAAATAGAACTACCATACGGCCCAACAATCCCATTCCTGGGGATATACATGGAGAAAACCATAACATAAAAAGATACATGCTCCTCAGTCTACAATAGCACTGTTTACAATAGCCAGGACATGGGAGCAACCAAAATGTCTATCAACAGAGGAAGAGAGAAAGATGTTGTACATGCATACAATGAGAAGCAAGGGGCTTGCTCCTTGGAAGAAAAGCCATGACCAACCTGGACAGCATATTAAAAAGCAGAGACATAACGTTGCCTACAATTGTCTATCTAGTCAAAGCTATAGTTTTTCCAGTAGTCATGTATGGATGTGAGAGTTGGAATATAAAGAAAGCTGAGTGCTAAAGAATTGATGCTGAATTGTAGTGCTGGAGAAGACTCTTCAGAGTTCCTTGGACTGCAAGGAGATCAAACCAATCAATCCCAAAGGAAATTGGTCCTGAATATTCATTGGAAGGACTGATGCTGAAGCTGAAACTCCAATACTCTGGCCACCTGATGCGTAGAACTGCCTTATTGGAAAAGACCCTGATGCTGAGAAAGACTAAAGGTGAGAGGAGAAGGGGATGACAGAGGATGAGATGGTTGTATGGCATCACTTACTCGATGGGCATAAGTTTGAGCAAGCTCTGGGAGTTGGTGATGGACAGGGAAGCCTGGTGTGCTGCAGTTCATGAGGTCACAAAGCGTCAGACACGACTGAGCGACTGAACTGACTGACATACATACAATGGAATACCACAACCATAAAAAGAACAAACTTGGGTCATTTGTAGAGATGTGGATGGAGCTTGAGAACTTCACACACAGTAAAGTAAGTCAGAAAAACAAATCTCATATATTAATGCATATTTGTGGAACCTAAGGTCAGGAAGTAACAGTTAGAACTGGATATGGAACAACAGACTGGTTCCAAATAGGAAAAGGAGTACGTCAAGGCTATATATTGTCACTCTGCTTATTTAATGTATATGCAGAGTACATCATGATAAATGCTGGACTGGAAGAAACACAAGCTGGAATCAAGATTGCTCGGAGAAATATCAATAACCTCAGATATGCAGATGGCAGTACCCTTATGGCAGAAAGTGAAGAGGAACTAAAAAGCCTCTTGATGAAAGTGAAAGAGGAAAGCGAAAAAGTTGGCTTAAAGCCCAACATTCAGAAAACGAAGATCATGGCATCCGGTCCCATCACTTCATGGGAAATAGATGAGGAAACAGTGGAAACAGTGTCAGACTTTATTAGTTTGGGCTCCAAAATCACTGCAGATGGTGACTGCAGCCATGAAATTAAAAGATGCTTAGTCCTTGGAAGAAAAGTTATGACCAGCCTAGATAGTATATTCAAAAGCAGAGACATTACTTTGCTGACTAAGGTCCGTCTAGTCAAGGCTATGGTTTTTCCTGTGGTCATGTATGAATGTGAGAGTTGGACTGTGAAGAAGGCTGAGCACCGAAGAATTGATGCATTTGAACTGTGGTGTTGGAGAAGATTCTTGAGAGTCCCTTGGACTGCAAGGAGATCCAACCAGTCCATTCTGAAGATCAACCCTGGGTGTTCTTTGGAAAGAATGATGCTAAAGCTGCAAGTCCAATACTTTGGCCACCTCATGTGAAGAGGTGACTCATTGGAAAAGACTCTGATGCTGGGAAGGACTGGGGGCAGGAGGAGAAGGGGACGACAGAGTATGAGATGGCTGGATGGCATCACTGACTCGATGAACGTGAGTCTGATTGAACTCAGGGAGATGGTGATGGACAGGGAGACCTGGCGTGCTGCGGTTCATGGGGTCGCAAAAAGTCGGACATGACTGAGTGACTGAACTGAACTGAACTGTGGAATCTAAAAAAATAATTGTATATATTTTTTAATATATAGATGAACTTATTTGCAAAGCAGAAAAAGAGACAAAGATGTAGAGAACAAACATACTGACACCAAAGGTGTAAGGGATGGTGGGATGGACCAGGAGATTGGGATTGACATCTACATACTACTATACATAAAATAGATTACTGAATGAGAACAGACTATATAGCACGGGTGACTGTACTCAGTCAATAGTCTGTGTTGACCTAAATGGTAAGGAAATCCAAAGAATAGGGGATATATGTATATGTGTAGCTAATTCACTGTGCTGTACAGCAGAAGTCAATATAATATAGAAAAGCAACTGTACTCCAATAAAAAAAAAAATGAAGGAATAAGAGGAAAAGGGATAAAGATTCTTAGAAGATAGTATCTTGATAGTGGTAGTTGGAGAGTCTGTGTATATTGAGCACAATAAAGCCTAATGGTGGGACTATGTGATAAAATGCAATCAATAAAATTATCATTGGATATGTTAAAAGACAAGAATGATCTCATCCCAGAAATCAAAAGTAACATTATAATGCAAGCACTATTTACTATTTCTTCCTATTCCAAGAGTCTGTGGATAATGTAATAAACACATTGGAAAATAAATGGAAAATATGACATGTGAGGACAAATAAAACACTGTGCTGAAGGCAGAGAGATGAGCTTTGAAGGGTAATAGATTAATGATTAAGAGGTTCTGGGAAACATGGATGGTGAGAAAAATAGAAAAAGATTAATGTGGTTAGGAAAAGAGAGCAAAGACTGAATGTTATTGTGAAGCTTCAAATTTGAATCTCATTTAAGAGCAGGAATAAAGACTTGCTCTTTATTTTATCACATCAGAAATGCTGTGCACAAGCATGACTCATGGCACAGTCAAAATGCAACTTCACTCTTCCAGCTTCCACTCTTTCCATTAAACTTCATTTAGCAAGGGAAGGTTTTCCCCTGACATCAGATAAAAACTTAGAAAAGTCCATGCAACTCATGCAGGAAAATGGCATGTAATAATCACTTGTCACAGATACAGTCTCTACTCAGTAGATATAGCATGAAATACAAGATATGAATTATGAAATGTAAGCTGATTTGACATGAAGAGAGATGAGGACTAACAGTTGACCAACAATTCTTTACAGAAGGAGGATACCTTCAGCTCAAATCATTTTTAGTGGCTTACTTTGTCTGAACATCAAAAGTAATGCCACCAATTTTGACTAGTATTTTTGTAATTTTACATAAGGTGATTTGTGGTGGTGGGGGTAGTTTTTATATTCTGGAGATTTGTTCAATATTTCAATTTAATATTTGGTTGCTGCTGCTGCTACTGCTGCTAAGTTGCTTCAGTCGTGTCCAACTCTGTGCGACCCCATAGACGGCAGCCCACCAGGCTCCCCCATCGCTGGGATTCTCCAGGCAAGAACACTGGAGTGGGTTGCCATTTCCTTCTCCAATGCATGAAAGTGAAAAGTGAAAGTAAAGTCGCTCAGTCGTGCCCGACTCTTAGCGACCCCATGGACTGCAGCCTATCAGGCTCTTTCGTCCATGGGATTTTCCAGGCAAGAGTACTGGAGTGGGTTGCCATTGCCTTCTCTGAATATTTGGTTACATATTTTAATTTTATATCCATAAATAACAAAAGCGGTGAATCATTCTAGTCATGTTTGCTTAAATATTTCATGTTTCAGAGAGCTATACCTGTCGAGGAAGATGAACTTTATAGAACACCTTCCACTTATAAAGAACTTCTATAGAGTGAAACAGGGAAGTATTGTTATATCCATTAAAGCAGACAAGGAAACTGGAGTCAAAGGAAGTCAAATGACTTGGCTAAAGTCAAACAACTAGTATGTTCTAGGTATAAAATTTAATAATGCAAAATAGTGGTACAAGATCCTATTAGTAAAGTGGTATTTTTATTATACCACACAAACATGTGGGAGAATTTCAGAAGTTATCCTGTTTCTGTGAAGAAACATGGGTTTGGGTGGACTCCAGGAATTGGTGATGGACAAGGAGGTCTGGTGTGCTGTGGTTCATGGGGTCGCAAAGAGTCGGACATGACTGAGTGAGTGAACTGAACTGAACTGTGAAGAGTAGATCAATAAATAGAGAAAGAATTGGGGAAATAAGGTAATGTGTAGAGTCTTGATTTTTCTAGAACCTTACAGTTTTCCAACCTCACCAATTAGCCACCTTTGAGAGTTGATCAGAATTTTTCCCAGGGATATACTGATAAGTAAGTATTGAGGGGAACTCTCAGTCTTTTTTTAGTTTACTTTAAGAATGAAAGCAAGAAAGAAAAAAATCCTCAGGAGAAAAGCAAATGCTTACCTCAAAAAGCTGGTCTATCCCTCTACCCTAGCCTTTAAAATTAAGTGATTTGGAGAAAGAGTTGCAGAAGAGTGTCAGCTCCTTGTTCAACATAAATAATAAATTTCCACAAGAGACTAAGTAGGACGATGAAGGATTCACAGGAATATAGATGGAAGAAGCCAAATAAATTAAAAAGTTGACAGCATTTCCCTGAGTCAGAAATTCATTTCCCTATGAAAGTTCAGAAAATCAGGGCCTTCGTATTCTCATAACCCAAATATATTTCCTGCTTGAGAAAACAGCAGAAAAAATGGAGTTGGTGAGCCTGCAAACAATCTCTATATGAAGTTACTGCTTCTATTCATCCTTTGTTCTCAGTAAACTAGTCTAGAGATTTTAATCTTAGGAGACAGTAAGTCGTCAAAGAAATGTATTTAACCATGGAGGGTGAGAAAGAAGAAGGAGATATACTGATATGAAAAGTCTTTGAAGACATCTTAGTGGGGCAGTAGGATCCTGCCATAGACTTTGATTTTTAAACAGTGGATAAATTAAGTTCAAATAAAAAGGTTCATGTATTTTAGAATCATATTCTGTGAAAGGAGAGACTAGGATACCAACAAAATGCATTCATACTTACTTTTTATAAAAGGCAATGCCTTTTTATTATAAACTACTATAAAACCCTGCATGGGGTTTTTAATGTTACTCTGATTAGTTGGACATATAATACGTGGCATTTGAGAAATAATGTCCCCATAGAGTGTAATCCTTCATTTCCCAAGGAATAAAGAAAGCTATTTTCAACTTATTTCTATGATACAAAGATAGTTTTGTTTTTTTTTTTTAAATCTAAGTTGTATATGTTTGGAGATGGGCAAACATCTATGAATACTTAGAGACATATGTTTGTTATATATGTAAATTAACACATAAAATATGAACATACAAGCAATTGATCCTCATGAATTTCTCATTTGTTGAATTCACCTACTAGCTATAGTTTACTGTTAACTCCTAAATTAACGCTCACTGTGATTTTGAGTTCATTTATGGATATATTTGTAAGCATATCCCCCAAATTAGGTTGAATCAGGCACACATTACCAGTTAAGGTCAAAGAAGGCATTCATATTGTAAAAAGTATCCTATTTTTGTCTATTTAGTGCCATGTTTTTGTATTTATGTCCTTCTTATTGGTAATTTCACTTCTTAAAATGGCCCTTAAATATATTTAGTATTAAAAGTTTATTAGCATTCTTAAGCACAAGTGTGATGTGCCTTCCAGAAAAAGTTCTGTGTTAGATAAGCTACGTTCAGGCATAAGGTACAGTGCTATTGGCTATGAAAATGTTAGAAGCTCAGTTGTGCCTGACTCCTTGTGACCCCGTGAAATGTAGCCCACCAGCTCCAGGCTCCTCTATCCATGGAATTTTCCAGGCAAGAATACTGGAGTGCGTAGCCTTTCTCTTCTCTGGGGGATCTTCCCAACACAGGGCTTGATGGTAAAGAATCAGCCTGCAACGTAGGAGACCCAGGTTCAATTCCTGGGTCCAAAAGACCCCCTGAGAAAGGAACGGCTACTCAATTCAGTATTCTTGTCTCAAGAATTGGCTATATGTTCAATGTTCATGGGTTAATAAAATAATATTAAAGTCTCTTTAAATAGAAAACACACAAAAAAAAAAACAAGGTTATATATGATCTGCTGATAAAATGTGACCACAGGCTCACAGATACTCAGCCCTGTATTTTTTCTGGGCAAATGGTTCAATATTACCATTTCACTGTTGATGTCAACTTGATGGAACATAATCATCATGGAGAGTTTGGGCTGCTGTAACAGAATGCCATAGACTAGGTGGCTTATAAACAACAGACATGTATTCCTCACAGTTCTGGAGGCTTAGAGCCAAACATTAGGACACATACACGGTCTGGCTCTGGTGAGGGCCACTGTTTGGACTGCAGACAGCAGCCTCTCTCTGTGTCCTCACAAGGTGGAAGAGGAGAGAGGAATCTCTGGCTCTTTTTATAAGGAGACCTGTTATGCCTGCTCATGAGGCCTCCACTCTCATGACCTAATTACATCCTAAATATTCCACCTCCTAATACATGAGGGAGAGGATAGGATTTCAATATGTGAATTTTGAGGGGACACAAACATTAAATCCTTAACAATACCTAGCCTGAGAAACAACCAACTGAATGTATACATATAAATATGTGTGACTGTGTGTGTGAATGGTGAGATAGTCTGTCACTAAGTTCTTGCCTCCTCCTCTGTGTGATACCTCATCATAAAAAGATTTCTAAGATCTGAGATAAAGCCCTGAGTTCTAAGCTGGGAACTAGATAGAAACATAGCATACATATTCTGTGGGATGCTGTTAGCATGAATCTGAAATTGCACAGAACTGCAGCCCTTTCTGTGTCTAAAATCAGAGATGAGACATGGGATACCAGAGGTGTTTGAAATTTCATGTAAATTGAGACCTTACATGAGAATGTGGGGCATGAGAGGTACTTATATATTATTAGGATTTTATTTCTTACCAACATGATGAGTGGAGGATTGAGGCAGAAAAATTGGATTTCAAATATGTAATCAATGAAAGAAACTGTTGTGTATGGTTTTTCTTTTTCCATGTAGGTCATATTTCTACTATAAGGATAATATTTCAAATATAAAGCACTATTCTGAGCACATACTTATGTCTTAATGTAGTTAGTTTCCATTTTCTATATTATTTTTTCTGCTTATTATGCAAGGTCATTCTTTAACTTCTACCTAAAGACACACACAAACTCAGAGATAGTGAAGGACAGGGAAGTCTGGTGGGCTGCAGTTCATGGGGCTGTAGAGTTGGACATGATTTAATGACTGAACAACCAAAATATAAGAGAGTCTATTGACTGTTAAGACGACGACAGACCTAGTGATTACAGTACTAATGAAATCACCAACATGTATTGAGTGCTACTATGATCCAGGCATCATTGTTGCTGTTCAGTCACTCAGTCGTGTCCGACTCTTTGCAACCCCATAGACTGCAGCATGCCAGGCTTCCTTGTCCTTCACCATCTCCCAGAGCTTGCTCAAACTCATGTCCATTGAGTCGGTGGTGCCATCCAACCATCTCACCCTCTGTCATCCCCTTCTCCTCCTGCCTTCAATCTTTCCCAGAATCAGGGTCTTTGCTAATGAGTCAGCTCTTCGCACCAGGGGGCAAAGTATTAGAGCTTCAGCTTCAGCATTAGTCCTTCCAATGAATATTCAGGATTGATTTCCTTTAGGATTGACTTGTTTGATCTCCTTGCAGTCTAAGAGATTTTCAAGGGTCTTGTCAAACACCACAGTTTAAAAGCATCAGTTTTTCGGTGCTCAGTCTTTATAGTCCAACTCTCACATCCATAGATGACTACTGGAAAAACCACAGCTTTGACTAGTTGGACCTTTGTCTGGAAAGTAACGTCTCTGCTTTTTAATATGCTCTCTAGGTTGGTCATAGCTTTTCTTCCAAGGAGCAAGCATCTTTTAACTTCATGGCTGTATTCATCATCTGCAGTGATTAATTATGGAGT
Source organism: Nanger dama (assembly GCA_917880005.1). Classification (NCBI taxonomy): domain Eukaryota; kingdom Metazoa; phylum Chordata; class Mammalia; order Artiodactyla; family Bovidae; genus Nanger; species Nanger dama. The sequence goes on from CAKJTW010000030.1 coordinate 10,224,093, forward strand.
CCAAAAAAATAAAATCTGTAACCGTTTCCACTGTTTCCCCATCTATTTGCCGTGAAGTGATAGGACTGGATGCCATGATCCTTAGTTTTTTGAATTCTGTTTTAAGCTAGCTTTTTAACTCTCCTCTTTCACCTTCATCAAGAGGCTCTTTAGTTCCTCTTCACTTTCTGCCATAAGGGTGGTGCCATTTTCATATCTAACTACATTAAGACATTGCTGGGGATATTTCTCCCAGCGATCTTGATTCCAGCTTGTGCTTTATCCAGCCTGGCATTTTGCATAATATACTCTGCATAGTATTTAAATAAGCAGGGTAACACTATACAGCCTTGACGTACTCCTTTCCCAATTTAGAACCAGCCCATTGTTCCATGTTCAGTTGTAACTGTTGCTTCTTGACCTGCAGACAGGTTTCTCCAGGAGGCAGGTAAGGTGGTTTGGTATTCCCACATCTTTAAGAATTTTCCATAATTTGTTGTGATACCCATAGTCAAAGGTTTTAGCATATTCAATGAAGCAGAAGTAGATGTCTTTTTTCCTGGGATTCCCTTGTTTTTCTATGATCCAATGGATGTTGGCAATTTGATTCCTGGTTCCTCTGTCTTTAAATTTGGCTTGTCCATCTGGAAGTTTTCAGTTCACCTACTGTTGAAGCCTAACTTGGAGAATTTTGAGCATTTCTTTCCTAGCATGTGAAATGATTACAATTGTGTGGTTGTTTGAACATTCTTTGGCATTACCTTTCTTTGGTATTGGAATGTTCCAGGGATTGGGTAGGGTTTTTTGCTTTGTTATTTTCTTGAAATCATTTTGAGGTTCAGTGCAAAACTGAGGGAAAGTACAGAAATTTCCCATATATACCCTGTCCCACACATTTATAGCCTCTCCCATTATCAAAACCCTCACCAGCATAATACATTTGTTACAACTGGTGCTGAGCCTACAATGACACATCATAATCACCTGAATCCCATAGTTTATGCCATTCACACTTGGTAATGTACGTTCTGTGGGTTTGATAAATGCATAATGATATGCCCATCATTATAGTATGAGACAGCTTGTGTAGACTGACCAAACAATCCTCTATGCTCTGCCTATTTGCTCTTCATCTACTTCCATAAACTCTGGGAACAACTGATCTCATTATAAAAATTGCCTACGTAGTTTTGCTTTTTCCAAAATGTTATAAGGTTAGGATAATATAGGATACAACCTTTTCAGATTTGCTTTTTCACTTAACAATATGCATTTAAACTTTCTCTCTATTTTTTATAGTTCAAAAGCCCACTTCATTTATTTTTATTTTTATTTTTATTTTTACTTTATTTTGCTTTACAATACTTTATTGTTTTTGCCATACATTGACATGAATCAGCCACGGGTGTACATGAGTTCACCAAAACCTGACAAAGATGCCACAAAAAAGAAAACTACAGGCCAATATCACTGATGAACATAGATGCAAAAATCCTTAACAAAATTCTAGCAATCAGAATCCAACAACACATTGAAAAGACCATACACCATGAACAAGTGGGCTTTATCCCAGGGATGCAAGGATTCTTCAATATCCGTAAATCAATCAATGTAATTCATCACATTAACAAATTGAAAAATAAAAGCCATATGATTATCTCAATAGATGCAGAGAAAGCCTTTGACAAAATTCAACATCCACTTATGATAAAAAATTCTCCAGAAAGCAGGAATAGAAGGAACATACCTCAACATAATAAAGATTATATAAGACAAACCCACAGCAAACATTATCCTCAATGGTGAAAAATTGAAAGCATTTCCCCTAAAGTCAGAAACAAAACAAGGGTGCCCACTTTCACTGCTATTATTTAACATAGTTCTGGAAGTTTTGGAAACAGCAATCAGCAGAAAAAGAAATAAAAGGAATCCAACTTGGAAAAGAAGAAGTAAAACTCTCACTGTTTGCAGATGACATGATCCTCACTTCATTTTATTACTGAATCACAATCTGTTGTCTGTTGTTCCATGCCCAATTCTAACTGTTGCTAAAGATCTGTATGCAGGTCAGGAAGAAACAGTTAGAACTGGACACGGAACAACAGACTGGTTCCAGAGAAGAAAAGGAGTATGTCACCCTGCTTATGTAATTTATATACAGAGTACATCATGAGAAATGTGGGGCTGGATGAAGCACAAGCTGGAATCAAAGTTGTTGGGAGAAATATCAATAACCTCAGATATTCAGATGACAACACCCTTATGGCAAAAGCAAAATAACAACTAATGAGCCTCTTGATGAAAGTGAAAGAGAAGAGTGAAAAAATTGGCTTAAAGCTCAACATTCAGAAAACGAATATCATGGCATCTGGTCCCATCACTTCATGACAAATAGATGGGGAAACAGTGGAACAGTGGCTGACTTTATTTTTCTGGGTTCCAAAGTCACTGCAGATGGTGATTGCAGCCATCAAATTAAAAGATGCTTACATCAAGGCTGTATATTGTCACCCTGCTTATTTAATTTATATACAGAGTACATCATGAGAAATATGGGGCTGGATGAAGTACAAGCTGGAATCAAAGTTGCTGGGAGAAATATCAGTAACCTCAGATATGCAGATGACACCACCCTTATGGCAGAAAGTGAAGAGGAACTAAAAAGCCTCTTGATAAAAGTTAAAGAGGAGAGTGAAAAAGTTGGTTTAAAGCTCAACATTCAGAAAACGAAGATCATGGCATTTGGTCCCATCACTTCATGGGAAATAGATGGGGAAGCAGTGGAAAGAGTGTCAGACTTTATTTTGGGGGGGCTCCAAAATTAGTGCAGATGGTGACTGCAGCCATGAAATTAAAAGACACTTACTCCTTGGAAGAAAAGTCATGACCAACCTAGATAGCATATTGAAAAGCAGAGATATTACTTTGCCAACAAAGGTCCATCTAGTCAAATGGCTATGGTTTTTCCAGTGGTCATGTATAGATGTGAGAGCTGGACTGTGAAGAAAGCTGAGTGGTGAAGAATTAATGGTTTTTAACTGTGGTGTTGGAGAAGACTTTTGAGAATCCCTTGGACTGCAAGGAGATCCAACCAGTCCATCCTAAAGGAGATCAGTCCTGGGTGTTCACTGGAAGTACTTTAGCCACCTCATGTGAAGAGCTGACTCACTAGAAAAACCCTGATGCTGCGAGGGATTGGGGGCAGGAGGAAAAGGGGACAAGAGAGGATGAGATGGCTGGATATCATCACCGACTTGATGGATATGGGAGTGAGTGAACTTCGGGAGTTGGTGATGGACAGGGAGGCCTGGCGTGCTGCAATTCATGGGGTCGCAAAGAGTCAGACACGACTGAGTGACGGAACTGAACTGAACTGAACTGAACTACTCCCTGGAAGGAAAGTTATGACCAAACTAGACAACATACTAAAAAGCAGAGACATTACTTTGCCAAAAAATGTCTGTCTTGTCAAGGCTATGGTATTTCCAGTAGTCATGTATGGCTGTGAAATTTGGAGTGTAAAGAAAGCTGAGTGCTGAAGAATTGATGCTTTTGAACTGTGGTACTGGAGAAGATTATTGAAAGTCCCTTGGACTGCAAGGAGATCCAACCAGTTCATCCTAAAAGAAATCAGTCCTAAGGAAGGACTGATGCTGAAGCTGAAACTCCAATACTTTGGCCACATGATGCAAAGAACTGACTCGTTTGAAAAGATCCAATGCTGGGAAAGATTGGAGGTGGGAGGAGAAGGGGACGACAGGGCATGAGATGGCTGGATGGCATCACTGACGCAATGGACATGAGTTTGAGTAAACTCTGAGAGTTGGTGATGTACAGGAGTCCAGAGGTGCTCCAGTTGGACACAATTGAGTGAACTGAACTGTCAATAGCCAAACATGATGTGCCAGATAAAAGGAATTGCTGTAAATAGGTCTTTAATAATGTGGTGATGATGTATTGTGAGGAAAAAAAAAAAACACTCTATAGCCCCATGGTTAGATCTCAGTCTTTTAGAGGGCCTACACTTCTGGACTGTGAACTTCACACTCATTTCTCAGTTCCTTTTGGGACAGGATAGTAGAGTGGGCTGATGATGGGGTTTTCTCTTCTCCCATATAAAATACTAGAACTGGCTGGAGTTGGGTACTGACCTTCTGTCACATCAGTTAGGCTATCATTATACCCCAGTAGGTTAAGCTCTAGTTAAGTTATTTCCACTGAGGGTAGGTCTTATTAAGAACAGAATTCTATGGTATGTTTCACAAGGGTTTCTTTCCCCCTCCCTGTTAGAAGCTGGAGAGACTTTTCTCCAGTTCTCACTGTTAGAACCTGGTTGAGTTTCTAGAGGCTGTCAATTAAAAAAGATGTACAACTTGAGAGTTGTGAGTTAAGTTTTATTTGGGGCAAAATGAGGACTGCAGCCAAGGAAGCAGCAGATCATAATATCTGCTCCTAAAAACATCCAACTATCTTAAGACCTGTCCCACCAGATTCCCTGGAGCACAGAGTATCTCACTCTACCCTGAACTCCCTTAGGTGTTGTGGAAGGTCAACAGCTGCAGCAGCATGGGGTTCAATCTCTGTAGGGCTGATGGCAAATACTTTTGCTGTTTACTCCTTGGCAATGCCCTTGGTAAGTGGCAATTTGTTCTTGACAAGGTAAAAGTCATGAACGTGTGGGGTTCCCCTTAGCTGGGTTTGCTTGGAGTTTTTGTCCACACAAGCCTCCAGCAATTCATTTATTACAGATCAGGCTTTCCTGCCTTGTCATTGGCTCTCACAGCCAGTTATTGCCTGTGAGTCTCTGCACTTGCAGTCATGACTCCTTGTATTTGCCTGTTTCTCCAGTCTTGGGGGAAGCTCTTTTCCTTGTGTCCCCTCCTTATCTTACAGATGTAAGAAGAACTGTTGATTTTTCACACTTTTAGCTTTTTACTTGTCAAGGCAGAGCAGTGACATCCAAGTTCCTCACATATAGAACCAGAAAAATTGAAGCTCTGTAGAGTTCTTTTTACATAATTGTTTCTATCTCTGCCTCCCTGTCCCTCTCCACCACCATTCAGTGCAGAAAGTCCATGTGAGTGTATGGTGGCTGTCTACAAACCAGGAAGGGTGCTTGAGATGGAAAACAAACCTGGCTGGACCTTAATCTTAAAATTTTAGCCTCCAAAACTGAAAGCTGCTTAAGTCATTCACCTGTGATGTTATTTTATGTCAACACAAGTAGGCTAAGATGGTATATTCATAAGTAGCATAGTTCATGATAACAGTAAGGAAATAAATAATAATAATATAATTTTGACTAATAAGCAAAGCAATAATGATTATGAATTTAATATTCAAAACTGAGAGCCAGCAATATGATTTTCTGGAGTGAATAGTAAATTTTCATATACATCACAAAGAGTGTAAAATACTTGGTATCAGAATTAGCTTTTTAGTAAATAGTACATCCCATTAAGAAACATTTGTATCTTTGTTTCTTTTTAATGTAAAAACATTGCATTATTTCTGAAATGCAGCAAATTTGCTTTCTTGTTTCAGAATAAGAAACTTCACCATCTGTTTCAAAAGATCTATAGCTTGTTTTATTTGAACAAACAGGCTGAATCAAAATTTGGTGCTGGAGCCTGGGGAAATGGATATTACAATGGTTTCACAATGTTATTGTAACAAAATTTGTAAATCCCCATTATTACAAAATAAATGGTACCCAAACTGTCCAAATATTTAAGGTAAATGGAGAAGAGGCATTTTCTCTGTGGTTATTTCTGTATCTATGGAATTCAATTCAGTACAGTTCAGTCGCTCAATCATGTCTGACTCTTTGCAGCCCCATGAACTGCAGCATGCCAGGCCTCCCTATCTGTCACCAACACCCAGGGTCTACTCAAACTCATGTCCATTGAGGCAGTGATGCCATCCAGCCATCACATTCTCTGTCGTCCTCTTCTCCTCCTGCCCCTAATCCCTCCCAGCATCAGGGTTTTTTTCAATGAGTCAACTCTGCACATGAGGTGGCCAAAGTATTAGAGTTTTAGCTTTAGCATCAGTCCTTCCAATGAACACCCAGGACTGATCTCCTTTAGGATGGACTGGTTGGACCTCCTTGTAGTCCAAGGGGACTCTCAAGAGTCTTATCCAGCAACACAGCTCAAAAGCATTAATTCTTTGGTTCTCAACTTTCTTCACAGTCCAACTTTCACATCCATACATGACCGGTGAAAAACCATAGCCTTGACTAGGTGGACCTTAGTTGGCAAAGTAATGTCTCTGCTTTTGAATATGCTATCTAGGTTGGTCATAACTTTTCTTCCAAGGAGTAAGTGTCTTTTAATATCATAGCTGCAGTCACAATTTGCAGTGATTTTGGAGCCCCCAAAATAAAGTTTGACAGTTTCCACTGTTTCCCCATCTATTTCCCATGAAGTGATGGGACCAGATGCCATGATCTTTGTTTTCTGAATGTTGAGCTTTGACATAAACATAGTAGATTCCCAATTATATATTCTTTGTTCATTCTTCCATCATCAAGTATAAGCACATTTTAACACTAAGGTGGACATTTCAGGAAAGCAAGTCCACTATAAAATAAACATCATTGAGGAATTATGAAATTATATAAAAATGGCATTTCCAATTTGTAAGCCCTTTCTTCTGCCTAACTATTGCCCAATCACTCTTGGGATGAAGGCTGAAGAGGTTCACAGTTTGTAACTGTGTATACACACAAAATGACCTAAATATGCATTTTTAGTTTTTAGGCATATATGACAGAATTTGATGTCTTCTCACTGTAGTACAAAGTGACACTATTATCCTTAAATGTAGTTCTAATAGAGTGATGTTTCTTTTCTTGAAACATGAGTAAGGTAAATCTGAAAAAAGTACAGACAGCATTTAGTTACAAGTCTTCTCTTACAAAATATGTGGAAGAAAAACAATAATAATGAACCTGGCTAGGTATTTAGAGATTCACATTATATATAAGGGTTTCTCTGGTGGCTCAGATGGTAAAAAAATCTTCCTGTAATACATGAGACCCGGTTCAGATCCCTGGGTGGGGAAGATCCTTTGGAGAAGGAAATGGCTACCCACTCCAGTATTATATATTTTATATAAACATTTATCAAAAAATAAGAAAAAAGTAAGTGGAATAATATTCACCTGAATAAAGTATGAAATCACATTTTGCTTAATTTACAAAGGAGAAAAATTTTTTAATGTATAGTGTTACAGTGTGTTACTTGCACTGCTGTGTCCAGCTCTGTGACCTGCATGGATTGTAGCCCCCCAGATTCCTCTCTCCATGGAATTCTCCAGGTAAGAATAGTGGAGCAGGTAGCCATTTCCTTCTCCAGGGGATCTTCCTGACCCAGGGATTGAATCTGGGTCTCCTGCATTGCACGCAGCAGTTTCTTTATCATCTAAGCCACCAGGGATGCCCATTTAATGTATAGTGTGGTGATTTAAGAAAAGATAGGAAAAAAATAAGTGAGAAAAATTTAGGAGAAGTAAAAAAAAATGTGAAAATACATATGGCTGTCTTGCTAAAGATTCTTATGATACTCTCTGGGGAAAGACTGATAATAAATTCATAAAGTACCATCTAATACCTAGAATCAATTTCATATAATGCATAAAGGAAGGGAAGGAAGGGAAGTAGCTCAGTCGTGTCTAACTCTTTGCCACCCCATGGACTTCATAGTCCATGGAATTCTCCAGGCCAGAATACTGAAGTGGGTAGCCTTTCCCTTCTCCAGGGAATCTTCCCAACCCAGGGATCAAACCTAGGTCTCTCGCATAGTGCATAAAAGGCAATAATAAACTTATAATTTTAGTATCTAAAAAAATGACTCATTAGAAGTTACTAACATATTCCAGTTACATAGAAGACATCCATATATTCATACAATTAAATATAAGCAAGATATAAACAATAAGGCTCTCACTTTAATTTTCAAAATAAGAAAATGAAAAATATCTCTGTGCTCACTTATATGCAAAATAAAAAAATTACAAGTTTTATCACTACTTTTTTAAAAATTAATTTATTTATTTATTTTAAATTACAATACTGTATTTGTTTTGCCATACATTGACACGAATCAGCCATAGGTGAACACAATCTCCCAATGCCGAAGCCCCCTCCCACTTCCCACCCCACATCCTCTACTTGAATCATCCTGTGCATCAGCCCCATGCATCCTGCATCCTACATTGAACATAGATTGGCGCTTCGTTACTTACACGAAAATATACGTTTCATTGCCATTCCCCAAACCATCCCACCCTTTCCCTCTCCCTCAGAGTCCAAAAGTCCACTCTATACCTCTGTGTCTCTTGGTTGTCTCACATACAGGGTCATCATTACTGTCTTCTAAATTCCATATATATGTGTCAGTATACTGTATTGGTGTTTTTCTTTCTGGCTTACTTCACTCTGTATAATTGGTTCCAATTTCATCCATCTCATTAGAACTGAGTCAAATTTATTCTTTTTAAGGGCTGAGTAGTATTCCATAGTGTATATGTACCACAGCTTTCTAAAAAAAAATGGGCCAAAGAACTAAATAGGCATTTCTCCAAAGAAGACATATGGATGGCTAACAAACACATGAAAAGATGCTCAACATCACTCATTATCAGAGAAATGCAAATCAAGACCACAATGAGGTACCATTTCACACCAGTCAGAATAGCTGCGATCCAAAAGTCTACAAGCAATAAATGCTGGAGAGGATGTGGAGAAAAGGGAACCCTCTTACACTGCTGGTGGGAATGCAAACTAGTACAGCCATTATGGAAAACAGTGTGGAGATTCCTTAAAAAATTGCAAATAGAACTGCCTTATCACTACTTTTTTATAGAGCAATGTTATGTTGCAGATATTATATCTCAGCTCTGATCCTCCCAATAACCCACTTGAAATTATATCATTATCTTCATTTTAAAGATAAGAAAACAATTCAGAATACCTAAGAAACCTACTTAAAATTAAATGTCTGCTAAGTGATAGACCATTAATTTTAAACTATCTGTATTTAAACCTAAACTCCAACTTATTGCCTGTCCTGTTAAATAAATCATTCTAAATAAATTTAATCTGTGAACCTATAACTTCAGATATGAATTCATAGAGAATGTCACTATTTAATGATCATGTATCCTCATAGAGTTTCTAAAACATTGTATTTGGGACAAGCCAATAGTCTAAAGCCTTGAAGTGCAAGGGTAGCATGTCTGACTCCAGATCAGAAGGTTGCATGTTCAAATCACACCGGGGTCAAAGCATTATTTTGGGGGCTTCTCTGGCAGCTCAGACAGTAAACAGTCTGCTTGTAATATGGGAGACCCAGATTTGATTCCTGGGTCAGGAAGATCCCCTGGAGAAGGAAATAGCAACCCACTCCAGTGGTTACCTGGAAAATGCCTGCCTCCATTCTTGCCTGGAAAATCCCATGGATGGAAAAGCCTGGCAGGTTACAGTCCACAGGGTCGCAAAGAGTCAGACATGACTGAGTGGCTTCACTTCACTTAATAATCTAAAAGAAAATATTTGTGGAGGTCTTCTTGCTTGGAAATATTATTTGTTTTATTTTCTTTCAGAGAATTGTTTTGAAATGCATAGAAATTCACACTGATGAGAGAACTGAAATTTGACTTATTTGTCAACTGTGGGTGGTAGTTGAAGGATGCTGGAACTTAATTCCATAACTTCCACATAGATGGGTAAAGAGATAGTCTTATTTATTGTAGGAACTAGTGTTACTGAATTTGGTTATATGGACCTATATTCCCCTTGCTCAGGTCCTAGTCCATCCAAGGTCCTCTGCCTCAGAGGAAAAGTTCCTTTAACTTTTGGGTTCATGCATCTCTCCCCACCAAAAAAAAAAAAAGTGCAAACTTTATTCAATGGCCAAAGAATGGACAAGTGGGCACTCAGTTCACAGATCTGATTTTAAACAGTGAGGACAATGAGAGGAAGAGTGTGACTAATGACAGGAAGACAATTGCATTAGCTAAAAGGGAAGGTACAGGGCTTTCTGGAATGATGAGGTGCCACCCATGACTTAAAGTTATATGTTGGTGAGGTTTGAACAAGGATATTGTGCCAACTTTGACCAAACCCTCCCCACAAAACCTCATTACCTTTAACACATTCAAAGTTAATGTGACTTTTTAAAGACTTAAATAATTATTTTATGACATTATATTCTCTTTTCAGTTAGGTAAGATACTTCTTAAGTATTATAAGTCAATTATTAGACATATAAAAATACAAGTTTTCCAATTAAGATTGACCACTTCAAGGATCATGGTCATGGCAAAGGGGGCTTGTATAATTCAATGAAGCTATGACCCATGCCTCGCAGGGCCACACAAGAAGGAGGGGTCACAGCGATGCATTCTGACAAGATGGTCCACTAGAGGAAGAAACATCTATTCCTGCTTTACTGACTATGCTAAAGCCTTTAACTGTGTGGATCACAACAAACTGTGGAAAATTCTTAAAGAGATGGGAGTACCAGACTAACTTATCTGTCCCCTAAGAAACCTGTATGCAGGTCAAAAAGCAACAGTTAGAACTGGACATGGAACAACAGATGGTTCAAAATTTGGAAAAGAGTACAACAAGTCTTGAATTTATTTTTTAGGCTCCAAAATCACTGCAGATGGTAATTGCAGCCATGAAATTAAAAGATGCTTACTCCTTGGAAGGAAAGTTATGACCAACCTAGATAGCATATTGAAAAGCAGAGACATTACTTTGTCAACAAAGGTCCATCTAGTCAAGGCTATGGTTTTTCTAGTGGTCATGGTTGGATGTGAGAGTTGGCCTGTGAAGCAAGCTGAGCACCGAAGAATTGATGGCTTTGAACTGTGGTGTTGGAGAAGACTCTTGAGAATCCCTTGGACTGCGAGGAGATCCAACCAGTCCATCCTAAAGGAGATCAGTCCTGGGTGTTCATTGGAAGGACTGATGCTGAAGCTGAAACTCCAATACTTTGGCCACCTCAGGTGAAGAGTTGAGTCATTGGAAAAGACCCTGATGCTGGGAGGGATTGGGGGCAGGAAGAGAAGGGGACGACAGAGGATGAGATGGCTGGATGGCATCACCAACTCGATGGACATGAGTTTGAGTGAACTCCGGGAGTTGGTGATGGTCAGGGAGGCCTGGTGTGCTGTGATTCATGGGGTAGAAAAGAGTAGGACACAACTGAGCAGCTGAACTGAACAACAAGGCTGCATATTGTCACCCTGCTTATTTTACTCATATGCAAAGTACATCATGCAAAATGACAGGCTAGATGAATAACAAGCTGGAAGCCATACTGCTGGGAGAAATACCAATGACCAGAGATACAGATGATGCCTCTTTAACAGCAGAAAGGGAAAAGTAACTAAAGAGACTATTGATGAGGGTAAAAGAAAAGAGTGAAAAAAACTGTCTTAAAAGTTAACATTCAGAAAATGAAGATCATGGCATCTGATCCCATCACTTCATGGCAAATAGAGAAGTTGGAAAAAGTGACAGTTTTTATTTTCTTTGGCTCCAAAGTCACTGTGGACAGTGACTGTAGCAATGAAATTAAAATATGCTTGTTCCTTAGATGAAAAACTATGACAAACCCAGAGAGTGTATTAAAAAGTAGAGACATTACTTTGCCTACAAAAGTTCCTATAGTCAAAGTTATGTTGGTTTTTTTTTTTTTTTTTCTAGTAGTCATGTATTGATGTGAGAGTTGGACCATAGAGAAGGTTGAGTGCTAAAGAACTGATGCTTTTAGACTGTGGTGCTGGTGACTCTTGAGAGTCCTTTGGACTGTAAGGACATCAACCCAGTCAATCCTAAAGGAAATCCACCCTGAATATTCATTGGAAGAACTGATGCTGAAGCAGAAGCTGCAATGCTTTGGCCAGCTGATGCAAATAGCTGACTCACTGGAAAAGACCTTTATGCTGGGAGAGACTGAAGGCAAAAAAAAACAGGGGGTGGCAGAGGATGAGATGGTTAGATAGCATCACCAATTCAATGGACATGAATTTGAGCAAATTCTGGGAGATTGGAGAGAACAGAGAAGCCTGGCATGCCGCAGTCCATGGGGTTGCAAAGAGGCAGACTTGACTTAGCAACTGAACAATAATAATTATTATGTTTGAAGACAGTAGCATCATTTGAGATAGATTTTAGTGACAAGAGTTTATATGTTGAAATGATTTATAGCAATATTTATCGAAGAAGGCTTTCAATACACTACTGTACACACTGGAATTCTCTGAAATAGGAAACTTCATCTTATGTAGAAAGCTCAGAGTGGTTAAGAGAGCTGCTGTGGCAGCTGGGTGGCAGAGCTGAGAAGAGAGCCTGAATTTTTATACTTTGAAGAGATAGCTATTACAGAAGTACTGGCTCTGCTGAGAAGCTTCATATGCATGCAGTGTCATTTTTAAATGCACGAGGTTTCACAAGACACTCTTGTCATATAATCATATCCCTTTCTCTATTTGTTGAATGTAGTGACATTAAATAGAATCTTTGCAACCATTTTTAGAACATGCTTTATTCTGCTATAAGATACCTGTAATTCCTCATGAAAATTGGAACTGAGATATATAAATAAGATACAAAATATACAGAGCAATTTGGGAGCTTATATGTTTATGTCCATTTGTATGGATATCGTCTGTTGCCCTGTTGTTGATATTCAGTTGCTAAATTGTGTTCGACTCTTTGCAAATCCATGGACTACAGCATGCCAGGCTTCCCTGTCCTTCACTATCTCCCAGAATTTGCTCAGGTTCATGTCCATTGAGATGATTATACCATCCAACCATGTCATCCTGTTACCTTCTCCTTTTGCCTTCAATCTCTCCTAGCATCAGGGTCTTTTCCAATGAGTGAGCTTTTTGTATCAGATGGCCAATGTATTGGAGCTTCAGCATCAGTCCTCCCAAAGAATATTCAGGGTTGATTTCCTTTAGGTTGACTGTGTTGATGTCCTAAAATTCCCATACATAAGTTCTCCCAAGTCAGGCTTCAGCAGTACATGAACTGTGAACTTCCTGTTGTTCAAGCTGGATTTGGAAAAGGCATAGGAACCAGAGATCAAATTGCCAACATTTACTGGATCATCAAAAAAGCAAGAGAGTTCCAGAAAAAAATCTACTTCTGCTTGATTGACTATGCCAAAGCCTTTGACTGTGTGGATCACAATAAACTGTGGAAAATTCTGAAAGAGATGGGAATACCAGACCATCTGACCTGACTCTTGAGAAACATATATGCAGGTCAGGAAGCAACACTTAGAATTGGACATGGAACAACAGACTGATTCCAAATAGGAAAAGGAGTACATCAAGGCTGTATATTGTCACCCTGCTTATTTAACTTACATGCAGAGTACATCATGAGAAATGCTGGACTAGATGAAGCACACACTGGAATCAAGATTCCTGGGAGAAATATCAATAGCCTCAGATATGCAGATGACACCACCTTTATGGCGGAAAGTGAAGAAGAACTGAAGAGCCTCTTGATGAAAGTGAAAGAGAAGAATGAAAAAGTTGGCTTAAAGCTCAATATTCAGAAAACTAAGATCATGGCATCCGGTCCCATCATTTCATGGCAAAAAGAATGGGAAACAGTGGAAACAGTGGCTGAGTTTATTTTCCTGGGCTCCAAAATCACTGCATATGGTGACTGCAGCCATGAAATTAAAAGATGCTTACTCCTTGGATGAAAAATTATGACCAACCTAGAAAGCATATTAAAGAACAGAGACATTACTTTGTCAACAAAGGTCTATCTGGTAAATGGCTATGGTTTTCATGGTCATGTATGGATGTGAGACCTGTGCTATAAAGAAAGCTGAGCACCAAAAGATTGATGTTTTTGAACTGTGGTGTTGGAGAAGACTCTTGAGAGTCCCTTGGACTGCAAGGAGATCCAACCAGTCCATCCTAAAGGAGATCAGTCCTGGGTGTTCCTTGGAAGGACTGATGTTGAGGCTGAAACTCCAATACTTTGGCCACCTGATGAGAAGAACTGACTCATTTGAAAAGACTCTGATTCTGGGAAAGATCGAGGGCAGAAGGAGAAGGGGATAACAGAAGATGAGATGGTTGGATGGCATCACCGACTCAATGGATATGGGTTTGGGTGGACTCTGGGTGTTGGTGATGGACAGGGAGGCCTGGTATGAGTCAGACACAACTGAGCGACTGAACTGAACTGAAGCTCTCTTTATTTTGACAGACATATATAAACCATAGTCAGGATATGATTTCCCTACCTGTCTGTAATTCTTCTTTATTAGAAAGGATCACATTATCTAAAACTGGGAGCAGAAACAATCCAGAACTCTTCATGTCATCTCATGTGGCATTGATCAGATACAGAAGGGTCATTGGAGAGCTAACTGACTTGGCAGATGCAATCAAAAGGAAAACCTTATTTCAGCCTAGTTGAAATCCCAGGCAGTTCTCATAGTTTCTCTTATCACTTCTGAATTGTTCGGTAATTAAAAATACACCCCCATGTATAATGAATCTTGTCTCTTCATCCAGTGTTAAGTCTCTCCCCCAACAATGTGTTACTTGTTCAGGATGGAAAACCAATAGGGATACAGAGGAAATGGTCCATCTCCATTTTCTAGGTCTCCTCTCACCCATACCCTGGTTGCAGCTTGTGACTTATCAGAGTTCAAGATTCACAAAAAGAGGGAAAAGAAAAGCGATTATCTTGAGTAGAATACATCTGTATTTAGTTTTGGTACTCTCTACTTATGTGGGATACAGAATAGCTGGCCCTTTTCTGAGTTCCTCCAAGATTCTCATGTGTGATCTCAGTAGCAGTTCTTTTAATGATGACAATTTTTGCCTGTACTTAGTTGCTCAGTCATGTATACCTCTTTGCAACCCCATAGACTCTGTAGCCTGCAAAACTCCTCTGTCCATGGGATTTCTCCAGGCAAGGATACTGAAGTGGGTTGCCTTGACTTCCCTCCAGGGGATCTTCCCAACCCAGGGGTCGAAACAAGGTCTCCTGTCTTGCAGGTGGATTCTTTACCACCTGAATTACCTGGAAAGCCCAAGAATACTGGAGTGGAAGGTTGCTTTTCATCTGATCTGCAGTGGTTGCCTCTTTCCATGCTGTACCACATCCAGCTTATACTGGCTAGACAGCTGACTGTACCCATCTCTTCCCTATGCTGTGTTCCCCACCGTCATAGTCACAGCTTAGAATTGGCCACAATGGGATTATTTATATCACAGAAATTGGAAAATGCCACAGATTAGTGTTCCTTTTTCTTTTTCAAACAATCAATTTACCAGCACATCACTGCAAATGGGGCCATTGGGATGGATTTCTTTCTAAAATGACTCCAGCTGATCTCCTTTTGTAAAATCCATGTCAGGTTACAAAAATCATACTCTCATTTCACCTTCTGTGAAAACATAGATTGTTCTTCCCAACATATCTCTTTCACTTGTCCTCACTCTTGCTCTGTCTCCTAACCCTTCTTCCCTCCCTTACTCACTTCTCATTTATTTTCTCTTTTGCCTCTGCCAGGTAGAGTCAGCCTTTTTGTTTCACCAGTGTATGCTCCCACAAGGCTTCCTTTGTGGCTCAGATGGTAAAGAATCCACCTATAATGCAAAGATACCGGGTTCGATTCCTGGGTCAGGAAG
This sequence comes from Nanger dama, assembly GCA_917880005.1. Taxonomy (NCBI): domain Eukaryota; kingdom Metazoa; phylum Chordata; class Mammalia; order Artiodactyla; family Bovidae; genus Nanger; species Nanger dama. Next base: position 10,239,768 of record CAKJTW010000030.1, read on the forward strand.
ATCTGCTGGAGAAGAGAATGGCAACCCACTCCAGTATTCTTTCCTGGAGAACTCTATAGACAGAGGAGTCTGGAAGGCTGCAGTCCATGGGATCACAAAGAGTTGGACATGACTGAGGAACTTTCTCTCAGGAGTGGTAAGACCTCTTCCACTGGTAAAGAAGACTCATCAGAATTTAGAGGCTCAGTGTCCCCATCTTCATTAGAGTCTTCCTGAATATCCTCATCCCAATTTACAGAAAATCATTCTTTCTCAACCAGTAACCTCACTTCAAGAGTAGATACCCTGCAAGACTGGGATTTTAATTTGCATTGTAATTCAGCCAGTCACTGGATGATGTTCTGCATTTGATTTCCAGCAACTTCAGCCCTGAAGCTACAGGATATACTCTTTCCTTCAAAGTACAGCCAGTAGCTCTGAGTTCAGTTATGAGTGCTTGACCTGGGAACTGGCATTCCTGAGCACATCCTTTTCTCTCACCACTCTGTGCAGCAACGTTAAGAACAACCAACCATCATTTTCCAAAAATGTTTGAAAATATCATATACAAAGTCACATAGTTTTTACTTGGGATTGCTCCAAACCAGGTATTTTGCGTACCTCTGTAAATAGATCACACCATGGACTCTAAGTGCTCTCTTTATTACTGGAAATGAGGCCAGTCGAGTCTTCATTTTATCAGACAAGACAGCCAATTCCAGAAACCCTAGAACCAATTTAAAACATTCATCTATAATATTCTTTCCCTGTAGGAAAACGCTGAGTACCAAAATCTGTATGAGAAAATGGCTCAATGGACAATGAAAATAAGAAGTCCCACCATCTGCTGTGTGTGAGCTGGAAACTCAGGAAAGGCAGTGGTATAATTCAGTCCAAGTTCAAATGCTTGAGAACCAGGGGAGCTGATGGTGTAAGTCCAAGAGCAGGAGAAGAAGAAACTAGATGTCCCCAGCTCAACAGTGAGGCAGTAAAAGGAGCAAATTCTTAATTCCTCTTCTTTTTCCTCTACTTAGGGCTTCAGTGGATTGAATGATGACCACCTACACTAAGGAGGGCAATCATTTTTACTGAGTCTACTACTTCAATTGCTAATCTCTTCTGGAAATACCTTCAGGGACACATCCAGAAATACCTTCAGGGACACATCCAGAAATACCTTCAGGGACACATCCAGAAATAATGTTGAATCTAGGTACCCCATGGCCAGTCAAAGTGACATATAAAATTAACCATCACAGTCAGCAAATATCAGATACGAGTAACTGCATGACCCACACCACAGGGGATATAGGCATAGCTCATAGATTAATCTTCAATGAAGTCTTTATTAACAGACTTGTCAGCTGCCTTCACAGAGTGGCTCATGGAATAATTAATGGTAGCAAAAATCAGCCTTATATTCTCTTTGTTTTATACATAAAGTGTAAAAACTTTCTATGTGATAATGGCAGTACAAGGTGCTTAGAACTGTTCCCAGGTCCCCTGCAACACACATGTATTTAGAGTAGAATTAAAATACTAAAAAGCTACATAATCAAGCTGTCAAATGCATCATTTCTTGTATTACACAGAGCAAGATAATAACTAACATCTATTCTATACTGTGGGCTTCCCTGGTGGCTCAGATGGTAAAGAATTCACTTAACAATATAGGAGACTCAGGTTTGATCCCTTGGTCGGGAAGATCCACTGGAGAAGGGAATGGCAACCCACTCCAGTATTCTTGCCTGGAGAAGTCCTTGGACAGAGGAGGTTGGCAGGCTACAGTCCATGGGGTCACAAAGAGTCAGAAAGACTGAGTGAGTACCACACACACACACACACACACACACATGAGTACTGTAAGTCCCCTATATATAATTGAGTTCTGTTCTGAGAACCCATTCATAAGTCTAATTGGTTCTTAAGTCTAACAAAGATAGCCTAAGTACCTAATTAATGCAGTCAGCAATAAAGAACTTTACTGTATTAGGTTTGTAATACTTTTCACACAAATATTAATAATACATAAAAACAAACACAAAAAATAAAGAAACATTTTTAGCCTTATAGCACAATACCTTGAAAAGTACAGTAGGTACAGTATAACCACTAGCACACAGGGGCTGGCATTGAGTGAATCTGCAAGAAGAGTTACTGACAGGAGGTGGGAGATGGTAGAGCTGAAGGATTGTCAGCAATGGCAGGTGGAAGGCAGGCTGCAATTTCATTCACGCCTGACCCTGATGGCATTTACCTTCACATTTTTGGAAGTTTCAAACTTGTAGTTTTGTATGTCGCTTTGTATGTATGTATATGTATAGCGCTTGCTATATCCCAGACACGACCGATAAAGAAGGTACTATTAATCTCCCATTTTTACTGATAAGGCAACTGATATATAGATATATCAAATAATTCACTCCAAATTATGAGTATAAGGGGTCATATTAATACATAGTGGTTAAGAACAGAACAAAAATACTCAGCCAGTATGCTTGCCTTCAAATCTTAGTTCTGACATTTTGCTAGTTATATGTCTTAGGAAAGTTACTTGACTTTATTTTAAAATACAGGATACAAAATAGCACTTTGCTTATACCATAGATTATAAAGAGAAAGAGATGATATCTACAACATGGTGAATATGTAGCAAATGTTTCCTTACATACTGGAGGTTAGGAAGAGACACATGATAATACACTAGTCACATTTCTAGTCAGTTCAACTAATATTCAATACTTGGCATTTTGTAACAGAATTCATGGATTATGGATTCCAAAGAGATCAGGCGTTGATTCTGCTTTTGGCTTGAATTCTTCCCTAGAAAATCTTCATCTATGAAAACCAAGTGTGATTTGGAAAAGATTTAGAAGATGCAGTAATCCTGAATAAGATGATCACACCAGTTTCTAACCAAATGTATAAAGAAATGTTCTCTTATAGCTGTTTGTTATTTACAGTCGATTAAAATATGCTTTTTCCTTAAAATATGGTTCATTACTCACAAAAATGAAATCTAATCCTTTTAATATTATAAATTCATTTTTATGGACTTAAAACACAGGCAGAAGAAACTTCAGTCATTGTGGTTTTCTCCTGATATTTAGAAAAGAGATTTCTGATTAATTACAAGTGCCATCTCAGGCATCATGGCCAAAAAACAGGTCTTTTATTTAGGCTGTATTTATCTTTATTGTATTATTAGAGTTCAGCTGTGGAAATAAACTACATGACTCATGAAAACAAATATCATATCATTTTAAATTAACATTTAGCTAGACTATAACTAAAAAAATAGTCAAGTATTCTTATAGTAAAATATAGGCAAACTATTTTGCACTTTATCATCTTCTCTAGGAATAAGGCAAGCCTAAATATATTTCTAGTTCAGTTCAGTTCAGTTGAGTTGCTCAGTCATGTCCTACTCTTTGCCACCCCCATGAATCGCAGCACAGCAGGCCTCCCTGTCCATCACCAACTCCCAGAGTTCACTCAGACTCGTGTCCATCGAGTCAGTGATGCCATCCAGCCATCTCATCCTCGGTTGTCCCTTTCTCTTCCTGCCCGAATCCCTCCTAGCATCAGAGTCTTTTCCAATGAGTCAACTCTTCCCGTGAGGTGGCCAAAGTACTGGAGTTTCAGCTTTAGCATCATTCCTTCCAAAGAACACCCAGGATTGATCTCCTTCAGAATGGACTGGTTGGATCTCTTTGCAGTCCAAGGGACTCTCAAGAGTCTTCTCCAACACCACAGTTCAAAAGCATTAATTCTTCGGTGCTCAGCCTTCATCACAGTCCAACTTTCACATCCATACATGACCACTGGAAAAACCATAGCCTTGACTATATGGACCTTAGTCGGCAAAGTAATGTCTCTGCTTTTCAATATGCTATCTAGGTTGGTCATAACTTTTCTTCCAAGGAGTAAGCGTTTTTAATTTCATGGCTGCAGTCACCATCTGCACTAATTTTGGAGTCTCCAAAAATAAAGTCTGACAGTTTCCACTGTTTCTCCATCTATTTCCCATGGAGTGATGGGACCGGATTTCATGATCTTCATTTTCTGAATGTTGAGCTTTAAGCCAACTTTTTCACTCTCCTCTTTCACTTTCATCAAGAGGCTTTTTAGTTCCTCTTCACTTTCTGCCATAAGGGTGGTATCATCTGCATATCTGAGGTTATTGATATTTTTCCCAGCACTCTTGATTCCAGCTTGTGTTTCTTCCAGTCCAGCGTTTCTCATGATGTACTCTGCATAGAAGTTAAAAAGCAGGGTGACAATATATAGCCTTGACGTACTCCTTTTCCTATTTGGAACCCGTCTGTTGTTCCATGTCCAGTTCTAACTGTTGCTTCCTGATCTGCATACAGATTTCTCAAGAGGCAGGTTAGGTGGTCTGGTATTCCCATCTCTTTCATAATTTTCCACAGTTAATTGTGATCCACACAGTCAAAGGCTTTGGCATAGTCAATAAAGCAGAAATAGATGTTTTTCTGGAACTCTCTTGCTTTTTCCATGATCCAGCAGATGTTGGCAATTTGATCTCTGGCCCTCTGCCTTTTCTAAAACCAGCTTGAACATCAGGAAGTTCACAGTTCACATACTGCTGAAGCCTGGCTTGGAGAATTTTGAGCATTACTTTACTAGCATGTGAGATGAGTGCAATGGTGCATTTTTCTGTCTGCATATTTCTGTCTAGACCTTCTAAATTTTGCAAAAAGCAATTTTTAAAAATAATTATTTCACTTTGATCATCTATGTATTCTAGAGACATAAACACAAATAAAAGCTGTTTGGCCTTAAAATGCATGCCAGCTATGGACACAGTTTCAGGGTTTGTAACTAGACAGATAGACTGAACAATTATTAGCCTGGAAAATCTCCAAGGAAGTAAGTTTTTAACTTTCACAATGGTAATTTAGAACTTGGCTCAGTTCATGTGCCTGTACTGAATTGATATTGAATTCTGATTTACATTTCTTTATTCTCATCACTAGTGATTGAGTTTTTAAGGACACAGAATATCTTCATGTTGAAAATTCAATGACAAACATGAATAACTACCATTATCGTACACTGAGTATATTATTTAAATCTTGCCATAACCTTATTAAAAAGTTATTTTAAACAAAATAACTAAAGTTAAGAAAATTTAATATGATTTGGTAAAGGTTACAGAGCTAATAAATTGCAGAAAATGCTAAATCTCAGATCCATTTGATTACAAATTTCTAGTCTTTAACCTACCTTTTACTGACCAACATATAGATTGCACTTAGCATGTATATATTGAATAGATTAATATATTCTTAAGGAAATGATAATCAACATGCTTAAAAACATGCTGATGTGAAATAAAATCAATTTCTTTTAATATAGCCATGCAGTGCTGAGTCGCTCAGTTGTGTACCACTCTTGGCGACCCCATGGACTGTAGCCTGCCAGGCTCCTCTGTCCATGGGGATTCTCTGGGCAAGAATACTGGAGTGGATTGCCATGCCCCTCCTCCAGGGGATCTTCCTCACTCAGCGATCAAACCCAGGTCTCCCACATTGCAGGTGCGTTCTTTATCATCTGAGCCACCAGGGAAGCCCACGACTACTGGCGTAGGTAACCTATCCCTTCTCTAGGGCATCTTTCTGATCCAGAGATTTAACTGGCATCTCCTGCATTGCAGGTGGATTCTTTACCAGCTGAACTACCAGGGAAACCCTTTAATATAGACAGACAAGTAAAACACCTACTCAAACATACATTAACGCTTTTTCAATCAAAGCCTATAATAATAGAAAGAGTCTACAAATCTGTTATGTATCAATATACTATGTATGTGTACAATTAAGAGAGATTCTGTTGCATATCTCCCAATTGTACTGAATAAGAAAATAGTCTAAAACAGAGATTAATGTGCAGTGCATATTATATGGCACTTAGGGGTGGACACTTTATAACAAGATCTAGATTTGTTTTTCTGACAACTAAGAATTATTTAATGTGGGCCATTATTTATAAAGCACATAAAATGTTAACATTCTTTTATATATCTTGAAATCTTTTTGCATTTCTTCAAAGAAGGATTTATAGTTGGTCTATTTATAGAAAATCTTGCCAAAGGGACAACGATTTCAAGAAAAGCAGAAATTAATATACAAACAGATTCAAATAACTTGGAATTCTTCCATGATGTATTTAACACTGTTCTTTGGTAAAACATTAAATGGCACACAATTACAATATTGGGCTTCCCAAGTGGCACAGTAGTAAAAATATGCCTGCCCATGCAGGAGACGCAGGAGACATGGGTTCAATCCTGGGTCAGTAAGATCCCCTGGAGGAGAACATGGAAACCAACTCAAGTATATTTGCTTAGGGAATTCCATGGACAGAGGAGCCTGGCAGGCTACAGTCCATGGGGTCATAAAGAGTTGGACACGACTGAACATGCATACATGTAATTATAATATTAAATCATGGATATCACGTTTTATAGGTGGATATCATGTTTTATAGCTGGATATAAAAATTCCATGAGATACATCTTCAGTTGATCTTTTTTTCTCATCTGAAACTTGAAGTTGGTTCGCATGAACCCTAGGCACTCTTTAAGTTCATATTTTCATGATGTCACTGCCCTTATAATACACTCCTGTATCAAATAATATTAATTATCAGTTAAATATGTGGTTATCTTCCCACAGTATTTAGTGAAGAGTGACAGACTAATTGCATCACTACCATTTTTCTGATCCTTTTATATTTCTCTTGTTCCTGTGGTACATTTGAAAACTGACAATATCTTTAGCTCAATTCTTTAAAGATTTTACCCAGAAAAGAGTTTCAAAAAGAAAGAAGCTGAAAAAAATGTTTCTACATAGTAAATACTTACTTGCACTCGCCTATTTTTCCAACTGCTTTCCTTTCCTATCACCCACTCCTGCATACAGACGAAAGCAAAAGAGTAGGCTACTGCAGTGTGGAATTGTGGATCAAAATCTAACGTTCTTTTCTTTTTCCTCTTTGTTTCTTTTTACAAGTTTGAAGATGTTATTCCCTTCTTCTATTTTATTTTCTTAGCTAGAGCTAGTGAGACATTATCTATATTGAATAATTAATCATTGTCAAACTGGTCTAATTTACTTTTACTACTGCATCCTGTTAGTAATGTGACCTGGAGGAAAATATCACTCATTGTCAGCTTCCTCATCTGTAAGATACTAAGGTTAGACTCAATAATCTATTCCATTTCCAGAATAGAGTAAAATTAAGACAAATTGATAGTACAAGTATAAAAATATATTTAGTAAATAAGTATTTATTGAATAACTGTTGTGAGCTGGGTACATAGAAGACCACCAGTTCCTGAGATAATACCTGATAGATATTAGATAATACCTTATAGATATCCTTTAATAATTCAGTTTATTGAAGAAGACAGGAGCACAGAGAAATACTTAGAGTTTAATGGAATAGTATTCTTATGGAAGTGTATAAATAATCCTAGAGCCCATTATAGTGAAGTGCTTAATAGATGCTTAAGGATATAATGGTAAATGAGGTATCTCAGCTCTGTCTGGAAAGATAAGAGGAAACTCTGAGCAGGAAAGACATGGAACAGCATTTTGGGAAAAGATCAGGGAGCTAAAAAGTAAAATTCATACCGAAGAATGCTTATGTTTCCAGAGAGAAGACAGAAAAGAAATGGCCAATGAGACTAAACAAATAGTTTAAGCTAATATTGAAAGTGACTTTGTAATCCTGCTAAGGTATATGAGCTTCCTAGGAAGTGAGAATTTGAAAACAGGGGAATGATGTCATTCTTTTAGACTGCTTTTAGAACAACTTTTTCAGTGATGTGAAAGTGATTTGGAGCATGAAACATCAAAGAAAATAATTTTCAATATTGGACATCTATAAAAATTTAATTATTATCTGATGCATATTACTTTGCAGATGGCTTAGGTAGAAGTACTGACCTTTAGTAGACAATGAGTATGACATTCAGAGCTTAGATTTCATCAGAATGAAGAATCACTGCATGTGAAATTTGATGATTAGATGTATTCTCTGAAGAGCAATAAATCTCAGAGCTCTGGACATTATGGGAGATTCTCAAGAAATGAGCCTCAGGGAATTTCTTACAGAAGATTTATTATATCAGCAGTTATTATGCAACCATTTCTTAAAACCAAATTTTTAACTTTAGAACATGTCTGTTTCCCTTCCATTTTTAAAAATAATTTTCTTTGTGCTTTCCAATGGAATCTCCATGCTTATAGAATGTTATACACATGGTATGGTATCCAGTGTGATAACTACTAGTAACAAATGACTACTGAGAATTTGAAATGTGGTGCTTGTGACTGAGAATTTGAAATTTTAATGTTATTTAATTGTAACTATACTAATAATTAAACTGCAGACTTTATTCCAGTCTCCCCAGTTTTCTTATATATCTGCTACTTATCTGTTCCAGGATTCAATCTAAGATCAAATACTGCAGTTGGTCATTATGCCTTCTTGTTCTCCTCCAGTCTATGACAGTTCTCCAGTCTTATCTTTCATGACCTTGAAGCTTTGCGGAATAGTGATGGGTGTTTTATATACTGTCTGCCTCATGTTTTCTCATAATTAATTGAGGCTATGAATTTAGGAAAGTATACTCTAGAGATGATAAGCCCTACTTGTTGTATCTATCAAAGGGCATATGGCCTCAAAATGACTTATTGATGGTTATTGATGACCTTAGCCTTGCTTACTTGATTAAGGTAGTATCTGCTATTTTTTTCTCTGTAAAGGTATTGTTTTTCCTCTCCTACAATCTATTCATTAGAAGTCATTATCATAGACCAGTCTCACTCAAAAAGCACTGCATTAAACCTTATCTCTTAGAGGAAGAGGTATCAGGAATTTGTAGCCATATATTGAAACCAGCAGAAAAATTAGTGAATGTTGGAGGAGATGCTTTGAGTCTATGCCAGTATCCTCTTTCACCTTAATGCCAACTAATTTTAGCATCCATTTATGTATCTCACTGGGAGAAGGAAATGGCAACCCACTCCAGTATTCTTGCCTGGAGAATCCCAGAATCACACAGAGTCGGACATGACTGAAGCGACTTAGCAGCAGCAGCAGCAGCAGCATGTATCTTGCTTTCAATAATTATTAGTGCTTGCTTGCTTTTCTCAATAGAAAATATTTTATAGGTTTTTTGGGGATTTCATTAGTGTATAATATTTTTAACTTTTATATTTGAAATTATTTGCTTGCATGGCTGAATATCACTATAGGTTAAATAGCTGCCAGGCAGAATAACAAGATTACGCCAAATTATCTAATTGTTTGTTGTTGTTTAGGTCTAATTACACACAAGTACTTATCAAGTAATATATACTTTATAGAGGAAAAAATATCTAAACATATTTAAGATAACATTGGACCCTTTCCCCAGGAAAGAACCTGAATGATTCAAATATGGTGAAGTCATATTTGGAAAGTGAAAAGATGGGAGTTCAGTGTTGAGTTCATTTAAATAAGCATTTAACCATTTTTGTTTCCCAAAATTATCTGACTGGGCAGGGAAAAACAATTGAAATAACATATATCAATAACTTAGTCATAAATTCACTGGTCTTTTTTTTTTTGTGAGTAAAGAGCCTCTTGATGAAAGTGAAAGAGGAGAGTGAAAAAGTTGGCCCAACATTCAGAAAACTAAAATCACGGCATCCAGTCCCAACACTTCATGGGAGATAGATGGGAAAACAGTGGAAACAGTGTCAGATTTTATTTTTTGGGCTCCAAAATCACTGCAGATGTCGATTGCAACCATGAAATTAAAAGACACTTATTCCTTGGAAGGAAAGTTACAACCAACCTAGATAGCATACTAAAAAGCAGAGACATTACTTTGTCAACAAAGGTCCATCTAATCAATGGCTATGGTTTTTCCAGTGGTCATGTATGGATATGAGAGTCAGACTATAAAGAAAGCTGAGCACCAAAAATTGATGCTTCTGAACTATAATGTTGGAGAAGACTCTTGAGAGTCCCTTGGACTGCAAGGAGATCCAACCAGTTCATTCTGAAGGAGATCAGGCCTGGGCGTTCCTTGGAAGGACTGATGTTGAGGCTGAAACTCCAGTACTTTGGCCATCTGATGCAAAGAGCTGACTCATTAGAAAGACTCTGATGCTGGGAAACATTGAAGGCAGGAGGAGAAGGGGACGACAGAGGATGAGATGGCTGGATGGCATCATCGACTCAATGGACAAGGGTTTGGGTGGACTGTGGGAGTTGGCAACGGACAGGGAGGCCTGGCGTGCTGCAGTTCATGGGGTTGCAAAGACTTGGACATGACTGAGTGACTGAACTGAACTGAACTGAAATGCACCAGGAAAATTAAAGAAGGTTGACCTGAACTTACTTATTTTTATGAGTACGTTGAAACTCCAGTACTTTAGCCACCTCATGCAAAGAGTTGACTCATTGGAAAAGACTCTATGCTGGGAAGAATGGGGGGCAGGAGGACAAGGGGACAACAGAGGATGAGATGGCTGGATGACATCACCAATTCATTGGACATGAGTTTGAGTAAACTCCAGGAGTTGGTGATGGACAGGGAGGCCTGGTGTGCTGCGATTAATGGGGTCACAAAGAGTTGGACACGACTGAGCAACTGAACTGAACTATCAGATCAATTGCCTAATTTTATTAATCTTTGTAGAACATAGCCTGCAATTTTGCACATCCATCCTTTGCCAGAATTTTTATATTCTCCAAAGCTGTCAAAGTAATTAGAGGAGTTCTGAAATACTCCACTAAATTTTAGTCTCTTGAACAATATTCTAACACCTGCTTCATTATAAGTTGTTTCTTTATCAATGTGTAAATCATTTTACTAGACTATTTCTGCTTCTGTTGGTTGAAAATTTAAATATAAATGTCATATTTTCACTAGACTTGAGGAAAAAACACTGTACAAAGTTAGCCATGAAGTCATTCTAAATATAGTTCTTTTTGATGTGCAAACTATCAGTGTACCAAACCCCAAGGCTTTCTGGATTGGTATCATTGATACTAAATAGGCTTTTAACATGCAGATTTATTTATTAAGCAAAACTCACAGAGCATATCCTAAAGAATCAGTTCAGTTCAGTTCAGTCGCTCAGTCATATCCGACTGTTTGTGACCCCATGGACTGCAGCACACCAGGCCTCCCTGTCTATCACCACTCCTGGAGCTTACCCAAACTCATGTCCATCGAGTCAGTGATGTCATCCAACCATCTCATCCTCTGTCATCCCCTCCTCCCTCCAGCCTTCTATCTTTCCTAGCATCAGGGTCTTTTCAAATGAGTCAGTTCTTCACATCAGGTGGCCAAAGTATTTCCGCATTCCTTCCAATGAATATTCAGGACCAATTTCCTTTAGGATGGACTGGTTGGATCTCCTTGCTGTCCAGGGGACTCTCAAGAGTCTTCTCCAACACCATAGTTCAAAAGCATCAATCCTTCAGTGCTCAGCTTTCTTTATAGTCCAATTCTCACATCCACACATGACTACTGGAAAAACCATAGTTTTGACTGGTGGTGGTGGTTGAGTCACTAAGTCATGCAACTCTTGCGACCCTGTGGACTGCAGCCCGCCAGGCTCCTCCATCCATGGGGTTCTCCAGGCAAGAATACTGGAGTGGGTTGTCATTCCCTTCTCCAGGGGATCTTCCCTGACCCAGAAATCGACCCCAGGTCTCCTGCATTGCAGGCAGTTTCTTAACCGACTGAGCTATGAGGGAAGCCCATAGCTTTGACTAGTTGGACCTTTTTTGGCAAAGTTATGTCTCTGCTTTTTAATATGCTGTCTAGGTTGGTCATAATTTTTCTTTCAAGGAGCAAGCATCCTTTATTTCATGGCTGCAGTCACTATCTGCAGTAATTTTTGGAGCCCTCAAAATAGTCTGTCACCCTTTCCATTGTTTCCCCATCATCCTAAAGAATAGGCATTATTTAAAGCATTATATGATGACATGGAACAACAGACTGGTTTCAAATAGGAAAAGGAGTACGTCAAGGCTGTATATTGTCACCCTGCTTATGTAACTGATATGCAGAGTACATCATGAGAAACGCTGGGCTGGAAGAAGCACAAGCTGGGATCAAGATTGCTGGAAGAAATATCAATAACCTCAGATTTGCAGATGACACCACCCTTGGCAGAAAGAGGAGAGTGAAAAAGTTTGCTCAAAGCTCAACATTCAAAAACCTAAGATCATGGCATCCAGTCCCATCACTTCATGGGAGACAGATGGGGAAATAGTGGCTGACTTTATTTTTCTGGGCTCCAAAATCACTGCAGATGGCAACTGCAGCCATGAAACTAAAGACACTTACTCCTTGGAAGGAAAGTTATGACCAACCTAGATAACATTACTTTGCCAACAAAGGTCCATTTAGTCAAGGCTATGGTTTTTCCAGTAGTCATGTATGGATGTGAAAGTTGGACTATGAAGAAAGCTGAGCACTGAAGAATTGATACTTTTGAACTGTGGTGTTTGAGAAGACTCTTGAGAGTCCCTTGGACTGCAAGATCCAACCAGTCCATTCTAAAGGAGATTAGTCCTGGGTTTCTTTGGAAGGAATGATGCTAAAGCTGAAACTCCAGTACTTTGGCCACCTCAGGTGAAGAGTTGACTCATTGGAAAAGATTCTGATGCTGGAAGGGATTGGGGGCAGGAGGAGAAGTGGATGACAGAGGATGAGTTGGTTGGATGGCATCACCGACTTGATGGACATGAGTTTGAGTGAACTCCTGGAGTTGGTGATGGAGGCCTGGGGTGCTGCAATTCATGGGGTGACAAAGAGTCAGACACGACTGAGCAACTGAACTGAACTGAACCCATTTAACTGTGTGTGTTTGTACCTGCATTTTTGTGTATACAGATGGGAGGGTTTGTTTATTCTCGCGTTCAGGGCTAGCGACTAAGAATATGTACCAAGAGAGAAAACTTTCTTTCAAAGTGTTTAATGTCTAGATGATCATCTATTTTATAGCCATCCTGATCTAAACAGTTCACTTTTTTGGATATGACCCCTGTTATCATTGATGCAGCCAACTTTCATGATGTACAAGTTGCAATTTGTTTAAAATACACTAGGAACAAACAGAAGTAACTTCATTGAATTCAGAGGATCTTCAACTCTTTTAATAATGTCTGAGGCTCTGAAAATACATCTCTAAAGAAAGAGTGGAGAAGTGGATAAACACAAGATAGTGGACTTTTTTTTTCCTTTGATATTGGACTTTTTAAGAAACCAATTCTTAGAGATTTGTCTTTAATATATGTGCATAAGAAACTGAGAATTTAAAATAATAACAAAGCAAAAGCACATAAAATGCATAAAAAATAAGGAAGTTTCTAGCTAGATAAATTTTATCTAAGTCTGGTATACTCACTATTAGTAGACAACTTATAATTCTTGATCTTTGTGCTCTGAATTCATATTTGGGGTTCTAAGATGCTCACTCCTTGGAAGGAAATTTATGACCAACCTAGGTAGCATATTGAAAAGCAGAGACATTACTTTCCCAACAAAGGTCCGTTTAGTCAAGGCTTTGGTTTTCCAGTGGTCATGTATAGATGTGAGAGTTGGACTGTGAAGAAAGCTGAGTGCCGAAGAATTGATGCTTTTGAACTGTGGTGTTGGAGAAGACTCTTGAGAGTCCCTTGGATTGCAAGGAGATCCACCCAGTCCATTCTGAAGGAGATCAGCCCTGGGATTTCTTTGGAAGGAATGATGCTAAAGCTGAAACTCCAGTACTTTGGCCACCTCAGGCGAAGAGTTGACTCACTGAAAAAGACTCTGATGCTGGGAGGGACTGAAGGCAGGAGGAGAAGGGGATGACAGAGGATGAGTTGGTTGGATGGCATCACTGACTCGATGGACGTGAGTCTGAGTGAACTCCAGGAGTTGGTGATGGACAGGAAGGCCTAGAGTGCTGTGATTCATGGGGTTGCAAAGAGTTGGACACGACTGAGTGACTGAACTGAACTGATACTAGAATAATAAATACATTTCAATATTACTGACTATAGATGATTTTGTGTGCTAAGGTGCTTCAGTCATGTCTGACTCTTGGTGACCCTATGGACTGTAGCCCTGGAAATCCTCTGTCTGACTGAATCCTCTGTCCATAGGATTCTCCAGGAAATGATACTTGAGTAGGCTGCCATGCCTTACTCCTGGGAATCTCCCAACCCAGGGATTAAACCCATGTCCCTTACATCTCCTGCATTGGCAGATGGGTTCTTTACCACTAGCCCCACCTGGGAAGCCCAGAGATAATAATATATCATTTTTAATATGGATTGTACATAAAATACTAAGAAGTGTTTTAAAAGAAATTAATAATAGTACAAGAGAACTCCATATATTCACCACTTAGCTAAGGAAGGCTTAAGTATTTCTCCTAGATTATATCTCTTTCAACCACACAAAGCATCTATTTCATTTCAAAAAAAAATTCCTATTTTTGTTTTTCTCTATATTTTTACTATATATATAGCTCTCTCTAAAAACTATGTTGCATTTTCTGCCTGCCTTTAAAATTCATATAGCTGTAATTTATTATATTTTATTTTAACATGAGTACTTTTCTCTAAAATGTATTTTAAAGATTCATCTATATGGATTCATGAAGTTTTAGTTCACTCATTTCTCACCACTGATTTATACTTAATTATTTAGATTAAAGATAATCTGTGAGTGATGTACATTTCAGGGATTTCCAGATTTTTAAAAATCATTGTTTTTGATGTTTGCATGTACATTTGCTTGTGAGCGTGTGTGTGTCTATTTATTATGCTGCAATGAATAGCTTTGTTCACAACTTTTATGCAACTGAGAGCAGAATTGATGGGCTTGTCACTTACACACATATTTCATCTATCCAGGTAATGACAAAAGATACCAATTCATTACCCCAATAGATCTTTACATTTTGTAAATATGGTGGTAGTAAAATGGCATCTCATGGGCTTTTATGTCCATTTATCTAATTTATAATGTGGTTTACATCTTCTATGTTTATACAAAAATTTTTATTTTTCTCATTTTCTGATGGTTTTTCATTTTATATTAAATTGCAGAGTATACTTTATATTCAGGAAATTATATATTTGCTGAAAATATATGACATTTTCATACATTTGTGAGTTACATTTTAACTCTCTTCTTGATGCTTGCTGTATGGAAGTTATTAATAGTAATATCATCAAATATATTGAGGTCTAGCTTTATGATTGCACATTTTATGTCTTATATAAAAGACCATTTCCTAACATAAAACCATAAAATAATATTTTCTTATATGAATTCTAAAATGTTTCATTTCACTGATAATCCTTTCATCTACACAGACCTTTTTTTTCCTTCATTACACTGTGAAGTAGTGATTAAATTTTAGGTGTTTTAAAAAAATTTTTCTGTATAAACAGTTCTCTCAGAACTAGGTATAAATAGCATATCCTTCTTCACATATATGCAAAGGCTATCTTATTATAAACAACTTTCAACACATGTAGGTCAACTATTGGATTTCATATACTATTTCATTTGGCAGTTCATGCATCTGTGTACCAATATCACACTATCTACATTAGGTTTTAGCAAACTATGATTAGTGGGTCAAATATGGGACATCTATTTTTATTTAATCTGTAAATAATGTTTTTGTTGTTTAGTCACTAAGTCATGTTCGATTCTCTTGGGACCCCGTGGATTGTAGCCCACCAGGCTCTCCTGTCCATAGGGTTTCCCAGGCGAGAATACTGGAGGATCAAACTCAATGTCTCCTGCATGGCCAGGCTCATTCTATACCACTGAGCCACCAGAGAAGTAGCTAATAATAGTTTTTACAGTTTTAAATGGTCAAAATTCTAAAGAATGATAATATTCCTTGGCAAGTGAAAATTATAAAACATTTAAATTGTGGTGTCTATCGATACCACTTTTTTGGAGCACTCCAATTATTTGCATATTGACTATGGCTGCTTTAGTGTTGCAGTGGTAGATAGAGGTGAGTAGTTAGGAGAGACACTAGACCTAAAATATTCACTCCCTGCCCCTTTACAGAAAAAGTCTGCCAACCCCTGTCCAACTTAAAGACAGACAAGTCTCTTTGCAGTCTCCCCTTTCCTGGAAATTTACTTCTACTTCACTTTTACAACAAAGGCATCATACAGTCTTATTGAGGTCAGTTTTATGCACATGTTTCCTGTTAGATTCCCACATCAGTTTGGTTCTCACTTTTTCTACTCCTCCCTAAAACCCATGCAGTCATCAAAACACAACTCAGATTAAACCCGGACACAATGGAAAACCTACAGGCAAAAACTGGTTTGTTAGCATGGTCTTACTTGCATATCATTTTTGTCTCAGTATATTTCTTCCTTTCTTTGTGCCAACTCAGCATTTGCAAGCAGCAAAGTTTTGTTGTTGTTGTGTTTTGTTGTGTTTAATACAGATTTTTAGCTGTACAATCAGCAGGACTGTTCACATTATCTCATATGACATGCTGACCAAAAATAGAAGTCGATATTATGTTATCTAAGATTTTTTATGTTTCTTAAACATTAAGTTATGAACTGAAAAAAATTGTATATCTTCATGAAATGAATGCTGTCATAACATTTATTAAAAGGTATGAAACACTGTGAATGGAGATAAGATTAGGATTGGCATAAAAAAGCCAAGCCAGAGACCAGACTGCTACTTGGAAGGAATGATATATGAATAATTTACAAAAGTGGAAATCCCTGAGTATTTTCTGCTATTGTTTTTATTTTAACTATAAAGTTCAATAACTGTATTTCTTTGAAACTACATCCCTCTGGAAATACACTGTATAATTTGTTTAGCATATTTGAGTGCCATAACTCTCTCTGAGGTTGTAGATATAACATAGAGATCCATGAAAAATTATTTGTGCCTAATATTTCCTTATATCCAGGAAATAATTTCCTCATAACAAATCATATTTAGAAAATGTGGCTTATAAAAATAGCATTTGTTTTAAACATTTTACATCATGGACCCTGTTTTATTTTCTGTGAAGTGTATCTACCACTTACTCAGCTCACACATGGGAATGTGAGCCCATAGACCATCTTTGTTATATTCATATGGAAAAGAAACCAATGAGATATTACGAATCAAAAGATATTAAAGATAGTATACATTATTATCATTTTGCAAATAACAGTTACAGTGTTGATACTAGTTACTGTGATAATTAAAGGCAATTTATATAACTTCATATTAAAGTTGCATGATAGCTTAACATCTATAGAAAAATATAAAATAAAATGTAAATAAACTATTGGGCATGTGAGCTAGGTTCTGGTGGCTCAAACAGTAAAGAGTCTGCCTGTAATGTGGGAGACCTGGGTTCAGTCCCTGAGTTGGGAAGATCCCCTGGAGAAGGAAATGGCTACCCACTCCAGTATTCTTGCCTGGAGAATTCCATGGACAGAGGAGCCTGGAGAGCCCCAGTCCATGGGGTCGCAAAGAATCTGACATGACTGAGCAACTAACATTTCACTTCTACCCAACTCCTTCAGTGTCAGAAGAAAATGCTTCATATAAAACTTCTGTAGGTCACAGTTCTCCCGGAGTCTACCTCAGACATGAGACCTGTTGCTTCCCCATCTCCTGGAGTGATTAATTTATAATCAGTTGATCTTGACCTCTGGATTGCCCCCCAGAATGCCTCGTGTATACAGTGAGCTTTTATTGTCATGACAGTGAACTCTGTACACAAGCTGGAATTCCTCCTAACCATGGAGACACTGTACCAAAACAAGGAAAAGGAAAAATATTTAGTGACTTCCCTGGTGGTTCAGGACATTTTTTGGATGCTACTTCTAGAAGGTCTTGTAGGTCTTCATAGAACCATTCAGCTTGAACTTCTTCAGCAGTACTGGTAGGGGCATAGACTTGGATTACTGTGATACTGAATGGTTCGCCTTGAAAAGGAAAAGAGATCATTCTGTTGTTTTTGAGATTGCACCCAAGTACTGCATGTTGGACTCTTTTGTTGACTATGATGGCTACTCCATTTCTTCTAAGGAAATGTTGCCCACAATAGTAGATATAATGGTCATCTGAGTTAAATTAGCCCATTCCAGTCTATTTTAGTTCACTGATTCCCAAAATTTCGATGTTCACTATTGTCATCTTCTGTTTGACCACTTTTCATTATAGGAGACTGGAATGAAAAAGCAGAAAATCAAGAGATACTTGGAGTAACATGCAAATTTGGCCCTGGAGTACAAAACAAAGCAGGTCAAAGGGTAACAGAGTTTTGCCAAGAGAACACGCTGTTCATAGACAACACCCTCTTCCAACAACACAAGAGAAGCCTCTACACATGGACATCACCAGATGGAGAATACCAAAATCAGGTTGATTATATTCTTCACAGCCAAAGATGGGAGATGCTTAATGCAGTCAGCCAAAACAAGACTGGAGGCTGACTGTGGCTCAGATCATGAACTCCTTACTGCCAAATTCAGACTTAAATTGAAGAAAGTAGGAAAACCACAAGACTATTCAGGTATGACCTAAATGAATCCCTTATGATTATACAGTAGAAGTGACAAATAGATTCAAGGGGTTAGATCTGAGAGACAGTGCCTGAAGAACTATGGACAGAGGTTCATGACATTGTACAGGAGGCAGTTATCAAGACCATCCCCAAGAAAAAGAAATGCAGAGGGGGCAAAATGGTTGTCCGAGGAAGCCCTTACAACTAGCTGAGAAAAGAAAAGATGCAAAAGGCAAAGGAGAAAAGGAAAGATACTCATCTGAATGTAGAGTTCAAGAACTCTGAATAGCAAGAAGAGATAAGACAGCCTTCCTCAGTGATCAGTGCAAAGAAATAGAGAAAACAATAGAATGGGAAATACTAGAGATCTCTTCAAGAAAATTAGAGATACCAAGGGAACATTTCATGCAAAGATGGGCACAAAAAGGACAAAATGGTATGGACCTAATAGAAGCAGAAGATATTAAGAAGAGGTAGCAAGAATACACAGAAGAACTATACAAAAGATCTTCATGAACCAGATAACCACGATGGTGTGATCACTAACCTAGAACCAGACATCCTGGAATGTGAAGTCAAGTGGGCCTTAGGAAGCATCACTATGAACAAAGCTAGTGGAAGTGATGGAATTCCAGTTGAGCTATTTCAAATCCTAAAAGGTGATGCTGTGAAAGTGCTGCACTCAATATGCCACCAAATCTGGAAAACTCAGCAGTGGCCACAGGACTTGAAAAGGCAGTTTTCATTCCAATTCCAAACAAAGGCAATGCCAAAATATGTTCAAACTGCTGCACAATTGCACTCATCTCACATGCTAGCAAAGTAATGCGCAAAGTTTTCCAAGCCAGGCTTCAACGGTATGTGAACCATGAACTTCCAGATGTTCAAGCTGGATTTGGAAAAGGCAGAGGAACCAGAGATCAAATTGTAAGCATCTGCTGGATCATCAAAAAGCAAGAGAGTTCCAGAAAAGAACATCTATTTTGGCTTTATTGACTATGCCAAAGCTTTTGACTGTGTGGATCACAATAAACTGTGGAAAATTCTGAGAGAGATGGGAATACCAGACCACCTGACCTGCCTCTTGAGAAATCTGTATGCAGGTCAGGAAGCAACAGTTAGAACTAGACATGGAACAACAGACTGGTTACAAATAGGAAAAGGAGTACGTCAAGGCTGTATGTTGTCATCCTGCTTATTTAAATTATATGCAGAGTACATTATGAGAAATGCTAGACTGGATGAAGCACAAGCTGGAATCAAGATTGCTGGGAGAAATATCAATAACCTCAGATATGCAAATGACACTACTCTTATGGGAGAAACCAAAGAAGATCTAAAGAGTCTCGAGGCAAGTGAATAATGAAAATGAAAAACCTGGCTTAAAACTTAACATTCAGAAAACTAAGATCATGGCATCTGGTCCCATCACTTCATGGCAAATAGACAGGAAACAATGCAAACAGTGACTGACTTTGTTTCCTGGGCTCCAAAATCACTGCAGATGGTGACTGCAGCCATGAAATTAAAAGATGCTTGTTCCTTGGAAGAAAAACTATCACCAACCTAGTCAACATATTAAAAAGCAGAGACATAGCTTTGCCAACAAAGGTCTGTCTAGTCAAGGCTATGGTTTTTCCTTTAGTTAGGTATGGATGTGAGAGTTGGACTATAAAGAAAGCTGAGCGCCAAAGAATTGATGCTTTTGAACTGTGGTGTTGGAGAAGACTCTTGAGAGTCCCTTGGACTGCAAAGAGGTCCAGCCAGTCCATCCTAAAGGAAATCAATCTTGAATATTCATTGGAAAGACTGATGCTGAAGCTGAAACTGCAGTACTTTGGCCACCTTATGCGAAAGAAATGACTCATTTGGAAAGATCCTGATGCTGGGAAAGATTTTAGGCGAGAGGAGAAGGGCACGACAGAGGATGAGATGGTTGGATGGCATCACTTACTCAATGGACATGAGTTTGAGTAAGCTCTGGGAGTGGTGCTGGACAGGGAGGCCTGGCTTTCTGCAGTCTATAGGGTCGCAAGACTCGAACATGCCTGAGTGATTTAACTGAACAAGTGGTTCAGTGGCTAAGACTCCATTCTCTCAATTTCGGGGGTCTGGGTTCAATCCCTGGTCAAGGAACTAGACCCCACATGCCTCAGCTAAGAGTTCACATGTCAGAAATAACTGCGTGCTGCGGCTAAGTCCCAGGGCATCCATAAGCAATAAATAAAGTTAAGTATTAAAAATATTTAACTTAGAATTTAGAATACTTACCTCTCTTTAAAATTTACCATTGTGGCTTTAAATTAGGCATAATTTTAAGCTACCAGTTAAGCAAGTGCTGACTAAGCAAGCATCTCCTTATAAACACACACACACACACACACACACACACACACACACACATAGTACTAAGTATGATAGCTTATAGGTAATACATATTTATAGTACTACATCAGGAAAACTATGGTGTCGTATCAAAATTCCTTTCCTTCTAGTTTGGTGGACCTCAAATTGCTATCCTAGACTAGCAGCATCAATATCATCTTGGAAATTGTTAGAAATGCTAATTTTCAGCCTTCTCCCCCACAGTTCTGCTAAATTGGTAATCTGGGGGACAAGATCAATAGTCTGAGTTTTAATAAGCCCCCAAGTGATTGTAATACATGTTAACATATGAGAACTGATAGCTTACAGTGAATGATGTAGGATTTTTGATCTCTGAAGAAGATTTAGCTTCAGGATCAGGGACCAGGCTTGATCACTCAGAGTTTTTGTGTGGCAGAAGCTTTATTGCAGTGAAAAAGGACAAAGAAAGCTTCCGACAGAGACATCAGAACAGGGAAGAAGAGTGCCCCACTCGTTAGTCTTAGAAAAGGGGCTGTATACTTTTTCAACTAGTTATTAACAATAAATCAAAAGGATGTCTCAATGTTGTAAAGGTCTCATCACATCCACTCTCACAATTCAAATTTTAACATAACAAGATTAGTCAGAAGGTTCCTGTTAAGAAAGAGAAACATGTCCTCGAGCAGGACACGTTGTTGTTATACAATAATTGGTACACAGTTTAAGGAAAAACATACCTTTGAGCAAGATGAGTTGTTTTGTTGTATAACCTTTAGCTCTGGGATTAAAGGGAAAACAAAATGTTTGATGTGACTAAGAGAAAAGAATGCAGAAAAAAAATTTGTCCTTTTCTCCTCCTCCAGAGCTCCAGATCCCTTTCTCCTCCCTCTGGACCCAGGACTTCTTATCAACCTGTCTAAGAATTAACTCTCTCAAACCATTGCTCTTACTCTAAGATCTTCACCTGATATACTGCTTTTAATATTATTCACATTACATAATATTTACCACAAGTCAAAGTTCTATATAGAAAGTTACTGCATTAATATAAAAATATAAGCTAGAAGAGAATATGACTATGAAAAAAATAATAACTTATGTCCTTAATTCTAAAAAAAAAAGTCTATTTTCTGAACAACTTAAATAAGCTCTACACAAAGAACTAAATTATTCAATTTTGAAATGTCTAATAGGAATGGTAAATGATTTGGTATGTAATATGTACTCAAAAAGCCTTATTGCAATGATCACTGAAGGTTGTGTACATAGGCAAAAATTTCCTTTAGCAGCTATTTAAATGCATATTAGCTCTTTATTCATCTGTGTTAATGACAAAGATCCAAGAGAAAGCCACTCAAAGGGAATGAGAAATGTGGCAAATAATTTTAATTCATGAAAATCACTCAGAAAGTACTCAGTTGAAGGTCTACTGCTTATTCATTATGAGATACATGTATTAGTCCCCATCTCTTTATTTAGAATCCTAAAATAATTCATTTTCTATATTTATGATATTTGAGCTAATTCTATTCAATTTGATGTTTTATTTTTCTTACAAAGATTAGAATACATTCTACTTATTTATACTGGACAAAGACATATTATTTGTAAGCATTTCAAAGCATGTGTGAAATGTACTTCTGATTGCCCCTTTTCCTCAGTTTAAATATAACCAGTCTGTGTTTTCCAACTTTCTCAGGTTAAAACCCTCTTCTTTTACTTCTACAGTCAGTTTATTTTTATTTAAATTGCATGATCTAACTGAATTTTATCTAATCTGCATTAATTTTCATTGGCTAGTCCATGTTATTCCTAAATTGAATACTTGATTATGAATTTTCCCACATGGAGAACACCAAAACAGATTATCAATAGAGCTCAAAACTGATTCTGTTTCTACATCTCTGGCAATGAGATTTTTAGAAACCAATTCTGGTTTTAAATCACAAGAAATGTAAATTCAATGTATGTGAAATATTTTGCTGTGATTGACTTACTTCAATCACTTCTTGAATTATAATGGTCCAAAATCATTAAAGATGAGTCATTTCTATCCATACTAAATTATTCAACATTTAATTCTCTGGACTACCTCATGCCAAATGTGAATGAGAGGCAAATACAGATGAAACTGGAGTTTTAATACAAGCAAATAAAACACTTAATGAGATGGAAATGCCAAAATAATATATAAAACTAGAGGTATCAAGTCTATATATTCCATAATATAATATAGAATTATAATGGTATAAGTCTATACGTCTAAGCTTATATTGCACTCAAGAAATTACCAAGCATATTCACATAACTTCAATAGATATTTTTATTAGTGTGTCCCTCACACTTAACATACTAATAGCTATACCCTAGATCTTCCCAATAAAACAACATATTCTCTCTTTAGACTTCTTTATCCCAGATAATGGCAACTGCATTCCTCTAAATGCTTATGCTCAAATTGTTTTTATTTATTATTTTCTCTTTCACCACACAATTAATATGTAGGCAATTACAAATTTAAGTTCTATTTCCAAAAACATGCCCAGAATCTGATGTTTTATAAAACTCATTTCCATATTGCTCAAGCTACCATTATTTCTCAAATAGATACTATCACAGCCTCCTAATAGGTTCCCATTTACATTTTTTAACTTTCAGCTTAATTTCAACACTTTTTCTAAATAGATTTTTTTTTTTCCAAAAATAAGTTAGATCATGGAAGTCCTCCGCTTTGTAACCTGAATAAAAGGTAAAGTCCTTACAAAGGTCTACTTGCCATTAAGGGTCTTTTTCCTCACCTGTCCCATCTATTCCACTCACTTGGCCACAAACACTCTGATCCACTTGTTATTCCTGGCTATGCTAGGCAGGTCCTGACACAGAACTTGTGCACCTGCGGGTCTGCTAGCTCTTTCACCACATATCCCTGTGATTCATTCCTTCATCTCCTTCCAGTCAGTACTTCATGTTACTCTTTTAGTTCAGTCTTTCCTGGTGATCCTACCCTAATGATTTTAGTCTACACCCCACTATTTTCTATTCCTTTCTCTGACTTATATACCTTTCTGATATGTGTCTTCATCTAGCAAAAGAAAAATGATGGTAAATTTTACATGTCAATATGGCTAGACCAGGATACCCAGATATTTCATCAAACCTTAATTAGATGCTTCTATGAAGTTCTTTAAGACAAAATATATCTATCTATCCTGTTCTCTGGTGGCTCAGATGGTAATTTGCTTCAATGCAGGAGACCTGGTTTCAATCCCTGAGTTCAGGAAGATCCTCTGGAGAAAGGAATGGCTACCCACTCCAGTATCCTTGCTTGAAGAACAGAGGAGCCTGGGGTCACAGAGTCAGACATGACTGAGTGACTCACACACACATATCTATTTGTCTGCCTATCTATCTGTCTATAAGACTATTGCAATAGAGACTCCAGTCCACAATTGGACTAAATCATGAATATAACCAAAAGAAGTGGAGATTTACAGTCAAGGAGCAATTTTGGAGGAAGGGACACTGGTGCATGGGAAACTACTAAGAAGAAACATAAAGTCTGAGGGATTCTGGCTCAAACTTGTTGATTCTCACACAACATATTGGTTGATTTTCAGGAGAACCCTCATTAACATGATATCACACTTATTTACCTTATTTATTGCCTAACTGGGTTTGCACTGAGTAGAATGTAAACTCCATGTGGGTAGGGACTCTTGTCTTTTCCATTAGTTTGTCCAGAATAAAAGTATTATCTGAAAGAATAAACAAAAAATGTTGATTTGTTTCTTGTCGAAGTCTCTTTTAGTCAGGCAGACCTGGTATTATTATTCTCATTTTAAATTTGAGGAAATAGGTCCCAGTATGCTCAGAGGTTAAACCGTTTGCCTGCAAGGCAAGAGACGAGGATTCAACCCCTGGGTCGGGAAGATCCCCTGGAGAAGGAAATGGCAACCTACTCCAGTATTCTTGCCTAGAGAATCCCATAGACAGAGGAGCCTGGTAGGTTACAGTCCACTGGGTCGCAAAGAGTCGGATATGACTGAGCGACTTCACTTTCACTTTCATGCTAGCAGGTTGCCTCACTCATTCATATAACTTGTGAAAGACCTCTGCCACTTTGGGTACATTGCTAATGCTAAGCTATTTTGTCGCAAATATGTAACAGGACATTAGTAACAAAATACACATCACTTCTGGCATGGAGTGAATTAAATATTTCTACATCTGCTCCCTACAGTTTGGTCATCCTATCATAATCCCAAATTGGTACTCTTTGGCTTATCAGAATACATTCTTTCTGAGCGTGATGCCCTATTCTACTTTCTATGAAATGAACTTAAGTCATCCTACCCTCAGTCTCTTTTGTAAAGCTTTTCCTCAACTTCAATGAAATAAAGAACTCTAGAAGTGAGAGAAGAGGTTAATGTTGGAGGTATAAATTGAAGGTCACAGAATATAGGAATCATTTAAGGCTCTGCAGCGGAGGTCATCTACAAGCCAATGCAGCAATAAGGATGTCCAAGGACTACGCTCTGGGGCACTCTTATATTTAGAAGTCAGAAAGAAGATGCAGGCTTGTACTGGTAAGATGTTTAACTGCCAATTCTCAGGAGCAGGGTAGGAGTTGACTTCTATTGTTTTTTTCCAGGTGCAGATACTCTCACAGTGACTGCTTCTCAGTTTCAATGTGACATCTGTCTGGCAGCTTGCAAAATTCATCAGAATTTGGCAATTATCTCTTGCCAACTGGTGTGAGTGGTTCTGGGTCACCACTCAAAGAGGAGAATCCAGCTATATAAACAAACAGAAAGAGCCTCTGGTGAGGTATAGGAAATGTGTGATATGTCAGAAGTTAAGGCAATAAAGTGTTTTGAGAGGGTGGAAGTGGTCAAACATATCAAAGGCTGCTGAGAGTTCTAATACAATGAGGACAGAATATTGGTCACTGGAATTGCCAACGTGATGATAGCTCTTGATCATTATAGAAAGAATTTCCATGGAGTGGTGGCTCCCCAAATGTGATGAGTGGACGTTCAAAGTGTGGGGAATTATAGTACAGAGTGTTTACAATTCTTTTGAAAAGTTATGTCTAACTTCTAAATAACTTCCCCTAAAGGGGAACAGAGAATTTAGAATGCCCTGAATTAATTTTATTTGGCAAAGTGACAGTAAAATTTCACTCTGATATTCAGCTTCTTTCAGCTACCAAAAAAAAAAAGGTTCAAAATTGTTTCAGTAATTTAGCAAAGTCCAGAAAATTATTTAGGGCAAGTAACGTCAGCATCTAAAACCAACTAACTCCAAAATAGAAGTGGCTTGATGACAAGTACAGTGGTGGCTATTTGAGGAAGACATATAGTCCTGCTCCACACAAGAATTCAGGAAACCAAAAGATGCAAACTGAGCCTTCTTTGATGCACATTTTTATCATGTCCTAGGGCCTTCAAGTTCTGTTCTGGATACTCTGCAGTGAGAAATACTGTCTATGTGCCAGAGAGAAAGAAGAAAGTTCATTAAGCAATGAGTTAGTCATTCTACGTCATATTTTGTTTAAATCCCTGAACTCATGGCATTATAGGTTGTTAATAATACAATCAATTTCTGATATATATGAAGAAACTTAAGGCGTTTGATCTTTGCCAAAAAAAAAAAAAAAAGCCTAGCTCAGGCATTAACCAACTATGTAATCTTGGGTTATTAATCTTTGTGAGATTCAGTTTCCTCATTTATAAAATGATGGGGGCCAAATAAGTCACTTCAGACATTTCATATGAATTAGGTATACTAAAAGTAAAAGAAGACACTACATCTCCTATTTTATTTCAATTATTTTATTTAAATCATCCTTGATTAATAAGGTCAATGGACATTTGGTAGATCCATTAAATCCACTTTAGCTTGCAGTTCATTAACAAGCAGACATTGAAAATTTTGGTTACTTTATGTCAGGTTGTCCTTTAAATGCCAGCAAAATCCCATCAAAGAAAATTGCTGGGGTCCAGCCCTGGTGGATCCAGGGTAATTCGAAGGGAGACAGAGTAGATGTCCTAGGAAAAAACTTATTTAATTACAGATATATAGAGAGATTAGAAACGGATAGTGTAGTAGGAAAATTAGTGGAGAAAAAGAAGCTGAATAACTTGGTTTACATGAAATACCAGTCACCACCTATGTAGGCCACAGGCATCTTTCCCTTCTCCCGAAGGAGAGGAGGCACTGAAACTTACCCAGTCTGATCTTAGAAGCCCAGGCAAAATTAGCAGGCTTGGTGACTATCCACGTTCCAGATGGGAATTCAGACAGAAAAATGGGGAGCAAGAAAGAAACGACACGGGGGAATCAGTCTTTCCAAAACTGATCCAATTTCTTTATTTTTAGGTTTGCTTATATACCTTTTTTTTACACATAGAGACAAATGGAAATTTTAAAGTCACGTGGGGGTCAGCAGTCCTGACCTTTATCAAAATCAGGTGCTTCACATAAATGTATATAAAAAAAGGTCTTAGGGGTTTTACATCATCTTCTGGTCATGAGGCCTGCTGACCTTTTATGATCGTTTCTTTCTGATAACCAAAAACTTATTTTTTCCAAGGGTGTTTTTTCTTAAACCAGGTGCCACCCTCTGAAGGTACCAGATAAAGTTGCATTCCTGTATGGTGAGGGTGTAGTGGGTTACAAGAAAGGAATTTATTTAACCTAAGGTTAACATGGTTAATCTTAAAGGTTAATACTTATTTCTCCTATATGCTAGTTATATTCATTATAAGGGCAGGGAATATGGAGATTTAGCAGCAAATATTGGTTCAACAAATGAAAAACCCTTTACCAATATAATTTCTAATCAATCCACTATACTATACTAATAATTTTCTAACTTCTCAAAAGAGTCTGTATTTAGAAAATTTTAAAGCATCTTGTGCCTCTCACAGTTGGGAAGCTGTAAACAATCACATGTGGCCGGATGAACCCGTTCAGGCAGGCTAGAGAACCTACAGAGGAGTTTGTAAGTTGAAACACTCTTGTCATGCCCAGGAATTTTTATTAACTGGAGCTGCAAGTTAACTCCTTCTCTGAGAGAAACGGTGATGGGGGAGAGCCCCCGTAAAGTCAGAGGTGTAGGTGAAAGCATAAGTAAAGTAGGCAGACTCTGATTTTGAGGGTAGATGCTCAGGAACAGTGGATTTCCTGAGGCTTGACCCCGCCTTTGCGTATGCTGAAGCCTCCTTCCTCATGACTTTTGCCATGGGCGGAGTTCCTCACTCGGCTCCTGGCAGAAAATCCCATCCATCTCTAGAGCTTTGACTGTGATCCAATGAAAGTAAAGAAAGTGAAGTCACTCGTTTGTGTCCAACTCTTTGCGACCCCATGGACTGCAGCCTAGCGGGCTCCTCTGTCCATGGGGTTTTCCAGGCAAGAGTACTGGAGTGGGTTGCTACTTCCTTCTCCAGGGGATCTTCCTGACCCAAGGATCAAACCCTGGTCTCCCACATTTTAGGGGATGCTTTACCATCTGAGCTACCAGTGAAGAGATCCAATGAAGATTCGGTTTTTTTAAACTTAATAATTAAGCACTGCTTGCTAAACCTTGGGCTATCTAAAATCATTCTGAATTCTAAAATAGATCTAATATTTATAAGAAATATAATATTATATTCCATTCTGGTAGCATCTATCTCCCATGGATGACCCATAGTATTCATGATACCTACCAGTTTCCAGAAATGCAACAGCTCAACTCTCTCAATCTTAAAGCAAGGCTTTTGTTTAGTACACACTCTCACCAAGCAGACACAGAATATTTTCTCCCCCAATTGTTTATCACTATATATATTCATTAATCAGGTGAAAAAATGAAAACTTAAAGAATGATTTATACTCTTCTCAGCCAAAGATACTGATTGGGACATCAAGATTATGCCAAGCATAGTACATCATGAGCTACTCCATCACCAGTATAGGCTGTTAGCTTAGCAGCAAGGTGCCAACATGATTATGCAAATCCCAATGCTATCGGCTTATCAGTCAAACCCACTGCCAGGATGCCTAGGAGGTATGTTTCAATAAATGGAGACAGAATGTATCTCAGTCCTGTGGACATTAATAATTTATGATTAATCAGTTTATGAAGACTTGCTAACAGCAAAGGAAACAGAGAGGAAGATGGATTTAACCTTACTCTTCTCCCAGGCAAAATCTAATCATTTTGTTTCTGGAGACCAGATAACTGACTAGCTACTTACTTAAACTTCCTTCAAGGGCAACAATAATTCTCCCAGAGATCCATCTTTGATCAGAGAAGGTTAAGTTACATTGACTCCTGACCATGCAATTTAGGGAACAGCAACCAGGACGCAGCCACCCAGAAATGAGGTGGCCTCATTCAACTGAGCAAGCTCTGACAGCTTTGTGAAGGGAATTTAGGAGAGAAGGATGTGGCACCATTAATTTGCACAGTCATAAACTTGATGGAATAGGAATGGCAGTAGATAGAGGGAATAGCCGTGACAGTATTTTGATTTGCAGTAATGATAAACTGAGCATTTTTTTATCCTTAAAGTCTTAACATATTATTCTAAATTTTTCATAATTGAATTCTATTTTCATTTTCAAATGCAGCCAATACTGTGAAAAAGAGTCTTCATAGTTGGAAACATTTTAATTTTTATTATGCTTTTCTATGATGGTGATAAAATAAAATTACAGTATGAATTTTTACAAAGAGAGAAATTGCTGGGGTCCAGCCCCAGGGATCCAGGGTGATTCGAAGGTGGGGACAGAGTCAGCGTCCTTGGAAAAAACTTAATTAATTATAGATATATAGAGAGATTAGAAATGGATAGTGTAGTAGGAAATATTAGAGGAGAAAAAAAGACTGAATAACTTGGTTTACGCGGAATACCAATCACCACCTATGTAGGCCACAGGCATCTTTCTGTTCCCCCAAAGGAGAGGAGGCACTGAGGCCTCTCTGGTCCAATCTTAGAAGCCCAGGCATAATTAGCAGGCTTGGTGAGTACCCACATTAATTCAGCCAGAAAAACAGGGAGCAAGAAAGAAACGATATGGGGGAATCAGTCTTTCCAGAAACTGATCCCATTTCTTTATTTTTTAGGTTTGCTTATATACCTTTTGTTACACATAAGGATGAATACAGAGTCACGTGGGGGTCAGCAGTCCTGATCTTTATCAAAATCAGGTACTTTACATAAAAAAAGGTCTTAGGGGTTTTACATCATCTTCTGGCCATGATGCCTGCTGACATTTTACGACCCTTTCTTTCTGATAACCAAAAACTTATTTTTTCTAAGGGTGTTTTTTTTCTTAAACCAGGCACCACCCTCCAGATAAAGTTGCATTCCTATAGGGTGAGAGTGTAGTGAGTTACAATCAAGAAAGGAATTTATTTAACCCAAGGTTAACATGATCAATCTTAAAGGTTAATACTTATTTCTGCTAGTTATATTTATTAGAAAGGCAGGGAATATGATGGAGACTTAGCAGCAAACATCAGCCCAACAAATGAAAACCCTTCACCAATGATCCCTTTAATATCTATTTAGTCTTAAAATAGTGATAAAGTTACATTTTTACATAGCAAGGACACAGTGATTTATAACAAGGTACAGTGATTTATAACAAAAGAGAAAATTCATTAACTCAAAAAGTCTAGTATTGCTAACCTTAAAAACAACTATATTTTCTTTTCTATATTCCAAATACTTTGATTAATGTATTCCCAGGTGCCTAAGGATATGGAGGCCTGGCAGCAATCATTGACTCAACAATGAGAAAAGCCCTATGCTAATTAAGACTCTCAGAATACTCCAAAACTCTCTGGGCTGTTTATGGTTGAGAGGTAGTAAGCAATCATGTGCATAGTGGCAGGAGTACAGATAATCCTGTCACACAAGCTAGTCTGCCAGCAGAGAGGTTTGACCTGAGACATCCTTGTCCCCCAGGGCAGGGAATTAGCAGTCATTATTGGGCATTCCCTGGTGGCTCAGAGGTTAAAGCTACTGCCTTCGATGCAGGAGACCCGGGTTCAATCTCTGAGTCAGGAAGATCCCCTGGAGAAGGAAATGGCAATCCACTCCAGTATTCTTGCCTGGAGAATCCCATGGACAGAGAAGCCTAGTAGGTTACAGTCCATGGGGTCACACACAAGAGTCGGACACTACTGAGCGACTTCACCTCATTGGCACAAGGAATTAAAAACCCTTCACCAATATAATTCCTAATCAACCCACTATACTAATAATTTCTAGGTAAACTCTGGCTTTGGGGGTAGATGCTCGGGAACAGGGGGTTTCCTGAGGCTTGATCATGCCTTTGCATATGCCAAGCCTCCTTCATGACCTTTGCCATGGGCGGAGTTCCTCGCGCTGGCTCCTGGCAAGAAATAATTATCCAAAAGTTTACTTCTTAACAGTCATTATTTTCATTTACTGTGTTTCTCATCATCTTTTATTCAGAATTAATTTTGGAGGAGGAACTACTTACAAGGTCTAACCATGAACAAAATATATATCCTCTCTGACCTCAGTTTCCTTTTCTGTTAAACAGAGATTGTATGGATTTTATAAAATAGTAGTTGACTAAATTAAGTAAAAACACATAAATCAATGCCTTCTAGGTGACTCACTTCAATTAATTTTTTTTCAGAGTTTTTTATATCAAATTTAACAAAACATGCATTTAATTGTTATTCCAAACATTTTTAATGTTATAATGTACGTCTCAGAGCTGTATCTTCTAATGTTGCATCCATTCAATCTGGTGGCTTAATTAATCAGTGTCCAGTATACTACAGAGGACTTTTATCAGTCTCGAAATGTATCTTCATTTGTCAAAGGAAAGGGTAGAGCTTCCTAAATCTCCACCTTTAAAAGAATTATTGAAGACAACTTAACTAAACATGAATCAGACTGTTTAATTTCATTCCAGTACGATAATTACAGTCTTCACAGTAACAACACATACATGAAATAAAATTTGCCTTTTGACATTTTTAACCAAGCTAAATGACTTTGATACAAGAGGAAAATATACTGAAAAATCCAAGAGTATCTCAATAGAACTCAGCAGGAAGTGGATTGTGATCATAGTAGAAGCTTAAATAAATAGATGATTCAGGTTAAGATTCTCTCCATCTCATTCTCTCTGAGATACATGGACTCTGACCATGTACAGTATTCTAATTTTTTATGGAATAGGTTTTTCTATATCATTTACATATGTTTCAAATTTACTCCCTTTCAGTTCAGTCAGTTCAGTTCAGATGCTCAGTCATGTCTGACTCTGCGACCCCATGAACTGCAGCATGCCAGGCCTCCCTGTCCATCACCAACTCCCGGAGTCTACTCAAACTCACATCCAATGAGTTGGTGATGCCATCCAGCCATCTCATCCTCGGTCGAACCCTTCTCCTCCTGCCCCCAATCCCTCCCAGGATCAGGGTCTTTTCCAATGAGTCAACTCTTCACATAAGGTGGCCAAAGTATTAGAGTTTCAGCTTTAGCATCATTCCTTCCAAAGAACACCCAGGACTGATCCTCCTTTAGAATGGAGTGGTTGGACCTCCTTGCAGTCCAAGGGACTCTCAAGAGTCTTCTCCAACACCACTTAGCTCATGCTTAACATTATTTTATTTTTGAGTTCAAGAGCTTGGCAGAGATGTACTGGAAACTCTTTCTCTAAGTAGAAAACCTAGGTGGCTTAACTAGGGAATGATAATAACCTGTATTCAAGCAGGTTGGAACAGAGAAGTCCAGTCCCATGATCCAGTATCCTGATTGAAAGGACCACAAAAGGATCCTCTCTGAAAAGGGATGAGAGAAGGAAGCAAGACATACTTAATGTTGATGCATAGTAGTAGGTCTGATTGTTCTAGACTGTTCTCTAGAACGCTGATACTTCAAGGGGCTTAGGAAGAAAACTAGAAAGTAATGTTTAAAGAATGCTTTGACTCTATTTTGGGGCAAAGGGCAATGTCCAAATTATAAACTGCCGATTTATAATCGGCAGTTAAAGAAAAGAATAGCCCAACCTGGACCACCAAGCAGAGAAGGATGAGATATCTAGGGGAAAGAATCCTTTTACTGAGCTATGTTGGACTTCTAATACCAAGGAGAAAAGAAAGAGAATTATTCTTTTGGGGTCTACTTTCTTAAATCTCAGAGATTTGATACAATACCAGAAGAGTCTAAACTATTCTTATTAATGATTTTGTGCATTAGGTATTTTGTGCATTTTGTGAATCTTACTGATGTCTGTGTGTGTGTATGTGTGTCCTAATAAATCATCAGCCAAACTGCCCTAATATTATTTCCTTACTTTAAAAAGAAAACAAATCACTTAAGTCAAAGGAGCATGAATTCATACACTTTTTTTTTAGGTGTGTTTCTTTTGTCAGCCGAGTTCCAAACAGTTCATTCTTATTAATTATCAAGATGAATGGGGTTCATTTTTCTCTACTGTGATAGTAGATGCTTCTGAGAAACAGTATAAAATTGGAATTTAGCTGATTGTAAAGGAAATACATATTAGATTACCTTATGGTGCTCACCACCCAGACTTGATTCTCACTTTTAAGTATACCCTTCTCTAATACAAAACTTAAAGACAAAAGAATCCACTTTCCTTGTTGCTTAAGAGGGTACAGCAAAGTGGTAAGTTCAGGTGATCTCTTCTGCAAGATCCGAGTTTGATACAAATGAATTAATGCAGACAAGCCCTCTTGTGCTGCATCCAATTAGATTTCTAGACAGTTTAATTTAGCTGTGCTCCTTGATTCTCTGTTGCTCTTCTGACTGATTCTCTATCCTAAAAGAGCACTGAAAACGTGATGCCTGAATTTCTGGTTTCACTGGTACAGGGTGGGGCTGGACATTAAGGGTTTCAAAAGCTTCCTCTGTGTTTCTAGGCTGCAGCACAGTTTAATAACGCTGACTTAGACTTTCTTCACTGATAATTTCTTTTGGATTCACTGTTCTGATACTGACCCTAATAACCACTCTCGAATTTGACCTTTCATATTATCCATTTGGGATCCTGCTCATTATTTTTTCAATCACATAGTCAATCATTCAACACATAAGTATGACTGTTGCATATAGGAAGTGGTAAGTCGATAGTAAATACTGCATCTTCCTTCAGAGAATTTCTGTGCTAGTATTGGTGACTATTGTTGTTTAGTCACTAAGTCGTGGCTGACTCCATGACCCCATGCACTGTAGCCCACCAGTCTCCTCTGCCTATGGGATTCTCCAGGCAAGAATACTGGAGTGGATTGCCATTTCCTTCCCCAGGGAATCTTCCCAACGCCAGGATCAAATCCATGACTCCTGCATTGTCAGGGAAGTGTCAGTAATAGGTATTAAAAAATTACATAGCAGTCATTGAAATCATTCTATTTTGTTTTTACTCAAAAGTCTTTAACATTTTTTTCTTGACCTCATCACCACTATACTTTTCCCTTTTGTGTCCCTTGACACACTAATCTTGAAGTTCTACCAAAAATGAGCCATTTCTGTATTTAGTCAGGGTTTCCCCTAAATTGTGTTTTCTCCATATAGGACACTGTCTTCTCTGACCTCTATGAATTGTACAGCTCTAATTCCTTTTAGCTCAGCTATGACATGCTACAGAATCTCCACTCTTAGCTCACGCTGCAACCCTGTAATACAATCATACACTACTCTGAAACTGATTTCTTTAACTTTTTAAAAATTTGAATATAACTATTTTACAATGCTGTGTTAGTTTCTGCTGTAAAACAATGTGAATCAGCTATATGTATACATATACACTCCTTCCTGAGCTTCTTAAGCCTCCCTCCCAGCCCCTAAACCCAGCCCACTAGGTCATCGCTGAACTGAGCTCCCTGCACAGTAGAGAGCTTCCACTAGCTATTTTACAAGTGGTAATGTATATATGTTAATGCAATTGACTTTTAAGCCTGAATATCCAAATATCTAGTACAGGAAAGATACACTTTCTATTGATTGGTTCAAAACAACTGAACCACCAACATGTTCTGTAGATAGTTTATTTTATAGTTTCTCTCTTCATAGATCTGGAGATGAGAAGGCATGACATTTGTATATTAATTTATAAGATAAATCATAAAGTAAGTATATCCAAATATCTAGTACAGGAAAGATACACTTTCTATTGATTGGTTCAAAACAAGTGAACCACCAACATGTTCTGTGGATAGAATGTTTATTTTATAGTTTCTCTCTTCATAGATCTGGAGATGACAAAGCATGACATTTGTATATTAATTTATAAGATAAATCATAAAGTAAGTATATAAAGCCCGCCTGTCTTAGTTAGCTCAGTCTGTCATAACAAAATGCCATAAACTGGGTGGTTTAAACAACATTTTGTTTCTCACAGTGCTGGGGGCTGGAAGTCTGAAATCAGTGTGTCAGCGTAGTCAAGTTCTGATGAAGACATTATTGCTGGTCTGTAAATGGCCATCCTCTTGCTGTTGTGGTGGAGAGACAGCAAGGGCTCTGGTCTCATTCTTATAAGGGAACTAATTCCATCATGGGGACTCACCTGTGTTGTATGTGTGCCCAGTCATGTCTGACTCTTTGTGACCCCATGGACTATGGCCCACCAGGCTCCTTTGCCCATGGGTCTTCCGGGCAAGAATACTGGAGTGAGTTGCCATTTGCTATTCTATGCGATCTTCTGGACCCGGGGATCAAATCAGTGTCTCTCGCATCTCCTGCAGCAGCAGGTAGATTCTTTACCACTAGCGCCACCTGGGAAGCTCCATGATGTCTTCTAAACCTACTTACTTCCAAAGGCTCTGCCGCCAAATACTATAACATTGTGAGTTAACAGTTCAACATGTGACTTTTAGAGGAAAACAAGCATTCAACCTATGACACCATGTATGTGGAGCAGTGTTATCTAATTGGTGTAGCCACAGGAATTCAGAAGTTAAAATCATCATGTGCTGGGATTTCAAGAAATACATCATAATGAACCTAAGTCCTAAGAAAGAACTTGAAGACCAGGTAGGTATTCCCCCAACACCCTTCTTTGTAAACTATACTAAGATTCTACTTGACATAAACTGCAGTGAATATTTCCCACCAATTGTATCATTTGATATTAGGTTCTGAAGACAAAATCTATATCTATTTAACCCGACTAATGCCAGAAAGAAATCAACAAGGAAATACACAATAGTATAAACAAATAGTGATATTTGGTTTAGGGGGGTTAAGCAAGAATGAAGGGGCAAAATTTACATCAATGGATGTTTCAGGAGCAGAATTAACAAGACCTGATAACAAATTAAATATGGGGAATAATGGACAGGAAGAGATAAGCAGATGGCAAAATACTCAGAAATAGTACTTGGCTCATTTACAATGAGCAAACATCAAAATTGTATCCCCTAATATGAGTAAGATACCCACATATTTCTTAATGTCCTGAAGCTACAGTTTTAAAGGTACAATGAGGTGAAAAGACAGCCTTCTGAATAGGAGAAAACAATACCAAATGAAGCAACTGACAAACGACTAATCTCAAAAACATACAAGCAATTTATGCAGCTCAACTCCAGAAAAATAAACGATCCAATCAAAAATGGGCCAAAGAACTAAAGAGGAATTTCTCCAAAGAAGACATACGGATGGCTAACAAACACATGAAAAGATGCTCAGTTCAGTTCAGTTCAGCCTCTCAGTCTTCTCCGACTCTTTGCGACCCCATGAATTGCAGCACACCAGGCCTCCCTGTCCATCACCATCTTCCGGATTTCAATCAGACTCACGTCCATGAGTCCATGATGCCATCCAGCCATCTCATCCTCGGTCATCCCCTTCTCCTCCTGAGCCCAATCCCTTCCAGCATCAGAGTCTTTTCCAATGAGTCAACTCTTTACATGAGGTGGCCAAAGTACTGGAGCTTCAGTTTCAGCATCATTCCTTCCAAAGATATCCCAGGGTTGATCTTCAAAATAGACTGGTTGGATCTCCTTGCAGTTCAAGGGACTCTCAAGAGTCTTCTCCAACACCACAGTTCAAAAGCATCAATTCTTCAGCGCTCAGCCTTCTTCACAGTCCAACCACTGGAAAAACCATAGCCTTGACTAGACAGACCTTAGTCGGCAAAGTAATGTATCTGCTTTTGAATATACTATCTAGTTTGGTCATAACTTTTCTTCCAAGGAGTAAGTGTCTTCTAATTTCATGGCTTCAGTCACCATCTGCAGTGATTTTGGAGCCCAAAAAAATAAAGTCTCACACTGTTTTCATTGTTTCTCCATCTATTTCCCATGAAGTGATGGGACCAGATGCCATGATCTTAGTTTTCTGAATGTTGAGTTTTGAGACAACTTTTTCACTCTCCGTTTTCACTTTCATCAAAAGGCTTTTTAGCTCCTCTTCACTTTCTGCCATAAGGGTGGTGTCATCTGTATATCTGAGGTTATTGATATTTCTCCTGGCAATCTTGATTCCAGCTTGTACTTCTTCCAGTCCAGTGTTTCTTATGATGTACTCTGCATATAAGTTAAATAAGCAGGGTAACAATATACAGCCTTGACGTACTCCTTTTCCTATTTGGAACCCGTCTGTTGTTCCATGTCCAGTTCTAACTGTTGCTTCCTGACCTGCATACAGATTTCTCAAGAGGCAGGTCAGATGGTCTGGTATTCCCATCTCTTTCAGAATATTCCACAGTTTCTTGTGATCCACATAGTCAAAGGATTTGGCATAGTCAATAAAGCAGAAATGGATATTTTCCTGGAACTCTCTTGCTTTTTCCATGATCCAGTGGATGTTGGCAATTTCATCTCTGGTTCCTCTGCCTTTTCTAAAACCAGCTTGAACATCCGGGAATTCACGGTTCACATATTGCTGAAGCCTGGCTTGGAGAATTTTGAGCATTACTTTACTAGCATGTGAGATGAGGGCAATTGTGCAGTAGTTTGAGCATTCTTTGGCATTGCGTTTCTTTGGGATTGGAATAAAAACTGACATTTTCCAGTCCTCCGGCCACTGCTGAGTTTTCCAAATTTGCTGGCATATTGAGTGCAGCACTTTCACAGCATCATCTTTCAGGATTTGAAACCGCTCAACTGGAATTCCATCACCTCCACTAGCTTTGTTCATAGTGGTGCTTTGTAAGGCCCACTTGACTTCACATTCCAAGACGTCTGGCTCTAGATGAGTGATCACATCATTATGATTATCTGGGTTGTGAAGATCTTTTTGTACAGTTCTTCTGTGTATTCTTGCCACCTCTTCTTATTATCTTCTGCTTCTGTTAGGTCCATACCATTTCTCTCCTTTATTGAGCCCATCTTTGCATGAAATGTTCCCTTGGTATCTCTGATTTTCTTGAAGAGATCTCTAGTCTTTCCCATTCTGTTGTTTTTCTCTATTTCTTTGCATTGATCGCTGAAGAAGGCTTTCTTATCTCTCCTTGCTATTCTTTGGAACTCTGCATTCAGATGCTTCTATCTTTCCTTTTCTCCTTTGCCTTTTGCCTCTCTTCTTTTCACAGCTATTTATAAGGCCTCCCCAGAGAGTCATTTTGCTTTTTGCATTTCTTTTCCATGGGGATGGTCTTGATCCCTGTCTCCTGTACAATGTCACGAACCTCATTCCATAGTTCACCAGGCACTCTAGTGATCCTATCTAGGACCTTAAATCTATTTCTCACTTCCACTGTATAATCATAAGGGATTTGATTTAGGTCATACCTGAATGGTCTAGCGGTTTTCTCTACTTTCTTCAATTTAAGTCTGAATTTGGTAATAAGGAGTTCATGATCTGAGCCACAGTCAGCTCCTGGTCTTGTTTTTCTTGACTTTATAGAGCTTCTCCATCTTTGGCTGCAAAGAATATAATGTATCTGATTTCGGTGTTGACCATCTAGTGATGTCCATGTGTAGAGTCTTCTCTTGTGTTGTTGGAAGAGGGTGTTTGCTATGACCAGTGCATTTTCTTGGCAAAACTCTATTAGTCTTTGCCCTGCTTCATTCTGCATTCCAAGGCCAAATTTGCCTGTTACTCCAGGTGTTTCTTGACTTCCTACTTTAGCATTCCAGTCCCCTATAATGAAAAGGACATCTTTTTTGGGTGTTAGTTCTAAAAGGTTTTGTATGTCCTCAAAGAACCGTTCAACTTCAGCTTCTTCAGCATTACTTGTTGGGGCATAGACTTGCATAACTGTGATATTGAATGATTTGCCTTGGAAACGAATAGAGATCATTCTGTCATTTTTGAGATTACATCCAAGTACTGCATTTTGGACTCTTTTGTTGATCATGATGGCTACTCCATTTCTTCTGAGGGATTCCTGCCAGCAGTAGTAGATATAATGGTCATCTGAGTTAAATTCACCCATTCCAGTCCATTTTAGTTCGCTGATTCCTAGAATGTCAACGTTCACTCTTGCCATCTCCTGTTTGACCACTTCCAATTTGCCTTGATTCATGGACCTGACATTCCAGGTTCCTATGCAATATTGCTCTTTACAGCTTTGGATCTTGCTTCTATCAGCAGTCACATGCACTACTGGGTATTGTTTTTGGTTTGGCTCCATCCCTTCACGCCAGGGTCCAGCCCCTGCAGGATCCAGGGAAACCCGAAGGAGAAACGGCATCGGCGATTGATTTAGAGAGGGAGAGAGACAGATAAGAATGTTGTAGATAAGAAAATAGAGGAGAGAAGAAAAGAGGCTGATGTTCCTTGGTTTATACAGAAAATCAATAAAGTCTCAAGACAAGAGACTTGCACCGTCTACGTGAGGCCTCAGGTGCCTTCCCGGTCTCCCGAGGGAGTGAAGGCACAGGGGCCTTCCTGGTCAGGTCTTAGAAACCCAGGCAAATAAGTAGACATGGCGGATCTCTGTACTCCAGATGGGAACTAGCCTGAAAGAGAGAGTAAGAGGAAGAACATAATTGACACGAGGAGATCAAGCTACTTTGATGAGCAAGATCTGTAGCTTTAAACAGTATTTATATACCTTTTTGTACATAGAGGGAAATGAAAGATGCAAGGTCATACAGAATCAGCCCAACATTCCAGCAGTTTTGCCCTTATCGAAACCATGATTTTTTCTGCATACCTTTCCCACAAATACTGTTGTGTTCAATATCTTCTGGCCTTGGAGGCCTGTGAACAGTGTATGACCCTCTTTTGATAAAGGCTGCTCAACCAAAAACTTATTTTCCCTCAAAGTGTTTTTTTCTTTATATTTCTAATCTATGTCAGCCTCAGAAAGTGCCAAAAAGAGTTATGTTTTTCACAGAGCAAAGGTGCAGTGAGTTACAAGAAAGAGCCAATTAGCTCAAAAGTCTGATATGGTTAAATTCAAGGCTACACATGTTTTTCTTGCATTCTCACTATGTTAACTAACACATTCTCAGGTGCACAGTGGATAAGAGATATGGGAACTTAGCAACAAGCATTGGCCCAATAATGAAATCCTACACCAGCACTAGTACTACTCTAATAACTTTTAACTCTATCAAAGGCTCTGTGTTCTAGGCTTTGCATGCTTCTCACAGTTGGGAGGCTATAAATAATTGTATGCATAGCTGCAAGAGTTAGGATATATGTGCCAAGCAAGCTAGAATGCTAACAGAGGGGGTTTGATTTGAGATATTCCTCTCATGTCCAGGAGACTTATTAGCTATAGCCCTAAGTTGATTTTCTCCAGAGAAAGGTGGTCAGGTTAGCCCCCTGTTGATATCAGAGGAGTTGGTGAACGTCATGAAACAGTTAAACAGACAGATGCTGGTTTTGGGGGTAGAATGTTCAAGAAAGCCTAGGGAGCCCCTTGAGCTCTGGAAGCCTTGCTTAACAGTTCTCTTCCACATGACTCTGTCATGGGTGGGTTCTCCCGTGGCAGCTCCCGGCACCTTCACTCTTTCTGGAGTTATTTCTCCACTGATCTCCAGTAGTATATTGGGCACCTAATGACCTGGGAGTTCCTCTTTTCGGTATCCTATCATTTTGCCTTTTATACTGTTCATGGGGTTCTCAAGGCAAGAATACTGAAGTGGCTTGCCATTCCCTTCTCCAGTGGACCACGTTCTGTCAGCCCTCTCCACCATGACTCGCCCATCCTGGGTTGCCCCCCAGGCATGGCTTGGTTTCATTGAGTTAGACAAGGCTGTGGTCCTAGTGTAATTAGATTGACTAGTTTTCTGTGAGTATGGTTTCAGTGTGTCTGCTCTCTGATGCCCTCTTGAAACACCTAACATCTTACTTGGGTTTCTCTTACCTTGGGCATGGGGTATCTCTTCATGGCTGCTCAAGCAAAGCACAGCTGCTGCTCCTTACCTTGAACAAGGGGTTATCTCCTTACCACCGCAGTTCCTGACCTTCAATGTGGGATAGCTCCTCTAGGCCCTCTTGTGCCTGTGCAGCCACTGCTCCTCGGGTGGCTCCTCCCAGCTGCTACCCCTGGCCTTGGGCTCCTGGTGGCTTCTCAGGGTCACTGCCCCTGGCCTCGGACGCTGGGTGTCTCCTCCCAGCCACCCCTGGCCTCAGATGTGGGGTAGCTCCTCCCAGCCACTGCCCTGACCTCGGACGCTGGGTAGCTCCTCTTGGTCGCCACCCTAACCTCAGACACAGGGTAGCTCCTTCTCAGCCATTCCTGCACTGTCACAGCCTGGCACTCTAGGCTGTTGCCCCTGTTGCTCAACATCACTCATTATCAGAGAAATGCAAATCAAGACCACAATGAGGTACCATTTCACACCAGTCAGAATGGCTATGATCCAAAAGTCTACAAGCAATAAATGCTGGAGAGGATGTGGGAAAAAAGGAACCTTCTTACACTGTTGGTGGGAATGCAAACTAGTACAGCCACTGTGGAGAAAAGTGTGGAGTTCCTTAAAATATTGCAAATAGAACTGCCTTATAACCCAGCAATCCCACTGCTGGGCATACACACCAAGGAAACCAGAATTGAAAAAGTCACATGTACCCCAATGTTCATTGCAGCACTGTTTATAATAGCCAGAACATGGAAACAACCTAGATGTCCATCAGCAGATGAATGGAGAAGAAAACTGTGGTACATATACACAATGGAGTATTACTCAGCCCTTAAAAGAATAAATTTGTCTCAGTTCTAATGAGATGAATGAAACTGGAGCCAATTATACAGAGTGAAGTAAGCCAGAAAGAAAAACACCAATACAGTATACTGACACATATATATGGAATTTAGAAAGATACTAATGATGACCCTCTATGTGAGACAACAAAAGAGACACAGAGGTATAGAACGGACTTTTGGACTCTGAGGGAGAGCGAGAGGGTGGGATGATTTGAGAGAACGGCATTGAAACATTTATATTATCATGTAAGAAACAAAGCACCAGTCTATGTTCAATACAGGATACAGGATGCTTGGGGCTGGTGCACGGGGATGATCCAGAGAGATGAAATGGGATGGGAGGTGGGAGGGAGGTTCAGGATTGGGAGATTGTGGACACCTGTGGCTGATTCATGTCAATGTATGGCAAAACCAATACAGTATTATAAAGTAGAATAAAGTAAAAATAAAATTTTAAAAAATAAATTGAATGAAAAATAAATAAATTAAAAAGTACAATGAGCAGATAACATAAAATGGTAATTTCAGCCAATCACTCATTCCTGAGTTTATCAGACTTTATGAAAGGTTGATGTTAGAGTCATTTATTATGATGCCTGCTGTAATTGGAGCTCCATACTTACAGAAACTGAGCCAGTCAGTCCTGACACATTGCATGCATGCATGCAAATTACTTCAGTCCTGTCCAACTCTTTGCAGCCTTAGGGACTGCAGGCCTTCAAGCTCCTCTGTCCATGGGATTCTGCAGGCAAGAATACTGGAGTGAGTTGCCATGCCATTCTCCAGGGAATTGGCCCAGCCCAGAGACTGAATCTACATCTCTTGCATCCCTTGCATTGGTAGGCAGGTTCTTTACCACTAGTGCAACCTGGGAGGGCCCCTGACACATTGAATAGATTGAGTTTGAAACTTCTGAGGAAATTCTTAATGTTGTAGAAGGAATGACTGTAACGAACTAGTCACTCTGATGAAAAATTCTATTTTCCAAATCGAGTCATAGCTTGATTGATAAAGCTTTATAATTTGTAAGCTTGTTACCTAAAGAGTAATTTGTCACAAAATATTATGCCAAGTGTATGGTTTGAAAAGAAGCATAAAGAATCACTGAGATGAGCCTCTGCTTTATGGAAGTCACCCCCTTGCTTTGGTTCCCCGATCTGCATGTAAACATCTAAACCACAACCTCCTCAATGAAAAGTGTCTTCAAGCCATCTCTCCTAGGCTATCCT
Organism: Nanger dama; assembly: GCA_917880005.1. Lineage (NCBI taxonomy): Eukaryota > Metazoa > Chordata > Mammalia > Artiodactyla > Bovidae > Nanger > Nanger dama. The sequence goes on from CAKJTW010000030.1 coordinate 10,283,032, forward strand.
TTCCCCAGAATTATCTGCACCTATGTCTACACCCATATCTATTTATAAATGTAACTGAAAATCCACTGGGATAAGTAATCAAGATACCTTACTACTCCAGAGTTTAAGGAAATCAAATAAAAACAAACAAAAAAGTGTTTATAGCATCCCACTGTAAGAAGGAGGCATTATTCCTACCTCACAGCATCGTTTGCAGAAGGATCATTTGCAGATGATGATATATACCATCTGTTTATCTGCAATGCAGATTTTCTTTTTTAAATAAGATTAAAAATACAATTTCTCGGAATATTTTTTTCAAGTGTTTGGTGTGTAATAAGCTGAGTGGCGAAGAATTGATGCTTTTGAACTGTGGTGTTGGAGAAGACTCTTGAGAGTCCCTTGGACTGCAAGGAGGTCTAACCAGTCCATCCTAAAGGAGATCAGTCCTGGGTGTTCATTGGAAGGACTGATGCTGAAGCTGAAACTCCAATACTTTGGCCACCTCATGCGAAGAGTTGACTCATTGGAAAAGACCCTGATGCTGGGAGGGATTGGGGGCAAGAAGAGAAGGGGATGCCAGAGGATGTGATGGCTAGATGGCATCACCAACTCAATGGACATGAGTTTGAGTAAACTCCAGGAGTTGGTGATGGACAGGGAGGCCTGGCATGCTGTGATTCATGGGGTTACAGAGTCAGAAACGATTGAGAGACTGAATTGAACTGAACTGAATCATTCAAAGCACTGCAAGGAGAAAGTATCTTTAGTTTATATGTTTCATTTATGTTTTTATCATCAGAAGCAACTCAATAACACGACAGGAATTTGGGGGAAAATATGATTGTCAAAGAGTTGAGAGACTATTTGCATTGATCAGACCATTTTTCCTATAAATATGAACAATCCTGCTGCTTCGGCACCATTAAATTAATGCTAAAAGCATCATAATAGTTAACTATTAAGATGTTTTATTATTATTTAACCCTCTAGCATTTTTAGAGTGCTTCTAATAGTCCATACTATAATTCAATTTTGCTACATTACGATGTATAGTGATTCCAGAACTATTAGTTGTACAGTTAATTGATAAATCAAAGCCTAATTGAGATAATGAAGCTGGTCTTGGCCATCAGTGAGATGGCCACCTAATTAGTGTTTTTAAAATATCTGTTTACTAGTTAAGTGGACAGTAGACCCAGGGTGATGATGGTGAAGTAAAATTAATACGAGAGGAAATAACAGGAGTGAATTGGATAACAGAGTGGATGTGGCTTCCTACTAATAAGCCTCATAGTGTTTGATCTGAACTAGGGGATACAGGCTGAAGGGAAATGCCATTACTAAACTTTATGTGCTGGGGGTGGGGGATTTATGTTTACACAAGCAATCTTACGTTATATTCTTACATGATGCTGCCACTTTGGGCTTTGCATGTATAAAACATGACTTTTTACTGCCTTTACTGATGATTATGAGAATAATTATATTATTATGATAATAATGATTGCAGTTGACTATTCATAAGCATCTTCTATGTGTCAAACACTGAGCTAAGTGCTTTATATACAGTACTATTAAAGTCTTACAACAACCAGATTCACTGGCACTTTGAATGCATAAATGAAGTATACAAAGAGGTTAAATAACTTGTCTAGGTTCACAGAGCTGGAAAGTAAGAGAGCTGGCAATGAAATTACAACTTTTATGTTAAATGTGATACAATGACAATACTCTACTGCCACTATATTTTGAGATGGACCATAAGCAGAACACTGACTTAACTAGCTTACTACATAAAGACAGTTTAGCACAACAAAATAAGCTTCCGTAACAGGAGACAGCTTGTATTGACCACAGTTTTGTTTGAACTCAGGTCTGTCAAACCATAAGGCCCAGTGATAAAGTGACAGTTTCAGAATAACATAAGTAAAATGAAAAAAATAGCCAGATATTTTCTGAGGAAAGAACATGTCAGACAAAAGGAACAGCAATTTTAAAAGCCCTAGTTAGAAGTATGCTTGAAGCATCCTAGAAATTGGAAGGAGGCCCGTGTGACTGAGGCTGAGTAACCAAGGAGAATAGCAGGAGATGAGTTTAGAGATGTGCTGACATACAGGTCCTGTCAGTTTTGTAGAATGTATAAGCAGGATGGGAAGTCCAGCTGCTATAACAAGAGCCACATCTTAAGTTGCTTGAATAAAATAGTAGTGTATTTGTCTTTCCTTTGAAAGTCTAAGTTTAAACCCTGGAGAAACAGAATGCTAGTTCCACAATGCAGGGTTACTGGATAATCTCATCTTGTTGCTTTGTATTCTTAAACACAGTGCTTTCAAACATGCATCAAAGATGGGTATTTCATCATCCTGCCAGATGTCCCTGCTGCAGCTGGTTAGTCAGACAGAGGCAGAAAGTGAACACAGATGTCTTTTACTTTGAAAGCATGGTGAAGAGGTTAGACATAGCCTTTTTGTTAGTGTTGTTCCGACCAGAGCCAAACCACATCATCAAAATTAGAGCCCAGAGAGCTGAGACATGTACTTTTAACTGCGTGTGCATGCCACCAGCGAACATTTCTACTAATATAGAAGAAATAGGGGACAAAATATCCTTTCTCCACTGAATTTCCCTTTTCCTTTGTGAAAAATTAGCTAACTATATTTGAATGGATCTAATTCTGGCCTCTCTTCTGTTTCACTGCTCTAAGTGCATATTCCTTGACCACTATCACCCTAGCGGTTTTGATGGTTATAGCTTTATGGTTAGCATTGATGTCAGGTGGCTCAGAGGTTAAAGAGTCTGCCTCCGATGCGGGAGACCTGGGTTCGATCCCTGGGTTGGGAAGATCCCCTGGAGAAGGAAATGGTAACCCACTCCAGTATTCTTGCCTAGAGAATCCCATGGACAGAGAAGCCTGGTAGGCTACAGTCCACGGGGTCGCAAAGAGTCGGACACGACTGAGCCACTTCACTTTATTGTCAATTCTCTACTTTCGTTCTTTAATACTGTATTGGTCATTCCGGGTCTTCTGCTTCTCTGTATAAACTTTAAAATCATTGTGTCAATATCCATAAAATAGCTTACCAGGATTTTGATGTGGATCACATTGACTCTATCATACAGTCTTTCATTTCTTTAGTAAATCTGATTTCCCTTAATGTTTGCTACTATTACTGCTGTTTCCTGTATTCAGGTCTTTATTGTGTCTTTTCAGAGTAACAAGTTTCCTGATGAATCTGTCTGCAGACCTGCCTTCTTCGGTTATATTCTTCGTGTGCTAAGTCACTTAAGTCGTGTCCAACTCTGTGAGACCCTATGGTCTGTAGCCCACCAAGCTCCTCTGTCCATGGGGTTCTCCAGGCAAGAATATTGGAGTGGGTTGCCACGCCCTGCTCCAGGCAATCATCCCAGTGCAGGCAGGTTCTTTACCACCATGGTTGGCATATTCTGCATACTTAGCATATGCTTCAAAGTGAAAAATAGAACAAATACATGAGTAAAGATATGACTCTGCTACTCAAGAACCAGCAGAATTTCCACTACACATCATTTTTCTTGATCATAGATTAGTAAAGTTGCTTTTCAGAGACCAACTCAGATGATAAAAATCATCAGCCCTGCATACAGCTGTTCACTTATTTGGGGTTAAGGTGTGTTGTGAGTCATCTTTCTTCTTCTATGTTAATCACAGGGTTTGTTTCTCTCCTTATGCCAATTGTCTTCTACCACACATCTACATTTAGTCTAATTCATTTTACCTCTGTGAGTGTTTTCCTAAGTTATACTTTCAAACATTTAATCAATGAATTACATATTTATTTTTAACTTCAATTTGACTCATATCTAAAAATCTTCTGCACTCCTTTCTCTGGCTTTTATTCTGCATTTCTGATTTAGGGATATGCAAATGTAAAGTATGCTTTAGAGCAGTAAAAAAAAAAAAAAAAACCTTAGAGTAAATATAAAATAACTGATTATTACACATCCAAATAAATAATATTTGTCTTCTCCTCTGATTGTTAGTTATTTTGGGAATTTAGTTGAAGGGGTCTATTTCTGTGAAATTTAAAACACATCAGTCTATGTTCGATACAGGATACAGGATGCTTGAGGATGGTGCATGGGGATGATCCAGAGAGATGATATGGGGTGGAAGGTGGGAGGGGGTTCAGGATTGGGAACTCATGTACACTCGTGGCTGATTTATGTCAATGTATGGCAAAACCAATACAGTATTGCAAAGCAAAATGCAATAAAAATAAAAACATACTGAAAAGAGACTAAAATAAATGCTGAAAATAGTTTATTTAAGCATTTGCAAAACTCATCTCAAACTATTCCTGTGAGATATCTATTTCTACTCTGAGTAAGTTGTTTGGAATATATCTGAATATATTTCTTCTTGCTTTTATTTTCAAACTAATTTTTAAATTTTTCTATTAATAATTTAAATTGATAAAGAGAGAAATGTGACCATTAATCCTATCACAATATCTACCTTACTGGGATGAAAGGAAATCGCCTTAGCTTTTCATTCCTTAAACTAAGTATCACAGAAAATGTAGAAAAGAACAACTGGTAACATTTGTTTAAATGTTATAATTATTGAAATGGCAGGATCATCTGTATTATTTTCAGTGTCAATTTCTGGTTCCTAGACACGACTGAGCGACTTCACTTTCACCTTTCACTTTCATGCATTGGAGAAGGAAATGGCAACCCACTCCAGTGTTCTTGCCTGGAGAATGCCAGGGATGGGGGAACCTGGTGGGCTGCCGTCTATGAGGTCACAGAGTTGGAGACGACTGAAGCAACTTAGCAGACCCAGAGAGCCTAATTCAGAAAGACCATATTCTATTAAAAAAAAAGAAAAGAAAGAAGAAGAAGAGGAAGAAATGAGCCAAAAGAAAACCCCAAGATGGTTTTCTATATTCATGAGTATTAAGGGATATATATATAGGTATATGTGTGTGTGTGTGTGTGTGTGTGTGTGTGTAATTATAGATTGTTATGCATATATAACACTGTATAGTACCACTATATATGAAAATAACATAACATTAATGTTATTATATTAACTGATGTTGAAGCTGAAACTCCAATACTTTAGCCACCTGAGGTGAATAACTAACTCATTGGAAAAGACCCTGATGCTGGGAAAGATTGAAGGCAGGAGGAAAAGGGGACGACAGAGGATGAGATGGTTGGATGGCATCAACGTCTTGATGGACATGAGTTTGAGCAAGCTGTGGGAGTTGGTGATGACCAGGAAAGCCTGGCATGCTGCAGCTGCAAAGAGTTGTACACAGCTGAGTGACAGAACTAAACTGACTGGATGCTATTACATTGATGAAGTAATAATTTTGAATGCTCAGGTAGCTCATTTTGGGTTTACATATGCATTTTCTATGTGTGAATATGTGTGTATCTGCATATTTATAGATTTATAATTAAACTGTCTAACGTTAATTAAATTTTTGCTTAGTGCTATATTTTACATAACACCATCACTCACTTAGAAACCAATTAGTTTCTATGTCATTTAGTGTGTTTTTTTCCCCAAGAGAAAGAACATTCTAATTTGAGTTTGAGACATGAAAATGGGCAGAATAGTAAAATATAGACATATCATTATTGTATTTAATGGGCAAAATATTTGAGGAAAAAGCATTTTAGACATATAAGAACTTAAAATCAATAAAATAGTTTTATGCATGGAAGACTTCAGGGGTAGTCTGTTTCCAAAAATACTCCAAAAGTATTACTTTCAAAAGTATTGAAAGTTGACATATGTAACACTGTAATAAAACCTTGCAAAACATCTATTCATAAACTGTGTTAAGTTTTATTTTTGAAAATAAGTTCTTCAATACACAGCTGAAAGAACTGTAGACCTTTCAAGTATGAGGACAGATTATATTCAGAATAACATAATTTTATGTCCCAGAGAAGTTAAAACCTCTTATAATAGGTTGTTTTGTATTAGACTTAACCAATACAGTCAAGCCTATTTGTTTATTCAGAGCTACAGAACTGTCCTGAATAGGCAATTGAGTACACTGTGTCATTCTAAACTTAGGTGAAGTGAAGTGAAGTGAAACGAAGGCACTCAGTCGTGTCCAACTCTCCGCAATCCTGTGGGCTGTAGCGTACCAGGCTCCCTCCATCCATGGGATTCTCTAGGCAAGAATATTGGAGTGGGTTGCCATTTCTTTTCCCAAGGAATCTTCCCAACCCACGGATCGAACCTAGATCTCTCACATTGCAGGCAGACGCTTTACTCTCTGAGCCACCAGGGAAGCCCCAATACTTAGGTAAAAGAATCAGTTTATCATATTGTATAACTGAACTGATACATGTTATTTTGTCATTTTTAAATATCATATATAAGCAATATGTTGCTTAGACAGAGATTCTTATTGATTTGAAGGCTAGTTCAGTTCAGTTCAGATGCTCAGTAGTGTCCAACTCTTTGTGACCCCATGGATTGAAGCATGCCAGGCCTCCCTGTGCATGACCAACTCCCAGACTTTACTCAAACTCATGCCCATGGAGTCAGTGATGCCATCCAACCATCTCATCCTCTGTTGTCCCCTTCTCCTCCCACCTTCAATCTTTCCCAATATCAGGGTCTTTTCATATGAATCAGCTCTTCACATCAGGTGGCCAAAGTATTGGCGTTTCAGCTTCAGCTATTTGAAGAATATATACAAATGAAATGAAGAGAAACCACTGACAGCTGAGAAAGGTCACCTAGAGGAACTTTTGATGAAAAACTAGATTAAATCTTACATTGATGACCCAATTAAGAAGGACTTCACCCTAAAAAGAAAGTAGAGTGGAAATTCTGGGAAGATGGTAGAGTAGGAAGCATGAGAAAACCCTCTCTTTACCAAGACTAAAAAAAAATTGCGATAGCACCATATGTCTGTTCCAGGACTCTTGAGTCTACTGAAAGCTTGCAACTTCTGAGGAAATAACTGTATGCTAAAATATGGGTAATTTCAGCCAGTTTCAGGTCTTAGCAATTTCGGCTCTTAGAAAAGTAGTAGCTACCCACCCTCATCCCTCATCCCTATGGCATGCAGCTTTGTACAGGTTCCTAAGGTGGCTTGCACACAGCTTGCCCGAGCTTCTGTTGCTGTATATTTGCTAAATCATGTCCAACTCTTTGTGACCCACTGGACTGTAGCCCAGGAGGTTCCTCTGTCCATGGGATTTCCTAGGCAAGAATACTGGAGGGGTTGTCATTTCCATCTCCAGGGGATCTTCCCGACCAAAGGATCCAACCAGCACCTCCTGCATTTCAGGCAAATTCTTCACGCTTTTGTGGGAGGTAGACAGGGACAAAAAGACACCATCCTCTAAATTTTGAGGATCTGTACTGATATCCTATTGTTGCTTCTGATCACAGAGGTGTAGTTCCTCAAAAATTATAAATAGCATTACCATATAATCCAGAAATTCACTTTTGGGTATAGTCAGTCAATGGTGGATTGAAAATATTCTGGAAAAAAAAAAAATTCCAGAAAGTTCCAAAACCAAAATTTGAATTTGCCGCATACTGGCAATTATTTACATAACAGTTACATTTTATTCCGTCTTGCACATAACCTAGAGATAATTTAAAGTATGCAGGAGGATGTGGATAGGTTAAATGCAAATACTATGTCATTTTACATAAGAAACTTAAACTTCTGAGGATTTTGGTATCTACAAAGGGCCTTGGAACATGCATATACACCAAATAAATTAAAGCAAGGTCTCAAATAGATACTTATTTGTAAATCGTGTTCATAGCAGCATTATCCACAAAAGCTAAAGTGTGGAAGCAATCCAAGTATCCATCAACTGATGACTGGATAAGCAAAATTGTTATATACATACAATCCCTATAGAAGGAAATGGCAACCCGCTCCAGTATTCTTGCCAGGAAAATCCCACAGACAGCAGAGCCTGGCAGGCTACAGTTCACGGGGTCACAGAGAGTAGGACATGACTGGAGTGCTGAGCACATACAATGAAACATGCTGCACTGTGCTGCACTTAGTCATTCAGTCGAGTCCGACTCTCTGCTACCACATGGACTGTAGCCCTCCAGGCTCCTCTGTCCATGGGGATTCTCCAGGCAAGAATACTGAAGTGGGTTGCCGATCCTTTCTCCAACAATGGAGTATATAAAGCTTTAAAAAGCAAGGGAATTTTGACACTCCCCATGACATGGGTGAATTGAGGGCAAATACTCTGATTCCACTTATCTGAGAAGTTTAGACTGACAAAATAATGAGACAGAAAAAATAGAAATCTTGTTATCAGGGGCTTGGAAGGGAGAAAATGGGGAGTTAGTGTTTAATGGATATAGTTTCAGGTTTTCAATATAAAAACAAGTTCTAGAGATGGATGGTGGCAATGGCTACACAATTATGAGTGTGCTTAATACCACTGAACTGTGTACTTAAAAATGGCTAAGGCAGTAAATTTTGTTATGTGTATTTTAACTAAATAAACAAAAATGGGGAAAATTAACATTAAAAGATATTATTTTTAAAGTTCTAGCATAATCCTAGATTTTTATTAAGTTGATCATTCTTAATCTGATATGTGCATCAGATTCACCAGTGAAACTTGCTTACAACTTACTCTAAAGATTCTTATTTAGTAGGTTATAATAGAGTTCGACATATGCATTTGAATTGTGCACTCCAAAGATAATATTTAAGTATATTCAGGGTTGCTGTTCTTCAACCGTTAAGTCATGTTGGATTCTGTGATCCTATGGGCTGCAGCACAGCAGGCTTTCCTGTTCTTCCTACCTCTCAGAGTTTGCTCAAACTCATGTCCATACTGCTCATGAGGTTCTCAAGGCAAGAATGTTGAAGTCATTTGCCATTCCCTTCTCCAGTGGACCACATTTGGACAGAACTCTCTACAGTGACCCATCCATCTTGGGTGGCCCTGCCTGGTATGGCCCATAGCTTCACTGAGTTATGCAAGCCCCTTTACTATGACAAGGACAAGGCTATGATCCATGAAGGGGATAATGTTCAGTTCAGTTCATTTCAGTCACTCAGTCGAGTCCAACTCTTTGTGACCCCATGAACTGCAGCATGCCAGGCCTCCCTGTCCATCACCAACTCCAGGAGTTTACTCAGATTCACGTCCATCGAGTCAGTGATGCCATCCAGCCAATCTCATCCTCGGTCGTCCCCTTCTCCTGCCCCCAATCCCTCCCAGCATCAGAGTCTTTTCCAATGAGTCAACTCTTCACATGAGGTGGCCAAAGACTGGAGTTTCAGCTTTAGCATCATTCCTTCCAAAGAAATCTCAGAGTTGATCTCCTTCAGAATGGACTGGTTGAATCTCCTTGCAGTCCAAGGGACTCTCAAGAGTCTTCTCCAACACCACAGTTCAAAAACATCAGTTCTTCGGCGCTCAGCCTTCTTCACAGTCCAACTCTCACATCCATACATGACTACTGGAAAAACCATAGCCTGGAATAGACAGACCTTAGTTGCCAAAGTAATGTCTATGCTTTTCAATATGCTATCTAAGTTGGTCATAACTTTCCTTCCAAGGAGTAAGCGTCTTTTATTTCATGGCTGCAGTCACCATCTGCAGTGATTTTGGAGCCCAAAAATAAAGTCTGACACTGTTTCCACTGTTTCCCCATCTATTTCCCATGAAGTGATGGGACCGGGATGCCATGATCTTTGTTTTCTGAATGTTAAGCTTTAAATCAACTTTTTGCTTTCCTCTTTCACTTTCATCAAGAGGCTCTTTAGTTCTTCTTCACTTTCTGCCATAAGGGTGGTGTCATCTGCATATCTGAGGTGATTGATATTTCTCCCGGCAATCTTGATTCCAGCTTGTGTTTCTTCCAGCCCAGCGTTTCTCATGATGTACTCTGCATAGAAGTTAAATAAGCAGGGTGACAACATAGAGCCTTGACATACTTCTTTTCCTACTTGGAACCAGTCTGTTGTTCCATGTCCAGTTCTAACTGTTGCTTCCTGACCTGCATACAGATTTCTCAAGAGGCAGGTTAGGTGGTCTGTTATTCCCATCTCTTTCAGAATTTTCCACAGTTTATTGTGATGCACACAGTCAAAAGCTTTGGCATAGTCAATAAAGCAGAAATAGATGTTTTTCTGGAACTCTCTTGCTTTTTCGAGGATCCAGCAGATGTTGGCAATTTGATCTCTGGTTCCTCTGCCTTTTCTAAAACCAGCTTGAACATCAGGAAGTTCACGGTTCAATGTATATGCATATATATATATATATATATATATATGTATATATATAATGTATTCCCTCATAGCTCAGTTGGTAAAGAATCTGCCTGCAATATGGGAGACCTGAGTTCGATTCCTGGGTCAGGAAGATCTGATGGTGAAGGAAATGGCAATCCACTCCAGTATTCTTGCCTGGAAAATCCCATAGACAGAGGAGCCTTGCAGGCTACAGTCCATGGGGTTGCAAGAGTCGGACACGACTTAGCAACGAAACCACCATGTGTATTTTTAACTTAACTTTGCTTTTCTCACTAGGATATATTCTCTTTTTCTCTTCATTGCTCAAAATCTCATCTTCACTGTAACTCTTCTTTGAATACTCATCTTTATGTAGTCTTTCCTAGGAACACTTTATGGATATCTCTTCTATGGTATTAATATTTCCTTGTTCTGTGGTTATTCTTGAAAGTTATGGGGACTCTTTTAACTAGTAGCAAGCAACAGAAGTCCAACTCAAACTTACTTAAGGAAGAAAATGAATTTTCAGTAAGTGTGGATTTTCAGTAAGAAAATATCCAAAGGGAAGTAGATCCAGGGGGTTCTCACAAGGTCAGAAGGATTTTTTTTCCCCCTCTATTTCCTTCTATCTCTTGCATGTTTTCCTTTATTTCCTTCTGTCTCTTGAGTGTTTTCTTCAGTATGGGTTGGCTTCATCCTTGGACCTGCAACATTCTTATTCAATCCCCAGCAATTTACAGGGGTTATGTAATCCTTAGAGTTAGGAAAGCTAGTGGGAAGAGAGATTATTTTTCCTAATAATTACAAAATGTCACTGAATTGATTTGAAAGATCTGAATATGGTGATGAGCTCATTTATGACTTAATCACTAAGTTAAAGAGAAATGAATAAACTGTGCAAACAAATCTAGATAAAATGACCAATCTTGGAACTTAAGGTTACTGTCCATTCTACTTAAAACACGTGGACAGGAAACAGATGAGTGTATGTATCAGTTCTTACTGCCCAAACTCTGTAACTCAATGCATAACTGTAAACATTAATCCTTCGTTATCTACAGGGTTAAGCTTATCTTGACAAGGTTGATCCTTATTCTTTAGATTAGTGCTGCTGCACATATTTCTCATTCTCCTCCTGGGACTAGTAGACTAATCAGGCAATATGCAAGGCTCAAGAGACCAAGTCTTCCTGTACAAGACAACTGCAAGCTTCTGTGTGTTTCATACCTATAATGTAAATCAGGCTAAACAAATCAAGTGGCAGGATCAAGGAACACAAAGATTACTCTGCTTATGGTATTAGGCACTTCAATGTTATGTTACAAAAAGGATGAAGAATTGCAGCCAGAAATTCAATTGACCCTAGAGAGAATTCTCAGAGGAAAACAAGATTCTCATTAAAATTAAAGTAAATAGATTCAGGGAAGCAAAAATAACAGTAATAAAAATCATCAATTTTTATCTTAATCAGTCTTTAATGTGTTACAAGAATCTTAATGGTGCAGATTTTATCTAATTTAATTTTGAAAACTCTGTGTTTCCAAAAAGTGTGTATTCATTCAGTTAGTATATATCAAGTGTAAAATTTCCAATTCCTTTTTGCAGCAAATATTGTAATATTTCCTACAGGGATTTATAGAATTTTCAGTTCTTGTCATATCAATTAGGAACATTTTCAGCTTCAATTAACACATTACCTGATTAACAGTAGATTTAATCAAATGAGAGTTTAGCTTTTTTTTTTTTTTTCCATTTAAGAATGTGGAGTTGTGCTGATGCTTTTTCAACAGTTCATTATTTTCTGAGACTGCCTCCTTAATATTTTCTTTGCCTTTACATTATGATTGTAAGATGACTACCACAGTTCCAAGTATCACATCAGCATTTCTGGTAAGAAAACAGAGCAAAAGATTGGTGCCAGCTATCTCTATATCTACAGCAAAAAGAATCTCCCCGGCTCCCAAGTTTCCCAGGATGCCTTTGGTTATATTACATTGACTAGAACTGTATCATCTACTGAACTTTTGCTGCAGGAGATACTAAGAAAGTGAATATGTCTCTTACATGTTCTATGGTAAAGGGACAGAGAATCAAGAGAATCCAGAAATTAGGAATGATTTATGGTCCAGCCAAACTACAAGCTTAAACCTACTACTCCTATGAAAAACCATATTTAGATAACATGACGACAGAGGATGAGATGGCTGGATGGCATCACTGACTTGATGGATGTGAATCTGAGTGAACTCCGGGAGTTGGTGATGGACAGGGAGGCCTGGTGTGCTGCGATTCATGGGGTCACAAAGAGTTAGACACGACTGAGCGACTGAACTGAACTGAAACACTTCTTAATATTCTGCAAGATTCAATAGTCAGTCAAATGTGTAAGTGAATATCGATTTTAGAGTAAAAACCTAGGTGTGAAAAAATGGCTAATTATTAGTTCTGTGAGTTTGGAAAATTTAACTTCTCTGAGCCTCTGTTTTCTGATAACCATCATAGGGACGATGGCAACTACTTTCAAAGTTATGATGAAAACTCACTGAGTTAATAAAACTGAAGGGCATCATATAACATCCAACACAATGATTCCCTAAAATGCAGTTATTGCACGAAAATATTGACAAGTCCAGAATACTTTACTTTGGCACAGGACAAGATGCTAGAAAAACAAAGTTCCAATTGTGAACATTTTGTGTTTTGCTTAGCTGTGCGCTCAGTCGCTCAGTCACGTCCAGCTCTTTGCAACTCCAATGACTGCAGCCCTCTAGGACCCTCTGTCATGGAAATTTTCAGGCAAGAATACTGGAGCAGGTTGCCATTTCTTCCTTCAGGGGATCTTCCCAACCAGCCCAGGGATCGAACCCATGTCTCTTGCATCTCATGCATTGGCAGGTGGATTCTTTACCATCGCGCCACCTACTTGGTTTACCTAAGTAATTTACAAATATTTCCAGGTGAGAAAAGGAGAAGAGGCAACATGCCTCTTTTTCTTTACTGAAAATATTAATATTCAGCACTGAGTCTCACTTTGCTGTTCACATTTTTAGGATTCTATTAAGGATGATGAGTTCTATAGTATTTTAATAATAATGTAAAAATTAACCAAAAGGAGATTATTACCATAGTTATTAAAAAGAAAAAAAGAGGAGGGTGTTTTGTACTTACTCTGAAAAATCACATGCTGTATAATGCTTGAAATGAAATTTCCAACATATAAAAATACCATAATTTTTCATTAGAAAATTATTTTTAAAAATAGGTATGTAGTGGGCCTGAGCCTCCATCAGAAAGCTGTGGGTGGCTGAAGGAATTCTGGTATGGTATTAATGGCAACACTGAAAATATATAGTGCTTTAAAGTTTACAGAATCACTTCATATCAGATTTCCTTTGATTATCATTGAAGAATCAGGAAGTAGATAATACATATTTAATTTTGCCAATGAGAAATACAAAGTTTAGAAAGTTTAAACAACTTCTTAAAATTCACATAAAGACTTAGGATGTTTGAAAGCAGTCAAAAAGTATGAATTTCTTTTTTAAGATAGTTCAGTTCAGTCGCTCAGTCATAACCGACTGAAATCACAGCACGCCAGGCCTCCCTGCCCATCACCAACTCCTGGAGTTCATTCAAACTCATGTCTATCGAGTCAGTGATGCCATCCAGCCACTGCATCATCTATTGTCCTCTTTTCCTCCTGCCCGCAATCCTTCCCACGATCAGGGTCTTTCCAATGAGTCAACTTTTCCCATGAGGTGGCCAAAGTATTGGAGTTTCAGCTTCAGCATCAGTCCTTCCAATGAACACCCAGGACTGATCTCCTTTAGGATGGATTGGTTGGACCTCCTTGCAGTCCAAGGGACTCTCAAGAGTCCAACACCACAGTTCAAAAACATCACTTCTTCAGTGCTCAGCCTTCTTCATAGTCCAACTCTCACATCCATACATGAACACAGGAAAAACCATAGCCTTGACTAGATGGACCTTTGTTGGCAAAGTAATGTCTATGCTTTTTAATATGCTGTCTAGGTTGGTCATAACTTTCCTTCCAAGGAGTAAGTGTCTTTTAATTTCATGGCTGCAGTCACCATCTGCAGTGATTTTGGAGCTCCCCAAAATAAAGTCGAACACTGTTTCCACTGTTTCCACTGTTTCCCCATCTATTTCCCATGAAGTGATGGGACCAGAGGTGATGATCTTAGTTTTCTGAATGTTGAGCTTTAAACCAACTGTTTCACTCTCCTCTTTCACTTTCATCAAGAGGCTTTTTAGCTCCTCTTCACTTTCTGCCATAAGGGTGGTGTCATCTGCATATCTGAGGTGATTGATATTTCTCCCAGCAATCTTGATTCCAGCTTGTGTTTCTTCCAGCCCAGCATTTCTCATGATGTACTCTGCATATAAGTTAAATAAGCAGGGTGACAATATACAGCCTTGACGTAGTCCTTTTCCTATTTGGAACCAGTCTGTTGTTCCATGTCCAGTTCTAACTGTTGCCTCCTGACCTGCATATAAGTTTCTCAAGAGGCAGGTCAGGTGGTCTGGTATTCCCATCTCTTTCAGAATTTTCCACAGTTTATTGTGATCCACACAGTCAAAGGTTTTGACATAGTCAATAAAGCAGAAATAGATGTTTTTCTAGAACTCTCTTGCTTTTTGATGATCCAACCGATGTTGGCAATTTGATCTCTAGTTCTTCTGCTTTTTCTAAAACCAGCTTGAACATCTGGAAATTCATGGTTCATGTATTACTGAAGCCTGGCTTGGATAATTTTGAGCATTACTTTACTAGCATGTGAGATGAGTGCAACTGTGCAGTAGTTTGAACATTCTTTGGCATTGCCTTTCTTTGGGATTAGAATGAAAACTGACCTGTTTCAGTCCTGTGGCCACTGCTGAGTTTTCTAAATTTGCTGGTATATTAAGCATGGCACTTTCACAGCATCATCTTTCAGGATTTGAAATAGCTCATTTGGAATTCCATCACCTCTACTAGCTTTGTTTGTAGTGATGCTTTCTAAGGCCCACTTGACTTCATATTCCAGGATGTCTGGCTCTAAGTGATTGATCACACCATTGTGATTATCTGGGTCATTAAGTTCTTTTTGTACAATTCTTCTGTATATTCTTGCCATCTTTTCTTAATATCTTGTGCTTCTGTTAGGTCCATACCATTTCTGTCCTTTATCGGGCCCATCTTTGCATGAAATGTTCCTTTGGTATCTCTAATTTTCTTGCAGGGATCTCTCGTCTTTCCCATTCTGTTGTTTTCCTCTATTTCTTTGCATTGTTCACTGAGGAAAGCTTTCTTGTCTCTCCTTGCTATTCTTTGGAACTCTGCATTCAGATGCTATATCTTTACTTTTCTCCTTTGCTTTTTGCTTCTCTTCTTTTCATAGCTATTTGTAAGGCCTCCTCACACAGCCATTTTTTTTTTTTTTGCATTTCTTTTCCATGGGGATGGTCCTGATCCCTGTCTCCTGTACAATGTCACAAACCTCTGTCCACAGTTCATCAGGCACTCTGTCTATCAGATCTAGTCCCTTAAATCTATTTCTCACTTTCACTGTATAATCATAAGCGATTTGATTTAGGTCATACCTGAATGGTCTAGTGGTTTTCCCCACTTTTTTAAATTTAAGTCTGAATTTGGAAATAAGGAGTCCATGATCTGAGCCATAGTCAGCTCCTGGTCTTGTTTTTGTTGACTGTATAGAGCTTTTCCATCTTTGGCTGCAAAGGATATAATCAATCTTATTTCGGTGTTGACCATCTGGTGATGTCCATGTGTAGAGTCTTCTTTTGTGTTGTTGGAAGACAGTGTTATGACCAGTGCGTTTTCTTGGCAAAACTCTATTAGCCTTTGCCTGCTTCATTCTGTACTCCAAAGCCAAATTTGCCTGTTACTCAGGTGTTTCTTGACTTCCTACTTTTGCATTCCAGTTCCCTATAATGAAAAGGACATCTTTTTTGGGTGTTAGTTCTAAAAGATCTTGTAGGTCTTCATAGAACCATTCAACTTCAGCTTCTTCAGCATTACTGGTTTGGACATAGGCTTGGATTACCATGATCTTGAATGGTTTGCCTTGGAAATGAACAGAGATCATTCTGTAGTTTCTGAGATTGCATCCAAGTACTGCATTTCAGATTCTTTTGTTGACCATGATGGCTACTCCATTTCTTCTAAGGGATTCCTGCCCACAGTAGTACATATAATGGTCATCTGAGTTAAATTCACCCATTCCAGTCTATTTTAGTTTACTGATTCCTAGAATGTCAACATTCACTCTTTCCATCTCCTGTTTGACCACTTCCAATTTGCCTTGATTCATGGACCTGACATTCCAAGTCCATGCAAGAGACCCGGCTTCGATCCCTGGGTTGCCATCTTTACTTATATTTTTAAGATAGTTCAGTTCAGTCACTCAATCGTGTCCGACTGTTTGCGACCCCATGAATTGCAGCACTCCAGGCTTCCCTGTTTATCACCATCTCTCGGAGTTCACTCAGACTCACGTCCATCGAGTTGGTGATGCCATCCAGCCATCTCATCCTCAGTCGTCCCCTTCTCTTCCTGTCCCCAGTCCCTCCCGGCATCAGAGTCTTTTCCAGTGAGTCAACTCTTCGCACGAGGTGGCCAAAGTATTGGAGCTTCAGCTTCAGCATCATTCCTTCCAAAGAAATGCTAGGGTTGATCTCCTTCAGAATGGACTGGTTGGATCTCCTTGCAGTCCAATGGACTCTCAAGAGTCTTCTCCAACACCACAGTTCAAATGCATCAATTCTTCAACACTCAGCTTTCTTCACAGTCCAACTGTAATATCCATATATGACCACTGGAAAAACCATAGCCTTGACTAGACGGACCTTAGTCAGCAAAGTAATGTCTATGCTTTTGAATATACTATCTAGGTTGGTCATAACTTTCCTTCCAAGGAGTAAGCGTCTTTTAATTTCATGGCTGCAGTCACCATCTGCAGTGATTTTGGAGCCCAAACAAATAAAGTCTGACACTGTTTCCAATGTTTCCCCATCTATTTCCTATGAAGTGATAGGACCGGATGTCATGATCTTCATTTTTTGAATGTTGAGCTTTAAGCCAACTTTTTCGCTCTCCTCTTTCATTTCATCAAGAGGCTCTTTAGTTCTTCTTCACTTTCTGCTATAAGGTGGTGTCATCTGTATATCTGAGGTTATTGATATTTCTCCCAACAATCTTGATTCCAGCTTGTGTTTCTTCCAGTCCAGCGTTTCTCATGATGTACTCTGCATAGAAGTTAAATAAGCACGGTGACAATATAGAGCCTTGATGTACTCCTTTTCTTATTTGGAACCAGTCTGTTGTTCCATGTCCAGTTCTAACTGTTGCTTCCTGACCTGCATACAGATTTCTCAAGAGGCAGGGTCTGGTATTCCCATCTCTTTCAGAATTTTCCACAGTTTATTGTGATCCACACAGTCAAAGGCTTTGGCATAGTCAATAAAGCAGAAATAGATGTTTTTCTGGAACTCTCTTGCTTTTTCGAGGATCCAGCGGATGTTGGCAATTTGATCTCTGGTTCCTCTGCCTTTTCTAAAACCAGCTTGAACATCAGGGAGTTCACAGTTCACGTATTGCTGAAGTACTTACTTTTTAAGATAAGTAAGTACTAAAGATGTGATGTATACCATAACAAATGTAATGACCACAGCTGCATGCTATATATGAAAGCTGTTAATAGAGTAAATCCAAAAGGTTTCCATTACAAGGAATATTTTAAATTTCATTCCTATAGGAGATGAATGAATGTTCAGTAAATTTACTGTGATATTTATTAAATGATATAGGTAAGTCAAATCATTATGATGTACATTTTAATCTTACACAGTGCTTTATGTCAATTATATCTCAATAAAACTGGAAGAAACAAGCAAACAAAAAAAGTAGGGTAAAAATGATACTAAAATCCAGAATTTCAGATCCTAACTTCAGAACCTGAGCACCACAGGGAAAGTTATTCAGTCTATGATCAATCAGCTATGTGACTTACAGCACTGTGTCTTAGTCTCCTTCTTGATAAGATGAAGATTCTATAAGCTCTTACTTCATAAGGTTGTCAGAGGCTTCCCAGGTGTGCAATGGTATAGAACCTGCCAGCCAATGCAAGAAACTCAAGAGACATGGGTTCGATCCCTGGGTATAGAAGACCTCTGGGGTAGGAAATGCAACCCCCTTCAGTATTTCTACCTGAAAAAAATCCACGGACAGAGGAGTCAAGTTGGCTACAGTCCATGGGGTTCACAAAGAGTCAGACATGACTGAGCATGCACACACGCACATGCATGAGGTTTTCATGAGGATCCAGGGAGACCTGAAGTAGAATCAGACCTGATAGAAAGAATAAGGAAAGTTAAGGGAGATTTCAGATTTCTATGTCTGGAGAAAAATTGGGAAGATCCTGGCACATAATAAGCAGGCTTAAAAAATATTAGGTATTACGCTTATTAGCACCCTGAGTATATTTCATTTTCTAGTATCACCTAAGCAGCACAGAGGAAAGTAAAGTAGAAATGATCTGAATGATTCCAATAAACCAAATATTCTCAGTGTCAAAGCAACTTCCTGGTACTAGATTAGACATCTTGGAAGAAGTCAAATCTTATAGTCTCATTCTCCAATACTGCTCTAGAAGACAAATTTTATATGGGAGACTCAAGAGTAAGGCAAATGTCAGCTAATATCTAAGTATCAATTAGCAAACAGCTTCTTTCTTGGTAGATTTCTTCCCAATTTTTCTCCAGTAACACAGAAATCTAAAATCTCCCTTAACTTTCATCCTTCATTCTATCAGGTCTAATTCTGCTTAAGGATCCTACTTGCCTCCCACATTACCTCAAGAGAATGATTTTTACAACACAATCTCAAAGTTGAAACCACATTTTTAAGGTTAAAATACATTTACTAGTGTATTTATGAGCCAAGGATTCTATTAGGTACTCAGTCTATAAAGATGAACCTGGAGAGTTCCATTTCTTAGGAACCTGTATAGTATAAACAGAGGGAAGCACGAAAATAAGTATGTTTAATACAATTTTATGAGTACAGTAATGAAAAATGTGCATAAATGCTGCTGATTACAGATGAAGTGACCAGCAGGCTAGAGAGAGTGGGTTAAGAGTTTCCATCACAGGGGTCATAGACTGGCAGCTTCTGACTGAGTTTAGTGACAGAACAGATGAAATCTGAATAACTTAAATAAGTATAAGCTCTCTGTTTAGCATAAGCTCTCCATGTAAGTTTCTGTAAATTTGACTTTTGACTTTAAGCAAAAATGATAAAAAATGTACATACACCTCACATTGTCCTTATCATGGAGCAGACAAGTAGTACATATGGCTTAACTATAAGAGATAAAGTTCGCAAGTGTTACCAAAGTGCAAAGAAAATTACTCAGTGGGAGAAAAAGATGAAAGCATAGACACATTCTATCTTGCCATTTGAAGTTAGAAATAATGTCTTAATGAACAAGACATCACTAGATGCAACATGCCTTAATATTTCTTGAAGATAAGCAATGTGAAAATAATAGACATGAAGGATTTTCCTTAAATAGTCAAAGCATTACAATTTTTACCAGGGTCACCTTTACAGTACACAGAGCAATGGACAAAATGTTTCTTCAGGGCCCCATTACTCTATATACAAATTGATTTTTAAAGTTATTCCAAAATACATTGGCCCCTGTGAAGTTTTTTTTTTTAATTTTTTACAATTTATTTATTAGTATTATTTTTTATTTTACTTTATTTTACTTTACAATACTGTATTGGTTCTGCCACACCTCAACATGAATCCACCATGCGTGTACACGTGTTCCAATCCTGAACCCCCATCCCACCTCCCTCCACATACCATCTCTCTGGGTCATCCCAGTATACCAGCCCCAAGCATCCCGTATCCTGCATTGAACCTAGACTGGCGATTCATTTCTTATATGATATTATACATGTTTCAATGTCATTCTCCCAAATCATCCCACCTTCTCCCTCTCCCACAGAGTCCAAAAGACTGTTCTATACATCTGTGTCTCTTTTGCTGTCTTGCATACAGAGTTATAGTTACCATCTTTCTAAATTCCATATATATGTGTCAGTATACTGTATTCATGTTTTTCTGTCTGGCTTACTTCACTCTGTATAATTGGCTCCAGTTTCATCCATCTCATTAGAACTGATTCAAAGGTATTCTTTTTAATGACTGGGTAATACTCCATTGTGTATGTACCACAGCTTTCTTATCCATCATCTGCTGATGGACATCTAGGTTGCTTCCATGTCCTGGCTATTATAAACAGTGCTGTGATGAACATTGGGGTACACGTGTCTCTTTCAATTCTCATTTCCTTGGTGTGAATGCCCAGCAGTGGGATTGCTGGGTCATAAGGCAGTTCTATTTCCAGTTTTTTTCAGGAATCTCTGCACTGTTCTCCATAGTGGCTGTACTAGTTTGCATTCCCACCAACAGTGTAAGTTTCTTTTCTCCACACCCTCTCCAGCATTTATTGCTTGCAGACTTTTGGATTGCAGCCATTCTGACTGGTGTGAAATGGTACCTCAGTGTGGTTTATATTTGCATTTCTCTGATAATGAGTGATGTTGAGCATCTTTTCATGTGTTTGTTAGCTATCTGTATGTCTTCTTCGGAGAAATGTCTATTTAGTTCTTTGGCCCCTTTTTGATTGGGTCATTTATTTTTCTGGAATTGAGCTGAAGGAGTTGCTTGTATATTTTTGAAATTAGTTGTTTTTCAGTTGCTTCATTTGCTATTATTTTCTCCCATTCCGAAGGCTGTCTTTTCACCTTGCTTATAGCTTCCTTTGTTGGGCAGAAGCTTTTAATTTTAATTATATCTAATTTGTTTATTTTTGCATCTTTCCAGTATTCTGGGAGGTGGGTCATAGAGGATCCTGCTGTGATTTATGTCGGAGAGTGTTTTGCATATGTTCTCCACTAGGAGTTTTATAGTTTCTGGTCTTACGTTTAGATCTTTAATTCATTTTGAATTTATTTTTGTGAATGGTGTTAGAAAGTGATCTAGATTCATTCTTTTGCAAGTGGTTGATGAGTTTTCCCAGATTTAGTCATTTGTTGATGGATACTTGTAAAAATTGGTAGTGAAGAGATGCTAACATATTTGTCGATTGCATTAATAAGTGTATGAGAAGATTCTTTGCAGATTCTAAGCACCATCTTTTTGTTTCAGGCCAGGATCCATCTCTGTGTTCCTTAGTATCATGTGCATTATTCCTGGATAATTTTACATCTGTCACCATAAAAAGCAGAAATGGTGTTATTTCTCACAAAGCTATGGCTTTTTGGCACCTATTTATATTGAACCAACTTAGATCTTCTTGCCTCTGCAGTTGCCTAATTCACATCTATTTAATGCTGATTAAATCAGTACTCATGCCATGTCTGGAGAAGGCAATGGCACTCCACTCTAGTACTTTTGCCGGGAAAGTCCCATGGATGGAGGAGCCTGGAAGGCTGCAGTCCATGGGGTCGCTGAGGGTCAGACACGACTGAGTGACTTCACTTTCACTTTTCATTTTCATGCATTGGAGAAGAAAATGGCAGTGTTCTCCAGTGTTCTTGCCTGGAGAATCCCAGGGACGGGGGAGCCTGGTGGGCTGCCGTCTATGGGGCCACACAGAGTTGGACATGACTGAAGCGACTTAGCAGCAGCAGCATGCTATGTCATCATCTGTACATGAATGCTAACTTCTGATACCTCTCTTAAAGTTTTTTATCATGCTTTATTGATGCTGAACACAAATGCATGTCTTATCCAAAATATGCTAGAAAATGGGAATGAGCTTTCATTTTCTAGTCATGTTAACTTTGTTCTTTGAATTTTATAATATAAGTTGAAAATAATGTTCCCTCTTGAACTATTTAAGTTACAATCACTGCATTCCTACAACAATGTTTCTTTTAATGTTGATGGCACAGCTTCCTTCTACATGTAGCCATGAGAAGAAAGCCTGGGAAAGATTCCTGTGGCCCCAGCAAGAGGAGCGGTTTCATCTGCAAATATTCTGTCTCTAGCATGTCCAGATTTGACTGTGTGGATCATAACAAACTATGGAAAATTCTGAAAGAGATGGGAATATCAGACTACATGACCTGCCTCTTGAGCAATATGTATGCAGGTCAGGAAGCAACAGTTAGAAATGTACATGGGACAACAGACTGGTTCCAAACTGGGAAAGGAGTACATTGAGCCTGTATATTGTCACACTGCTTATTTAACTTACATGCAGAGTACATCATGAGAAGTGCTGGCCTGGATGAAGCACAAGCTGGAATCCAGTGCCCTTCTGGAGTCCCATCCTTACTCAATTTCATGAAATCAGTGGTATGCTAACTACTAGGTTATCCATTTTGATCCCAGCCCACCCTTGAAGTACTGAGGCAATATTCACAAGCATAAGACCTGGTGTTCTTCAGGAAATCTGACCAACCTAACCTATAACAAGGGATGGAAAGTGTCAAAGGCCCACTCTAAAGGTGAGAAACTGAGATGTATCCACAGAGACTACACTGATAGCTGCAGTTAATCCCCATCTCCAGAGGGACCTAACTACTTGTAGGGAGGCCCTTCAAAGGAAACAAAGGGCTCCATGAAAAGTGCCCCTTGCCTGATCCAAAGGTTTTATGAAGTTGTATCTTGTCTATTGAATATGTCCTTCTCTATAGTCAATTTTTATATCATATTAATAGGTACTGTAGACAAAATGGCATCCTTGGAAAAATAGATGGAAAACATGATTAAACATGCTAAATACAATTTATTTAGGTTAAACAAAGTTTAGAATGTTTCTGTAAGGGTGGAATTCTCTACATGTGCTTTATTACATGTGCCTTAGACTTTCTAGAAGACTGTATATTCTCAGAAGGTATGTGTCACATGGAAATCACAAGGGAAGTATGTTCAAATGAACACAAAATAAGGCAGTAAAGAAATGAAAAAGCATTTAGACTGTTCGTATAGCAGGTGATGGAGACCTTCCTAATGGCTCAGAAGGTAAAGAAGCAGCATACAATGCAGGAGACCCTGTTCCGATCCCTGGGTCAGGAAGATCCCCTGGAGTAGGACATGGCAGCACATTCCAGTGTTCTTACCTGGGCATTCCCAATGGACAGAGGAGCCTGGCCAACTACAGTCGATGAGGTCACAAAGAGTTAGACAAGACTGAGCGACTAACATACATACCAGGTAAGGAAGAGCTCGAGCTTGGGGGTTATATTCTATGGCACAATCCTGGCTTCAATCTTATTTGACAAATGCTAGTGAGCCAGATAGTAAATTTCTCTGTCCCTCAGTTTTCTCATTTTAAAAATGAGAATAATAATCCAGCTGTATTGAATGTTGTTATGAAATTATGGATAATATAGCACATAAAATAATTATTGCAATGTCTGGTGCATAGTCAAGTGTCAATATATTTTCCTTATATCATCTCCTTCATGAGATTGTTGTATGAATAAAGACAGTATGCAATGTGTAAAGAACTTTTAAAAAGACTGGCATTTACAAAATTCTCAAAGATGCTATTATTAGCACCTCTATGTCTATGCCTTCATTCAGTATTTAAATGGCTTTAACAAAGAGTCATACGTACAAGTTCAGTTTGACTATTTCTATTTATTAGAAATTTCATTCTCTGTATTGTTTCTTGTATCAGATTTTGCAGTCTAGCTTTTCTCTGGTTTTATCTGTCATTGTTCCCAAATGTAGATTTTTTTGGAGCAATAGCACTATCTTAAGGCATATCACTATTTCCCTCCTTTTTTTTTTTTTAATTAGACTTCAAAATACCTGGCAGGCACCCTATTGTACCTACCCGTATGAATATACCACTCTCAGGAAAGCTACAAATAATTAAGATGCCAGCTTTCCCAAATGAATTAAAGAACAGCTGAAGCACTATACTACTAGAGATCAATGGAGAAGTAACTCTAGACAGAATGAAGGGATGGAGCCAAAGCAAAAACAACACCCAGCTGTGGATGTGACTGGTGATAGAAGCAAGGTCCGATGCTGTAAAGAGCAATATTGCACAGGAACCTGGAATGTCAGGTCCATGAATCAAGGCAAATTGGAAGTGGTCAAAGAAAAGATGGCAAGGGTGAATGTCGACAATCTAGGAATCAGCGAACTAAAATGGACTGGAATGGGTGAATTTAACTCAGGTGACCATTAAATCTACTACTGCAGGCAGGAATCCCTCAGAAGAAATGGAGTAGCCATTATGGTCAACAAAAGAGTCCAAAATGCAGTACTTGGATGCAATCTCAAAAACTACAGAATGATCTCTGTTCGTCTCAAAGGCAAACAATTCAAGATCACTGTAATCCAAGTCTATGCCCCAACGAGTAATACTGAAGAAGCTAAAGTTGAACGGTTCTATACCTACAAGACCTTTTAGAACCAACATCCAAAAAAGATGACCTTTTCATTATAGGGGACTGGAATGCAAAAGTAGGAAGTCAAAAAACACCTGGAGTAACAGGCAAATTTGGCTTTGGAATGCAGAATGAAGCAGGGAAAAGACTAATAGAATTATGCCAAGATAATGCACTGCACATAGCAAACACTCTCTTCCAACAACACAAGAGAAGACTCTACACATGGACATCACCGGATGGTCAACACTGAAATCAGAGTGATTATATTCTTTGCAGCCAAAGATGGAGAAGCTCTATACAGTCAAAAAAAAAAAAAAAAGACCAGGAGCTGTCTATGGCTCAGATCATGAACTCCTTTATTACCAAATTCAGACTTAAATTGAAGAAAGTAGGGAAACCGCTAGACCATTCAGGTATGACCTAAATCAAATCCCTTGTGATTATACAGTGGAAGTGAGAAATAGATTTAAGGAACTAGATCTGATAGAGTGCCTGATGAACTATGGAATGAGATTCGTGACATTGTACAGGAGACAGGGATCAAGACCATCCCCATGGAAAAGAAATGCAAAAAAGCAAAATGGCTCTCTGGGGAGGCCTTACAAATAGCTGTGAAAAGAAGAGAGGTGAAAAGCAAAGGAAAAAGGAAAGATATAAGCATCTGAATGCAGAATTCCAAAGAACAGCAAGAAGAGATAAGAAAGCCTTCTTCAGCGATCAATGACAAGAAATAGAGGAAAAGAACAGAATGGGAAAGACTAAAAATCTCTTCAAGAAAATTAGAGATACTAAGGGAACATTTGATGGGAAGATGGGCTCAATAAAGGACAGAAATGGTATGGACCTAACAGAAGCAGAAGATATTAAGAAGAGGTGGCAAAATACACAGAAGAACTGTACAAAAAGACTGTCACGACCCACATAATCATGATGATGTGATCACTCACCTAGAGCCAGACATCCTGGAATGTGAAGTCAAGTGGGCCTTAGAAAGCATCACTACAAAAAGGTTAGTGGAGTTGATGGAATTCCAGTTGAGCTACCTCAAATCCTGAAAGATGATGCTTTGAAAGTGCTGCACTCAATATACCAGCAATTTCGGAAAACTCAGCAGTGGCCACAGGACTGGAAAAGGTCAGTTTTCATTCCATTTCCAAAGAAAGGCAATGCCAAAGAATGCTCAAACTACCACACAATTGCACTCATCTCACATGCTAGTAAAGTAATGCTCAAAATTCTCCAAGCCAGACTTCAGCAATACGTGAACCATGAACTCCCTGATGTTCAAGCTGGGTTTTAGAAAAGGCAAAGGAACCAGAGATCAGATTACCAACATCCATCCGCTGGATCATGGAAAAAGCAAGAGAGTTCCAGAAAAACATTTACTTCTGCTTTATTGACTATGCCAAAGCCTTTGACTGTGTGCATCACAATAAACTGTGGAAAATTCTGAAAGAAATGGGAATACCAGACCATCTGACCTGCCTCTTGAGAAATCTGTATGCAGGTCAGGAAGCAACAGTTAGAACTAGACATGGAACAACAGACTGGTTCCAAATAGGAAAAGGAGTACATCAAGGCTGTATACTGTCACCCTGCTTATTTAACTTCTATGCAGAGTACATCATGAGAAACACTGGACTGGAAGAAACACAAGCTGGAATCAAGATTGCCGGGAGAAATATCAATAACTTCAGATATGCAGATGATACTACCCTTATGGCAGAAAGTGAAGAGGAACTAAAAAGTCTCTTGATGAAAATGAAAGAGGAAAGTGAAAAAGTTGGCTTAAAGCTTAATATTCAGAAAACGAAGATCATGGCATCCAGTCCCGTCGCTTCATTGGAAATAGATGAGGAAACAGTGGAAACAATGTCAGACTTTATTTTTGGGGCTCCAAAATCACTGCAGATGGTGACTGCAGCCATAAAATTAGAAGACGCTTACTCCTTGGAAGAAAAGTTATGACTAACCTAGATAGTATATTCAAAAGCAGAGACATTACTTTGCCAACTAAGATCCGTCTAGTCAAGGCTATGTTTTTTCCTGTGGTCATGTATGGATGTGAGAGGTGGACTGTGAAGGAGGCTGAGCACCGAAGAACTGATGCCTTTGAACTGTGGTGTTGGAGAAGACTCTTGAGAATCCCTTGGACTGCAAGGAGATCCAACCAGTCTATTCTGAAGAAGATCAGCCCTGGGGTTTCTTTGGAATGGATGATGCTAAAATTGAAGCTCCAGTACTTTGGCCACCTCATGTGAAGAGTTGACTCATTGGAATAGACTCTGATGCTGGGAAGGATTGGGGGCAGGAGGAGAAGGGGACGACAGAGGATGAGATGGCTGGATGGCATCACGGACTCGATGACTGTGAATCTGAGTGAACTCTGGGTGATGGTGATGGACAGGGAGGCCTGGCGTGCTGTGATTCATGGGGTCGCGAAGAATCAGACACGACTGAGCGTTTGAACTGAACTGATTGGTATTTTCTCACATATATATAATTCTCATATATGAACCATATATTTCAAAAAACTGTTTCAGAGTAGACCAGCTTGTTATACTTACATAGCAAATAAAGGTTTAAAGCATTTTCAAATACAGAGTCTCATTTGATGACTCTGTAAGTTTTGTGAAACAGTAAGATATAGCTAACTGCAACTTGGAAGGAAAAATAATAATAAATTATATACCATAAAATGATAGGTGATTTATTTATGAACAGAAGCTAGTCTGTAGAAAAATTAAACACAAATCAAATTTTTGTTACCAAGTTATTTATACTATCTGTAATACTGTTTATCATTAAGGATTTGAAATTCTTCTAGAATACACTGTGATATGGGATTGGAAATTTACATTTCATCAGAGTGAAACTGAGATGAAATCTAACTACAAATCAGATGAAATTCTAACTACTAAGTGATGGTGTGAGCTAAATGGCAAAGTTTGTCAGTGATTTCTGAGGCTGGCAATTCAGAATGCTTTTCTTTAAACCTTCCATAACATCTTTAAAATAGATAAGAATATGTCTTTGATATGAAGTAAGCACATCCTGGCCAACACCTTGGATACATGGAAAGGTGGTTAGAACAGAAAACATTTAAGTATTCCTTTGTCCTTTGTTGATAAATAGGTACTGCCTTTTAAGGGCAGTGAAATACAGTAGTTGAAGTTCAAAACAGCCAAATTGGAGGCACAAACCGTACTTCTGCCCATTGTTCCTTTCAAAAAGTATCTTCAATCACTTTTATTTTTAGCTTTACAAAAACTCTTCATAATGTTGTAGATTTCTATTCTACAGTAAAAGAATTTCCTGAGAATTAATGAAAAGATGAAAGTGGGTTTAGGCTTTGTAGCATACTCAGCAATGGTTTTCATTCTTATCCCAGAATCAGAACACATACCTGAAGAGTAGACCTTTACAAGATGAGAACTCCAACTGAGTCCTTGCAGAAATACTGAGGCAAAAATAAGAACTTCAAAACAAAGGATATGCTTAACTTTAGATAGTGTAATCTTGGTTAAAAAGGAATTCATTGATAGACTTGCAAGCTAAAATACTGCCCTAGGCTTAACAGGAATCATTTCAAGAGGATAAAGTTGTGATTAAAATCTAAATTGATTGCTTAGCATTGATTGTATTAGTCCAAGGTTACTTTCACTATCAGCTTTGATTAGAGGGGGGAAAAAAGGAGAAAGAGGGGGTGAAGATAAAATCAATAGAATGGCAGAATGGGGGAAAAGTGAACATTTTCCATTGTTTCAGAAACCGAAAATGATAAATTGGTCTGTTTGAGAAAAATCAGAGACAAAAATCAAATCTGACTTTATTTCTACTCTTATTTGTCCCCCCTGCTCATGTCTCAAACCCCCAGACACATACATGCAGGAAGAGGATGAGATCCAAGATAATGTAACCAGAAGGTATGGTTCAGGTTACAGAGGTAATGGAAGACAAAAATAGCTTTGGTTCTGAAAGGATGCCTTCAGAAAAATGCAGTAACTATGATTATAATTAACATCTACAAGGGTTTTGGTAAATGGAATATAGTGGGCTGAGTTACAGTCATCAGATGATTGCTTCTTCCTTTTTTTTAAAAAATATTTATTTAGTTAGTTAGTTCATGGGCTTTCTAGTTGCTGACATGCAGGCTTAGTTGCCTCGTGGCATGTGGGATCTCAGTTCCCTGGTCAGGGATCCAATCCATGTCTCCTGCATTGCAAGGCAGATGTTAAAACACCAAAAAGTTTAAGTGATTGCTCTTTGCAATCTCATCCCATGGACTATACTGTGCATGGAATTCTCTAGGCCAGAGTACAGGAGTGGGTAGCCTTTCTCTTCTCCAGCAGATCTTCCCAACCCAGGGATTGAACCCAGGTCTCACACATACTGAAATGGGTAGCCTATCCCTTCTGCAGGGGATCTTCCCAATCCAGGAATCGAACCAGGGTCTCCTGCATTGCAGGAAGATTCTTTACCAACTGAGCTCTCAGGGAAGCCCAAACCACTGAACTACCAGGGAAGTCCACAATTGTCCTATGACATAGATGTGGCTATTGCCCCTTTTCTCTAGGTGAAAATAAAATGATCAATGAGTATAACCTGTTTCTTTCATAGATTTATTAAGTGACATAGCAGAAAATCCAAATTAGGCGTATTCAAAACTAGAGCTAGGGATATTAAGCCCAATGCTGTAGTAATACATTTCGAGTATGACTGAATTCTTTGAAAAATAGAGTGTTTTTTTAAAAAGTTAACATTATTGTTCAAAGCTAGGTGTTTTCTAAAATTAAATATATGTTTAGAAACTTTTATTCTCTATGACCTTCAAACTTTTATTATTTTTGCCTGATTACATAGTTAATACAGGCTTCTTGTAGCAGACATTTCAGAAATATCTTCTACTAAAAATAAACATTTTCAGTAATCCTTAAATCATGGAAAATATTCACTCTATCTGATTACTAAATATTTTCCCTGAAACTTTTAAAACCAGATATATTTGCAGAAGCTTTATAAAAATAGATTTTAGAAATGTAATAAAATACTTACCTGATAAACTATTAATGTGGATTGGAGTACCACCCTATTATCCATTACAGTAATATTTTTCAGCAAATCATAATGCATATTTGTAATAATTAGAATAAATTTGCAACACAAATCACCTCTTGACAGTTTAGGTCAAGATATGCTGCCAAATAATTTCAAGACCAATTAGTTTTTATCACAAATATGTCATGAAAAAAAATTAGAGCTCTATGTTTTTAGAACTGCAGATAGACGATTATGGAATTTTATGACACATATTTTTCCCTAAAACTTGATCTTTTTCACTTAATGATCTTTATTTTTTCTTTCAAAACTATATTTTATTGGCATCATAAATATATTTCCCGTGTACATTAAGATGGCTCACATAGATCTATTTGAACTTTTTGTTCCAGGATTTATTGATGGTCTTTTGCTACAATAAAAATGATAAAATATTTTTCAGTCTCTAACTCTGAGAAGTCACAAGCCATGCTTGGAAATGACAGAAAGAGCAGTGTGGACATAATTGTTGGAATGTGCTTTCATCTAAGCTCATAGAAAAGAACATCATCAAAACAAATCCCAAGGTCTTCATTCACCAGTTCTGGGCTATTGCACTTTGACCTGGAAAGATGCTGGTTCTGGAGGAAAAACTTGGTACCAGATTGTATCATGTCATGATTGCAAAATAATTAACCACCCAGAAATGGTAAGAACACAAGATATAAAATGTATTTGAAGAAAAGCCTATGATAGCAAATCAAATCTTGGATCACTCTCCCAAAACACTTTTCACCTCTAGGCTAAAATCAGTTGGAAACTCTGGCCATATTGACAGAGTAAAGTTTAGCCATCTTTCTTATGATCCACTTTTGTGTGACTATGTAAATAGAGAGAGAGAGAGCCACATTATTCATTTTAATAGCTGCATATTATTCCATTTTATGGATGTACCACAGTTTATTGCTGGTGATAAAAATTTATTTTGGTTATTTGTCAGACTAATTTTGACTCCATTCATCTTTCACATGGCTTTCATCACTTGTCATGATCTGAATGGCCCATGATTCAAATTATTTTTATAAGGTCACTTTCCTGGATATGCTTCTTGTCTAATAATTCAAAAACTAACATTCATCCTGGAAGATGCTAAGTGATTTCACACCTTTGTGGCCAAAATGCAAGCCATTTTATGAAGGAGCATACTATATTGCAAGAAACTTAAGGAGATCTTGAATACTGACTGATTTTCTTTCTAGACTAAAATAGGTGTGTCTGCTGCTGCTGCTAAGTCACATCAGTCGTGTCCAACTCTGTGTAACCCCATAGATGGCAGCCCACCAGACTCCCCTGTACCTGGGATTCTCCAGGCAAGAACACTGGAGTGGGTTGCCATCTCCTTCTCCAATACATGAAAGTGGAAAGCGAAAGTGAAGTCATTCAGTCATGTCCAACTCTTAGCGACCCCATGGACTGCAGCCTACCAGGCTCCTCCATCCATGGGAATTTCCAGGCAAGAGTATTGGAGTGGGTCACCAGTGTCTTCTCTGAAAATAGGTGTGTGACTTTGGGCAATTTATTAGTCTATCTGGGACTAAATAATTTCCTCTTTATAATACTACAAGTTGAAATAAATGGTTTCTAAAAGTGTACGACTCAAGGCAATTTTCTCTGAACATTTTTAGAATATAGGGCACAGAGAAAACAACATATTATTTTTGAGGCATATTAGGATAAATGCTAACCAACAAAGGTCCATCTAGTCAAGGCTATGGTTTTTCCAGTGGTCATTGGATATGAGAGTTGGACTGTGAAGAAAACTGAGTGCTGAAGAATTGATGCTTTGAATTGTGGTGTTGGAGAAGACTCTTGAGAGTCCCTTGGACTGCAAGGAGGTCCAACCAGTCCATTCTGAAGGAGATCAGTCCTGGGTATTCATTGGAAGGACTGATGCTAAAGCTGAAATTCCAATACTTTGGCCACCTCATGTGAAGAGTTGAGTCATTGGAAAAGACCCTGATGCTGGGAGGGATTGGGGGCAGGAGGAGAAGGGGATGACAGAGAATGAGATGGCTGGATGACATCACCAACTCAATAGATATGAGTTTGAGTAGACTCTGGGAGTTGGTGATGGACAGGGAGACCTGGTGTACTGTGAATCATGGGGTCGCAAAGAGTCAGACACGACTGAGTGACTGAACTGAACTGAACAAGGTTGTTACCAGGACCCACATGGACACCCTAAAAACTTTAGGGGATCCATATTCCTGGCACAACAATTGAGAAGTTTTGCTACAAAGTATTGATGGAGTATTTTGCCAGGCCAGTGAGTCCACTATTGGAGCCCTGTTACAGGCTTCTAGAATCAAACAGCTTTCTATTTCCCAAGGAGAATGTGATCTTGGAAAGCTGATTTTTCAAATTAGAAGACTTGAAGTAGGTAGAACAAAAGCCCATGATGGTCCAGCACACTTGCTTAGTATCTGCGCTGTCGTGTTGCTCGCTCCTTCTCAACCTGTAGCTTTAGCATGTTGCCCAGATGTTCTACTTTCAGTTACTTTGCCCAAACTCCAGCCAGAGGAGCTGAAGAGTGGAAAAATGATACATCTGTCTCCTTTAAAGAACACATTTCAGAATTCACAAGTAAAACTGCTTGCATCTCATTAGTTAGAAGGTACTCATGATCACACTCTATAAGAAAGGCTAGGAAATGCAGGTTTTAGTCCAAATGGCCAGGAGCCCAGTTAAAATTTATAGATTCTACTTTTAAGAAAATTGGGAGAGCAGATAATAAGGAACAACTAAAAGGTTGTTATTATGTATATCATTAGCATGTACAGCTCTGAAATAAATAGAATGGATTTTTGACCATTCTTCAATACCAATTGACTTACAGATTTTACTGCATTCAATATAATTTAATTCAGGCATCTATGCACTGGACATAGTCAAGGCATTTACATTTAAACCATCACTCTTATACTCAAGTGCTAAATGAACTTCATTTACTTTCTCTGAACCTCTATTAAGGTGAACGGATTAAACCAAAAAAACTTTACTGAATTCACTAACTCTAAAATATTGGAGTTTAGGCAACAGAATATGGATTTATTAACTTTATAAAATAAAATATAAGTAAATTACTTTTTATGATTTTTTCTCCCATTGTAATTTACATTGCAGAGTTAGTTAAGAAAATCGTTTCCAAAATGGTATTTGAAAGAAAACATTATTTTGAATGCTTTATAAGTAGAGGAAATAGCTTTATGGTTTTCTATAAGCTACTTGAAAATACAATTTCAAAAGGTTGAAATTTATTAAAAGGCAATGTGAAAAAATTAATGCCAAAAGATAGCAATTCTAATTTAGCATTCAGAAATATCACTTTGCATCTCGTCTCAAATATTCAGCACTAGATACACTTAATAATAGTTATGCAAGAAAGTTACAATCTATATAAAAACAAAAATGTTGCATGCTAAATTCAAAATTATTTGAGACACAATTCAAAATTATTTGAGACACAGACTTAACACTCTTCACAAAAATAACTCCAAATGGGTCATAGAGCTAAGTGTAAAATGAAAATAAATAAATAAACCTCCTAGACTATTACATAGGAAGTAAACTAAATGACTAGGAATATGGTAATGACTTTTTAGACATAATACTAAATACACAATCCATGAAATAAATATTTGATAAGCTGTACTTTATTACAATGAAAAATTCTGCTTTGCAAAAGACAATGTCAGGAGAATAAGACAAACCACTGAATGAGAGAAATCATTTTCAAAAGACATATCTGATAAAGGACTGTTATTAATAGTATACAAAACATTGTTACACCTCAACAAAAAGAAGACAAACTATCCAGTTAGAAAATGGGCCAAATATCTTAACAAACACCTCATCAAAGATGATATATGGGCGGAAAAATAAGCACATGAAAAGATGCTCCTATCATTTTTCATCAGGGAAATGCAAATCAAATAAGATACCACTACACAAATATTAGAACCATCAAATCCAGAATATTGACAACACCAAATGCTGGCCAGGACATGGAGTGACAGGAACTTTTATTTGTTGCTGCTCAGAATGCAAAATGGTATATTTTAGAAGCAGTTTGGCAATTTCATATAAAACTAAATACACTCACAATACAACCTAGCAGTCGCTTTCCTTGATATTTACCCACAGGAATTGAAGACTTATGACCACATGAGAACCTACATACAGATGTTTATAAAGATGCATTCATAATTGCCAAAGTTTGGAAGCAACGGAGATGTCATTTTATAAATTAAAGGATAAAACTTGAGACGATAGAATGTTAACCCCAATTGCTAAAAAGAAAAGGTAATAAGTCTCAAAAATACATGGAGAAATCTTAAATACATGTTACTAAGTGAAAGAAGCCAAGCTGAAAAAGCTTCAGACTGTATGATTCCAAATATATGACAATCCAGAAAAGGCAAAACTATGGAGACAGTAAATAGATTAGGGGTTACAGAGGAAGGAGAGATGGCTAGGCAGAGCACGGAGGATTTTAGGGCAATGAAGCTCTTATCTATGGCACCGTAACAGGGAGTTCAAGTTGTTACACCTCTGTCCAAACATGCAGAATGCACAGCACCAAGTGTGAGCCCTGATGTAAACTATGGAATTGGGCCATACTGATGTGCCAACCCATAATGAGGTGGGTTCATCTACTGCAACAAAACTACCATATGGAGACTGATGCTGATAGTTGGGGAGGTCGTGCATGTGTGAGGACAGGAAGTTTATGGAATATCTCTGTGTCCTAAATCTAAAATTATTTTTTAAAATGAAGTCTATTCAGAAAGGAAAAAAAAAAAGTTAAGCATAAATTATGCAACGTGTTGACATTAGGGAACACTGGGCTTTGAGTTTACTGGAGTTCTTTGGACTATGTTTCTAAATCTTGATTAAATAACTAAAACCATTATTTTCAAATAAAATATTTAAAAAAAGAAAACATGGAGACCATATGATCCCTAGTTATTTGCACATGAAAGATAAATGAATATAATCATACAAAGACTAGTTAGCATACAAATACTCTTATATATATGTGTACTTATATAAATATTATAAGTAATTATATAAGTATAAATATTATAAGTACTTTCTATAAGTATTATAAGTACTTATATAAATATAAATACTCTTATAATCATTATGATCTAGAAATAACCCAAATGTCCATCACTGCTACTGCTGCTGCGTCTCTTCAGTCGTGTCCGACTCTTTGCGGCCCCATAGACGGCTGCCCACCAGGCTCCCTGGTCCCTGGGATTCTCCAGGCAAGGACACTGGAGTGTTTGGCATTTCCTTCTCCAATGCATGAAAGTGGAAAGTGAAAGTGAAGTCGCTCAGTTGTGTCCGACTCTTTGCGACACCATGGACTGCAGCCTACCAGGCTCCTCTGTCCATGGGATTTTCCAGGCAAGCGTACTGGAGTGGGGTGCCATTGCCTTCTCCAATATTCATCACAGGTTAGTAAAATAATTCTGGTGTGTGTATATATATATATATATATATATATATATATACACTATTCAGCAGTAAGAAGGAACAAACTATTGATATGCACAAAAATATTTTGGATAAATCTCAAAATAATAATGAGTACAAGAATAAAAGTATACATTCTATGATTTAATTTGTATAATATTCTTGTAAATACAATCTAATTTATAGTTAGAGTAGATTGATTAGATTAATTAGCTAATCTCCAGGCTAGAATATTGGAGTGGGTAGCCTTTCCCTTCTCCAGGGGATCTTCCCAACCCAGGGATCAAACCCAGGTCTCATGCATTGCAGGCAGATTCTTAATTAGCTGAGAGACCAGGGAAGCCTCAATCTATAGTTACAGAAATTATTTGCCTAGGTATACAAGAGGCCTGGTAGAGAAGATGGGAGGGAAGAATTACAAAAGAACAGGAGAAAACTGTCTCAAATGATGTATATGTTAATTATATTGATATGAAAATGACTTCAAATATATATTTTTCATACATATAGTTGGTAAGTTATATATATATACATATATTTTATATTATATGTTAATGTATTTTGTATACTTTATGTTTTGTATAAATATATTTTTGACAATTTGATGGTTTTATACATCAAATCTATATCAAAACTTATTAAATTATACACTTCACATGCATCTGGTTTATTATATGGCAATTAACTAAATTATCAAAAATAAATTGAGAAAACATTCACTTAAGTGCCATTTGGAAAGATTTCATTCCTACCGTTACATACTTCAAATTTGGTAAACATAGATCTACCATGTATATCTGAGACGAGAATGGGCTGTGTGTTATTCACATGAATCAGTCATTATCTTTTCAAAAACAGAATAGTTTAGGAGTAGCAAAAGTTCTTACTTCAGTTTCCCCTAATGAATCTGAGGTAGAGCTCAGAAGTTTTAGCTCTTTTCACAATTTAACAAATTGCTTTCAAACTCTGATGTTTTTATTTTTGTTCATAATTTTCTTTAATTTTTATTGGAGTATGTGCTGTGCTAAGTCCAACTCTGTGAGACCCTATGGACTATAGCCCACCAGGCTCCTCTGTCCACAGGATTCTCCAGGCAAGAATACTGTAGTGGGCTGCCATGCCTTTCTCCATTACTGGAGTATAGTCATAATGTTGTGTTAGTTTCTGTTGTACAGCAAAGTGAAGAATCAGTTATATGTATGCATACATCTCTTTTTTAAGACTTCCTTCACATTAGGTCACCACGGAGCACTGAGAAGAGTTCCTTGTCGTATACAGTAGGTTTTCATTAGTTACCTATTTTACACATAGTAGTGTATATATGTCGACTCCAATCTCCCAATTTATCCGACTCCCCCTTTCCCCCTTGCTGCTGCTGCTGCTAAGTCGCTTCAGTCGTATCCGACTCCGTGCGACCCCATGGACAGCAGCCCACCAGGCTCGTCCGTCCCTGGGATTCTCCAGGCAAGAACACTGGAGTGGGTTGCCATTTCCTTCTCCAATGCATGAAGGTGAAAAGAGAAAGTGAAGTCTCTCAGTCGTGTCCGACTCTTAGCGACCCCATGGACTGCAGCCTACCAGGCTCCTCCGCCCATGGGATTCTCCAGGCAAGAACACTGGAGTGGGTTTCCCCCTTGGTATCCATAAATTTGTTCTCTATGTCTGTGTCTGTTTTTCTGCTTTGCATACATGTTTATCTGTACCATTTCTCTAGATTTCACATATAAACAGTATTACACAATACCTGTTTTTTTCTCTTTCTGACTTACTTCACTCTGTATGATATTCTCTAGGTCTATCCATGTTTTGGCAAATGGCACTATTTTATTCCTTTTTATGCCTGAATAATATCCATTGTTACCATACAAGATCTTCCCAAGAATCACCTGGGTACAAAATTTATAGATATTCTGTCTTTTGTCAGCCACTAGCAATGCACTGCTTCCCTGATTGCTCAGTTGGTAAAGAATCCGCCTGCAATGTGGGAGACCTGGGTTTGATCCCTGGGTTGGGAAGATCCCCTGGAGAAGGGACTGGCTACCCACTCCAGTATACTGGCCTGGAGAATTCTATGGACAGTCCATGGGATTGCAAAGAGGTGGACACAACTGAGCAACTTTCACTTTCAGTAATGCATTGATATAGTCAGCATTTTAGAAAAGTGTTAAAATGCATTTGATGAATATTTCAAGTATATATAATTTTGCTTAACAAAGTGCTCTGTGCATATTCTTAATTTTTAGAGAAGTGAATTTCTACTGTAACCTATGATTTTCTGAAAGTGAAAGTGAAGTCACTCAGTCATGTCCAACTCTTTGTGACCCCATGGACTGTAGCCTACCAGGCTCCTCTGTCCATAGGATTTTCCAGGCAAGAGTACTGGAGTGGGCTGCCATTTCCTCCTCCAGGAGATCTTCCCGACCCAGGGATTGAACCCAGGTCTCCCACACTGTAGGCAGACACTTACTGTCTGAGCCACCAGGGAAGTCCTAGGTCTTTGCAATGTTTGCAAAATATAGAAAGTCCTACAATTTCCTATGTCTTTGCAAAGAGGGCTGCTAGCCGAAATCAGATCATCAGATTAAGTGATTTTACAATTTTTTTTCTGGTAATGCAAAATCAAAATAATTACCAGAGTAAACAGGTATTTATGTTTACTATAATCTTTTATTCTAATTTTTTTCAATAAATTACAATGAGAGTACACAAAATGTCCCTTAGAATTTGATTCTGATATGTAAAGAAGATTATTCATCACTAAATAAGTGAACATTTGCAAACTGCTTAAAAATTTGTTGGCATAAAGAACACTCTATATAAATGTCTGGTAAAAATTAATAAATACTTTTTAAAGGCATTATGATTAATCATATTTCCCATGTGTCATAAAATTATATAATGTTGATCCTCTAAATACAGCAATTCTTCAGGCTCTGTTCTTTATATGCATAACTAGATTGAATTTCAAGAACTGGCTTTTATCCTCCTCACCACTGGCTTCTTTACTTCACCTCAGCCTTCTACTCCTCCTCTACCGCTCACTAGGCTATTCATGGCTCAGCCTTCACCAAAGGGAATGTAGTATGGAAGATGCAAAAAAAATATTTAATTTGGTAAATATAGTTAATCTGGTGTCAGCACCTTCTGGTATTGAAAGATACTCAGGATGCTCCTTTCTCTCAAGGGGTTGAATTTTGGGTAACCCTTGCCCATCTCCTTCATCATCATTCATTCCTGGTGTTGACTCACTTGTTACATATTTTTGGGGATGTGGAGGATTCAATCTCTGGATAGAAGAAACAATGTTAGAAGTCCAAATCTTGTCTGGGAGAGATTTAATTCTCCATCTCCTTTGGGGACAAGTTATTGGCACATGATAAAATGCTTCAGTGATTGTCGATGAACTTTCTTTGAATTAATGCTTATTCTAGGAAACTAGGTACTCATCTGCCCTATGAATGTCAATGGACATTAGTCTATTGTCATTCGAGTCTAGGTGCTTTAACTAGGTACTCTTTCCATTTGCTTTAAATAATTGGTGTCTTACAAGTCTCTTTTTCTCAGTAAACGATGCCACCAAGACAGAATCTTCCAAGAAGCCTAGTAGAGGTCTTTTCTACTGACTTAACATTGCCACCGAAACAGACTTGTAACTAACTAAATTACCTAAAATGTTTTCTTCAGCATATGATTCCACCACTCCATGCGTATTTCTGCCCCTAAATTCCACGCAGATTCTTTCCAGTTAACGTCCCCAGGCAGAATTCCCAAAGAGACTCCCTTCATGAGATTATGTGCCGTGCTGTACCTAGTCGCTCAGTCATGTCTGACTCTTTGCTACCCCATGAACTGTAGCCCACCAGACTCCTCTGTCCATGGGATTCTCCAGGCAAGAATACTGGAGTGGGTTGCCATGCCCTCCTCCAGGGGATCTTCCTGACCCAGGGATCAAACCCAGATCTCCCACATTGCAGGTGGATTCTATACCATCTGAGCCACCAGGGAACCCAAGGATACTGGAGTGGTTAGCCTATCCCTTCACCAGGGGAACTTCCCGACCCTGCAATCGAACCAGGGTCTCCTGCATTGCAGGCAGATTCTTCACCAGCTGAGCTACCTAGGAGCCCTCATGAGATTATACCTTTGGTCATCTTTTGCAGAGTCCACTCCAGACAGAGAAGTATTTGCTTTGTCTTATGACTATAAGTGAATGTGTAGTTCAGACCCAAACATGTAGTTCAGACCCATTCTCACCTTTGGAGTGTTCCAGGCAAAAGGTATATACTTGATTCTCTCTCCTTCATACCCCAGATGACACATGACAAGTTTTATAAAGGGGTATATTAAAGACTCATTTCTTGTTCCCATCCTGACAGAATACAGAACTTATCAGTCATTCAATATTTCCCTCCCAAGAAATACTCAACATTGGTGTTGATAATAATCAGTCTTGCCTCAACCCTTCCACCATGTTTGGCTTCAGTCTGAGTAAAGACCCAGATGACCAAACAGAGAAAAGTCACCACGATGGCAAGTTGAAACAGACAATCAAACACAGCTATTTAAAAGAAAACATATTGACACTTAATTGTATTTAATTTGAACACTTCAATTGTATTTAGTTTGAAGCCCAAACCAAGACATCAAAACAGTCTTTTTAACATTCAATTAAATGCAAAAGTAACACAATGTCTTCCATGTTACACAAGGCTGCTCCTTGCAGACATCCCAGAAGAAAACTCAGTGGATTCTTTGCTTCAGTGGTTCTTATAAATGACTTTATAGTAAAAGTCACTGATAAAGTTTGCTCATCGAAGAACAAAACATCTTGCTATTTATCATCAAAAAAGAAAAAGAATGAAAACTTGTTATTTTTACATAGGGCACACTAAGATGAAACCATTCTTTATCATGAAAAGATTAAAAAATGTCGGCCAGAGTTTATAAACAAAATGTCTGAAAAACAAATGTTTAGAATTAAAAATGCATCCTTTTTTGTCATAAGAAACTGAAAGTTACTGAATTCGCACTGAATCACATTTAGTTTATTATTTCTAAGCATCTTTTATGACCAGCCCTGGGACTTTTTATGAGAAGTAACTTATAAGTAAGGGAAACAAGCATCTTCTGCTTTGGAGAGTTCTTTTGTTGTCCTAATAGTCCTAATAAACTGTCTCAAGGTGTCCTGGAAATTAAAACATTTTCACATTTGAACTAGAGCGCCTACCTGAAGCCTTTACTAAAATCCTTTTTCAGATCTCTTCTGACTGTTTATTATAATATAGAGTACCTGCATCAATAATTCATTCTTATTTTGAGTGGCACATGCAGAGAAAACCTTCAGTTTTTTGCTGTATCTTAACAATTAACATAATTATTGTATTTTTACATTAGACATGAGCACAGATTTTTCTTGCCTATTTTCTGAAAGATTTTATGTTATTTTATTCATTCAAGAGTTCACAGTGTTTCACATTCTAGAATCTAGTAACAGTGTGTAAGTTTTAAAGCATGTTTATAATCTTTACAGACAAACAAGGAAATGCGTTAGCTCAGGATTAATCTTTCTTACTTTTCCCTATGAACTTATTTGACTACTGAAATTCATGTTAGCTTAAGTTAGGCCTTACCATTCTATTTTAGAAAAAAGACTGTCCATAGTATTGCCTTGAGTAGTGAATGAATGGAAGCATGAAATCATCTTTACACACTTAAAATGAAGTTTGGGAGACATGTGAGTTCTAAATTATGTAGAACGTGCTTTAGTGCCGGTGGCGTTAGTTCTACATTTAACTTTCTTATCAAACATTTTACTCACTGGAGGAAGTTGAAAATTTCTGTTTCTCCAGTTGTAAGAACTCCAGATTAATCTCTTGAAAACATCCAAAAATGCAGAGAGCATTTGTATCAGATATAGCAAAGGTTACTGTATTAAAAAAAAAAAAAGTGAAGAACAGGTTCTTTCACAGGCTTTGGTCAGACATATCTGGGTTCAAATTGTGACAAATTCTTTTCCATATTTCATCCAAATTTACTTGTGGTATGACCTTGAGAAATTTTCAGTTAAAAATTTCTGAGCCTGCTTTCTCAGTCTCAGAATGGGATTAATAATAATGGCTTAGCCAAAAGGCTCATTTGGGTTTTTCTATAAGATGTTATGGAAAACCTGAACTTTTTAGCCAAACTAATATTTATTTAGTTTGAAATGCTGTGTAGGGGATTATATAGAATAAAGTAGCTAAAGTTCACTATGAGTTCCAGAACAGTTTTTTCAGACTTCAGTATGTATTCAAATCACCTGGGGATTTTGATTAACTGTAGCTTCTGATTCAGTGGGTTTAAGCTGGGAACCAAGATTCTGCATTTCTAAGAAGACCCTGGTGGTACGAGAACTCCACACTGAGTACCAAGGTCCTAGAAGTTCCCCATTAAGTATTATCCATTTTATCTTTATAACAATTGCTTTCCAAACAGGCCAAAATATTCTCATTCTATACAGAAAATAACAAATCTCTCCATTTTTATATTAGTAATCAATTACTCTCAGTCATGCATTTTAGATTTCACAAACCAGTTGACATGTGCCAAGAATTAAATAGGGGCTTCTCTGGTGGCTCAGCAGTTAAGAATCCACCTGCCACTGCAGGAGACATGGGTTCAATTCCTGGGTCAGGACGATCCCCTGGAGAAGGAAATGGCAACCCACTCCAGTATTCTTACCTGGGAAATCCTATGGACAGAGGAGTCTTGAGGCTACAGTGCATGGGATCTCAAAGAGTCAGACATGACTTATCCACTAAACAACCACAAAGGGATAACAAAAGTTAGTCAGAATTTTTGTTACCTGTAACTCAAGTTCTAAACAAAAGAGAAACTATCATTTTTTAAAAGAACTTAAATAAGGTTTATAAAAGTATCAGGCGCAAACACAGAGACTTCATTCTGTTCTAATGTCATCAATTGCTGGAGGTTTTATAGATCTTGGGAAATTCTATGAAGAGGCAAAGACAGACTGACATTGTTTTGTTGTTCAGTTTTTTGTTTATTTTAAGATACTTTTTAGTTTATTTAAAGATACTTTTTTGTTTAAGATATTATTGGCACAAAAGAGTGCCATAAGCAATAAGGAAATTGACAGAACACCGAATCCTCTTTAGAGGAAAAGTGATAAGCTACAGGCAAAGGAGTGCTGAGACACAGACGAAACGAACTTAGGTAGTCAGAGCAAAAATTGCTGTCTGATGGAATCCAAGCAGCAAGAACCTCATTTTGTAAAATACTTGATGACTTTTCAGAGCGTTATAGCATTTGGGCTTTATGTTGCATGATATCCACCCAGTGACAGGCTGACCCTCTTCTTTCCCAAGAAGTTATCAGTTTTCTGTAGAAAAGTAATTCTGTGGCTGTCTTGCCAAAGATGAACTCATGAATCAGTGATGTGGGCAGAGGCGGCATCCCAGATAGCATTCTGAAAAATCCATAAATTCTTTAAGAAAGACTCTTCTCTGCTGCTGTCAAGTGCTATTATGCCTAAATCATGCAATTCTATTTGGAAACTCGAGGTGGTCTGGAAAAGCGCCCTAAGGAGCTAAGAGAAGAGAAAAGTATGAAAGTAAAAATGCCAGGGAGACAAGATATTTTATTTTTGCACAAAGGTCACGAAGAAAGATGTAGGACATGTCACTGTTCAGCAACAGTTTAAAACACTACGATTTAATTTAGACCTG
Source organism: Nanger dama (assembly GCA_917880005.1). Lineage (NCBI taxonomy): Eukaryota > Metazoa > Chordata > Mammalia > Artiodactyla > Bovidae > Nanger > Nanger dama. The sequence goes on from CAKJTW010000030.1 coordinate 10,326,020, forward strand.
ATCTGTATTCACTGTCAATGAGATATGAAATTTTAGGATCAATAAGCAATACACTCTAAGTTAAACTTTAAGAAGCAACAACCAAAGGGTCTCAAAGTGGAAAAAAAGTAGTGTCTAAGAGTTTCAGCTTTTGAAGAACAGAACAGCATGCATATATAAGCTATCTTATTGGGTAGCTTGTTCTGTGTGTGTGCTCAGCTGTGTCATATTCTTTTACGCCATAAGGAATATAGCTTTCCAGTTTCCCCTGTCCATGCAATCTTCCAGACAGGAATATTGGAGTGGGTTGCCACTTCCTACTCCGGGAATCTTTCTGACCTGGGGTTGAACCCACCTCTCTTGCATCTCTTGCATTGGTGGGTGGAATTTTTACATACTGGTTCCACTTAGGAAGCTGTTTTTACTTAGAGATTCATTCATAAGTTTGTTACATCTAATATACATTTAAGGGTAGGAATTTACTTACATATAAAACCTCACATGCTTGGTACTTAGTTTAGTTCACAGCATATAAAGGGCTTCCCAGGTGGTGCTAGGGGTAAAGAACTCATTTGCCAGTGCAGGAGAGATAAGAGATGTGGGTTCGATCCCTGGGTCTGTAAGATTCCCTGGAGTAGGAAATGGCAACACACTCCAGTATTCTTGCCTGGAGAATCCCCATGGACAGAGGAGCCTGGTAGGCTACAGTCCATAGCGTTGCAAAGAGTTGGACATGACTAAAGTGACTTACGGAGAAGGCAATGGCACCCCCACTCCAGTATTCTTGCCTGGAGAATCCCATGGACAGAGGAGCCTGGTGGGCTGCAGTCCATGGGGTCGTGAAGAGTCGGACATGACTGATCAACTTCCCTTTCACTTTTCACTTTCATGCATTGGAGAAGGAAATGGCAACTCACTCTAGTGTTCTTGCCTGGAGAATCCTGGGGATGGGGGAGCCTGGTGGGCTGCCGTCTATGGGGTCACACAGAGTTGGACACGACTGAAGTGACTTTGCAGTAGCAGCAGTAAAGCAACTTAGCATGCATTCATGCACAGCGTATAATAGTTGGTTAATAGTTGGAATATATTTCAAATATATTAGGAAGAAAGAATCAATGATTTTAAGCATGGAGTTGGTTATTGGATGGCATCACAGATTCTATGGACATGAGTCTGAGTGAACTCCGAGAGATGGTGATGAACAGGGAGGCCTGGCATGTTGTGATTCATGGGGTCGCAAAGAGTCAGACATGACTGAACTGAACTGAACTGAAGATAAATTTTGAGAATTTAAAAGAAATACTATTTAGATGGAGTATAGTGAGGATGACTTATCTCTGGTCCACAGTATCTGGAACCTCAGCTACAACACGGAGAAGGCAATGGCAACTGACTTCAGTACTCTTGCCTGGAAAATCCCATGGGTGGAGGAGCCTGGAAGGCTACAGTTCATGGGGTCGCAAAGAGTTGGACACAACTGAGCGACTTCACTTTGACTTTTCCCTTTCATACATTGGAGAAGGAAGTGGCAACCCACTCCAGTGTTCTTGCCTGGAGAATCCCAGGGATGGGGGAGCCTGGTGGGCTGCCGTCTATGGGGCCGCACAGAGTCAGACATGACTGAAGCGACTTAGCAGCTGCTTCTGCTAATATTCCAACATATTCCATCATATTCCATCATATATATGTATCATATCTTCTTTATCAGTCCCTCTGTTGATGGACATTTAGGTTGCCTCTGCTGCTTCTGCTACTGCTAAGTCGCTTCAGTCGTGTCCGACTCTATGTGACCCCATGGACTGCAGCCTACCAGGCTCCTCCGTCCATGGGATTCTCCAGGCAAGATCAGTGGAGTGGGTTTCCACTTCCTTCTCCATTGCATGAAAGGGAAAAGTCAAAGTGAAGTCACTCAGTCGTGTCCGACTCTTCGCTACCCCATGGACTGCAGCCTACCAGGTTCCTCCATCCATGGGATTCTCCAGGCAAGAGTTCTGGAGTGGGGGTGCCATTGCCTTCAGCTACAACAACTCAAAAGGTTAGAGTGACTCAAGAAGATGGGGGCTTAAGTCATCTGAAGGTTTATTCATTCATTTTTGTGTTATATGCCTGGGACCTGGGATGAAATAATTCCAAGGTTATGTTCATCTGAAGCCTGTCAGCTAAAGCACAAACTTGTGGCTTTTTCACATGACTTGGGCTCCCAGTGCTTTGCTGGGTCCCAAGAGGAAACACCCTTCTAAGAGAGGCTGATCTGAGAGAGTTCCGAGGTAGAAGCTGCATAGACTTCTCTGAACCAGTCTACAGGTGTCATATAGGATCACATCTGACTCCTCCTCCCTGATATAGACAAGTCACTAAGTCCAGCCTAAATTCTATGGAAGTGAAATGAAGCCCCACCTCTCGAAAGGGGAGTGGCAAGGTCACACTGCAGAACAGCATGTGGGATGGGAGAGACAACTGTGGCTATCTTTAGAATATGCAATCTGCTACACATATATCATGTTCCTAACTAAATGTGATACCAAAGGATAGATAATGCTAATAATGGGGATTTTAAGATACAACTATTAAAGTCATAGGTATGTTATCAATTTAATACCAATTTTTCTAGAGAATAGTCATTTTAATAATGATACATTGTCCACCTTCAGCAAAGTTAAATTTATATATTTATTCCTGTAACATTTATTCCATGACCAGAAAAGTCAGCTACTACCTTAGAAGTATAATTTGATTGGAGTTTTATAGACAGACAGGGAGTAAATATTAATACCTTGATTTTTACAAATGAGAAAACTGAGATACACAGTCAGCAAAATGTATGGAAAAATTATAGAAATAAAAATAGCATATTAGCTCAGAGAAGATAGATTATACTAATAGGGTTGCATGCAAACAAATTTTTAACAGAATAGTATGTGTATGTAAAGTCTAAAAGGAGATGGTTTGGTTTATTTATCAAATGGGGCTCTAAAATTCACTTACTACTTAATGTAGGTGAAAATTACTGTCAGTACAGTTATTTTTTTTAGTAAACTTTTAATTTTAGAACAATTGTAAATTTACAGAAAAATTGTGACGATAGCATGGAGACATATATCATACCCAGATTTTCTTATAATTAATGTCCACACTGGTGTGGAACATTTCTCGCCATTAAGGAGCTAATATCACCACATTCTTATGAGGAAAGTCTATAGTTATGCTTTCTTGGTTTTTACCTAATGTCCTTTTTATCTTCTAGGATCCACCCAGGTACCAAATCACAAGTAGTCACTCCATCACTTTAGGCCCCTCTTGCCTGGGATAATGTCTTAGACTTCCTTGTTCCTAATGACCTTGACAGTTTTGAAGATGATAGTTCATGTATTTGCAGTGTGTCTTTAAATGCAGAATTACCCGATGCTTCTCTCGTTTGTGAGCTGGGGTTATGGGATTTTGAGAAGAAGACCACAGCAGTGAAGTGGAATTTTCATCAGATCAGGGTGCCTAGCTAAGCTAGTGCTGTGGGATATTTTACTGTAGAATGACTCTTCCTCTCACCTTTGAGGATTCATATGAACAGCTCATATTTGAGGAGTGAGGATTTATATTCCATCCCATTGAGGGCAAGTATCTACATAGATTATTTGGATTTCTTTGGCATAAAAGACTTTTCTATTATCTCCTACTTATTTACCCAGTCATTTATTTAGGAGTATTGAGTCATGGATATTTATTTCACTACTTTATGTTAGAAGGCAATGCTATTTATCTTGTTCAATTTTTCTCAGTTTGGGGCACTGTGAGTTCTTTCATTGGCTTCTGGGCCCCTTTAGCATTTCTCTGATACTGTAAGGCTTTTTTGAACACTTTTCTATTTTCTAGCACTATAAGATACTACAGATCATCATGTATATTTCGTCTCAGTCCTAGATTCAGCCGTTTATCTAAGGAGTCCTTTACTCTTTTATTGAAGAATCACATTAGAAACCAGGATCTGAATGCTAGATTTTTTCCTACATAAGAAAATGCAAAAATTACATACCTACATACATTTTAAAAAGCTTCCCTCAATAGTAACATATTAGAAAACTATAGGACATTATTGTATCCAGAAAACTTTTTATTTTCATTATATAAAAATTAATTCTACTTGGATTATTTAATATTCTGTTTATGTTCACTTCATAAAGAATAAGCTGAAATATGAATAAATTTAGAAACATCTTTTGGAACTCAGGGTAGATAGAGCTTGGTCATCCAGATGAGTACCAGTCAGTAGGATGCTCTGAGGAACTAAGGCTGCTATTGGAGCTCCCATCTTTTATGGAGCTACCCTCTCCACTTTTTCTCTATATCTGCCCCAATTTTCCCTCTTTTCTCTCTTTTTCTTCTATCTCTATACATACATAAATATAAATGTGTATATACATATATTCTACATAAATATATATATATATATATATATATATATATATACACCCCCGGATGGTTGATTTAATTCACATATTTTAGATTTTCTTGTTATTCATCAATATTCCTTGATACTGATGATACTGATTGCCCTCATACTTGCAGATAAGTTTTCTTAACTGTGAACATCAAGGAAGAATTGGAGATATAAGAACCTTCCTTTCAAATATGTCCTTATGATTCTTTTATTAAATTTCCTTATTATTAGCATAGAAATTTTTGAAATCTTCATGTTAACAACTTATCCTATAATAATAAAAAGCAAATAAAAATAAAAATGCATAAAACTATGTCTCCATGTGCCCTGTCTGTACCTATGAGACAATGCCCACCCTACATTGAGGCTGTTACTTTACTCGGTTCTGATTTTCTACTTCATGAACACTCATCTTCCTCAAGTAAGTAGCAAGGTTGTGATGATATCTTTCAAGTTCTCTCTGCATACAGATCCTCACCTTGATTATAAGACTACATTAATCAAGTAGTAATCACCTAAACAATAAAAATTGCACATGAACACTGATAGAAAACCAACCACAACAGTAAAGGGAGAGAAACTTTCACCAGATTGATTATATTTCACAGACTGATTACATTTTTGCAGCCAAAGATGTATAACTTCTATACAGTTAGTATAAACAATACCAGGAGCTGACTGTGGCTCAGATCATGAACTTCTTATTGCCAAATTCAGACTTAAATCAAAGAAAGTAGAGAAAATCACTAGACCATTTGGTAATGACCTAAATTAAATCCCTCACGATTATACAGTGGAAGTGAGAAATAGATTCAAGGGATTAGATCTGACAGACGGAGTGCCTGAAGAATATGGACAGAGGTTCATGACATTGTACAGGAGGCAGGGATCAAGAACATCCCTATGGAAAAGAAATGCAAAGGACAAAATAGTTGTCTGAGGAGGCCTTACAAATAGCTGTGAAAAGAAGAGAAGCAAAAGGCAAAGGAAAGATACACCTGTTTGAATGCAGAGTTCCAAAGAACAGCAAGGAGAGATAAGAAAGCCTTCCTCAGTGATCAATGCAAAGAAACAGAGGAAAACAATAGAATGGGAAAGACTAGAGATCACTTCAAGAAAATTAGAGAGAGCAAGGGAACATTTCATGCAGAGATGGGCACAATAAAGGACAGAAATAGTATGGACCTAACAGAAGGAGAAGATATTAAGAAGAGATAGCAAGAAAACACAAAAGAACTGTATAAAAAGATCTTCATGACCCAGATAATCATGATGGTGTGATCACTCACTTAGAGCCAGATATCCTGGAATGCGAAGTCAAGTGGGCCTTAGGAAGTATCACTAAGAACAAAGTTGTGGAGGTGATGGAATTCCAGTTGAGCTATTTCAATGCTAAAAGATGAGGCTGTGAAAGTGCTGCACTCAATATGCCAACAAATCTGGAAAACTCAGCAGTGGTCACAGGACTGGAAAAGATCAGCTTTCATTCCAATCCCAAAGAAAGGCAATGCCAAAGAATGCCACAATTACACTCGCTAGTAAAGTAATGCTCAAAATTCTTCAAGTCAGGCTTCAATAGTACATGAACCGTGAATTTCCAGATGTTCAAGTTGGATTATAAAAGCCAGAGGAACCAGAGATCAAACTGCCAACATCCGTTGGATCATGGAAAAACCAAGAGAGTTCCAGAAAACATCTATTTCTGCTTTATTGATTATGCCAAAGCCTTTAACTGTGTGGATCACAACAAACTATGGAAAATTCTTAGATGTGGAAATACCAGACCACCTGACCTGCCTCGTGAGAAATTTGTATTCAGCTCAAGAAGCAACAGTTAGAACTGGACATGAACAACAGACTGGGTCCAAATCAGGAGAGGAGTACGTCAAGGCTGTATATTGTCACCTTGCTTATTTAACTTATATGCAGAGTACATCATGAGAAATGCTGAGCTGGATGAAGCACAGGCTGGAATCAAGACTGCTAGGAGAAATATCAATAACCTCAGATATGCAGATGACACCACCCTTATGGCAGAAAGTGAAAAAGAACTAAAGAGCCTCTTGATGAAAGTGAAAGAGCAGAGTGAAGAAATTGGCTTAAAACTCAGCATTCAGAAAACTAAGATCACGACCTCTAGTTCCGTCAATTCATAGTAAATAGAGGGGTAAAATAACAGACTTTAGTTTGGAGGGGGGCTCCAAAATCACTGCAGATGGTGACTGCCACCATAAAATTAAAAGATGCTTACTCCTTCGAAGAAACGTTATGACCAACATAGACAGCATATTAAAAAGCAGAGACAGTCTTTGCCAACAAAGGTCCATCTAGTCAGAGCAGTGGTTTCTCCAGTAGTCATGTATGAATGTGAGAGTTTGGCTACAAAGAAAGCTGAGCATCGAAGAACTGATGCTTTTGAACTATGGTGTTGGAGAAGACTCTTGAGAGTCCCTTGGACTGCAAGGAGACCCACCTGTCCATCCTAAGGGAAATCAGTCTTGAATATTCATTGGAAGGACTGATACTGAAGCTGAAACTCCAATACTTTGGCCACCTGATGCAAAGAATGGACACATTTGAAAAGACCCTGATGCTGGGAAAGATTGAAGGCGGGAGGAGAAGGGGACAACAGAGGAATGAGATGGTTGGATGGCATCACTGACTCAATGGAAATGAGTTTGAATAATCTCCGGGAGTTGGTGATGGACAGGGATGCCTGGCATACTGCAGTCCATGAGGTCACCAAGAGTCAGACACGACTGAGCAAGTGAACTGGACTGAACTTTCACCAGTTTTAAAACTTGCAGAAATGGGTAGTATCATATTTCTAACCAATCAAATCCTTCACTTGAATTATTTAGTGAATAAGAACAATGTTAAAATTATAAACATAAAAGTATAATTAATACCAGTGTTTTCACTTTCCAAATTTATTCAAAGCTATGAAATAAAAGGTATTCTTGTATAAATTTAGATGCATCTTTTCTTAAGACAGTTTGGCATTTGACAGATTTGAAATCAGCTCTTTACCACTGCCTAGGGTTAGGGAGTTACAAATAGCTAGTGATGGAACTCACATATTTCCATTTTAATTAGATTTTAACTTAGTCATTCTTTGTATTCTTTATGTACAACATTTAGAATTTGAAAAGCAGCCCTGCTAAATAAGTGAAGAATAAAATCAAATAAGAAATCCAAAGCCTTATGTTCCCATCCCTGGCTGTGAAATGTCAACATGCATTACAATCATAATTTATGAATAAATATTAAATTAAATGCTAGAGAATAAAAATATTATGGTTTATTAATGACTTACAATATTTATCAGATAGACTTGAAAGCTTCTAAAACAAGATATTTTATGTAAAAATCTCTTTCTCTACTGACAACGACAAGCAAATCAACTGAAGGAGGAAGACACTAATAACTGCATGCCCTTCTCATTTGTGATGCAATCAGTTCTGAAGATGAACTTCAGAGATAAGAAATGATAAATAATAACAAAGTAGATAATGTTCCTCTAAAAGAAAGGTTTAATAGTGATCTGGATCTCATGAAAATGAAACTCTGTATTTAAGGATGAGTTTTATGACTAAAAAAAAAGGAAAGCAAACAAACAGTTGGTTTCTCTTTTTAAATGTCACTGTAATAGATTTCTACCAGTTAGTTCTGTAGTTTTATCACTTCTAGTCTATCCCTAAAGATAGGGGAAAAAAGAGCTTTTATTTCTTAATATCAACTAATCTGGTAATTTGAAATAGAGTCACTAAAACAGTGGCAAAAGATGAGAAAATGTTATGAATCAATTAAAACAACACCCTTGACAAGAGTCCTGACTTACACACTGCAAAAGGACTCATTCTCTTTCCTTTTCTTTGGCTCTTGTATCCGAGCATGTGAAATTCTATGCTGATGCTCTATGTAATTCTCTGCAGAATGAAAATCAAAAGATTTAAGTATTAGCTTCCTAACACTCTGGTGTTTTTATTGGGCAGTCTTTTGTCCTTTTGCTTAAATGTTTCTCCTTGTCAAATTACTTTTTCTCTATTATCTGTTCTACATCTATAAAATATAAACAGTCCATCTAGCCATTAGTTATAATTTCTCCAAAAAAGCAAACAAATGCTTCCAAGCACATGGAAGAGCAGGTGGGAGATAGTGGGCTATTTTTCTCTTTGGTTATAGAAAGTGTACATCTCAAAAACTTTGCAAGAAGGTGTGGAAATTGTCTCCAACCACAACCGTGACATATTAAATTTCAATCAGAGAATAAGGGTAACAAGTAAAAGCACAGTAAAAGGAAACTTTAAATTCTCCTCCTGAATAGTACCTTCCACTTCTCTATTTCTACATTTTATCTCTTCCTATAAAAACAGAAGTTGTTCTCAATCTATAACTTCAGATTTATCCACTGAAGCACCAAAGACATTCCATTTCTCTTCAAAACACTGAAACTGCAGTTTAGATAGTTTGCCATCAATTGACAGTACCATCTGAAGCCCCATGATTGAAATGAGAAAGCATCAATTAGGTCAAACAGTTAAAAAGAATGCTAAATATTTGTAATTATAAATTATCTATGAATCAAAACACAAAACATGTTATATACTCATTACAGAGCAACTCTCTGACTTGGAGAGAAATTTGGTAGTTCTTTCATTTCTCCAATACCTCATGGACTTAATTTTCTCAATTCATGGAGTGTGTTCCTCTCTCCTGGAGATAAAGTCACACCATCCTTGCTCACAGGAGCCTGATGTGTAAAGTCCTGTCTGAACAAGCCTGGCAGTCACAGCCTCTTCATGTAGCCAAAGCTCAAAGCTCCATGAAAAGCAGAGGCTAGAGCAACTATTTCTTAGTCATAAATATGAACATACTAGCTGGTCACAGAAATAGCCCTGTCACCACAAGGACAGACACAAGCCAGTCTTATAAGTGACAGAGAGAAGCAATGATAATCTCCAACTATCTAGAGGTTACAAAATATAAAACCAAGATTAATTCAGAGCTTTCAAAATCTGACATATATCTTATTTTGGTTTCTATCTTCATAATTATAATCATTTAAAAATAGTGTGAAAGGGGGCTTCCCTGGTGGCTCAGGGTAGGAATCCGCCTGCCAATGCAGGAGATATGGGATTGATCCTTAGTCTTGGAAGATTCTATATGTGACAGAGTAACTAAAGCCCGTGCCTCACAAGCGCTGAGTCTGTGTGCTAAGCCTAGGGAGCTGCAGCTACTGAGCCAGTGTGTGGCAACTACTGAAGCCACCATCCCCTGGAGCCTATCCTCCATGGCGAAGAGAAGCAACCACAACAAGAACCTGAGCATTGCAACCAGAGAGTATCCCCCACTCGCCCCATCAGAGAAAAGCTGGCACATCAACGAAGCCCCAGGATAGCCAAAAATAAATAAATAAGAAAACAAATAAAAGTGTAGAGTGTGAAAGCAAAAGACACAATGAGTTAATTCACGCAAAACTGGAATAATGTGTGGACCATCAGTTCAGTTCACTTCAGTCGCTCAGTCGTGTCCGACTCTTTGCGATTCCATGAATCCCAGCATTCCAGGCCTCCCTGTCCATCACCAACTCCCAGAGTTAACTCAGACTCACATCCATCGAGTCAGTGATGCCATCCAGCCATCTCATTCTCTGTTGTCCCTTTCTCCTCCTGCTCCCATTCCCTCCCAGCATCAGAGTCTTTTCCAATGAGTCAACTCTTCACATGAGGTGGCCAAAGTACTGGAGTTTCAGCTTCAGCATCATTCCCTCCAAAGATATCCCAGGGCTGATCTCTTTCAGAATGAACTAGTTGGATCTCCCTACAGTCCAAGGGACTCTCAAGAGTCTTCTCCAACACCACAGTTCAAAAGCATCAATTCTTCGGCGCTCAGCCTTCTTCACAGTCCAACTCTCACATCCATACATGACCACTGGAAAAAACCATAGCCTTGACTATATGGACCTTAGTCGGCAAAGTAATGTCTCTGCTTTTGAATATGCTATCTAGGTTGGTCATAATTTTTCTTCCAAGGAGTAAGCGTCTTTTAATTTCATGGATGCAGTCACCATCTGAAGTGATTTTGGAGCCCCAAAAAATAAAGTGTGAAACTGTTTCCACTGTTTCTCCATCTATTTCCCATGGAGTGATGGGACCGGATGCCATGATCTTAGTTTTCTGAATGTTGAGCTTTAAGCCAACATTTTCCCTTTCCTCTTTCACTTTCATCAAGAGACTTTTTAGTTCCTCTTCACTTTCTGCCATAAAGGTGTTGTCATCTACATATCTGAGGTTATTGATATTTCTCCTGGCAATCTTGATTCCAGCTTGTGCTTCCTCCAGTCTGGCGTTTCTCATGATGTACTCTGCATAGAAGTTAAATAAGCAGGGTGACAATATATAGCCTTGACATACTCCTTTTCCTACTTGGAACCAGTCTGTTGTTCCATGTCCAGTTCTAACTCTTGCTTCCTAACCTGCATACAGATTTCTCAAGAGGCAGGTCAGGTGGTCTGGTATTCCCATCTCTTTCAGAATTTTCCAGTTTGTTGTGAGCCACACAGTCAAAGGCTTTGGCATAGTCAATAAGGCAGAAATAGATGTTTTTCTGGAACTCGCTTGCTTTTTCCATGTTCCAGTGGATGTTGGCAATTTGATCTCTGGTTCCTCCACCTTTTCTAAAACCAGCTTGAACATCAAGGAGTTCACGGTTCACATATTGCTGAAGCCTGGCTTGGAGAATTTTGAGCATTATTTTACTAGTGTGTGAGATGAGTGCAATTGTGCAGTAGTTTGAGCATTCTTTGTCATTGCGTTTCTTTGGGATTGGAATGAAAACTGACCTTTTCCAGTCCTGCGGCCACTGCTGAGTTTTCCAAAATTACTGGCATATTGAGTGCAGCACTTTTACAGCATTATCTTTCAGGATTTGAAATAGCTCTACTGAAATTCCATTACCTCCACTAGCTTTTTTCATAGTGATGCTTTGTAAGGCCCACTTGACTTCACATTCCAAGATGTTGTCTGGTTCTAGATGAGTGATCACACCATCGTGATTATCCAGGTTGTGAAGATCCTTTTGTACAGTTCTTCTGTGTATTCTTGCCATCTCTTAAATTCTTCTTCTTCTGTTAGGTCCATACCATTTCTGTCCTTTATCGGGCCCATCTTTGCATGAAGTGTTCCCTTGGTATCTCTAAGTTTCTTGAAGAGATCTCTAGTCTTGCCCATTCTGTTCTTTTCCTCTATTTCTTTGCATTGATTGCTGAAAAGGCTTTCTTATCTCTTCTTGCTTTTCTTTGGAACTCTGCATTCAGATGCTTATATTTCTCCTTTTCTCCTTTGCTTTTCACCCTCTTCTTTTCACAGCTATTTGTAAGGCCTCCCCAGACAGCCATTTTGCTTTTTTTTGCATTTCTTTTCCATGGGGATGGTCTTGATCCCTGTCTACCGTACAATGTCATGAACCTCATTCCATAGTTCATCAGGCACTCTGTCTATCAGATCTAGGCCCTTAAAACTATTTCTCACTTCCACTGTATAACCACAAGGGATTTGATTTAGGTCATACCTGAATGGTCTAGTGGTTTTCCCTACTTTCTTCAATTTAAGTCTGAATTTGGTAATAAGGAGTTCATGATCTGAGCCACAGTCAGCTCCTGGTCTTGTTTTTGTTGACTTTATAGAGCTTCTCCATCTTTGGCTGCAAAGAATATAATCAATCTTATTTCGGTGTTGACCATCTGGTGATGTCCATGTGTAGAGTCTTCTTTTGTGTTGTTGAAAGAGGGTGTTTGCTATGACCAGTGCATTATCTTGGCAAAACTCTATTCTTTACCCTGCTTCATTCTGCATTCCAAGGCCAAATTTGCCTGTTACTCCAGGTGTTTCTTGACTTCCTACTTTTGCATTCCAGTCCCCTATAATGAAAAGGACATCTTTTTGGAGTGTTAGTTCTAAAAGGTCTTGTAGGTCTTCATAGAACCATTGAACTTCAGCTTCTGCAGTGTTACTGGTTGGGGCATAGACTTGGATAACTGTGATATTGAATGGCTTGCCTTGGAGAAGAGCAGAGATCATTCTGTCATTTTGAGATTGCATCCAAGTACTGCATTTCAGACTCTTTTGTTGACCATAATGGCTACTCCATTTCCTCTGAGGGCTTCCTGCCCACAATACTAGATATAATGGTCATCTGAGTTAAATTCACCCATTCCAGTCCATTTTAGTTCACTGATTCCTAGAATGTCAACATTCACTCTTGCCATCTCCTGTTTGACCACTTCCAATTTGCCTTGATTTTTAGACCTGACATTCCAGGTTCCTATGCAATATTTCTCTTTACAGCATCAGACCTTGCTTCTATCACCAGTCACATCCACAGCTGGGTATTGTTTTTGCTTTGGCTCCATCCCTTCATTCTTTCTGGATGTATTTCTCTACTGGCCTCCAGCATATTGGGCACCAACTGACCTGGGGAGTACCTCTTTCAGTATCCTATCATTTTGCCTTTTCATACTGTTCATAGGGTTCTCAAGGCAAGAATACTGAAGTGGTTTGCCATTCCCTTCTCCAGTGGACCACATTCTGTCTGACCTCTCCACTGTGACCCGCCCGTCTTGGATTTCCCCATGGACATGGCTTAGTTTCATTGAGTTAGATAAGGCTATGGTCCTAGTGTGATTAGATTGACTAGATTTCTGTGAGTATGGTTTCAGTGTGTCTGCCATCTGATGCCCCTCTTGCAACACCTACCATTTTACTTGGGTTTCTCTTACCTTGGGCATGTGGTATCTCTTCATGACTGCTCCAGCAAAGCACAGCCACTGCTCCTTACCTTGGATGACGGATATCTCCTCCCGCTGCCCTTCCTGACCTTCAGCGTGGGATGGCTCCTCTAGGCCCTCCTGTGCCTGGGCATCCACCACTCCTTGGGCATGGGGTTGCTCCTCCCAGTTGCCACCCTGGCTTCAGGCCTGGGGTTGCTCCTTCTGGCCGTTGCCCCTGGCCTCGGGCACTGCCCCTGGCCTCAGACGCAGGATGGCTTCTCCTGGCCACCGTCCCTGGCCTCAGACGCAGTGTATCTCCTCCCAGCCATCACCCCTGACCTCGGATGCAGGTCCGATTCTCTCGGCTGCTGCCCCTGACCTCTGATGCAGGGTAGCTCCTCTTGCCTGTTCCTTCGCCGTCGCCATCTGGCACTCTTAGTAAGTGTTATATATAATTTTACAACTCTCTTTATGCAAGAGCAAACAGGTATAGATAATACACACTATAGCTATCTTCAGGTTTCAATTCATGAAAAGGTGAGTGTTTGCCTGCTCTAATTTGCATGTATTCAACATTTCATAGAACATGAAGAGAATAACTCCAGGTACCCTCTGCAAAATGCCCCACAATTACTTCGACAATATCAGGAAGAAAGTAAGATTAGGCAAAGCTCAGTGAAAATAATATCCAGTGAAACTGATTATTTGAAAATACTGATTCCAGCAGTGGAAGTCATAACTGATAGTGACAGTATTCATTTTGACAGCACAACGTGTTTGCTAAGATGAGTACATCATAAACCTATTTCCTTAATGCATACAAATTCCACTCTGAGTTAAAGCTGTTCATATGTATCCTGCTTTATTCACAAATATAAAGAGGAGTTCTTGTTTAGAAGCCGAATGTCTCTCTCTCTTAAAATGATTCCATTCCACGTTGCCAACAGAAAAGTTATGTACAAATGCTTTCCAGAAGTCACTAAGTGACTTAAAAAAAAATCAACTTTCTTTTAGGGGAAAAAAAATTCTTTCAGGTGTAATGAACATATATAGAAACTTAGCATGTAGCTGCTGCAAAACAGAGTCAAGGATCCCAGTTTTGCTGAAGGAAGAACACAGAGACCCCAGAGATAGTGTTAAAAGTCACAGCAGATGGCCCTGTTAAGCCAGAGCAAGCCAATTATGGTTGTATCTGGAGCATTCGGTTACCCCTGGAGGATAGAAAAAGAAAGTAGGAGGTCCTGCATTTAGGAGCTGTTCAGATTGCAAAGCCATGAGAAGTATGTCCCTGGGAATGAGATGCTTTTATTTGGACTGTGCCTTTTCTTGTATGCATTGTGATCAGCAGCCAGGGATTCTTAACTGTGCAGGGTGTTATTTTTACGTTTCAAAGGAGCACAAATGAAGCCTGGTTCCCTGTTGCTGTGTTTTTATTTAGTTTACATTTACCCTCTAGGACACATGTCTTTTTAGTAGTCCTATTACGAGGGCTCCTCCAGATCAACTCCACAGGAAAGGGACAGAGTGAGTCACCAAAGAGTTTTAAGATTCTTCTTAGATTTGGGTTGACTTGATCTTAGGAATAAAGCATTGTTTCCAAATATCAACTGCTTCTTTAAGCTACCTAGGGAGCTCTATCTGCTTCCTAAAAGTAATTGCATATGAGGAAAAGGAAAGAATTCAACGACATATTTCGAAATTATTTTGAGTATGGCCTACATGCAGTTATGGACAGATGCAAATAATCTGATTTTACCTCGTAAGAGAGAGAGAGTACTATTTTGCAGATGTTGCTAAATCACTGAATTGAAGACCCTGCTCAGGCACCCTGGTGGCTCCAGATGATAAAGCGTCTGCCTGTAATGTGGGAGACCTGGGTTCAATCCTTGGGTCAGGAAGATCCCCCGGAGAAGGAAATGGCAACCCACTCCAGTACCTTGCCTGGAGAATCCCATGGAGGGAGGACCTGGTTGGCTCCAGTCCATGGGTTGCAAAGAGTTGGATCTGGTAGGCTCCAGTTCAAGGGTTGCAAAGAGTTGGACACGACTGAGTGACTTCACTTGTTATTTGTCAGGTACAACTTCAGAGAAAACAAGATGTTCTTACTATTATCAATAACTTTGCCCGTCTAATTCTTTGACAGTGACTAAAATTCTCAGACACAGAGTCCCATGACTTAGGCATTAAGCGCCAGTACTAAAATTCAAGTCATTGGAGAAGGATATTTCAAATTGACTAATTAATTATTTGGGGAGAAAGAATAATATTTGTTCACCTTCATTTGTCAGACAGCACGTCAGATACTTTCAAAGCTATCTTCTTTAATTCTAGTGATTCATATAAAAGGCTCCCCCATCCCTGGGATTCTCCAGGCAAGAACACTGGAGTGGGTTGCCATTTCCTTCTCCACATATAAAAGGCAGAGAGTATTATTTCCATTTTAAGTTGCACAACTAGGAGATTTCCTTGAAGGTCTAGTGGTTAATATGTTGCCTTCCAGTGCAGGCAGTGAAGGTTCGATTGAGATCGGGAGCTAAGATCTCCCTGCCTCAGTCACAAAAAAAAAAAAAAAACTTAGACTGTAAACAACAGAAGTAATATTGTAACAAATACAATAAAGACTTTAAAAATGGTTCACATCAAAAAAATCTTTTAAATAAATGAAGTGCTAGCAGATTGATCTAAACATTACTTATTTTATAATATGTCCAAACACATATCCTTTTCACTGCTTTGTCTCCCAATAGTGAACTTGGGAAAAATGATTGGGGTCACTGTTTTAATAGTAATAGGGTTGCAGCTCTCAAGAATATACTGAAAAGCACTGTTGTGGGGAAAACTTTCAGCAGTCTTTAATTAGTGAGGAAATCTTTAGTAGCCTTCATGGAGGAAGTAAGAATATTTAGCAGAGACATGTGCTTGAGGTATGGGGTGGGCTATGGTTTCACAGATATTTTTAGTCCCCAAATATTGATACTCTTGAATAAGCTTGGAGTATAGCAATGCAATCAAGTCTTCATACTTCCAGCTGAGAGCCATTAGCCCATCAGCCCAAACTCCTAAAGTCTGGCTGAAGGATATAGCCTCAGAAAATTTGTTCTAAATATATGTAAAAATTCTTGATTCTTGATTTCTGGTTATAGGAAAGAATCTAATCCCTCTAAATAAATCATTTTTATAAATTCCTAGAGGATTTAGGGCAAATGTTTTTAGCTTGTGTGTCCTCCTCTACAAAGTGAGCTGATTTATGTTTAAAGCAATCCTTGACATAATTTTCTGTTTTACAAGAGTAAAAGCTTTACAATATGTGAATCTTTGTCACATAGAAAACATGTACATAGCTGAAATAGTTCTGACTGAAGAAGGGGTTTAGATAGAGCGATAGAGCCACTTACATAAATGCCAAGGACAAGCTATATAAGATCATTTTCAATTCTAGAAAAATATCCTAACAACCACAGAATTCCTTGGCAGTCCAATAACTCTTCATTATTCTCCAGAACAGAAATGATCTTGGTCTAGCTGGACCTGTTCTTTTATAATTATAATAGTCTGTAAGTAATCACATATTCTCTGACTTAAGATTAAAAATTGGTCTGAACATAACGGAAAAAGGCAAGTGAGACACTCTCCAAAGGGTATTCAGCCTTAGCATACTGGTGCTTGACAGCAATGGGGAGCTTAGCTTTGTGATTTTTCCAGATGTGTCTATGAAGTCTCCTTATTTTTAAATACTGATAACTCATTAATTATTTTTCCAAGTCTCTCTGCAGCAAACAAAAGCTGTCTGGAACCTAGATTCAATCTTAGGGTTTCCAGTTTGAGGCTTGTTACAAACAACCAAAGTATGGTAGAAAATAGGAGAAAGTAGCATGACTATTTTCAAAGGTGGTCATACATAAATCAAACCGCAGCCCTGGGTAGCAGGTAGAACAGACCTCTGTCTCCTTGTTGGTATGAATGCCATCGAGTATTCAGATGGGGATTAGGAAAGGTGTCTTCTTTTGAGATTTAAGTTTTAATGGGGTCTCAAGAGATCTCAGCTCCTTTCACCTGGTGATGGATGCTCCATTCTAAGTCACCTGTGCACCCCAGCAGCTGCTGCTGGAGGAAATGTCATGAGAAAACAAGTTTTCTCTCCTCCTCTCTTCCCCCCCTCTTTGCTAGTTCTGCAAATCCACTCTATGCTGTGCCAAGAAAATGCCATCTGCCTCCCACACAAAAGGCAACACTTTCCAACAGAAGTAAGCAGTTTTACAACTGTGTAGGAATTTGTGGAAGTGAAACTGCAGTTAGAGGGAAAAGATTCCACAGCTTGCATCCTGACATACCTTTTTAATTGATGCTTTGGTGTATCCTTGCTTTCTTAAAACCAGTTCTTACTAAGCAAATGAGACCTTAAGTTCATCATCTCTTCATGAGAGTGAAAATGAGTCCTTTATATTAAATTGGTCATAAGCACTTATATTCATTTTAAATGACCAGTGCAAGACAAATGGGCTCATAAAACAAGAAACCTCTTCAAATTTCAGGTTCTTAATTAGATGTTAAAAGAAGAGTATTTTTGTAATGAGAATTAACTTCTTACAGAAATTTGCGAAGAATAATTCTAAACTTCTCTGAGTGATTCGTAAGTGAGCTAAAGCTTTTGTGGAGTTTGAAAAGCAGATGGCATCAGTTAGCAGAAATGTCATCTCATGTACATTATATAATCTCAATGAGTCTCATCCATAAAATGAGTGGTTTTGCCAATGAGACAATACAATTTCTATCACAGGGTGGTTCTATCATAAGGTAGTTTAGCAGATTAGATGATATAACACAAGTAAAGGTCTAGGTACATGATAAATATACAGTTCTCTATATTTTACCATTTTACCCAGGTGCCATTGACCTGGTTTCCCATTCCAAATTAAACCGTGTATTTTCCATACTTTGCTCATCTGTGAAATGATGACTGTAACGACATGTACCTTTCCCATGTAACGGGTTACCTTAAGAGCTCAGATGTGAAAGCATTATGAAAGTTGTAAACCAGTCTACAAATGTAGGGTATAATTATTACTTGTCATAATTGAATAAATGTTTGAAAATTGGCTAAGTGGAAGATAATGATGGTGGTGGTAGGCAGAGGCCACGTCATGAGTTTCCTAAAATTGTAAGGTCAGTGGATAGTAGCAATATCAACTGTCTGATTGTGACGGCATGACATACTTATATAGTAAGTTGTAACTGGAGAAAATTGAACAAAAGATCACAGGTTCTCTCTCTGTTATTTCTTGTAACTACATGTGAATCTGTAATTACCTTAATTCTTTTAAAAATAGGCATAGAAAACTATATGCTTTATACTAAGGTAAATGGATAGCCATTGGTGGGTTTTATACAGGTGAGTGAAAATATCAGATTCTTGTTTCAGGAAGATTCTTTTGGAGACTAAATAAAAGGGAGAGAGAAAAGAAGGAATCAAAGGGGGATTTTCAAGTGCTTTAATTAAGATATTAATATGAAAGGGGAAATGATAGGAGGAAAAAAATCATTTGGTCACATGTAGGTTAAGGAATGCATAAGAATTTATACATTACTAGACTTGATTAAGGGGAGAAGGCAATGGCACCCCACTCCAGTACTTTTGCCTGGAGAATCCCATGGAGGGAGAAGCCTAATAGGCTGCAATCCATAGGGTCGCTGAGTCAGACACGACTGAGCGACTTCACTTTCACTTTTCCCTTTCATGCATTGGAGAAGGAAATGGCAGCCCACTCCAGTGTTCTTGCCTGGAGAATCCCAGGAACAGGGGAGCCTGGTGGGCTGCCGTCTATGGGGTCACACAGAGTCGGACACGACTGAAGCGACTTAGCAGCGCAGCGACAGACTTGATTATGGGCTTCCCAGGTAGTTCAGTGGTAAAAGAATCTGCCTGCAATGCAGGAGATGTGTTTTTGATCTCTGGGATGGAAGATCCCTGGAGAAGGAAATGGCAACCTACTCCAGTATTCTTGCCTGAAATCCCATGGACAGAGGAGCCTGGTGGGCTACAGCCCATAGGGTTGCAAAGAGCCCAAAGCGACTTAGTGACTAAACAAGACTTGATTATAAGGAGGAGGGAGTAGTCACAAAATACATTCATATTCTAATTTGAACAACTAGATGATGGTGGTTCCGTGTACTCAGATAACAGTGAAGAACAAGTAGGTAGAGAGGCAAGAGCCATGGCGGCCTCTGAGGCGGCGGGGCGGATCCCGCAGCTCTCGCCTCGGGCGCCCCGGCTGTCCCTTTGGCCGCAAGGGGAGCAGCCGCCGCCTCGGGCCGTGGGTGGCCCCCCGGGCGGCTGGAGGCGATCGCCGCCGGCGAGGCAGCAGCCCGCGGGTTCCGCGCCGCCAGCCGGGAGCTCATCCAAACGTCGGTGACCGAGCTGTCCAGGGCCATGCAGACCCACATCCTGTGCACGGTGCGCGGCTGCAGCGAGATCCTGCCCACAGCCCCGCGCTCAGCACCGCCTGCGGGACGGCAGAGTAAATCCAACAGTAAGAGATTTGAAAACTGTACAGAAAATCTGCTGTTGTCCAATTGAAGGATGCCCTAGAGGCCCTGACAGACCATTTTCTCAATTTTCTCTCGTAAAACAGCACTTTATGAATATGCATGCTGAAAAGAAGCATAAATGTAGTGAGTGCAGCAGTTCGTATGGCACCGAGTGGGACTTGAAAAGACATGCAGAGGACTGTGGCAAGGTCTTCCAGTGCACGCGTGGCCGGCCCGGTGGCAGCAAGATTGGTCACAGTCCCACATCTACCCAACCTAGTAAGGAAAGGAAAATGGAAACTGCCTGCGCAGCCGGAAGCTGTCCAGGAAGGCCGTTGAATCACTGAGCAACCAACCAATTCCCCGACCAGACGCTCCAGAACTAGAAAGTCCAGAAATAAAGCTGGTGGCTTCTGTTTGAAGACTTGCAGCTCTAATGCCAAACAACAGACTCTTCCAGCAGCTCCAAGGTACCCTCAGAAGTAGTTGCTTTTACCGAAGCCCAAGGCGGCTTTGGGTAAACTCCTTGTCATGCACTTTTCTCCTGTGCCTGTTCTGTGCCTACAGCCGACTCCTCGGCCCAGCCTATGGTGTTGGATCTCTATCATCAGGGCTCAGCTCCCGGTGCCATGCACTTACGTGCACTTACTGCCCTTGTCCATTGGAACCCTGATCCTCGGCCTGGATTCGGAGGCCTGCTCTCTCAAGGAGAGCCTCCCTCTGTCAAAAGTTGTAAATCCTGTTGCTGTTGAGCCAATTAGCACAGGTATTCAAGTGAACTTGGGTAAAAGTCCATTTAGCCGGTTACAAGAACTCGGGAACACATGTCAGAAGAACAGCATTTCTTCCATCAATGTGCAGACAGCCCACACCACAGTTCATACCGTCTGCACAGTGGGCCAGCCCTGACTCCTCTGTGGCGTCCTGTTCACAAACTGATTTGACATTTGGTTCCCAGGTTTCCCTTCCCGTTAGTGTTTAAACTCAGACTTTTTGCCCAGTTCCCTCATCCATCACTGCTCAGCCTGATGCATTTATAGATGCCAGTTTCCAGCCAGATGGGATCTCCAGAGAAACTCAGACCAGGGGAATGCAAAGTCCAGCAGATGACCGAGTACAGATGGACCAAGCTGTAATGTGTGGAGACGTTTTTGAAAGTGTCCATTCATCATCTGGTGTGTCTACAGACAATCTTATAAGCAGCAGCTTAGAAGCAGAGACTGTAACTCATGCCTTGTTACCTCAGAACCATCCTAAAACTAACTCAAGATATTGAGATATCCACACCAATTATAAACTTCAGTGCACCAAATAGTATGCTTTCATCACAGAACATGACAGATAATCAGACCCAAACCATGGATTTACTAAGTGATCTAGAAAACATCTTGTCATGTAACCTACCTGGTCAGACGCTGGACAATCGTAGTCTTTTGTCTGACACAAACACTGGACCTGACACCCAGCTCCCATCTGACCCAACCCAGAATCCTGAAATTGATTTTGATATCGAAGGGTTCTTTTCAGCCTCAAATATACAGACACAAACCAAGGAGAGTGAGCTTAGCACCATGACTACTGAGCCAGTCTTGGAGTCGCTGGACATATAAACCCAAACTGACTTCTTCCTTGCAGACCCTTCTGCCCAGGCCTACAGCTGTAGGGGAGAATTCTGCCTTCTTAGGCCTTGAGATGTTTGACACGCAGACACAGACAGACCTGAACTTCTTTTTAGACAGTAGCCCTCGTCTGCCACTGGGAAGTATCCTCAAACACTCCAGCTTTTCCATGAGTACTGACTCATCTGACACAGAGACCCAGACTGACGGAATCTCCGCTGCTAAAAACCTGCCTGCCCTGGAAAGCAAAGTTCAGCTGAAGAGTGCTGAAACACAGACCATGAACTCTGGCTTCGATACTTTGGGGATCTTATTCTTCACCAGCAATGAAACTCAGACCACAATGGATGACTTTCTTCTGGCCAGTCTGGCCTGGAACACGATGGAATCTCAGCTCAGCTCTGTTGAAACCCAAACGTGTGCAGAACTACACCCCGTCTCCAACTTCTGAAAGCGGAGTCCACATTGGGGGTGGATTCACAGTTCCCTCCTGGATTTAGAAGATGAACAGGGACCACAGTATTAACTCTATTGAATGTAGTCGACGGTACAGTTACTTCGATTCTTTGAGATTCTTTGCCTTTTTGTACTTGTAAACATGAAATTTGCATACAAATTTGTGAGTGTATTATAAAGTGTAAGATGTTGATCTGAAAAAAAAAAAAGGTACAGCAGGAAAGGGAAAGGATACTGGGTTAGGGAGCATTGGGTTTAAATATGTGGGAGATAAAATCAGATATTCAGTTGGCAGCTGGATATATATTTCTGAAATAATTCCAAAAGAGAGGGCCAGGGTAGTTTCATACGCACATGCATAGCAAACAGATCCTGGGGAGTGGATAACTCCCAAAGACATGCATGTGCGGTAATAAAGGAAAGGAATCAAGGAAAGAATGATGAATTTGTGTCCCTTTATTTGGGACAAGTAATAAATGAACTTGTATTAAAAGACCTGTACTTAATGATTCCAGAGGGGTCACAGATACCAAAAAGAGTGTACTGTATATACTAGTACAAAGTCTCCACCAGTAAAACATATTGTTATACAATATGGTTGGAAGAATTAAATAGTATATACTTAATGTAGCTTAAAAAATTGTTTCTCCCAGGCATTTGGTTTTAGTGTTATGATCCTTATTCTTGATATCCTGAGTGCTCACCTCTTCCCTTCATTTCAAAAATTTAAGTTCTATCACACAGGTCAGCAAATGAGGCAAATTTGATTGTGAAATGTTGAATTCATAATGTGCTACATTAATGCTGATTACTATTTTTCCCTCACACCTCCTTTCTTGTCATTAATTTTCCTTTTCCATCTAACTCATATTTTGTTTATCATTACTTTGAAATTCATTAACAACTTTTCTGAAAACATCTTGGGTTTTTTTTTTTCTTTATAGTTCCGATTTGTTGCAAATAATTTGATTATTATTCATTCAAATACAGTCTTTAAGAATTTATCTTTTTTAAAGCAGTTTAAGATTCATAGAAATATCGAGAGAAAGGTACAGAGATTTCCCTGCCTTAAGCTTATATAGCTTCCCCATTGTCAACATCTTCCCATCAAAGTGGTACGTGTTACAATTTTTGTTGCAGTTGATGAACCTTCAGTTACAGTTACAGTTCATTCTTCCTATTGTACATTCTATGAGTTTGGACAAATGTTTAATGGGATGTATCCATCATTATTGTATCATATGATGAATTTTCACTGCTCATTGAGAAAAAAGACACTGATGGCTTTAGGAAGCACTGACTATTCTAGTTTAGAAATTATGGTCAGATAGACAAAAATTATATGTGCTTATTCATATATTCCTTTACTCAATACGTTGCTATTGCATCTCAGGAACTATGCTTCCCATTGGGTATAAATAATGAATAAATGATAAAGTCCTTGATTCCATGGAGCTTATTTAGTGGAGGAAGAGAGATAAATATCAAAACATCTAATTGGTTACATGTGATAAAGAGAAAAACATTAGAATAAACAAGTAATAGTTCTGGGACCAAGTGAGTGGAAGTACTACTTTATGAATGATTAAGAAATATTCTTCTTAAGAGTTGACATTTGAGTATACCACCAAAGTAACACTTGAGTGGGCCCCACAGGAGAAGCCATATCAATTACATGAATCCATAAGAATAAATAAGATTTAAAAAATTATCCTATGTATAGAATCCAAAAGATGAGAAAACAATCTCTTGTAGGCAAAAGCTTTCACTTCCACATAGTGATAGGAAAATTTCTCCCTTGGGTCCTTAAAAATTATGATACTAAATAGTATGGGAAGAAAATATCTTTCCATAGATTATTTTAATAAAAATGTTTCTTGCAAAACACTTCACTGTAGGACAATAGTGCAACACCATTGTTTTTACTATCTGTCTCAAAACTATATGGTTCAAATGCATAGTTTGTGTTATTTTAACTGATCCAAGGCAAAACTGAGAGGTGTGGAGAAATGTATAGATAATAATCATCAGTCATAACACTAGCAATGCTTCTGAACCATTATCCTAATGAGAGAATCAGAGAAAAATTGTGAGCAATTTCTCAGTCCAGATTGGCATCTTAACCTGGTAGAATATTTCTGTGTACAATGTCTGGATTAGATGACAATGCATGGGCAGTTAGGATTACTCAGGACATTATTTTTTTAAAGAAAAGAAAAAGCAATTTAGATTTTAGTCCTAGAATGGACCAAAGTAAATTATGAATCCACTCCAACCAGAACGAATATTGTTCTTTCCTTTGATGTAATGCTATTTTTATATTTCTTTATTTTTAAAAAGTTTGGCTTCCTATTAGTGAGTAGAAAATATTACAGCTGATACTAGAAAAATGTTTGAAGTCAACTCCCTCTGATGTGACTAATCTCTCACTGTAATTATCCTTTGACCTAAAGATGCTGTCAGTTTTTAACATTTTCACCCTAGAACTTTTATCAAACAAATTGGTTTGAATAAGAACTAAATATTACAATTCTTGCCATTGTACTGAATACATGAAAACACACGCACGTGCACACGTGCACATATACACACACACAGTGCCTAAGAGACAGGGCAGTGGTCTAGGGGTATAAATGTGTATTGAGGAAAGCACAGACAAGATGTTACTTGCAAATTGCCACCACTTCACCTGGTTAATGAAAAAAACACAGAGCAATTTATAGATTAAGGTTGCACTGGTTAGAGCCCTGGTCCTGCCACTTAAAGTTACATGAACTTGAGCAAAGGCTTCATCTTTTCCAAACCTATTTCTTCACTTGCTAAATGATATTACTAATGATACTTTTCTCCTAAGATAGACAAGGATAGACATGCAAGAATCCAAACTGATGCAAATTTTCTGACTTTTATAGGAAATGTACGACAATTTTCTTTTCTCATCTAATTTACTTCAACAGTAATGTGAATTAAAATTGATCCAAAAATGCACAAAAATACAATATGACTAGGAAAATATTTTGCATGAGAAATTAAGTCAGATACCTATGTTTTCTATATTCTAAAACTTTTCTTATATCTAAAAATACAGCATTTTAGAATTTCCTGAATTCATTGTTTTTTTATAAATCCACTTAATAGAAACTGCTTCTTTTTGTAAACTATTAAAAAGTATATCACAAAACAGTGGCATCTTAGAATAAAAGAAATACTGTACTTAGAATGCAACATAATCTCCCTGCGGTTGTCTAATTATATTATAATTATATAACAGTATAGCACAAGTATGCTCTATTATATTGATTTCATTACAGAATTGTATACAACAATTTTCAGTTTTGTTCAGTCGCTCAGTCATGTCCAACTCTTTGCAGTCCCATGAACTGCAGCACACCAGGCCTCCCTGTCTATCACCAACTCCCGGAATTCACTCAAACTTACATCCATTGAGTCGGTGATGTCATCCAGCCATCTCATCCTCTGTTGTCCCCTTTTTCTCCTGCCACCAATCCCTCCCAGCATCAGGGTCTTTTCCAGTGAGTCAACTCTTCAGATGAGGTGGCCAAAGGACTGGAGTTTCAGCTTTACAGGGCTAATCTCCTTTAAAATGGACTGGTTGGATCTCCTTGCAGTGCAAGGGACTCTCAAGAGTCTTCTCCAACACCACAGTCCAAAAGCATCAATTCTTCGGCACTCAGTTTTCTTCACAGTCCAATTCTCATATCCATACATGACCACTGGAAAAACGATAGCTTTGACTAGACGGACCTTAGTCGGCAAAGTAATGTCTCTGCTTTTGAATATGCTATCTAGGTTGGTCATAACTTTCCTTCCAAGGAGTAAGCATCTTTTAATTTCATGGCTACAGTCACCATCTGCAGTGATTTTGGAGTCCCAAAAATAAAGTCTGACACTGTTTCCACTGTTTCCCCATCTATTTCCCATGAAGTGATGGGACCGGGATGCCATGATCTTAGTTTTCTGAATGTTGAGCTTTAAGCCAACTATTTCACTCTCCTCTTTCACTTTCATCAAGAGGCTTTTTAGTTCCTCTTCACTTTATCTTGTACTTATTTCAGTTTCCATGCCTGAGTATCTATAGAAGCTTTTATATTAAACTTTTAATTCTTTCCTGCCACACACTATTCGCCAATCAAAAATCAACTACGTGTGTAACCTGACCCCGATCACTGGGGGCAGGGTGATCCATTCTCATATTGAAGCACCTACCTCCTAGCTAAAGTTTAGAATCCAGATAAAGGTAAAGTATAGTAAACAGGATCAGGTGAAAAATACAGATTGACACCTATTTCAAACTATCTCAATCATTGTCCTATGCTATGAATAGAAAAAATAAATAAATTTATTCATTAAAATTTACACATATTTGACCACAAAACATCAAGAATGGTACAAGATCTGGTGTTTGTCCTCTGAAGTTGACAGTTTGAAAGACACTGTTAGACAACTTTCATTAAAACCTCACCTATGATGATAACACTGGCCAGTTTTCTCCAGCTGGTGAAAACATGGAATACACTTCCCCTGATGAGAGGAAAGACCACATGGATTGTTCTGCCAAATGTTCCTTGAGTGGAAGAGACATGTGTCTCTTCTAAGTCAAATGACTTACCTGCTGCAGTGTTACAGCTGCTCTCTCTTCCCCTCCCATAGGAATTACTGCAACGTCCCCATGTTGTCTTTCAGTTCAGTCGCTCAGTCGTGTCCAACTCTTTGCGACCCCATGAATCGCAGCACGCCAGGCCTCCCTGTCCATCACCATCTCCCGGAGTTCACTCAGACTCATGTCCATCGAGTCCGCGATGCCATCCAGCCATCTCATCCTCTGTCGTCCCCTTCTCCTCCTGCCCCCAATCCCTCCCAGCATCAGAGTCTTTTCCAATGAGTCAACTCTTTGCATGAGGTGACCAAAGTACTGGAGTTTCAGCTTTAGCATCATTCCCTCCAAAGAAATCCCAGGGTTGATCTCCTTCAGAATGGAATGGTTGGATCTCCTTGCAGTCCAAAGGACTCTCAAGAGTCTTCTGCAACACCACAGTTCAAAAGCATCAATTGTTCGGCGCTCAGCCTTCTTCACAGTCCATCTCTCACATCCATACATGACCACAGGAAAAACCATAGCCTTGACTAGATGGACCTTAGTCGGCAAAGTAATGTCTCTACTAGATGGACCTTAGTCAGCAAAGTAATGTCTCTGCTTTTGAATATACTATCTAGGTTGGTCATAACTTTTCTTCCAAGGAGTAAGTGTCTTTTAATTTCATGGCCACACTAACCATCTGCAGTGATTTTGGAGCCCAAAAAATAAAGTCTGACACTGTTTCCACTGTTTCCCCACCTATTTCCCATGAAGTGATGGGACCGGATACCATGATCTTTGTTTTTCTGAATGTTAAGCTTTAAGCCAACTTTTTCACTCTCCTCTTTCACTTTCATCCAAAGGCTTTTTAGCTCCTCTTCACTTTCTGCCATAAAGGTGGTATCTTCTGCATATCTGAGGTTATTGATATTTCTCCCAGCAATCTTGATTCCAGCTTGTGTTTCTTCCAGTCCAGCGTTTCTCATGATGCACTCTGCATAGAAGTTCAATAAGCAGGGTGACAATATATAGCCTTGACATACTCTCTTTCCTATTTGGAACCAGTCTGTTGTTCCATGTCCAGTTCTAACTCTTGCTTCCTGACCTGCATACAGATTTCTCAAGAGGCAGATCAGGCGGTCTAGTATTCCCATCTCTTTCAGAATTTTCCACAGTTTATTGTGATCCACACAGTCAAAGGCTTTGGCATAGTCAATAAAGCAGAAATAGATGCTTTTCTGGAACTCTCTTGATTTTTTGAGGATCCAGCGGATGTTAGCAATTTGATCTCTGGTTCCTCTGCCTTTTCTAAAACTAGCTTGAATATCTGGAAGTCCACCGTTCACATACTGCTGAAGCCTGGCTTGGAGAATTTTGAGCATTACTTTACTTGCGTGTGAGATGAGTTCAACTGTGTGGTAGTCTTAGCACTCTTTGGCATTGCCTTTCTTTGGGATTGGAATGAAAACTGACCTTTTCCAGTCCTGTGGTCACTGCTGAGTTTTCCAAATTTGCTGGTATATTGAGTGCAGCACTTTCAAAGCATCATCTTTCAGGATTTGAAATAGCTCTACTGGAATTCTATCACCTCTAGTACCTTTGTTCTTAGTAATGCTTCCTAAGGCCCACTTGACTTCACATTCCAGGATGTCTGGCTCTAGGTGAGTGATCACACCATCATGATTATCTGGGTCATGAAGATCTTTTGTACAGTTCTTCTGTGTATTCTTGTCATCTCTTCTTAATATCTTCTGCTTCTGTTAGGTCCATATCATTTCTATCCTTTATCAAGCCCATCTTTGCATGGAATGTTCCCTTGGTATCTTTAATTTTTTGACGAGATCTCTCAGTTCAGTTCAGTTCAATTCAGTTCAGTCACTCAGTCGTGTCTGACTCTTTGTGACCCCATGAATTGCAGCACGCCAGGCCTACCTGTTCATCACCATCTCTCGGAGTTCACTCAGACTCACTTCCATGGAGTTCGTGATGCCATCCAGCCATCTCATCCTAGGTCATTCCCTTCTCCTCCTTCCTCCAATCCTTCCCAGCATCAGAGTCTTTTCCAATGAGTCAACTCTTCACATGAGGTGGCCAAAGTACTAGTCTTTCCCATTCTGTCGTTTTCCTCTATTTCTTTACATTGATCACTGAAGAAGGCTTTCTTATCTCTCCTTGCTATTCTTTGGAACTCTGTACTCAAAAGGGAATATCTTTCCTTTTCTCCTTTGCTTTACTTCTCTTCTTTTCAAAGCTATTTGTAAGGCTTCCTCAAACAGCCATTTTGCTTTTTTTGCATTTCTTTTCCATGGGGATGGTCTTGATCCCTGTCTCCTGTAAAATGTCACGAACCTCATTCCATAGTTCATCAGGCACTCTATCAGATCTAATCCCTTAAATCTATTTCTAGATTCAATATCTCCCCTCAAGTAGAGTCTGGTTACTGATTCTTTTAATGGCCATGTCTTATTTCCATTACCATATTGGATATATAATAACTTGCTTATTAATCCATCATGCATACACACATACAAGTGTCCTAGAATGTTTACAAATGCAATTGATGAAATAAAAATATGAATTAATCCTTGAACATAAGCTTCCAGATAATGTTGTGATTTGGGGAAACAGAAGTGAAAAAAAAAAAAAGACAGGATAGCATAACAAATGATTGAAGAAACAGAAAGTCTCTGAGATTATAGTGAAAGAGGTTATCTTCCATTATTAAACCAACTCACTTATACTAGGTTTCCCCCTACCTTTCCTCTGCCTTTTTCAAGATACTAAATTCTTTGCAGTTGTTATCTCTTATAGTAATAAGGTACAAAGTTTATGAGAAGTTTGAGATTTGACAGAGGAAAATGACTTTGCCAATCCTGAATACCAATTCAGAGGTCTAATGATTGGTAACTCCTATTAACTGCTAAGGTTATCAATTCTGCACATATCACAAGTAATGCATTAATTTCTTTAACAGCACAAAAAGACCAACGCTGAGCAAGCTGATAAGAAATGTGCAAAATTCTATTCTGCTATTAGCTCATGATGACCACATGCTGACAGAATTAACAACTGTATACCCTAGTACAATACACCATATAATTAATAGCTTTACATACTAGTATAAGAAGAATGATCGCTTTGTGTCAAAACAAAATATAACAGAGCTAACCTGAAAAAGGAACAAAAATGTGGTAATTAACACATTTCACATCTCCTAGCTGCAATACATATTTGAATGTCTGGCAATTATTCACTAAAGGAAGGGTGTAGTGAAAAATAAAAAGATTGTTATATGTGAATTTATCAATTTGACAGATGAAGAGTTTATATAGTTGCAAATAGGGTTTTGTGATTCTGACTTGAAATAGCTTTGACTATGATCTTGAGTGGTAAATAAGAGAATAGCTGGAAGAGATGCAATGATAGCTAATAGAAAGAAAGTAATATAGTTAAATAAAGCAGTATCTTAAAAATCAAAAGTTCTGAAGCAGAAATACACATGTAGACAGATAAATATTCAAAATAATTTTCCTTATTCTACTTTCCAAATAGAAATTGTGCACTTAGAATAGACGTGTCAGTAGCATTTTTCATGAAGAATATGAAATCATTTTATAGAAGCATATTCCATTTTCTTCTCTATAGACATATGATGATAAGGAGATGCATTTGTTATTCTATTTTCAAATAGTTTAATTTTCATTCTTGAAAAAATAGAATGATACCAAAGGATTAAAGTATATCTGTCTTATTTCTTTACTGAGGTAATACAGCCTGGTAATGTGGAAAAAATATGGATACAGTTGCTTCAAGACCTTGGTCACTTTCTGAGTTCTTAACAAACTCAAGGAGTGACCTAGGACAAAATTACTTTCTCTCTCAAAGCTTATTCCAAAGGTTATATAATGGATTCATAAAATGTAATGTCTATTTTTGAAATCATAAATCACGACACATAATGGTTAAATACATAGCTAAGCACCCACTCTCAGTACATATTTAAATCCATTTCCATGTACCAACTTTAAGTACTTTACAACCTGGTGGGAGATAAAGAGTGTAAATATTCAATCACATTACATGGTTAGTAGTTAAACAATAGAGTAAGTATAGAGTGTAGTGAGTATGATTAGAAATTGTTGATATGTCTTTCAGAGAACAGGAAAGAAGGTATCATGGATGCAGTTTCTGAAATGACACCGGTGGGCAAGCAGGAAATAAACTAGATGAAGAGAATACAGAACTCAGTCAACATAACAGCACTGGAAAGGCCAAATCTGGAAACATTAATACTAAAAATTGGGATCACTGTCCAGGTTTACGTGCACTGCTCTAGTACTGTAAATGGGAACAATTTACACAGGTTTCTAATATCATGGAATCAACAGCTGTATGATCCTAGTGGGACCTGGCCCAAGGGTGAATCAGTGCAATGGGGCTGCCTGGAAGATGCTTGGGTGTGGTAATATATCACTGTGCCTGCAGTGCTACGGTAACTAGTGCTTATCTGTGGTGTGCACACCCCAGGTCATACTGTTCTGGGGCCTTCTGTTTCTCTGTTTCTCTGAAGGTCAAGTTCCTTGTTTCCACATACAAATCACCCACGTTCCTAAAGGTAACCACCTCTTCCTAGATTACAAAATCTTCCCCTTTAAGTGCTCTTCAGTATATCAAGCTTAAATCTACAAAGCATGCTTTAACCTCAGAGCTACTGTGTTCTGTTTCTATCAATTAACTACTAGATTTATATCATCACTTCTTCCAAGTCGTTGCTCAGCTCTTGCACTATCTGCATCCTCCTCCTGAATCAATACACAAAAATAACCTTCTGTGCCATCATTCACTGGCCCTTTTCCCAGTTGTGTATAATTTCACAACTAGCACTACCTATTACATATTCTGTATTCTACCTGTGTGTGTTTATCTACATTTGTTCTCCCTCACTAGAATGTGAGTTCAAAGAGATCACAGACTTGTATATTTTATCACCTACTGCATCTCCAGAATAGAGGACTGTGTCTGGATCACAGCTAATCATTCGATACAAAGTGTGTTTAATATGTTCATTTTTCTCTCCTATAGGAAGGAATTGTTAGATAACTTTGCAAAGTTTTATGAAGGGCTTGTTCAATTTTTATATTCAACAATATGTTACAGGGATGCTTCTTAGCTGAAAGTAAGCTCTAAGTATATCTTGAAAGTAAGGTTTGGTGATAACCCCTCCTCTGACATTATCCATTCCCTGATTTTCATTATGGGTACTTAATGGAAAAATATTTCAAACTGAAAGTGGGATGTTAACAGATATAAATACATTTAAACGTTTGTGGAAAAGATTACAGAAGTGGAATTTCTCCCAAGAGGATTAGGAATGAAGGAGTCTGGCTTCTGTGATAACTTCAACAGAACCTCTACAACAGTGCTTTTTAAACTTTGTCATCTCAGTGAAAGGTCAGGCCGACCGACATACGACCGAAAAAGGACATCCGGCCGGCGCTGGCAGTTGGCCAACGGCCAAACAGGAACCGGAAGCGGACCAGGCTTCTGGGGGCCAGCCCCCTGTAGCCTGGCCCAACCAGGTGCCGACAAGGAGCCCTTGGACACCCACCGCCGCTGTAGCCCGCGCTTTCTACCTTATATGGGAGAACTTGGCTTGAGCGCCAGCCCTGGCTATAAAACCCCCTCCCCACCCCTCATACCTCGCAGACTCCCTTTGTCTCCCTTCCTCACCTGTCCCCGGGAGTTCTGCCCGAGAGCAACCGCCCAATAAAAGCTTTCATCAACGGTCCCTAGAGGTGGCTTTTTCTTCCTGTGGCGTTTCTTACACTCAGGACTACTTGGACTCTTAAAAATTATTGAAGACCCTAAAGATCCTCAGTTTATGATGTTTACAGCCAGCAGTATGCTAGGGTCAGCTCGTATTGAGAAAAAAAGAGTCATTCATTCTTGGTTTGCCTTTCTTCTCAAATTTACATTCAGTTATGTTACTTAGTAGCTTGAAATCAGCCATGGTTGGAAAATTCACATGATGGAACTGAATTGAAAATGTTAAAATTTGGGAGTTTTTTGAGAGCCAGTTTACAAATCTATCACTGGTTGTATCTCTCCATATTTAATAAAGAATTAAACAGAGATATAAAACACACAAACCACCGGGAGCCAGCATGAGGAATCCCACCTGTGACAAGGTCATGCAGCAGAGATCTGATGTGCAAGGTCGAGTCAGATCTCAGGTTTCCCCCTGGTATTTCCTGAGCATGTACCCCCAAAAAATAAGAATATGCCTGTCTTATTGTATTGTACTTTTCCACTCTCCTGACACACTCTGGAAAAAGTCATCTCAGGCTTTAGTCTTCCGCATTTGAAAGGGTGTTTCAATCCAAAAACCCCTCCGATGGCTTTTTAGCCTGTCTGCAGGACTCGTACAGCTGCACATGTGATCCTTTGAGGCCTCCCTGACTGCTGGAGGCACAGGAAGCTTAAAACTTCCTACGAATGTAGGGGCTTCTGAGGAGTCAAAATCATTAGAATAGGACTGATTAAAGGTTTCATTTGTTGAGCCAATACTTGCTGCCAAATTTTCATATCTTTTATTTGTTGATATATAGAAAAAAACAAGTAGCAACATTAGATCTTTGAGTTAAGTACCTTCTTTGTTATAGCCCACTGCACTTTTGTTCTACAGAGATGTAACTTTAGTGCTTTAAGGAGATGCAGATTAAAGAAAAACACTTCAGGGGAAATGAGATTAACATTCATTAAGAAAGAGAGCCAAAAAGTGTTAGCAAGCCTTCTGGCCAAAATAATGTAAATCACCTGAGACCTTTTGTATACAAAAAGGTATACAGAAAGGGTCAGGACTGCTGCCCCTGCATGAGTCTCTCTGTATCTTCCACTATGTAAAATTTAGGGTATATAAACACCTTTTGAATAATAAAGTTGGAGGGAGTTTCTTGCACAAGCCTGGCCTCCCCCAAGTCGATTCTTTCTCTTGCTCCTGCTCCCTCCCTCTCCTTTTCAGGCTGATCCCTTGGAACGTGGAGGCTCACTGAGTCTACTTACTTGCCCGGGCTTCTGAGACCCACGTGAAAGGGAGCCCAAGGCGGGGCACCCCCCATATTCAAGCGGGTGCCTGTGGCCCAACGTAGACGGTGCAAGTTCCTTGTCTGGAACTTTATTGGTTTTCCACGTAGACCAAGTTAATCAGCCTCTTTTCTCCACCTAATTTTCCTACTACACTATTTCTTCCTAATCTAATCTTATATTAACAAATAAATAAGCCTTTCCTCACCAATGCCGTCCCTGCTTCTAATTCCCTGCATCCACCGGGGCTGGACCCTGGCAACAAACATTTTGTTTACTTATGATAGAAATAAAAAGGTAAGCACCTTCTTAGCATTATTATGAAAACAGTTTTAGCCATGTTGACCCTGGGAGGGTTCAGGGGGCCTCTCTGTGGTCTCCAGTCTACACATTTGGAACCACTTTAGATATCATGGTAGCTGGAATCTGATTCTATGTCAATTTCATCTGAAGCCCATGCACAAAAAACAGAAAGAACATAAATGTAAGCTAAAATATATCATTATTTCTTGAAACTTAGTAGCCAATAGGATTAGCTTGTGGGATTTCCTTATTTGAATATAACAACACAGAGTCATCTCTCTTCATATTTAATGAGAGATTGCTTCCTTCCTACACCTCATGTTAGACAACATGCATCAGAAAGGAGCTGTAATCTTCAGTGATCTTTGCTTTGAAACAGCAAAGACTAGTAGTTATAGCAATGGCTTTTCTCAGATCAGTAAAGACCAGCTGAGATGGCAGCAGTGGTTGGATAGAAGTGGCAGAAAAAGTGATCGAATTTCAGGTAATAGGGATCCATGGAGAAAAATATATATATAGAAGAAAAAAACAGGACTGCTGATGCATGAACTATTGAAATACAATCATGAGGGATGCCAACAAATGCTTAGATGCACATGGTCATGTAAACTGCTGAAGTTTTTCTATAGAAAGTAATAATAGGACTGAACACTGAACTTTAGGACTGAAATTTACTCAACAGAGGATTTCATTGATATTGACGTATATGGTTTGCCTATAGGTAACTAAGGCTTATCTAGTGCAGTTTCTTCCAGCTATTCACAACATGACTATTTTCATTGCTGTGTAGCAGATTACCCAATTTATCATCTTAAAACATCAACCAGTTCTTACCTCACAGTTAGCTGGGTCATCTGCTCAGGTTCTGATAAACTGAATTCTCACCCAGAGATTCAACTGAAGAAGAACCTGCTTCTGATATTGTTGGCAGAATGTTCTTCTGTCCGTAGGACTGAAGGCCTGGATTCTAGCTGTTTGTCATCTAGAAGCCACCCTCAGCTCCTAGACATTTCCTAGAAGACCCCTCATCTCTCAGAGACTATTTGTATTTCCTAGAAGCTACCTGTAGTTACTAGCCTCATGGGTCTCCTTTATATGACTTCTTATCTCATCAAGCCAGAAAAGAAAATCTCTAGAGCAAGTCCACTAGCAATGCGGGGTCTTATATAACATAAAATAATCACAAGAGTGACATCATCTCACTTTTGTCAGATAATGTAACATAACTATGAAAGTGGAATCCTTTGTCATAGTCTATTGATTGGAAGCAACCCACAGGTCTTACCTACATTCAAGAGGAGAGGATTTATCAAAAATGTGAATACCAGAAGTGGGGGATATTGCAGGTGGAGCTCACCTTATGATACCTCTATCTACTCACCACAGTAATACTCAGAAAAACTGATAATATTTGTAGAAATGTTAGAGAAAATAAAATTGGAATTTTCATATAAGAATGTTGTAGTGATTATAAGAAGAAAATAATCATGAAGTTTTTGGAAATATTAAAAATGTTTTTATAAAATTTTCAAATAAAATATTTAAATAAGAAGTTGGGAGCATGCTTCTGCTCACATAAAATTTTTATGTAAGATTTTATATTTGAAATGTTCACAGAAATTTCCTAATCAAGATTTTTAATGATGATCTCTTCAAAATTCTTGAAAGATACCATCAAGGAGAAACTTTGCTCAAACAGAAAGGCGATAAAATATTTAATACCCTTTTCATAACCACTGAAAAATTTACATCATTAGAAATTATTTTTAAAGACTCTAACAGCACTGCCTTTTCTTTTGTGACACATATAATGTTGAAAGTTCTTGTGATAATGCAAACTGATTTAAAATTCAATGGAAATTTTTATATCAAATATATCAAACCAGTTCCAATTTGCAGAAAATGTATATGCTATTAGAAAGCCACCCTGAAGCTGGCTTCCATGCCACTAGGATATCACATCAAACACAGAGTGGATAGATGTATCTGATGTATGAGGTCACACCCATTTGGGTCAGCCTCTGAACTTTATCACCTGGCACACCTGCTTAAGCTCCTTTGAGCTGACTGCCTACATTCTTTGAGTATCTTAACTAGAACTGATCTGATATCTCTACATAGTCCTTTTTCTACCAAGATGTGTTTTACATTCACTGTTGAAAAATAGCCTGTTTAACAGATTAAACTCATCCCTAGGTATCTTCAGCATACCACATTTGAGCTGCATGTGCTAACTTTTCCTTCAAGATCTCAGGGTGTGCCATTACACCTAATATCATTTGGCCTGCACTCTGAGAGTTTCTGAAGTGGGTCATGCCCAGGTTACAGACAGCCTGTACAGACAGCTAGCTACAGACAGCCTGAGACAAATTGGTTCCAAAATTGGAGAAATATGTACCTTGGAGCATAATTCACATTTGTGACCCACCAATGGGCACACTATTCTAGTGAGTTCCAATGCCATTTAAACAAGCAAACAAATAGCCTAGATCTAAACAGAGGATCTTTGCACAGGAGATGCATACACTGGCAAAACTTTGAACAATACAGAAAAGTAATTCAAAGAAACATCAACTGACATGACCATCATATCTTGGAGATAACCTCTAGAATATTTTAGTGAATATATTTGTAGGTCTTTCACTTTGTGTATAAGCATAAATGGGCAGGTATATAGCTTAAAAGATATGTAGGGATAGTAAATATTTATACTGACAGATATAAATATGAATGAATTTCATATTTATATGAAATCACCCCAAACACACCCTTGTAAAGGTGCTTTCCATACAAAAAGTATGTTGTAGGCAGTTTTTCCATTTCTTCAAATGGATATTTCAATCATCAAATCAATAAGATAAGATAATTTACATATGTATTGCACTTTGATTACTAAGCTCACAATTGAAGGATACTTCTCTATTTCATCTTCTTAGGGTAAAAATTCTCTGAAATTGTTCAGAAATTGAATATGCTACTATATATTTTGTCAAATACCGTCAGACTGCTCACCGAGGAACTATATTTACACTTTACCAATAGAGGGTGGAAGTTCCTATTTTTTCTTACTATCTTAAGTACCAGGTTTGGTTGATCATTTTAATCTTTCTTAAGTATATTTTTTTCAAAGCCCTACTGAAGTATTAATATTATAATAATTACTTTAAAGGGATTATCAATTCTTTCAGAATTATTTATGGAATTATTTATTTTTCCTTATAATTTAAAATATTATCAAGGGAAAGATTGGTAAATATCCTCCAAAATTATGGTTCTCAGTTCATCCTGGGCCTATAACACAGCTAGACTACATTTCCTGGTCATGTGACAAATTCTAGCCAATGGCATGCAAGCTAAAGTGAGGCATGCATGCCATTTCTGCTGCTGCTGCTGCTGCTGCTAAGTCGCTTCAGTCGTGTCCGACTCTGTGCCACCCCAGAGACGGCAGCTCAGCAGGCTCCCCAGTCCCTGGGATTCTCCAGGCAAGAACTAGAGTGGGTTGCCATTTCCTTCTCCAATGCATGAAAGTGAAAAGTGAAAGTGAAATCACTCAGTCGTGTCTGACTCCTAGCAACCCCATGGACTGCAGCCCACCAGGCTCCTCCATCCATGGGATTTTCCAGGCAAGAGTACTGTAGTGGGGTGCCAGCACCTTCTCCACATGCCATTTCTAGGCCAGAGTTTTTAATAGTTATGTTCATTTACTAGGGTTGCCATAATCAACTGCTACAAAGTTGGTCCTTAAAATAGGAGAAATTTATTCAGTCACAGTTCTGGGGGCCAGACATCTGAAATCAAATCATTGGCAAGGCCATGCTTCCTCGGAAGGCTCTAGGGCAGAATCTGTGCCTCTCTGTAGCTTCTGGTGGCTTCCAGCAATCCTCGGCGTTGTGCGGTTTGCAACTGTGTTGTTCCAATCTCTGCCTTGCTTTCCAGGAGGCATTCTCCTCAGTGTGTCCCAGTGATTGGATTTAGGGATCACTCTAAAGTCAGAGCAATTTGATCTTAACATACTTAACTGATTACATCTGCAAAGACCTTTTCCAAATAAGGTCACATTCTGAAGCTCCAGGTGGACCTGAATTTGAGGGCACACTATTCAAACCACTATAACAGCCATGTCCCCTTGTACAGCCAATGCAGTTGATAACAATTGCCTGGGCTAAATCTCAAACTTTATCTTGCATCAGAATCATCAGAGAGTATATTAAAACAATGCTGACCTCCATCACCCAGATTCTGATTTGATAAGCATGAAATGGGACCCAGTATTTGCATTTTTAATAAAGTTCACTGGTGCTGCTGATGCTGCTATTCTGGTACTAGATTTGAGAACTAGTGGCCCCAAATAATAGAAAGTAAAAACATGGAAGGGCATGGGAGAAAGCCCTCTGTTGATGAGAAAATTCTTCTCTGGACTTTGAAATTAGAAAGAAAGAAATATCTCACTCTCTCAATTAATCACCCCTACCCACCCCCACCCCCCCACACACACACTTATCCTCTGGTAATAACTTTGTTTCCTACATCTGTGATTCTATTTCTGCTTTGTAAATAACTTCATTTACACATTTTAAAAATTCCACATGTCAGCAATATCATACGCTATTTGTCTTTCTGTGTCTGACTTACGTCACTGAGTCTGACAGTCTCTAGGTCCATCCATGTTGCTGCAAATGGCATTATCTTGTTCTTTTTATGATTGACATATACACCGATATATATATAAAATAGATAATGACTACAAACCTGCTTTATAAGGAAATTCTACTCAATACTGTGTAATGGCCTATATGGGAAAAGAATCCTACCCAGAAAAGTGGGTATATGTATAGGATTAACTGATTCACTTTACTGTACACCTAAAACTAACAGAACTTTGTAAATTAACTATGTTCAAAGTTTTTGAAAAAAGAATAAAAATAGTACCAAAATAACAATTAAAAGATAAACTTTAAAAAAAACAATGCCTTCCAGCCTATCCTATTCTAACCAACACAAACTACTTTTTTCATATAATACTAATTTTTAACTTTACATATTGGGTATATTTCTGAGCTTCCAATTCTGCTTCATTAAATTGGCTCTCTGTGCATAATTACAGGATAATCTAAACTGCTGTAGATTCATAAAATGCTTTAATTCTGGTAGAGGGAATAATCTCCCTTTACTGTTGTTTCTCTAAGATTACCCATTATTCTTTTATACTTATGCATACAGATATCATTCCAATGCTTTTATCAGGTCCAAAATGCTTAAAATATCCATTAGGTTTTCAAATATGATTGTAATACAATTAAATGGCAACTGAGGGAATATTTATCTCTCTGCAGCACTGAATTTTCCAGGAACAAACATATGTCTACATTTAGTTGGAATTCTCATAGATTCTTCAGTAGAAATCTAACATTTTCTTTATGTTGAATTTCTCAAGTTTGTGCCTGGTGATTTTAAATATTTGTTGCTTTTGTGAAATGGAGCTCTCTTTGTTCGTTTTGTTTTTTAACTGATTTCAGCTGTTATAAAATTTGAAATATATTTTCTCTTACAGTGAAAGTGAAAGTCGCTCAGTTGTATCCAGCTCTTTGCAACCCTATGGACAATACAGTCCATGGAATTCTCCAGGCCAGAATACTGGAGTGGGGAGCCTTTCCCTTCTCAAGGGGATTTTCCCAACCCAGGGATGGAACCCAGATCTCCCACATTGCAGGAAGATTCTTTATTATCTGAGCCACAGAGGAAGCCCTGTAAGGTTCTCTTACAAGCAATCTTCATATGATTTTTTATATACTCTCAGACTTTCAGCTGATTCTGACATCCAAACATATGACCTTATCAGTAAATAATGATAATTTTGCTTCATTTCCCCCAATATTTATATCCCTTATTTATTCTTATCTTTTCACCTAGGGCTTCTAGGTTGATGTCAAATAGTTGTGGTAATTATTGATTAAACTTTCTAGCCTCTGCAAGGCTGAGATGACAGTAAAACATGAACATCCCCCTAGTCATGAATCTTCCAGGACCATGAAGTCCTAGCATGAAGTCCGATCTTTACTAAATTCAGATCAAAAAGTAAGTTTCAAACTGAGGTACATATATCCAAGGTTTCATAAGATGACTCATGGGTTATAGGAAGAAAACTCATAATTAAATTTTGATGTATGTATTTTATGTCACCTTTTAAACTTTTGTTTTGAATGCTTTATAAATATAATAGCTAGCATTTTCTGGGTGTTTGTTGTGCAATAAATGTGCTTCCAGGTGATTTACCTATATTCTCATATGAAGTGCTCAAGCAAGGTGTATTTTTATCTCCATTTTAAAAGGAAGGACACCAGGGCATAGAAAGCTTGTTTCTCTTTCCCTAGAGAGGATATAGCTTTTAAATTTGACCACATTGGGTCTAGAGGTTCTGTTCTTAACTTGGCATCATTTGTCCTTTTTTTTTGTATAAAACCATAATATACAAAAAGGATCAGTTCAGTTCAGTTCAGTCACTCAGTCATGTCTGATTCTTTGCGACCCCATGAATTGCAGCACGCCAGGCCTCCCTGTTCATCATCATCTCCCGGAGTTCACTCAGACTCACGTCCATAGAGTCAGTGATGCCATCCAGCCATCTCATCCTCGGTTGTCCCCTTCTCCTCCTGCCCCCAATCCCTCCCAGCATCAAAGTCTTTTCCAATGAGTCAACTCTTCGCATGAGGTGGCCAAAGTACTGGAGTTTCAACTTTAGCATCATTCCTTCCAAAGAAATCCCAGGGTTGATCTCCTTCAGAATGGATTGATTGGGTCTCCTTGCAGACCAAGGGACTCTCAAGAGCCTTCTCCAACACCACAGTTCAAAAGCATCAATA
This sequence comes from Nanger dama, assembly GCA_917880005.1. Taxonomy (NCBI): domain Eukaryota; kingdom Metazoa; phylum Chordata; class Mammalia; order Artiodactyla; family Bovidae; genus Nanger; species Nanger dama. The sequence goes on from CAKJTW010000030.1 coordinate 10,366,644, forward strand.
CTTCAGTGTTCAGCCTTCTTCACAGTCCAACTCTCACATCCATACATGACTACTGGAAAAACCATAGCCTTGACTAGACGGACCTTAGTCGGCAAAGTAATGTCTCTGCTTTTGAATATGCTATCTAGGTTGGTCATAACTTTTCTTCCAAGGAGTAAGTGTCTTCTAATTTCATGGCTGCAGTCACTATCTGCAGTGATTTTGGAGCCCCCCTAAAAAGTCTGACACTGTTTCCACTGTTTCTCCATCTATTTCCCATGAAGTGATGGGACAAGATGCCATGATCTTTGTTTTCTGAATGTTGAGCTTTAAGCCAACTTTTGCACTCTCCACTATCACTTTCATCAAGAGGCTTTTAAGTTCTTCTTCACTTTCTGCCATAAGGGTGGTATCATCTGCATATCTGAGGTTATTGATATCCCGGCAATCTTGATTCCAGCTTGTGCTTCCTCCAGTCTGGCGTTTCTCATGATGTACTCTGCATATAAGTTAAATAAGCAGGGTGACAATATACAGCCTTGACGTACTCCTTTTCCTATTTGGAACCAGTCTGTTGTTCCATGTCCAGTTCTAACTGTTGCTTCCTGACCTGCATACCTCTTATATACTGGACACATGCTCAAGACTTCTTTCAATGCTTTCTGGAATCATCTCTTCCAGATGTGTGATCTTGGAGTCATTCACTACTGACTCTCACATGCATCAGGGCACAGCTGCTCCAATTTCAGGTTATACGATAGGAGGAACACCATCATTGACATCATGGGGTCTTGACCCTTTTTCTTACTTATCTGTCTCGTAAACTTGTATTTCCAGTGCCTTCCCTCTCCAGAATCTTAATGTAAAAATGATCCATATATACTTAAGTTTTCTACTTATTACTTATAGTAATAATAATAAAATGGTAATAAAATATTTAATACACCATACATAAACACCCTCTCTTTCATTGTGTCATTGGTGCTTTTAATTTCCCATCTCTACTGATAATCTCATCTCCTTTCCAGTATGTTCCATATGAAATACCTTATACAGATAATAATTTTGAGTATTACATTCAGTTCAGTTCATGCAGTCATGTCCATCTCTTTGTGACCCCATGGACTGCAGCCCACCAGGCTTCCCTGTCCATCAACAACTCCCACAGCTTGCTCAAACTCATGTCCATCGAGTCAGTGTGTCATCCAACCATCTCATCCTCTGTCATCCCCTTCTCCTCCTGCCGCCAATCTTTCCTAGCATCAGGGTCTTTTCCAATGAGTCAGTTCTTTGCATCAGGTGGCCAAAATATTGGAGTTTTAGCTTCAGCATCAGTCCTTCCAGTGAATATTCAGGACTGATTCCACTGATTTCCTTTAGCATTGACTGGTTTGATCAGTCAATCCTAAATCCAGTCAATCCAAATTTCAGGACTGATTTCCTTTAGGATTAATTGGCTTGGATATTATGTACAGGACAATAATTCCTTTATTACTCCAAGGCTCCAATAATCAAAGATCATTTTTTTATTTTGTTATTTTTTCTTCTTCAGTCAAGGCTGGCATTTTCAATCACATATATATTTTTATTTTTTACATTCAATGTGAGGCTCAGTTTAAATATACACACAAACACAGCATTGCTATCCAGTTCTCATAATCACTACCAGAATTAAAAGAGAATGCATTTAAGGACCCTAATCTCATCTTTGGAAACAGAATGTATTCAATAAATGTTGTCTATTATCTATATTGATATAGATTCTCCTTGTTATAAATATTAGGATATTAGAGTAAGGTCCATGTACAACGCTAAGCACAGCATTTGGCATATATGAAAAAAACAATAATACCACTTTTTATAATTGTTAACATCATCATCACCACCACACATGTGTATAGTAGATGACATTCAGAGGAAAATACTTCAGTACTTCTTTCTTTCTCTCCAACTCCTGTGTTTCCTTCCTCTAACTTAGAATCCCATTCACCTCTAGTACATAAATAAATCTAGCTCTAGAAAAATTTTAGATCATTTTGAGACACAGCAGCAAAACTTAAAGGAAATCTCAAAGGGAGCATTTGGGAAGACTGTATTTTAAGAGAAAGGAAACAGATTCTGGTCATGTGTTTTGCTAATTCAGGTAAAGTTCAATCTTTCCATAACTTTAGACAGCTACTGAATACCCATTAGGTCTCTGTCTTTTATACAACAACATAATAGAAAATGCCTTTTATTGAATATGTGGAAATACTTTGTTTTTAAACTGTACACACCAGGTTACTTCTGCAAGCCACTGTGAATCAGCTACAGGCATCACTAGCCACTCTTTATTGTCATGGAGTTGAACTGAGCCACCTTGACAGTGTTCACTGGAAATTATTATAATGAAAGGCATGTTTAGCAGAGGGCTGATTAAGTGGGTTCTATTATATTTTTGTGAGTTATATTTCTCATTTCTTTCTCTTCTGAAAAGTAATCTGTCAACCACTTGTTTGTGGTACATACTTAGTATCTATCAGTTTTGTAATATTGTAAGAGAGTCAAGCCTACTTAGTCACTGGAATTCTTTCACCCTGATATAGTTTTGATTTGTGTTAGATATAAAAATTATTTGAATATATCACTGGGTAAAGGGACATATTATTTGGATATGTTACTCGGGAATATACTGACTCCTTGAAAAACCAGAGTAGTCTGAAAATTGTGTTCTAATACTTCTGACAAAAATATACTAGAACAGGCTTCAAGAAAGTAAGAAGTAAGTACTTCAGTATGACCTTAAGGAGAGTATCAGTGAATTACTACTGCATAACAAACAAGCCACAAACACCAAAAAAAAAAAAAAAAGAAAGAAAGAAAGAAAGAAAACTTTCAGTGCTGTACAATAAAAAGTATTTATTTGATTTAGAGTGAGCTCAGCTAGGCAGCTCTAAGTTGGATGTTTCTGTATCTACCTCATGTGTTTTACATCCTTCTTGATAAACAGGCTCCCTGGGGCATGTTCTTCTGGTATGGACAGGAGGCAATAGACGACAAGTAAAATATTGTGCTGCCTACTAATACCTGGGCTTGGAATGGACACTGTCACCTTCTATTGAGCAAAGCAGCTCACTTCACTGAGCCCAGGCTAAAGGGACAAAGAACTGCACTCAGCTTCTAAAAGGAGGGACAAAAAGTAACACAGTAAAGGGTACAGGTACAAGAAAAAGTGAAAAAGAAAAGAGGCCAATAATTCAATCTACCTCAGAAAGCAATTGCCAACTACTTAAGGAATCTCTTTCTTTCACTTTTTACCCTGTTCTATTTTTTTAAGAATCAGTTCTATATTCTTAAATGGTCTATGGCTATATTTGGAATCAGATGAATTATCTAATTCCTGTGGCTATATTTGGAATTAGATTTCTGATCACCTCTTTAAGATTTACTTATTTGAGAAAGTTTATTTGACAAACCAACTGTTGATGTGTTCTTCATCCATGTACTTAGACTGGTCTGCACTTCCCCAATCTAACACTTCCATGAATGAATGTGATAAGAAATAATGGTGGATAAAATGTATTGCTTTCCTAGTATTTATAAGAAACTTTGCTGAACCTCCTGTACATGATTTTATTTTATTCTCTGAAGCATTTTATTTTCTGAACAAACCTATGAGATAAGTATTATTTAAGTAAAAGCGTTAGTCGCTCAGTCATGTCTGACTGTTTGCAACCCCATTCACAGTATCCTGCCAGGCTCCTCTAATCATGGAATTTTCCAGGCAATAGTACTGGAGTGGGTTACCATTCCCTTTCCAGGGGACCTTCCTGATCCAGGGATTGAACCTAGGTCTCCTGCATTGCAGACAGATTCTTTACCATTTGAGCCACCAGGGAAGCTCGCATATTATTAATAACCTCATTTTACACATGAAGAAGCAAGGGCAGAAAGCTTATGGAACTTTCCCAATCTCCTAATTAGAAAATTAGAAGTTTCTTCTAATCTTCCAATTAGAAGATTGTAAGACCTAGATTCATTATGGTGGTCCCTGGGTTTTCCTTTATTAAAATTGAAGCACCTCAGGAAAGGGAACTATGCAACTTTAAAAAATGTGATTCTTGATAACAAACTGCAGTAGACTGAATAAAGGCAGTCTGAAGATGTCCACATCCTAATCCTCATATAGAATGTCTGAATATACTACCTTACATGGTATAGAGGATTTACAGATGTGATTACATAAAGTATTTTGAGATGGAGATTATTATGGGCCATCATCTGGATGATACACAATATAATCATAAGGTTTTTATAGGAGGGTAAGGGGAGAATAACAGAAATAGTATATGGGATTGTGGAAGCAAGAGGGTGTTCTAAGTAATGTGAAGAAGGGGTCATGAGCCAAGGTATGCAAGCCAAGGTATACCTTTTTAGTCTCTAGAAACTAAAAAGGTAAGGGAGAGGACTATCTTCTGAAGATTCTAGAAGAAATGGAGCCCCGTCAACTCTATGAGTTTAGCTTTCCGACAGCCAGAATCATAAGACAGTAAATTAGTGGAATAGCCTCTACCTTTGCAATAATTTGCTACAGCAGCAAGGTGATGCTAGTGGTAAAGAATCTGCCTGCTAATGCAGGAAACACAAGACCTGGGTTTGATCCCTGGGTCAGGAAGATTCCCTAGAGTAGGAAATAGCAACCTGTTCCAGTATTCTTCCTTGAAAAATTCCAAGGACAGAGGAGCCTGGTGCGCTACAGTCCATGGGGTTGCAGAGTCAGACATGACTGAGCACACATGCACACACACTACAACAATGATAAAAAACTAATAGAAATAGGATGATAGTGGAGATACTGTCTACTTTATTCAGTTATATTATCAGGGGCAGAATCCCTTCAGATCTGTTGAATAAAGAAATTTAAAAGTGAAAGATTAGTGATGATTTAGAGAACAGAATCACCCCTTCCCAGTTGGAAAAGAAAGCTAAAACAGTATTTATGAGAATTTAGCATGTGCTAAATGTGTTAATTCCTTTGAGAGGAAGTCTCTCCATATTATAAGTTGTCAAAAGTCTTCTATTAAGTTTTATTACCGCTTATAGGGCTTCCCTGATGGCTCAGTTGGAAAAGAATCTGCCTGCAATGGAGGAGGCCCTGGTTCAATTCCTGGGTCCAGAAGATCCACTGAAGAAGGGGTAGGCTACTCATTTCTTGGGCTTCCCTTGTGGCTCAGCTGGTAAAGAATCTGCCTGCAATGCGGGAGACCTGGGTGGAGATCAGGGTTCTATCCCTGGGTTGGGAAGATTCCCTGGAGAAGGGAAAGGCTACCCACTCCAGTATTTTGGCCTAGAGAATTCCATGGACAGTCCATGGGGTCACAAAAAGTCAGACACAACTGAGTGACTTTCACTTTCACAGCTTATAATTCTATATTAAAAAGCTTAATTCTTACACACAGACACCAAAAATCCCTATTTCTTGAAGAGCTCTGCAAAAGTTTTTCAATAAGTGGTTCCCAAATGCGTTATGTGATACGATTTTTATTAGTAATTTTAACATTTAGACTGCTCAATTTGGAACAAAGGAGAAAATACGTTTTCATAAAAAAGAAAACAACATGTTGTTTTGAAGAGTTCTGCCCAAGTAAATCGACACTCAGATTTCAATATGAAACAAGATTCAGAGAAAGAAAATATGAGAATGGGTTCTTGGACTTTTTTTCCTTTTCATCTTTTTGGACTTTTAGAAAACCTTTTACAGGTTATCACCAGAAGTAGCTACAAAGAAAAGACCTATTACACTGATATAACAAGCAAATCAGTGATTGCAAGTATAATCTTGAAAAAGCCAAATCTCATTCACTATTTATTTCTTTTAAAATCTACTTATGTTCATGTTCTAAGTTATATCATTTTTGCAAATTTCCCAAAAGCTGTCTTTATGTTACCCACAACAGACATGAAATTATGTGCCAAAATTAGGATTTAATATGAATAATTTAGTTTCTTCTTCTCTCCTTTCTTCCCTACTTTCCCCTCTTCTCCTCCTTTCTTTCTGTCTCTGTCTCCCCATCTCTTTCTTTCCACACACACACACACACACACACACACACACACACACACAAGCTGAGGTTGGAACAGTTACATAATTGGTGCAAGCATAAGCCATAATAAATGGTAACTATGCGTTTATGTTTTGACTCATGTCATTTCCTTGAAGAACAATTGACTGGAGTTCACACTGTTCTATTTTGTACAAATTAGAGCAATAGCACTAGGAATCAGCTATGTAACTTTAAAAATCATCACATTATTATTTCAATTTGCATGAAATAATCTCTTAAAAGACTATCAGTTGGTCTCTAAAGGTCATGTACAGAGAGTTCACTGCAGATTCAGTCATGATGTAAATGTCACAAATACTGTTTTCCAACCTGGCATATAAAAAAGCAAAATGGAATGAAATTTAAGTTTGAGAAATTCCTGCATTTCACTTGTTGTCAGCCCGATTACATTTTAAACCCGATGACCATAAAGATAATGTCACATCTGTTTTTAATCTCCCTCCCACATTTTTACATAAGCACCCGTATATCTTGAGTACTACATTCTGCTTTGTACTTACATCACAAGCTTTCAAAACTATTAATGTCTTCATTACCATCATTAATGATCATGTAATCCATTAAATAACTGTGCTGTATTAAACACTTCCCCTATTATAAGACTTTTTAAACCACATAAATATATCAACTCGCTTTAACTATATTGCCTTTACCTCTCAGGACAGGGCATTTTGAAATGTTTATCATGTCTAAGCACTGTTAATTGTTAAATGTAGGATTCATTATATATTCTGTAAGGTCATCCTTACAGATGATGGATTTTTTGACAATATGAATAATAAAAAGTTCTTTCAGAGACAAATGTTTATCTGTATTAAAAAAACATAAATACTTCATAATTCATTACTCAAAATAAACACATGTATTCAAATTGTTTTCATTTTTATTTGATCATTCTGTCTTACATTATTTGGAGATGGAGAGCTGCCTGCTAAAAGTTGTTTTCCAGGGTCAAAGGATATGATTTTGATGACACCTTACTATAATGCCAAATATATGCTTAGTCACTGAGTCATGTTTGACTCTTGTGACCCCATAGACTGTAGCCTGCCAGACTCCTCAGTCCATGGGATTCTCCAGGCAAAAATACTGGAGTGGGTTTCCATTCTTTGTTCAGGGGATCTTCCCAACCCAGGGGTCGAACCCAGGTCCTTGCATTTCAGTCAGACTCTTTACTGACTGAGCTACGGGCTTTCTCTTTTAATGGTCTAATTGATACAGTCATTAGCAATAAATTAATATTAAATTTTTCAGCACCATTTATAGATGGAGGTATTAATCTTTGCTAAATTGAGAGATGAAAGATAGTACCTCCTAATTTATATGATTACTTATAAGGATGATTGTTTCCTCCAGTGATATTTATAGTCTATTTTTTAATCATAAATTCAATAGACATCAATGAGAGAAAAACTTGACAGTATAGAGAATTATACCAAAGATAACTAAATCTCCCACAATCCTATTACTCAATATTTTGGAACATATCTTTCCATTTAACTTATGAAATATTATGTTTATCTACACCTATATCTATCACATTATTTAGATACATCTATAACTATATTTATCTATTTAAATAAACACATGTAATTTTAAAATATCTTGGAATCTCATTTTATATATTTATATAAATATTGGAAATCACTCACATAATTTCTCTAAAGCTTTTCTTCTATAAAATACATACTTGGCCAAAAGTCTGTTCTATACATCTGTGTCTCTTTTGTTGTCTCACATACAGGGTCATCATTACTATCTTTCTAAATTCCATATATATGTGTCAGTATACTGTATTGATGTTTTTCTTTCTGGCTTACCTCACTCTGTATAATCGGCTCCAGTTTCATCCATCTCATTAGAACTGATTCAAATTCATTCTTTTTAAGGGCTGAGTAATACTCCATTGTGTATATATACCACAGCTTTCTTATCCATTCATCCGCTGATGGACATCTAGGTTGTTTCCATGTCCTAGCTATTATAAACAATGCTGTAGTGAACATTGGGGTACATGTGTCTCTTTCAATTCTGGTTTCCTCAGTGCAACCAATACAGTATTGTAATGTAGAATAAAATAAAAATAAAATTAAAAAGAAAAAGAAAAAAATCCAATGAAACTCAAAAAAAAAAAAAGATCTGGATAGATGTCTTTCCATGGAAGACTGCACAGATACATGAAAAGACGCTCAATATCACTGGTCATTAGAGAAATGTGAATCAATGAGATTTCACCACACACCAGTCAGAATGGCTATGGCCAAAATTCAGAAAAAACAAGAGCTGTCAAAGATTTGGAGACAAGTGAACCCTTGTGCACTGTTGGTGGGAATGTAATTTGGTGTAGCAGCAGTGAACTGTTTATGGAAATTACTTTAAAACTTATAAATAAAACTACTTTTTGAGCCAGCAAAAAAAAAGAATACATACTTGGAATTTCTGTGAAAGCGAGCAGAGTATTTTAACAGATTTCTTTTCTGACTAACATATCCATGAGGGCTAGGTAATTGTGAACAGCTTAATAGTATGTAGAATATTCACCATATGTGTGCACCCTTACTCTCAAACATGGTTATAGATATGAACAGCTATTAAAAAGACAAGAATATAGTTTTGTGTTGCAGGGATTTTATTTGCACATTATTCAAGTTCTCTCTGGAAAGGTTAAAATATAATATGAGATGACATGACACAGTATGACATACATGTTTATGCCTTGAATCTTTCTGAAAGGTGAGTTAATAGTGGAATATCTCCAGGAAAAAAGGGCTAGGTAAGCAATATAAGGAAAGAATTTTTTTTTTCCAGAATTCATGTGATGTTTCTTTTCCCTTGAGCCTCAAATTGGTTTTATTACACTACTTGGTCCATCACACACTATTATAATTGATTCATAATGGGCTATATTATTTATTAATTTGTTTTAAAATATGGAGAATACAGAGTCCCTGACAGTAAAAGAATAGACTGCTACTCAATGATTATATCTACATTCATGCTTTTCCCTCACTGAATACCATTTCCAAACCTTAGTATTCTGAATCCAGGCCACCATTCTTTTGAATTTTAATCATATATTATGTCTGGGAGAAATACAAATAACCTCAGATATGCACAAGACACCACCTTTATGGCAGAAAGCAAAGAAGAACTAAAGAGCCTCTTGATGAAAGTGAAAGAGGAGAGTGAAAAAGTTGGCTTAAAGCTCAACATTCAGAAAACTAAGATCATGGCGTCTGGTCCCATCACTTCATGGCAAATAGACAGGGAAACAATGGAAACAGTGAGAGACTATTTTCTTGGGCTTCAAAATCACTGCAGATGGTGACTGCAGCCATAGCGGGGGAAAACAAAAACAAAAACACGCTCCTTGGAAGAAAAGCTATGACCAACCTAGGCAGCATATTAAAAAGCAGAGACATTACTTTACCAACAGAGGTCTGTCTAGTCAGAGCTATGTTTTCTCCAGTAGTCATGTATGGATGCGAGAGCTAAACTATAAAGAAAGCTGAGCACCAAAGAATTGATGCTTTTGAACTGTGGTGTTGGAGAAGACTCTCAAGAGTCCCTTGAACTGCAAGGAGATCCAACCAGTCCATCCTAAAGGAAATCAGTCCTGAATATTCATTGGAAGGACCGATGCTTAAGCTGAAACTCCAATACTTTGGCCACCTGATGCAAAGAACTGACTCACTGGAAAAGACCCTGATGCTGGGAAAGATTGAAGGCAGGAGGAGAAGGGGATAACAGAAGATGAGACGGTTGGATGGACATGAGTTTGATCAAGCTCCAAGAGTTGTTGATGGACAGGGAAGCCTGGCATGCTGCAGTCCATGGGGTTGCAAAGAGTCGGACACCACTGAGCAACTGAATTGAACTGAACTGAACTGATTAAAGCTTACTTTTAAGGCTGAGGTTGATGAAAAAAAGACTACTTTAAAAAAGTGAGAACATAAGTCATAAATGGATGTGAAACCTAATGAAAGACAAATTAATATGTCAAGTGTCAATTAGAAAAAGATAAACAACCCAAAAGAAAACAGGAGCAGACACTTTACAGAAGAAATGCAAATGCCCAATAAGCTCTGAAGATAAGACATTTATTTTAGAATGCCTGAACATTATAAATATAAATTCATATGCAAAAAAGACAATACAAAATTAGAAAGAGAAAAAGAGGTAAAATATAGACAGTTTTAGGGAGGTTGGTCTCAAGCTTCCAGTCAGTGTTCCAAAAAGATTCTGCTTTACAAAATAGACACATTCTAAGGAAAGACCAACATGTAGTTCCTAATCCCAACAATTTTTTTTTTCAGTATGTATTTATTTGGCTGTGCTAGGTCTTAGTTACAGCATATAGGATCTAGTTCCCTGCCCTGGAATTGAGTCCAGGCCCCCTGAATTGGGAGTGCAGGGTCTTAGCCCCTGGACCACCAAGGAGGTCCCTAGTTCCAACACTCCTCACTGCCTAACTCTCTCTCCTCTTCATGGTTCTTACTTACCTCCTTTTTAATTTTTGAATATGCAGGTCATTTCTAATAACTGAGGGCCTATGCATGGTAATAAATACTCCTAACTGGCTTGGTTTCAATGAAACCAGAAGCTTTGGTAAGCTTTCTGTCTAAGACTCCTGGCATTTGGCACTGGTGAAAGCAGAAGAAGAATTGATTACAATTTTTTTCCCAAAGCTCTGTGGTAGCAAGAGTGTGTGAACATGTTATTTTGAAGCGGGTGAAGATACTACAATCAGGAAAAAATCAAAGGACAAAGAAAGAATTGGATACTGGCCTTGCCTTTTGATCATCAGTGTTATTGCCTTTTCCCCTCCCTTTTAAAGAATGATTTTTTTAATGGGACTTGATAGTATACCATATTCTTTGAGACTGTATTTTTACCATTTTGTCATTGACACTTTCTATTCTGCTTAAGAAAGATAAGTTACCCAGGGGAGAATTCTTTTAAATTGAGATTTTTCTATTTGAGGAAGAATCCTATTATTGAATTCTAAAAGACAGAAAGATGCCATTTAACTGGTGGATTTCAAAGTTAATTCACTTTTTTCTTTTCTGCATAGCTGTTTCCTCCACAATGAACAACTTCAGTGAAATTTTCTTACTAACTTTAAAGTCATATTTCTCTTAAGCACTTTGGAAGAGAAAGCTGTCATTTACTAAATGATGAAATTTATATGTAAGGTAAATGCTTACTTGCCTTAATTAAATGGTTTCTGTATTTACATATATATTTTCATTTTGTATATATTTATTTGTATGATGTGTATGTATATAGCTGTATGGATGGCTAGATATAAATGTATTTATGTATTTGTATATATATACACAAATATATTCTGGGAAAGATTGAAGGCTAAAGGAGAAGGGGGTGGCAGAGTATGAGATGGCTAGATAGCATCACCAGCTCAGTGGACATGAATTTCAGCAAATTCCAGAAGATAATGTAGGACAGGGGAGCCTGGTGTGCTACAGTGCATGGGGTTGCAAGGAGTCAGACATGACTTAGTGGCTGCACAACAACAACAAATAGATACACAAACGCACATAATGAGCTAAGCTGTTTTCAATGGCAGAATTCCCTTGTCCAGAGACTCATGGACCTCATCGAATGATCAGATAACTATATTTCCTTTGAATATTTCTCAGAACAATATAAAAATATATAAATGTAACATAATACTGTAGAAAATATTTCTTTTTGTGGTGAGAGTTTTCCTCATGTTTTGTGAAGGTTATTCTACTCTAACTGTTAGGACTAGTGAGCCTCAGTCAAGGTGTTTTAAGCAAAAATTTATCAAATTTAACATTTATTCATCAACTCTAGCTCATAATCCCAGTCCCTGATTCTACTGTTTTGTTTTTTTTTTCCCAGAGCAGTGATCTCTTTCTAGTGATAGTATATATAGAGATAAAAAATATACAGTATATAATTTACTTAATTACTGGTATATACTGGTTATTTTGGGGCTCCCCAGGTGAAGAATCATTCTGACAGTGCAGGAGACCCAGGAGACATGACTTAAATCACTGGGTCGTGAAGATCCCCTGATGCAGGAAATGGCGACCTACTCCAGTATTCTTGCCTGGGAAATCCCATGGACAGAGATACCTGGTGGGCTACAGCCCAGGGGGTTGCAAAGAGCCGAGCGTGACAGCACGCACACATGCGTGCACACACACACAGCTCAGAAAGGCAGAGTTTTTGTTTTGTTTACTGATTATTCTCAAATTCTAGTTCAAGGCTCAACTAATACTGTTTAAGTCAATAACATCATCCTTCTCTCTGTTTGAAGAAGTAGAATGGCAAGACAGAAGGTGCAGGACTCCAGACTGGGTTTGAAACTGCCTGTTACATTTCGGTGCATGAGTTAGGGCAAATTATATAATATCTCTGACATTTAACTTCTGCATGTATAAAATAGGACTAATATTGCCTACTCAGAATGTCTGACCTATAGAAAGCACTCAACTTATTGTCACTTCTTAGCTGACAATCACGTTCACTTGGCCATTAACTAAGGCTGAGTATTATCTCAAATCAAGAGCATCTGCTCCTCCCTTTTGGGGCCCTCTAGCCTCCGGTGTCTGTAGGTCAAGTTATTTATCAGTTTTCCAGTATGCGCTCTGTAGCTTGTGCGTGTGTCCTCAGTCATGACCAGCTCTTTGTGACTCTCTAGGAAGTGTCACCCGCTGGACTCCTCTATCCAAGGGACTTTCCAGGCAAGAATACCAGAGCGGGTTGTCATTTCCTCCTTCAAGGGGTCTTCCTGACCCAGGGCCTGGGCCATGTGTTTCCTGCACTGGTAGGAGGATTCTTTAGCACTGAGCTACCTGGGAAGCCCACTCTGTACTCACCATAGTGAAAGTCACTCAGTCATGTCCAACTGTTTGTGACCCCACAGAATATACGGTCCATGGAAATCTCCAGGCCAGAATACTGGAATGGGTAGCCGTTCCCTTCTCTAGGGATCTTCCCCACCCAGGGATCAAACCCAGATCTCCCACATTGCGGATAGATTCTTTACCAGCTGAGCCACAAGGGAAGCCCAAGAGTGCTGTAGTGGATAGCCTATCCCTTGTCCAGCGGATCTTCCTTTCCCAGAATCAAGCAGGGTTTCCTGCATTGTTGCTGAATTCTTTACCAACTGAGCTATCAGGAAAGCCTAAAAGAAAAATAGATGTAATTTAGTTAAGAAGAAGGAAATCACTCACCATGCATGATTTATAATAAAACATCTTCCCTCTTCATGCCTCCTGACTTCTTTCCCTACTTTATTATCTGTTTAACACTTCCTGTCATATAACAAAAACATGTTACTTTTTAATGTCATATATACTCACCCCATTGCTTACAAGGATGTTCACTTTTTGAGACTGAAATGTTTTATGGAGTTTCCTAGCTCCAGAAAAGTGACTGATGCTCAACAAAATGGTAACAAATAAGCTATGACTATTTTTACAGACAAGGAAATATAGGCAAAGGAAGTTAAATACAGTTTCTCAGAGGCCAATACAGCTAATAAGTGGCAGATGCAGGATTCAAGTAGTTTGTTTCTTGTCTGTTACCTGGGCGTCTTATAGCTACAGAATTCCCCTTAACCTAAAGGACTTGGCACACTCTTTAAAAAAAAAAAAACTCATATTACTGTTACACAGAACACAGTTTAGGAATCACTGTCTTATATCACACTGATTATTTTTCATCTGTATTTGTTATGAGATTTAGTTGTTGCCAACTATAATTCATTAAAAGAATTTTACTCTTCTTTCTGTGGCTGAGACTGCCTAAAATCTTCATCTCCTGTTATAATTAGAAATAAGAAATTTTACCTAGAAATAAGAATAAAGATTATCTTTCCCAGCCTCTAGTGAAGCAAAGTGTGTGTCTTTGATCAAGCTTGACCAATTAGATATGACTGAAAACAGTGTGCAACAACTTCCATTAAGCATCTTATAAAGGAGATGACTTGCCCTTCACCTTCCTGATGGCTGCAATTCAGACGCAACGGCTGGAGCTGGGGCAGCCTTCCTGGACCATGAAAATGACTTGTGAGTCGGGGGGCCATGCAATATAGAGCAAAGCTAGAAAAAGCCTTAGGTCTGAAAACATGATACTCGATAACAGCTCTAGACCACCTATCTAGACTTTTCTGTGAGAGAAACAGGTCTCTTGCTTAAGACACTGATATTTAAGGTTTTCAGTGCTTTGTGGTCTAAATGATTGCTAACTAAATATTTTCTAATAGATATGTTTGTATATTGATAGCTAGAAAAATACCCCCTTTCCACAGTAACTATTATATAAAAAGAATGGAATACTTTAATAACAGCTATTTGCCAGAAGTAATCATTGATAATAATCTTTTATACTCAAAGAGTCTGACAGCCAAATATTTGTGTCAAGGAATTAAATTACAAATTCAATAAGCTATCTTTATTTTCCTCCCCAAAGGGTTCTTAAACTGAAAAATCAACGCTGCCATCCTTACATTTTTGGTTGTTTAGAATCTTCATACTAGTCTCTTCTAATGTATCAGCTACCCATGAGGAATATTAAGATTACAGAAGCAACATAGACTATGTCTTCATAAAACCCAAGGAAAATAATTGTGAATATCAGAAAGTCCCCATTTTTCAAATATTATACTGATTTTATTTCAAAATTTTGATGTTGAATTCAAGAATTATTTAAACATGCAATTACATTAATGCACTTTATCATTTTTGCTTTGAGTTTTGCATACACATATATGCCATATTTGCTGCATAAAAAAATAGAATTTTTAATATCATTAATTCAGAGGATTTTTAAAGACCCAATTCTTAAAATGCTGAAAATTAAACAACATATTAAATAATAAAACACTGTTTGAACTGCAAGTGAAAACACCTCATACAAGCAAAAAGGCTGGACATTCACTCAGACTTGGTCTTGCCACATCACTGAATAATGCCTCTATGAGGGAAATCAAGGCCCATAAAATCCCCTACCAAGTAGTGAATGGCTGTGATTTTTATAAAGTTCTTTAAGCTAAATTTTATCATCTAGGTATAGGAAAGAGGAAAATTAAGATTGCAAATAGAATTAAGACTGCTAAACATTTGACCTTGGAATGGAAGACTGCCTTAGATCATCCAAGTGGACTCAGTGTAATCACCAGGGGCTTACAAATAGAAGAACGAAGCAAAACATAGAGAACCAGAGAGACAGTAGTGTGAGAAAGATTTGGCCAGATTTTTGCTGGCTTTGAAAGTAGAAGAGTTGGACCCTAAACCATGGGAGGGGGTTAGGCTCTAGAAGGTGGAAAAGCCAAAGGTACAGACTCTTCCTTACAGACTTCAGAAGGAACTCAGCCCTGACAGCAGGCTGACTTCACCCAGTAAGACCAATTTTGAACTTCTGATCCCCAGAACTGTACAATTATAAATCTGTGTTCTGTTAAGACATCAAGTCTTCGATATTTTTTTATATCTGTAACAAAAACTAACACATCCATTATTTTCCAATATTTAAAAATCTATTCTTTATTCACTTGGCCCCTTTAAATTCACTCTTAATTTTCTTTTGTCTTGCTAATATTATTCTTAGGAGCTTAGAAGTCTATTAATGTTATTTAATACAGATGTCATATTATTAGACAAATTTTAATTTATCAGCTTTTCCTGTTGTCTTAGAATAGGTATAAGAAATAATAAAATGAAAAAGAAGAACAAAATATTAAAGAAGAGCTGAAGGATAAATGAGAATAGCATAATTTATATTTTTGATCAAAAATATTTTTTCTGTTAATTTCTGCTTTACAGCAAAATGATTAGGTTATACATATAAATGCATTCTTTTTGGTATTCTTCATTATGATTTATCTAAGGATATTAAATATACTTTCCTGTGCTATTCAGTAAGACCTGGTTGTTTATCCACTCTACATACAATAGTTTTCATGGTCCATCCCTCCTATCTGTGAAGCAGAAACAGACTCACAGACATAGAACAGACTTGTGGTTGCCAAGGCAGAGATGGGGGTGGGGCTAGGAGCAGGGAGGAGGGCTGGACCAAAATATCCTTTCTCTATCAAGTGCCTTCTTATATATAATATCAGTAAGTCTCATTTTTAATAAGTGCATGGCCTATTCCACATAATTGAAAACTATTATATTTTAAATTAAAATAAATTGTATCAGACGTAGTATATTAATATCAGAGAAAAATGGACAGAGGGAGGATGAACTACTATACTTTCTATACAATTTTTCTACAAAGCTTAAAAGCACTAAAAATGAAATTTATTAATTAAAACTAAATTTAAAATAAAGATTCAAAACATTTACTCATGCAGTAGTTTTTCAAGAATTTTTATCTCTCACCGTTTTGAACACATGTGTCTTGCCAAGACCTCCAATATATTAGCTACTTCCCCAATCCAAGTGAAATATCATCAACATAATGAACCAGTAGAATATTCTGTGAATGTCCAGCTGTTTCCAGGTATCTTTAAAAATATTATGATATATAATAATATGTATGATCAAGTATAATATATAAATAACATTATATCTGAGCAACAATGTTGACAGAGGCCTGGAATTTGATGCAGAATTATGTTTTTGTCTTTTTCAACTACGTAAAAACAATTTGGACCCTTTTTTTTCTGATAGGGATGGATAAGAATACATTTACCAAATTAATAGCTATTGAGCATTTACCTATGGCTATATTAGTATGGTTATCAACTATATCACATCTGGCCAAGCAGTTACAATTGGAACTAGTCATTGGTTAGCTTTATGTTAGTCCTCTGATATTTTTCAATATCTCTCTTATCTGAGAACCCTCAGGCTGGTAAACTAAGTAGAAATAGGATGTGGACTGACACACAAGCATTCTTTAGTTCTTAACCGATGGTACTCATTTTTGTTACTGTCCCCAAGAGAGCAATTTCACAGTTTTCCTTTGGCTTTTTCTACTATGATAGCTCTTAATCCTTAGGCCAAATAGCAAATGTGAGGTTTCTGTCAACTACAAACTATGTCTACTCCAAGTCTATACTCAGACTATGAACACTGTGAACTGTCCCTGGACCTGGAATCCCTCTTGTCCAACATCTAACAGGCAGCATATAATGATACTTCAGGCCCCTGACTACCAATGTCTACTCAAGACTCAATCCCAAAAGTTCCCCAAAAGTTTGAATACTCTCCTTTCCATGGCATACACATAATCATAGACCTCTTAGATTTCCTAAAGTATCTTAAGAGTGAAAACCGAGCAAAGGATTAGGACCTTTTGTTGAGACAACTCTTCTCAGTCTCCTAACCATACACAGTTAATCTGAGATCCAGGAAGGTAAATACTGCATTCATTATCCCTAATACTTTTACTCAGAATGACAAACATAATGTTGTTCAGTCACTAAGTCACGTCCAACTCTTTGCCACCCCATGGACTGCAGCATGCCAGGCTTCCTTGTCCTTCATTGTCTCCCAGAGTTTGCTCAAATTCATGTCCACTGAGTTGGTGATGCCATCCAGCCATCTCATCCCCTGTCTCTCCCTTCTCCTGCCCTCAATCTTTCCCAGTGTTAGGGTCTTTTCAAATGACATAATAAACAGTCAGTAATACACCTGTTGGCTGAAAGGTATTCCACTGGTTATTGAATAACTGTTTCTTCCACCACCATCCTCCCTACCCCAGCCCTCCTAAAGTTGCATGTGTGTGTGCTTGTGTATACAGAGATATACAGAGAAAGAAAGAAGGAGAGACAAATGGAGAAACAGATAAAAATGAGGAAGACGTGATTAGAAAGTGATTTTCATCACATTCAAGTGTCCTATATGCTTTAAAATTCTGTCAGTAATTTGATTATGAATAATTTTATTAGATGTTTTCTATATTTCATTTAATTTAACATATTGTAATAAAAATAGAATATTTTTTGAAATCCCAGTATACTTAATTATATTCACATATTTTGAAGTTTACTCTCAGTGAAACTTGTGCAATCAAAACTTGTAAATAATAACCTGCCAATCAAACTGGAAAACCACTAAGCCATTCAGGTATGACCTAAATTGAATCCCTTACAATCATACACTGGAAGTGACATACAGATACAAGGGATTACATCTGATAGACAGAGTGCCTGAAGAACTATTGACGGAGGTTTATAACATTGTACAGGAGAAATATCAATAACCTCAGATATGTAGATGACACCACCCTTATGGCAGAAAGTGAAGAAGAACTAAAGAGCCACTTGATGAAAGTGAAAGAGGAGAGTGAAAAAAAATGGCTTAAAACTCAACATTCAAAAAACAAAGATAATGGCATCCAGTCCCATCACTTCATGGGAATAGATGGGGAAAAAATGGAAACAGTGATGGACTTTATTTTCTTGGGCCCCAGAATTACTGAAGATGGTGACTTTAGCCATGAAATTAAAAGACACTTGCTTCTTGGAAGAAAAGCTATGACAAATGATGACAAAAGTTATTTCCAGTGGTCGTGTATTGATGTAAGAGTTGGAACATAAAGAAGGCTGAGTGCCAAAGAATTAATGACTTTGAAATTTGGTGTTGGAGAAGACTCTTGACAATCCTTTGGGCTGCAGGGAGATCACACCAGTCAATTCTAAAGGAAATCAATCCTGACTATTCACTGGAAGTACTGGTGCTAAAGCTGAAGCTCCAATACTTTGTCCCCCAATGTGAAGAGCTGACCCGTTAGGAAAGACCATGATGTTGAGAAAGGTTGAAGGTGGGAGGAGAAGGAGACAACAGAGGATGACATGGTTAAATGGCATCACCGACTCAATGGACATGAGTATGAGCAAGCTCTAGGAGATGGTGAAGGATAGGGAAGCCTGGCATGCTGCAGTCCATGGGGTCACGAGGAGTAGGACACAACTCAGCGACTGAACAACAACAATCAAACTGGCCTTTATCTAGTTCTACAGGGCACTCTTCTCAACATTAAACACCTCTCTTACAGTTACTGAAAATATCTCTAAAAATATCAGTGATAAAACAATGATTCAGCACTACAAAGATGCATTGTACCATGAATAGCAGCTCCTTAATTTGTACTAATGAGGTTCTGAAATAATTCCTCCATTGAAGATAATATTTCAGCAAATTACAAGATCATTTGTTATTTATTTTTTAGGCATGATATTTTCTCTCATTAGAAGTGGCAATCTTCAGATCCCCAAAGTTATATACCTCAAATTTGTTAAAACTCATTTTGATAGACTCTTCAATATTTTTGACCCTAGTAATATTGTTCTTCTTGTAAATGAACTGTCTAGCTAGGTTTCTAGACAGCTTCAATTACATTCAAATTTGAAGGGTGGTGCACAACAGGAGAAAATAAGTGAAATTATGGTGTCACGTGCAGTACACACACAACTTGTGGAGCAGGAGGGACCTTCAGTTTGTCTCTAGTCAGAACTTCTCACCTACTGGTCTGTTCACAGGTAAAACACGTGCTCAGGTTAACTGCGTACAGCTTGGTTACTTCCTTCTTTCCCATCTACTCTTCTTGCAGAGTTTAAGACATAATATGAGAAATGTTCTAATTCAGAATATAGCTTAGGTAAAGAAGGATGGATAGATCACATTTAACTCTCAGTCTCCATTAGAAATTAAATTAATTTATCCCTTTGACTTTCCTTGAATACAAATTTTTGAGTTCTTGGGATTTCAAGCCAAAGTTCTAGACATATTTCCTGGGCATTTGTTTTATTGAACTGTATTTTTAAAAATGCCCTCTGAGTATATAACTAATTGGTAAAAACAGTCTAACTTACTTCCCTTCCCGGATATATACACATATGAAAATAACCACTTCTGTTATTGCATCTGTTATAGTGTCTACTATTATCACTGCTTTTATCACTACTATTAGCTTTAATTATCAAAACTTTCATTACTGCTGCTACTGTGTGCCTCCATCTTCTGATTATTTTCTAATGAATAATGTGTTATTCTCATCTCTAAAACAAGCCCTTAAAAAACACTGATTTTATGTTTTACTAATGAGAATACTGAGACTCAGACTCACTAAGTTTGCTGACCAAAGTTACTCAACTAATAAACACTAGAGAAAGGGTTAGAACTCATATTAGTCAAATTCCCAAACCTGAGTTATCTTAAGTATTATTTTATACTGTTTGCATGACTTGGATATGCACATCCTATCCTGCAAAGACTTCAGTTCATTTAGAAACCAAAATGAGAAAACTACCCCAGAGTAAGATTTTATTCCTCCTGGAGATGGACAAGTTGTTTCCTTTAACTCCCGGGATTTAAATTGTTCCAGCTCAAGACTGATATTATGAAATCACAGGTGAAAGAAAGCGCCTCTATTGCATTTCTCTGCTATATTCTCAGGGAGGCAACTCTATATGTGCTTGACCTTTTCAAGGTTCTGCAGTTTGATTGGATGGCTGCCTTCGTTATCACCTTTACAACCTCGGCTTCATGTAGGAAATCAGAGTGGACTGGGGAGCCAATCAAATATGGAATATTGAAAAGGTTACAGCGGCACTGCAGACTACAAGCTATTCTGAACAGGGATGGTTATTAACATTCCAATGTTGCATTCTAATGACGAAGATTGTAATAAGAACAGACGAGGCCAGGGAGTGAATTTTATCCTTTTGACAACGATCAGATGAGAAATGGTTGAATCTGGAGGTCAGCCTTTGCCAGTCTTCTCTTATTGTACTGCCTGTTTATAATCCAGTGAATTGACTTCGGTGTCATGAATGGGGGTCATGTTGACATAAATCAGGGCCAGGGGTGCATCTTCCTCCAGGTTGCTCTGGGACCCTCTTTACTATTATAATTGCCTTTTGCTGTGCTTTCTGTCCCTTGTCCTATTTCTACATGGCATTTGAAAATGAAATTGGCTTTTGAAATATTGGCTCCTTTATTTTTCATTAGGACACAGGCTCCCTAAAAGAGTCAACCAGAAATGCCATGGAGTGGTGGGTAGAGAGTGTCTTAAAGTTTTATTAAATACATAATCAACTTTATTCATGAAAGTAATATATGATATTAAATTCAAATGGCAAGGCTAGTTCCTAAACTGTTGGAGGAAGTCTAACTTTATTACTGGTAAATTTACTGTATTTGTTTATTTTGGACAAAGCTTATCACTAGGGCTATTTTTATACTATATATGTTTATAATTAACTTTGTTAAAGGAGTCTTCATTTTTTTTCTTTTTACCTTTCAGAGCTTTCTGTATTTCCAAATACTTTGGAAAATGCCAAGGGACTAGCCTTTCATGAACAATTTAAATTATATCGACATTGTTATGTCTCTGTTAAATGGAGATGGAAAAATATATTTTTAGACATAATTAAAACTTCATTGTGATATGTTAGGACTACAGTTGATGTGGATATTTAGATATCTAATTAAAAGGAGAAGTACTAAAGATTCCACAAAGTTCAGGAAAACAATAGGACTTGGAAATAAGCAACTGTGCACAGGAGCATTTTTCCTCCATATAACAGAACAATTTACTGCATCTGGAGGAAAGAAAATATGTTTTTCTGATTAAACCCTTGATGCAATAAATCTTGCATCTGTCATTTACTCACAGCAGCTTTGGGGAAAAAAGGGTACTTTCTTTGCTTCCCTTTCAACTTTAATTAAAGGTCAGTTCAGATTTTCACAAGCAGCTCGTCCTGATATTTTCTAATCTTGGTGAGTAGATGAATGCCCCATTGCTATGCCATGAAACCTGCTGTCTGGGGCTTGGATCTGCACTGTTGTCATATCCTCTACATAGCTGGAATCTCCTTTTAAATCCAGAGCATC
This sequence comes from Nanger dama, assembly GCA_917880005.1. Classification (NCBI taxonomy): domain Eukaryota; kingdom Metazoa; phylum Chordata; class Mammalia; order Artiodactyla; family Bovidae; genus Nanger; species Nanger dama. The sequence continues at coordinate 10,388,569 of CAKJTW010000030.1, forward strand.
CCAGTGTGTGGAAGGCATACAGAACTGTGCAAGACAGAATAAGAGCTAAGCCATCTGCCTGTTAGAACTGCTTCCATGAAACAAGAAAGAAAAATAACTGACCATTAAATAGTAATATTTCATCTTCAGAAGTCCTGATAAAAAAGTAAAAGGAAAGTTTTATGCTGGTCTTTACTAATAATCCCAGTTAATTCACTGAACTCTTTACAATAAATTTGATCTTAGGGTTAACTTAAACACCCCTCCTTCAGCTGTTGTGTTCCTCTCTGAAACATGTCTCAATCTACTCTAGAGATTTTGATTTAATTCTTATAGGAGTTTACCGTCATATTGAGTAAGGGCCTGCTGATACATATGCTTAGCGATTCTGTTGGGCAATTTGACACAGCTACCGAAACTACTATACCCAGCCCTGCAACACAAAGAAGCAATCCCATGAAGAGAACATTCAGGGTTTTGTCCAAAAGTTCAACATCCCTGGCCCTGGTGTAGTTTTAGTAATTCTCCTGCTCACCAGATTTTCAACTTTTGTTTCTATCTGTTCAAACAAACCACGGTTTTCTTGACTTGACCTGTTTTTCCTTTTATCTGTGATTCAGATAATCCATCATAACTATATTTATACTGTTTGATTTGCTTTTAAGTGACTGAGACAGCTCAAAAAGAAAAAGGAGGATGATATTATTAGTTTCTTTGTTGAGCTTTGAAAAAATGTCACCAGGTTTTTTTCCCCCCCGTCTCCATCTCTCACCAGTGTTTCTGTTTTCATTTTACTCTCATAAGGGCCTTCTATATGGGGAAGATATGGCTACCAATTACTGAGGAAGTGTATTTCACAAACTTAGGGAAACCCAGGAGAAATAGGACCTGTTAAAAATCATTCTGAGGCTTCTTTGGTAGTCCAGTGGCTAAGACTCTGCGCTCCCAGCACAGGGGGCCCGGGTTTGACCCCCTGGGCAGGGAACTGGACCCCACATGGTACAACCAGGATCTTCCCTGTAGCTCAGATGGTAAAGAATCTGCTTGCAATTCAGGAGACCCAGTTCAATCCCTGGGTCAGGAAGACCCTCTGGAGAAGAGAATGGCAATCCACTCCAGTATTCTTGCCTGGAGAATCCGATGGACAGAGGAGCCTGGAAGGCTACAGTCTGTGGGGTCGCAAAGAGTCGGACACGACTGAGTAACTAACACTATACTGCGTGGTGCTGCCCGGCTCAACTAAAGAGTCAGCACGCTGCCGCTAGAGGCCCAGTGCGATGCAACCAAGAGCCGGCACAACCAAATACAGACATTAAGTATATATTTTTAATCGTACTGGAAAAAAAAAATTACCAAGAAAATTTCATACTTTCTTAGCTTTGATCACACATTCCTCCAGAATTTATTTCTGTGGTCAGTATGGTAGACATTTTTAACTTCTCACTGTGCCTTACATTTAGTGAGCTTGACCATGGGCTAACGTGCTATGAGAAATGCAGACGATCAGGATTTAGTGCCAGCTCATAAAGGCTTTATAATGTATCTAGAATTAAGGGCAATTGAAAGAATCATTTTGTTAGAGAGTCCAAACATAAGAGATACTCTTACAATTAATGAACACGTTTACTTCTGCCCAGTGTCTTTAGGTTTCTATTGCTATTGTTCAGTTCAGTTCAGTTGCTCAGCTGTGTCTGATTCTTTGTGACCCCATGGACTGAAGTATGCCGAGCTTCCCTGTCCATCACCAACTCCTGGTGGTCGTCACAGAGAACACGTCGCAGATTACAGTCACCTATAGACAGTACAATCCAGAAGGGCCCCCAGAATCTGGATTTGTTTTTCTTTTTCGCAAATTTATTTTTAACTGGAGGATGATTCCTTTATAATGCTGTGTTAGTTTCTGCTGTGTGTGTGTGTGTGTGTGTGTGTGTGTGTGTGTGTGTGTGTTGCTCAGTTGTGTCCGAGTCTTTGCGACCCCACTGGACTGGAGCTCACCAGGGTCCTCTATTCATGGACATCTCCAGGCAAGACTACTGGAATGGCATTAATGAAAGGAAAAGACTGTAGATAGTTAGACCTCCAGCCTATTCATTCTAGTACAGTCTTAAAATGACTGAGGCATGGGGAGCAGGATTTTGAAACTGCTCTGCTCTCCTGGATTGTATATTCCATCTGTTTAATATTTCATATTCATAATCCTAATAAATAGTTAATAAGGCTTGTCAATTCCCTTTTATTAGAGATATCCTTCACCCATCCTTCGAGAGACAAGAGACTGGTTGATAAACTATGCTTCCTGAATAATGAAGTTAGTTTTCAACCCTGCTAAACATTCCTTCTCAAATCTTTATCTGCATATGGATCACTTGGAGAGCTGATTAAAATATAAATTCCCTGTAGTCTAACTGGGCTGTGGCCTGAGGTTCTGCATTTCTAATGTGCTCCCAAGTGATACACATGAAACTGATCTGTGGACTATACTGTCACAGAGTTTTATTTGTCATGAATTCCTGTTAGAAGTTTAAGTTCTGTAGTTGGATCCTATTCTGGAGGAAAGAGAATCTTAAATTTGGGGACTGGGCAGAAGGCAAATGTCCTCAATATCATAATCTAGTTTTTACATCTCCTATTGCCCCATTAGCTTGGAGCTCTTACCTGGATCACTGACTCATTTATATGTTTCTGTGTTTGGGACAGACCTCTCACTGGAATTCCTCTCACTGCACGTACCTCCTTGTCTGGAATTCCTCTCACTGCTGCCACTGCCTCATGGCACTCATGGCACTGTTTAAGGGTTTCCCTGATAGCTAAATTGGTAAAGAATCCATGTGCAATGCAGGAGACCCCGGTTTGATTACCAGGTCCGGAAAAGATCCTCTGGAGAAGGGATAGGCTACCCACTTCAGTATTCTTGGGCTTCCCCTGTGGCTCAGCTGTTAAAGAATCTGCCTGCAGTTTGGGAGACCCAGATTCGATCCCTGGGTTGGGAAGATCCCTTGGAGAAGGAAAAGACTCCCCACTTCAGTATTCTGGCCCAGAGAATTCCATGGACTGTACAGTCCAGGGGTCACAAAGAGTTGGACATGACTAAGTGACTTTCACTTTCTTTTATTCTTTCTTAAAAGTCACATGGGGACCACGTGGAGCAAAAGCTGCTGAGATGCTTGTTAAAATGAAGATTCTGGGGGCCCTTCTAGTGTGTAATATCTATAGGTTTAAAAAAAAAAATGGTACTGATGAACCTATTTGCAGGGCAGGAATAGAAAGGCAGATGTAAAGAATAAACTTGTGAACACAGTGGAGGAAGGAGAGGGTGGGACGAATTGAGAGAGCCGCACTGACACACACACACTACCGTGTGTGAACAGCCAGTGGGAGCTGCTCTATAGCACAGGAGCTCAGCTTGGTGCTGTGAAAAGACTGAGAGGGGTGGGCGGGGAGGGGAGGCGTAAAAGGGGCGTATGTGTATACATGTAGCTGATTCATATTGTTGTACAGCAGAAACTGGCCTTTCCTGGTGGCCTAGATGGTTAACTATCTGCCTGCAATGCAGGAGACCTAGGTTCAATCCCTGGGTTGGGAAGATCCCCATGAGAAGGGAATGGCAACTCATAAACATTACTAATGGCTTTAGGACAGCTCAGCCCTTTCTCCCTAATGTCCTTGCAAATAGTAATCTAGTACTACTCAGAGGAACTCATGTTCCCCTCATCTGTAAAATGTTTATAACTTGAAATTTCAAAAACTAGATTTTCCCCTCCTCCTTACCAAATGTGAAGGAGAAGGCAATGGCACCCGACTCCAATACTCTTGCCTGGAAAATCCCATGGGCGGAGGAGCCTGGTAGGCTGCAGTCCATGGGATCGTGAAGAGTTGGACACAACTGAGTGGTTTCACTTTCACTTTTCACTTTCATGCATTGGAGAAGGCAATGGCACCCCCATTCCAATACTCTTGCCTGGAAAATCCCATGGGCAGACAGAGGAGCCTGGTGGGCTGCCATCTACGGGATCGCACAGAGTAGGACACGACTGAAGCAACTTTACAGCAGCAGCAGCAGCACCAAATGTGAAATGTTGAAAAAGGCCTCCAAGGAGGTCATGTGGTCTGGAGGTCATAAAGAATATACAGAGTCTAGAAAGCTGGATATAAAAACTCCTGCTGAACACTGGAAAGAAAAGATTTCTATGATCTATCTGTGTATCTAGTTACCAAGGTCAAACCATAATCCTTTGAAAGAATCTGAGGTAAGGCTTTGCTCCATCTGACAGAGAATCAAGCCTTCAGAAGGAAAATAAAAATTCATGAGCTACTGTGAACTGAATTTGTTTTTTGCTTTTTCTAGGTAATTTTGGACCCATGGGAAGGAACAACTACCATAATAAAACACCTCAGACCAATTTTTATAAAATTCTTAAAATTTTCATAAATTTTTTAAAGAAGAGCCAAATATTTAGTAAAACTTCTAAGTTATTCATAGCTTCCAAACAAGTTATTTCAAAAGTATCCCTAAAACTCTAGATATTGGGACAAGATAGAACCTGACTTTCTGAAGCCTTCAAAAATTCACTTTGAATTTGAAGATGAAAATAGGTTAAACTAAAAGAATGTAAAACCAAATAAACTCTGATAAAATTAGTCAAAATAAAATGAAAAGCTGAGTTGCAATATTTATGGACAAAGAAGATTTCAGTATAACCAGAATTACCAGAGATAAATATCAACTGGTATTCCTAACTAAATTTAAAAACTCAGAAAAAAAAAAAAACTCAAAAATCATTTGAAAACTTATTTGAAAACTAAGTAAAACACTTCCAAACAACCTGGAAACCAATGCAATAACTGAACAGGATATGAGAAAGTATTTTTTAATTAGTAAAAATAAATATGCAACATATGAAAATCTTTAGCATATAGCATGGCAATTGTTAAGAGGGAAAGTTATAGCAATAAATGCCTTTGTTGTTACTGTTGCTGTTCAGTCACTAAGTTGTATCCAACTGTTTGTGACCCCATGGACTGCAGCATGTCACGATTTCCTGTCCTTCACTACCTCCTGGAGTTTGATCAAACTCAAGTCCATAGAATTGGTGATGCCATTCAACCATCTCATCATCTGTCACCCTTTTCTCTCCTGCCTTCAATCTTTCCCAGCATCAGAGTATTTTCAAGTGAGTCAGCTCTTCACATCAGGTGGCCAAAGTATTAAAGTTACAGCATCAGTCCTTCCAAAGAATAGTCAGGGTTCATTTCCTTTCAGATTAGCTGGTTTGATCTCCTTGGTCTTCAAGGGACTCTCAAGAGTCTTCTCCAGCATGATAGTTCAGAAGCCTCAGTTCTTCAGCACTATCTCTACTTTTTAATATGCCGTCTAGGTGTGTCATAACTTTTCTTCCAATAAGCAAGTATCTTTTAATTTCATGGCTACAGTTACCACCTGCAATAATTTTGGAGCCCAAGAAAATAAAGTTGGTCATTCTTTCCACTTTTTCCCCATCTATTTGCCATGAAGTGATGGAACTGGATGCCATGATCTTCATTTTTTGTATGCAGAGTTTTAGGCCAGATTTTTCACTCTCCTTTTCACTTTCAAGAGGCTCTTTAGTTCCTCTTCACTTTCTGCCATTCGGGTGATATTATCTGCATATTTGAGGTTGTTGATATTTCTCCCAGCAATTTTGATTCCAGCTCATGCTTGATCCAGCCGGGTATTTTGCACGATGTACTCTGCATATAAGTTAATAACATAACAATACATAGCCTTGACATATTCCTTTCCCAATTAGGAACTAGTCCATTGTTCCATGTCTGGTTCTTACTATTATTTCTTGACCTGCATACAGGTTTCTCAGGAGGCAGGTAAGGTGGTCTGGTATTACCATCTCTTGAAAAATTCTCCAGTTTGTTGTTATCAACACAAATGATTTAGTGTAGTCAATAAAGCAGAAGTAGATGTTTTTTTGGAATTCCCTTGGTTTTGTTTTGACACAACAGATGCTGGCAATTTGATCTCTGGTTCCTCTGCCTTTTCTAAATCCTGCTTGTTTATACATCTGTAAGTTCTCAGTTCACGTACTGTTTAAGCCTAACTTGAAGGACTTGGAGCTTTATCTTGCTTGCATGTGAAATGAGCAAAACTGTACAGTAGTTTGAAGGTCCTTTGATATTGCCCTTCTTTGGAATTGACATGAAAATTAATCTTTTCCAGCCCTGCGGCCATTGCTGAGTCTTCCAAATGTGCTGGCATATTGAGGGCAGCACTTTCATAGCATCATCTTTTAGGATTTGAAATAGCTCAGTTGAAATCCCATCACCTCCACTAGCTTTAGTATGTAAATAAATGTCTCAGGTCAATAATTTTCCCTTTCAAAGTTAGAATTTCAAGAGAAGAAACAAAACTGAGAACTGATTTGTAGTCCATAGTAATCAAGACAGTATGGTATGCATGAAAAAACAGGCAAATAGATCATTTCAACAGAATAGAAAGCCCAGAAACACATAAATATAGTCAACTAATCTTTGACAAAGGAGCAAAGCCAACACAACAGAGAAAAGTCTTTTTAACAAATAATGTTAGAATAATGATGTTTCTACATGCAAAAATTAAAAGATCCAGACACAGACCTAACACCTAAAAATTAACTCAAGATGGATCACAGACCTAACTGTAAAATACAAAACTATAGAACACTTAGAAGATACATGGGGCAAAATCTAAATTAACTTGGGTATTGGTGAAGACTTTAGATACAATATCAAAGGCACAGTCCATGAAAGAAAGAAATGGTAAGATGAACTTTAATAAGTTCTAATTTTCTTTGTGAAAGACACTACCAAGAAAATGAGAAGACAAGCTGTAGACTGGGTAGACATCTGATACAGGACTATCATAAATTTTGCAAAAATATGCAAAACTCTCTAAACTCATGAGTATGAAAACAATCCAATTAAGAAATGGATCAGACACTTTGACAGATACTTTACCCAAGAAGTTGTAAAGATGGCAAATAATCATACATGAAGATGTGCAAAATCACATGTCATTAGAGCACTGCAAATTCCAAAATCAACAACAGCATCCAGGTACCACAACACACTTATTAATATGGCCACAATCCAGAACACTGACAACATTAAATGCTGTCAAGGATAAGAATGTGGAATAACAGAAATATTCTCATTCATTGCTGGTGGGAATGCAAAATGGTTCAGCTACTTTCGAAGACTGTTTGGCAGTTTCTTACACAACTAAACATGTACCATAATAATCAAGCAATTGTGTTCCTTGGTATTTGAACCGAAAATATACATTCACAAGAATACATGGACAACAATGTTGATAACACCTTGACCATAGTGGCCAAAATGGGGGAGCAACCAAGATGTCCTTCAGTAGATGAATAGAAAAACTGTAAGACATTCAAACAATGAAGTATTATTCAGTGCTGAAAAAAAAGAGCTATCAAGCCATAAAAGGACATAGCAGAAACTTAAATGCATATTACTAAGTGAAAGAAGCCAATCTGAAAAGGTTATACATTAATATGATTCCAACTATATGACATTCTCAAAAGGTGAAAGCTATGAAGACAGGAAAAAGATCAGAGGCCTTTGGGGTTAGAAGGGAGGGAGGAATGAACAGATGAGGAGAGAAGGTTTTTAGTGCAATGAAACTATTCTTTACAATATTATAATAGTGGATACATACCATCACACTTTCGTCAGAATCCATGGAATGCAGAACACAAGCAGTGAAGTTTAATGCACACCATGGCCTTTGAGTGATGACGATGAGCTCATTTAGGTTCATCAGTTGGAACTAAGGCTCTGCTCCAGTGTCAGATACTAAGAGTGGGGGAGGCTATACATGTGGGCAAAGGATATAAAAAACATCTAATTTCTACTCAATTTTGCTATGAATGTAAAACTAGCATTAGTTACTCAGTCATGTCTAACTCTGCAACCCCATGGACCATAGCATGTCTTCTGGTCCATGGGATTCTCCAGGCAAGAACTCTGGAGTGTGTAGCCATTCCCTTCTCCAAGTGATCTTCCCAACCCAGGGAACAAACCCAGGTCTCCTGCATTGCAAGTGGATTCTTTACCATATCAGCCACCAGGAAACCCTCTAAACATAAAATCTATTAAAAATGAAATGAGTCAGCATAAAGAGGATAATATACATTTAAGTTGGAAATAGTTACACAGAAAAATATCAGTGAAACCAAAAGCGACTTTGTCAAGAATATTATGCAAATTGACAAACCTCTACACAAATTAACCAGGAAAAAGAGAAAAGACAAAAAAAAAATTGGGAAGTTTAGCTTTACACTGCTTTACTTCTGTGAAAGACCTACATTAGCATGTGAACACACTTTTTGCCAAAGAAGATATATGGATAACAAATAAGAACAGAATATGTAGCTTAACTTCATTACTCATTAGGGAAATGCAAATTAAAATCATTATGTCTAAAATTAAGAATTAAAAAGATTAAGAACAAATTTTGTATAGCAACAGGAACTCTCAACAGTGCTGGTGGGTTTGTAAAATGGTACAACTATAAAGTTAAATTTTCACCTACCCCAGGACCCTGACATTATTTCCAGATATTTACCCAAGAGAAATAAAGGCATATGTGTATAGGAGGATTTATATGTGAATGTTCATAGCCAGAAAGTAGAGAGAAACCTGGTATAAGCTGAACTGGGTTCCTTAAAAATTCATGTGTAATAGTTCTAACCACCCAGATGTGACTGTTCTGGGAATAGGGTTTCAAAAGAGATAATAAAGTTAAGTAGGTTACTGGAGTGGGTTGTAGTCCAATATTACTGGTGTCCTTATAAGAAGAGGAAATTTGGATACAGACTAGTGCAGAAGTAAGACTACCTGAAGACACAAATAGAAAATGGCCATACTCAAGCCAAGGAGCAAAAATATGGGGAGAAACCTTATTTAATAACTTGTAGCCTCCAGAACTGTAAGAAAATAAATCTCCGTTTTTAAAACATCCAGTATGTGGTACTTTGCTCTGGCTACCCTAACGAACTAATGCGTGTGTGCATGCATGCTAAATTGCTTCTGTTTTGTCCAACTGTTTACGACCCTATGGACTATAGCCCACCAGGTTCCTCTGTCCATGGGGTTCTCTACATGAGAATATTGAAGAGGGTTGCCATGTCCTTCTCTATAACAAACTAATACAAATACATTAACAGATGAGTGGATAAACACATTTTTGACATATCTATGCACTGGAATACTACTCATCAATAAAATGGAATAATCCATTGGTACATGCGACACTGTAGATAGATGCACCTATAAATTTTCTTGAGAGAAAGAAGCCAAAACATCTCCAAAATATAAAAATATTATTTACTTATTGTTCTATTCATATAACATTCTAGAAAACACAAACTAGTTTATAGTGACAGTAGATTGATAACTATGAGAATTGGGAAGGCAAAGAGGGACTTGGAAAAAGAAGAAACATAAGTGGTATAGATGTATGTAGATGTCAAAGCATCATACTGAATAGTTTTAACATTTGTAGTATTATTACATAGCTATTTTAAATAAAAATAACAGTGTTACATGGTAAGTGGTTCAGTTCAGTTCAGTTCAGTCACTCAGTCATGTCCAACTCATTGCGACCCCATGAATCGCAGCACTCCAGACCTCCCTGTCCATCACCATCTCTCGGAGTTCACTCAGACTCACATCCATCGAGTCTGTGATGCCATCCAGCCATCTCATCCTCGGTCGTCCCCTTCTCCTCCTGCCTCCAATCCCTCCCAACATCTGGAGTCTTTTCCAATGAGTCAACTCTTTGCATGAGGTGGCCAAAGTACTGGAGTTTCAGCTTTAGCATCATTCCTTCCAAAGAAATCCCAGGGTTGATCTCCTTCAGAATGGACTGGTTGGATCTCCTTGCATACCAAGGGACTCTCAAGAGTCTTCTCCAACACCACAGTTCAAAAGCATCAATTCTTCGGCGCTCAACCTTCTTCACAGTCCAACTCTTACATCCATACATGACCACTGGAAAAACCATAGCCTTGACTAGATGACCTTAGTCAGCAAAGTAATGTCTCTGCTTTTGAATATACTATCTAGGTTGGTCATAACTTTTCTTCGAAGGAGTAAGCATCTTTTAATTTCATGGCTGCAGTCACCATCTGCAGTGATTTTGGAGCCCCCCAAAATAAAGTCTGACACTGTTTCCACTGTTTCCCCTTCGATTTCCCATGAAGTGATGGGACCGGATGCCATGATCTTCGTGGTAAGTGGTACATTAAATATATTTTTAGTCACTTGTTTTTAGAGTATTACCTTAAAATCAATATCATTATTCCATACTCTCTTTATAAAGAGATGGGTTATTTCCAATCTCAGAGATCATTTTGCTATAATTTATCCAATATACTTATCAGTCTGTATGTTCATATTTATTTTTCCACAAATATGTCTAACTTGATCTACTGGGGAAAAAAAAAAAAACTATTGTCTTCTTGCACATATGTAACTAGAAAAACCTTATCTGCCTTAAGATCAAGTAGAAAAGTTTAAGTTTGAAAAAGATAGCTGACCTATTTTCTGTTTCTGATCATGTTTTCCAACAACCCTAAATCTTGTAAAAGGCAATACATTTTAATACAGTGAAAAGATGGTTACAAAGTAGGAGTAAATGGAGAGAACTATTCCTGAATTGTCAGAACTAGTTAGAAAGCAAAAAAATAAATAAATGAAAGTTAGAAAAATGTATCCAGGTTGATCCCTCCAGAGAGCTCATTTTCCTTTGCAAATATATGAATGCCTTCAAATTACCTGATGCCAATGAATCTTCTTCTAGAATGTTATTACAAATAATAGCCATACCACCCTGCTCACCTGCTTTCTCTTCCATATTTACTGAGTTTCACACTGTTTCAAACTGGGTTGCTATTGATTTTGATATGGCCACATGAGTCAACATAAAGCTCCAAATTAATACAAGCAATTATATTAACAATTCTTTCAGTGTAGTACAATGCATACATTTAAATTATTTGGGAAACCTGTAATTTATGTTTGACCAAATCAGAATATCCTTATTATCAGATAATCCAGATTGTTGGAATATGCCAATTTAGTAAAATCTTTGTATGTCTTCTGGGTGAAATTCTGATTAGTTATCAGAATGGTTATATGATGGAATTTGCAACACTGAAGGAAACAGGTTAAAAACTTTCAATATCTGTTCCCAACTAACCTTCCACTACGATTTCTCTGCTTCCACTTTTCATATACAGTATCGGCATTGGATGCCCTGAAAAAGTCATGTTTTGTATCTTGGAAAGCAATCTTCTGTCTCTCTGGTATGCCCCTCCCATTAATCCTTTTCTAGTTCATACTGTCTCATCTTTCAAATTAAAGTTTAAATATCACATTTTTAAGGGCTTTCTAAATCTCTCACACCATTCTACCTGGACAGAGTTCATCATTCATCCACATGCACTCCCATGAATGCATTAAGGAATTTAAATTAAATACATATCATTTAATGAGAGGCTATTTTATACCAGGAATTTTATTGTTTTATCTATACATATGCATTTTCTCAGTACAAGACTGAAAAATTATAAAGACTGAGGACCATACCATTCTTTTTGTATTCATGACACTTAGCACAGGGCCTGGGATTCAGTATCAATAAATGCTTACTGAATTAATTCATTTATATGACCTTTGAAACATTGCCATTCTGGAGTGTGTACATCATTCTACACAGATAGTTTATGAGTCTAATTACCAGGCTACTCTGTCATATCCTTTAGTTATAATAATTAGCTTTCATTTTAATAGGTTATCATATGGAATTTCTAAAAGAACATGTATTCTTCAAGGGGACAGAAGATGAATAAAGGACATTTCCTGTATATTATAAGAAATTTGATCTCTACTCATAGGTAGTGTCACAAGTCTTCCATTACCTTTTAGGAAGCAATCAGCTTACAAAAGATCATTATAGCATACTGGCTTAGAATACAAAGTTGAAAACAGAGAAAGATGTACTCCAATTACAGTTTCATTACTAAGTTGTATGTCTTTGCTGTGGGAAACACTTTTGTGAGTTATTTTATCTGTCTCAAGTTCACATGTTACAAAAAAAGACAAGATGTTGTTTATTAATATGAGCATTAAATTATGTACATGAACTACTAGTAGAGAAGTTGCATGTACTGAGTACTCAAATACCTTTAAAGAAAAGACGCATTCAACACCACCACCTACCTAGCACAAAGCTGAGAGCATTCATGAGATCTAACAAAATAAAAATATATGTATATACCTAGGCATATTATTTTTAAAATTTTAAGAAATATATAGTGTAGAGAACTACAACCTGCTCATTGGAAACTATTAAATAAAAATATTTTGTAGGAATAAAAATATACTTTAGTATAAAATGTATTGCCTGATTCAGAAAGTGGTATTATGGTAGCTCAGAGAAACCAAAGAAAACTATGAATTATAGAAATCTTGCCTTTCAATGGGAGGTGGTTCAAAAGAATGGTAGATGAGAGTTGACTCACTCCAGGGATATGGCATAGACACAGAAACATAGATCTACTGAGATATGATCTCAAAATAAAATATCTCATGCTTTTAAACTTTTCTTTGTCTGGATTTACTGACAATTTTGTGGTTTTAAGCACATTAGACCAACTACATTTGGGAAGTGCCTTTGTTGTGTTGGCTGAGGTCCTAGCAAAGGATGTAGGTAAATATCACTGCGACCAACTTCAAAAGTATTTACTAGCTACAGTCTCAAAGAGTCATTTATTATTTCTTGATGTAGGGTCACTGATTCTGAGCCAATATCTGATAGTCTTCCTAAAAGAAACTCCAAGTACTATTTACTATAAAAGAAGATGAATAGACCACAATTATTTTCATATTTCCTCAAATTGTGATTCATTGATCCAAAAGGAATTGAGGTTGGTGATGCACAAAAAGTGTTTGCTGTGTTTATCATTAGATATTCAATATAATATTCAAACCACTTGGAATTTTCTGCATATATTTCTAAGAACAGTTACAAAGTCCATGGGCGAGCTAAAGAAAATCATACTGGGATGAAAGAGAGAGCACTGATCCAACTTGACCTGATACTACATGTGAATTTTAATTTTACTGATTTCCACCAAATATAAATACTGAAGGAAATATTACCATCCAGATTTGGTTTGACAAAGAAGTTTTGAATATCAATTTACATATTTCTCCTTTTATCTCCTTTTTATCATTTCCCACTCTTCTTCAAGTCGTTTTCTATCTACCTGCTAGCTTGCTTCAGGGGACTGGTAGGAAAAGTGACATTCAGTTTAGTCGCTGTCATGTCCAACTCTTTGCGACCCCATGAATCGCAGCACGCCAGGCCTCCCTGTTCATCACCATCTCTCGGAGTTCACTCATGTTCATCGAGCCCATGATGTCATCCAGCCATCTCATCCTCTATCATCCCCTTCTCCTCCTGCCCCCAATCCTTCCCAACATCAGAGTCTTTTCCAATGAATCAACTCTTCTCATGAGGTGGCCAAAGTACTGGAGTTTCAGCTTTAGCATCATTCCTTCCAAAGAAATCCCAGGGTTGATCTCCTTCAGAATGGACTGGTTGGATCTCCTTGCAGTCCAAGGACTCTCAAGAGTCTTCTCCAACATCACAGTTCAAAAGCATCAATTCTTTGGTGCTCAGCCTTCTTCACAGTCCAATTCTCACATCCATACATGACCACAGGAAAAACCATAGCCTTGACTAGACGGAACTTAGTCGGCAAAGTAATGTCTCTGCTTTTGAATATACTATCTAAGTTGGTCATAACTTTTCTTCCAAGAAGTAAGCATCTTGAATTTCATGGCTGCAGTCACCATCCATAGTGATTTTGGAGCCCCCCAAAATAAAGTCTGATACTGTTTCCACTGTTTCCCCATCTATTTCCCATGAAGTGATGGGACTGGATGCCATGATCTTCGTTTTCTGAATGTTGAGCTTTAAGCCAACTTTTTCACTCTCCTCTTTCACTTTCATCAAGAGGCTTTTTAGCTCCTCTTCACTTTCTGCCATAAACATACATATACCCCTTCTTGGCTATTGTTTCTAAAAGCCAAGCCCATTATGAAGAGCATTATTTCATGCACTGAGATGTTTAAGGATAAACACAGGCACACAGAAGAACAAGAACAGAACAATAAATATTATATTATTCAAGGACAGTCACCTCAAGAGGGATCCCAACCTTAGAGAGCTGTGTGATGAATACAAGGTAAGCAAATTCAAGGCACTGGGATTCCTGGGCTCACTATGTCGCATGAGTGGTAGAAAATCAGTGGATCTGAGGACAAACATGAACTGGGGCAATAGAAGGGCCTCTTCATGGATTCAAAGTTATTTATTTATTTACTTCCAGGGTGTTGGAGTTCAATTGAATCCTCTCAAGTCCAATAATAGGACTCAGGGTCAAAATTAAGTGATAAAAAATTTAAAGAGATATACTTTTGGGAACTGTGTGGACGACAACAAACTCTGGAAAATTCTGAAAGAGATGTGAATGCCAGACCACCTGACCTGCCTCTTGAGAAATCTGTATGCAGGCCAGGAAGCAACAGTTAGAACTGGACATGGAACAACGACTGGTTCAAATAGGGAAAGAAATACTTCAGAGCTGTACATTGTCACTCTGCTTATTTAAATTATATGCAGAGTACATCATGAGAAATGCTGGGCTGGAAGAAACACAAACTGGAATCAAGATTGCGAAGAGAAATATCAATAACCTCAGATATGCAGATGACACCACACTTATAGCAGAAAGTGAAGAACTAAAGAGCCTCTTGATGAAATGAAAGAGGAGAGTGAAAAAGTTGGCTTAAAGCTCAACATTCAGAAAACTAAGATCTGGTTCCATCACTTCATGGCAACTAGTTGGGGAAACAGTGGAAAGAGTGAGAGACTTTTTTTGGCAGGAGGAGGCTCCAAAATGACTACAGATGGTGACTGCAGCCATGAAATTAAAAATGCTTGCTCCTTGGAAGAAAAGCTATGACCAAAAAAAAAAAAAAAGAAAAGCTATGACCAACTTAGACAGCATATTCAAAAGCAGAGACATTACTTTCCCAACAAAGGTCTGTCTAATCAAAGCTATGGTTTTTCCAGTTGTCATGTATGGATGTGAGAGTTGGACTATAGAGAAAGCTGAGCATCGAAGAATTGATGCTTTTGAACTGTGTTGTTGGAGAAGACTCTTGAGAGTCCCTTGGACTGCAAGGAGATCCAACCAGTCCATCCTAAAAGAAATCAGTCCTGAATATTCATTGGAAGGACTGATGGTGAAGCTGAAACTCCAACACTTTGGCCACCTGATGTGAAGAACTGATTCATCTGAAAAGACCCTGATGCTGGGAAAGATTGAAGGTAGGAGGAGAAGGGTGTGACAGAGGATGAGATGGTTGGATAGCGTCAATGACTCAATGGACATGAGTTTGAATAAATTCCTGGGGTTGACCATGGACAGGGAGGCCTGGAGTGCTGCAGTTCATGGGGTCGCAAAGAATCAGACAAGACTGAGCAACTGAGCTGACTTTTGTGAACTCCACTTCAGCGTGCTATGCGTGGACTGCCTCCCTTGGTGGTCTTGATGCACCCTCACAATAAAAGGTTTTAGCATCTTCATAGTTTCTTCATGGAAATGCCTAAGGACATTGAACTTCTTTCGTTCTAGCTGGAAAAATGAAATGGAAGTAGTGCCTACTTACCAAGAATGGAGTTAATTTCTAAATTTCCACTTAGAGAATTCAAAAGGGACTTTTTGATAGGTTGAGTCTGCCAGTATACTATACAATTTAGGTATTTTTCAAAGATAAACCGTGAACCCTGCAGTTAATGAGTATTACTGTTGATCCCTGAAAAGGAGTAGAGATAGTGATCCTCAGAGCAGTCAAAAATCGGAGCATAATATTCAGCAGGATATTGAAAATATCCACATACAAGTGGATCCATGTAGTTCAAATCCATATTGTTCAAGACTCCATTGTAGTTTGAAAGTATAAATGCCAATGTATGTAGCTGCTGCTGCTGCTGCTAAGTCACTTCAGTCGTGTCCGATTCTGTGCAACCCCATAGTCGGCAGCCCACCAGGCTTGGCTTCCCTGTTCCTGGGATTCTCCAGACAAGAATGCTGACCCTTAGCGCCCCATGGACTGCAGCCTACCATGCTCCTCCATCCATGGGATTCTCCAGGCAAGAGTACTGGAGTGGGTTGCCATTGCCTTCTCTGAATATATGTAGGGAGCAGGGTAAATGTAATGTGAGGCAGTTGTAAACATTTCCTGGCAACTGGGCCAGGAACAGTGTCTCTACAACCATTTCAACCCCTGATAAGAGTGCTCTTCTCCCAATTACTGATGTGAAATGAAATATTTTCTGCTCTGTACTACCAGTAAACAAGCCTTTTCCAAATGCAAATTTCTCACCCCAGGTGAAACAAAGACAGCTATCTGGAAGCCATCAGCTACTTGAGGAGCTGGGGGGAATGTGAAGGGCAGCATCTACCACATTCACCATCTCTTACTGTAAACAAAGAATTAGTACATGAACAATAAAAAAGCAGGATTGGCCCCAGATATCCAGATGCATATGAAAGAAATTATTTTAGCAAGACTGGATGCTTGCACCTTCCCATACAGAGAAGATCTTTAAATCTCTTCATGTGAGAGATTTAGTTTTCTCTTAATTAATAGTTTTTAATATTCAGACTACCTGCCCCCTTGCTGCAAACTTGTATATAGCCTAGCTCCTCCCTTGCCTCCTCAGAGTAAGCTCTCTTGGGGTTACCTGAGATACTGTCTTCCTAACATTCCCACTGAATAAAACCTAACTCTCAAAATAGGTTGCAGGGATTTTTTTTTTTTTTTTTTTTTAGTCAACACTGGCACATCTTGCTGTAGTACTTTCTTCATATTATTACAGAAATGCCACTTTTCAGTAAGGTCTTCTCTTGCTCCCTTATCTAGAATTGCTAGTTAATGATTCCTCCTATCCCTCTCCTGACTCCTCTCTCCTTCTTACCACTATCTAACATACTGTATATTTCATCCATCTTATTTACTATGTATATTATGTTTCTGGAGTTAGGGATTTAGACTCCTTTGTATACACCTGTGTCCTCAACCCAACAGTCATGCCTCATCCATGATAAAAGCTGCATAAGTGTTTGCTGGAAAATGGATGAATATTTGAATGACTCCCTGAGACAATGGCAGCTATTTATCCTCATTTTGCCAGATGAGGAAATCGTGGCTAATACAGATTCAGTAATCTACCCAAAGTGACACAAAGAACTGAAATTTGAATATAGATTTATCTGGCCCCAGGGCTTCTGTGCTTTTCTCTATAACAGTCTTTTTCATTTGCTTAAAATAAAGTCATTTGAGTATGCATCTATATATCAAGTAAGAGGCTAAAAACAGGAGATAAATAAATGACTGAGACACTGATTTCTTTCCTTTTGCTGTGATGCACAGCATGTGGATCTTAGCTCCTTGACCAGGGATCCAACCTGCCCCCTCTGCATAGGAAGCATGGAATCTTAACTACTGGACCACAAGTGAAGCCCCAAGGCTCCACCTACTGAAAGACACAGCATGAAGCCAAGGGAATTTCAATACAGGAGCAAGTATATTCTGGCTTTCAGTAAGTGAAGCACTTACTGAAGTAAGTAGAGAAATTCTTAAGCTAGAAATTCTTAAGGTGGTTGTGGAAAGCTCCTTAGTAGAAATGATATTTGAAGAATGAAAAATGAATGAGAGAAAGGAAAAACAGAAATGTTAAAGAGAAAATGAAGAAGTTGAAGAGCAGCCATAAGATCAAGCACTGAGGAAGGCTACTTTATAGACTATTCCATGAGTGACCAGCTCTTTGAAACTACCAGGCTCCTCTGTCCATGGAATTCTCCAGGCAAGAATACTGGAGTGGATTGCCATTCCCTTTTCAAGGGATCTTTCCGAACCAGGGCTCAAACCCGGGTCTCCTGCATTGCAGGCAAATTCTTTACTATCTGAGTCACCAGGGAAGCTCAAAGAGTGATAAAAGTGGTAGACAAAGAAAAATAATGTCCACTAATTAAGCTATGAGACAAATGGAAGCCAGGTCATAAAAATTTTGCTAGAAGGAACTCACTTAATAGGACAAAGACTTAAAAAGAAACATGGCAACTTCTTTGCTTTGTTGCTGCTTTGATAATTATTCAAAACTTGCACATTTGAAAAGTTGACCGACCCTCCCTACCAAATATTTTTAACTCTCAATCTCCTTCATGGTTAATTACCCAACTTGGGACTCACTTATTCCATTTCACAGAATGGACTCCTCGCCAACAGTCTCTGTCAAGGAGTCTACTTTCCTCATAAAAAAAAAAAAAAAAAATGCTTTGCTGAGGTGTAGTAGTTATATGTTGCAGCATCACAAAAAATTGCCACAAACTTTGTAGCATAAAAGCACACATTTATCACCTCAGAGGGGTTTGGTGTCCAGACATGTTTCACCTGAGTCCTCAGCTTAGGGTATTGCAGTCAAGCTGCTGATCATGATTAGGGTTTTGTTTAAGGCTCCATTGGGGAAGAATCTGTTAACTCATTTGGTTGTGGGCAGAATTCACTTCCTTGAAAGTTGCTGTATGGAGGGTTTCAGCTTCTCCCTGGCTGGAGGCACAGCTAACCCTCAGCTCCTGGCCTTGAGGCTGTTTCCATAAGGCAGCCCACATAGAAGCTCACTTTTTCAAAGCGAGCAAAGGAGAAAAGGCTTTCTTGTAGGATGAACAATATAACTTTGCATACTGTAATCACACACATGCAATCACGTGCAACCCATCACCTTTGCTGTATGCTATTGGCTTAGTAGCCAGTCACAGATCTAGCACACACTCAACAAGAGAAAAAGACTCAAGGCATGACTACAAGGAGACAGGGATCTTGAGGACCACCAAAGAGTGTGTCTGCCTTATAAGGTTTCCCTGATGAACTTCACTCTGGGGATTTGCTAGTTATCCCACTGCACTGAAATGAGCACAGGAAAGGCTACACCTGCCTTAGCTCAGGCTGCTATAACAAATTACCGTAGACCGTCTGGCTTAAGCAACCTTTATATCTCACAGTTCTGGAGGCTAGAAAACTAAGATCAGGCCCTGAATGGCAGATCTGGTGTCCAGTGAGGGCACTCTTTCTCATTTTCAGATGGCCATCTTCTCACTGTATCTTACATGGTGGAGAGAAGAGAGAGAAGGCAAGCACTCTCATATTTCTACTTATAAGGGCACTAATCCTGCTCTTGAGGACTACACCCATATGATCTAATTATCTCCCAAAGGCCAAACCTCCTAATATCATCTCACTGGGGGGTTAGGACTTCAACATGACAATTTGGAGGAAGAGGGGGAAGGACACAAGCCTGCAGTCCGTACACCACCATACAGTGAACCAGCTGTTTCAGAAATTCAGTAGTAAACCTCTGGGAAAAACTTCACAATGCCTCATCCCCACATACAGCTGAGCCTAATATATTTGAACAACTTCTAGAGATGACATTAGGCCCATTTCACAATTGATTAGGATCACCCATGCTTCCCAGGCGCAGCGGATGCTGTCATTGAAACCCCACTCAATAAATGAAACTAGCCCTCATACTTTTTATGGCTCCTCATTTAAAGCTTTCTTCCTTGATAATTGTAATTTCTTTAGGTGGAAAAGAGCTTGGCAGATCTGAAGACCAACTGTTCTATGTAGCTATGTTAAAAAGAAAAAGCCCAGGAGAGGAGGTCAGAAGGGAAAGTAGGCAGCCAGATTTCCCCAATTTATGTGGAAACTTAAGTCCACACAGACCTTATAGGCAATTGTTTTGTAAAATGACATGCAAACAGTTGTAACTGCCAGCAGCTATTTTATTCTTGACATCAATTTCTGAAAACTTTACCTGTGAAAAGTTCAACATTTAGCATTTCCTATTGTTTTTTTTTTTTTTTTCCCTTTGAGGATAGATCTAGTTCATGTGAAAAGTGCCATTTTGGAAAGAGAACAAATACTAATGACCCCTAGATGACATGAAGGGACATGAGGGAATCCAGGGGGCAACAGAGTAGACTCTGTGGTCAGAAGGCCTTTGCACTACTTCAGGCAAACTGCAACTCCCAGAAAGACAACCTCTCTGGACCACATGAGAGAAATAGATGCTCCTACCTTTTCCTCTGATAGTTTGAGGAGAAAATAGGGCAAGAGTTAAAAGTAAAAGAAGAGTTTTACTATATTCTCTGCATCTAATTCTTTGTGACTGTCTTAGAAGAAAAAAAAATTAAAGATTAAATGTTTCCATAACTGAGTCTAATCCTAAAGCTTGATATTTCGTGGTTATTTCTTCATTTGGATATAGTAAGAATTGTGGAAAGTACATTGGTTTAATTCAGCAAATCTCAAGCTACTTGCATTATCCATAAGAAGCATCTGGCTGTTTGCTCAGATGGAGGAGACCAGACTCCATTTCCAGATGTTCTCAACTAGGACATCATGAGTGGGCCTCAGCAATCTTCATTTTTAGCTAATGCAGTCTGATGCAGCTTTTCCTTAGACCTAATCTTGCAATGATATCCTTATCTAAAATTACAATAACTCTGATCATTACCTCCTTGATTTCTTCCCTAGCCAAGGTTTTCTCCAAAGGGGGTTTTACACAGGCTCTTTTATCTACCTTGAATGCTCTATCTAGTTTCTACTAGCTTATTTAGATCATCTTTTAGGTTTCACTTTAATGTCACTTTCTCAAATGAAGTTATTCCTACTGCCACAGACTAGTTTAATTAGGTCCCTCTGATGCATTTTGTAACATTATGCACTTCTCCTTCATAGCAATTACCGTAATTATGGTTAATTAAATCTGTATAATTATTTATGTACTGTTTCTCCCCTCAGCAAGATATAAGATTCCTGAGGCTAGAGCTTGTGTTAATTTGGCTCACTAGAGTCTAGAAAACAGCTTGAACATAGTAGGTACATCAAATATTTGCTGGACAAAGAAAGGAAAGAAAGAATAAAGGTGGGCATGGTGTATGGAGACAAAGGAAATAACATAACCAATTATCCAATCCTTTCTTTAGGAGTTTGAATAGAAGCCCAGAGAGAAACAAACAGGCCAAACTACTTAAGCTAATATGCCAGGATCAAGCCTATACAAATATTCCACAAAACATACCTTGACTGCAAAGACCACAAACTCCTTTACTGCCTACTAACATTTTCAGTTCAAACCATCTGTGAAAACTGAAGAGATTCCATCATGATTCTTCTATATAGTTACTTAGGCTTTTTCATATTGCAAGGATGAAACTATATTCAGACTTAAGTTGTTTTATCAACAATAATAATGATAGTTATTATTACTTATTATTATTCTTTAGGGGTCACAGAGTATAGGAACAAGTTTGAGTAGTAACATAGTCTCTTTAGAAACCATTACTTAAGTTGCTTATATATCTTTGAGATTAGTTGTTTGTCAGTTGTTTCATTTGCTATTGTTTCTCTCCCATTCAGAAGGCTGTCTTTTCACCTTGCTTATAGTTTCCTTTGTTGTGCAGAAGCTTTTAATTTTAATTAGATCCCATTTGTTTATCTTTGCTTTTATTTCCAGTATACTGGGAGTTGGATCATAGAGGATCCTGCTGTGATTTATGTCGGAGAGTGTTTTGCCTATGTTCTCCTCTAGGAGTTTTATAGTTTCTGGTCTTACATTTAGATCTTTAATCCATTTTGAGTTTATTTTTGTGTATGGTGTTAGAGAGGGGTCTAATTTCATTCTTTTACAAGTGGTTGACCAGTTTTCCCAGCACCACCTGTTAAAGAGACTGTCTTTACTCCATTGTATATTCTTGCCTCCTTTGTCGAAGATAAGGTGTCCATAGGTATGTGGGTTAATCTCAGGGCTTTCGATTTTGTTCCATTGATCTATATTTCTGTCTTTGTGCCAGTACCATACTGTCTTAATGACTGTGGCTTTGTAGTAGAGCCTGAAGTCAGGCAAGTTGATTCCTCCAGTTCCATTTTCTTTCTCAAGATTGCTTTGGCTATTCGAGGTTTTTTGTATTTCCATACAAATCTTGAGATTATTTGATCTAGTTCTGAGAAAAATACTGCTGGTAGCTTGATGGGAATTGCATTGAATCTGTAGATTGCTTTGGGTAGTATACTCATTTTCACTATATTGATTCTTCCAACCCATGAGCATGGTATATTCCTCCATCTATTAGTGTCTTCTTTGATTTCTTTCATCAGTGTTTTATAGTTTTCGATATATAGGTCTTTAGTTTCTTTAGGTAGGAATATTCCTAAGTATTTTATTCTTTTCGTTGCAATGGTGAATGGAATTGTTTCCTTAACTTCTTTTTCTACTTTCTCATTATTAGTGTATAGGAATGCAAGGGATTTCTGAGTGTTGATTTTATATCCTGCCACTTTACTATATTCACTGATTAGCTCTAGTAGTTTTCTGGTCGAGTCTTTAGGATTTTCTATGTAGAGGATCATGTCATCTGCAAACAGTGAGTTTTACTTTTTCTTTTCCAATTGGATTCCTTGTATTTCTTTTTCTGCTCTGATTGCTGTGGCAGCTCAACTCCAGAAAAATAAATGATCCAATAAAAAAATGGGCCAAAGAACTAAATAGGCATTTCTCCAAAGAAGACATACGGATGGCTAACAAACACATGAAAAGATGCTCAACATCACTCATTATCAGAGAAATGCAAATCAAGACCACAATGAGGTATCATTTCACACCAGTCAGAATGGCTGCGATCCAAAAGTCTACAAGCAATAAATGCTGGAGAGGGTGTGGAGAAAAGGGAACCCTCTTACACTGCTGGTGGGAATGCAAACTAGTACAGCCATTATGGAAAACAGTGTGGAGATTCCTTAAAAAATTGCAAATAGAACTGCCTTATGACCCAGAAATCCCACTGCTGGGCATACACACTGAGGAAACCAGAACTGAAAGAGACACATGTACCCCAATGTTCATTGCAGCGCTGTTTATAATAGCCAGGACATGGAAGCAACCTAGATGTCCATCAGCAGATGAATGGATAAGAAAGCTGTGGTTCATATACACTATGGAATACTACTCAGCCCTTAAAAAGAATAAATTTGACTCAGTTCTAATGAGATGGATGAAATTGGAACCGATTATACAGAGTGAAGTAAGCCAGAAAGAAAAACACCAATACAGTATACTGACACATATATATGGAATTTAGTAATGATGACCCTATATGTGAGACAACAAGAGACACAGAGGTATAGAGTGGACTTTTGGACTCTGAGGGAGAGGGAAAGGGTGGGATGGTTTGGGAGAATGGCAGTGAAGCATCTGTATTTTCCTGTAAGAAATGAAGCGCTAATCTATGTTTGGTGTAGGATGCAGGATGCATGGGGCTGATGCACAGGATGATTCAGGTAGAGGATGTGGGGTGGGAGGTGGGAGGGGGCTTCGGCATTGGGCGATTGTGTTCACCTATGGCTGATTCGTGTCAATGTATGGCAAAACAAATACAGTATTATAATTAAAAAATAAATAAATTTAATTTAAAAAAAAAGAAACCATTACTTTATAAGTTCGAATGTAAACAAGCCCCATAGAAAAATGTGTAAAAGTATTTGGTATTCAGCCAGTTAAAGTCCATTTCCAGCGACTGGGCATTTGCAGCTATGTACAGTAGAAGATTTCTCACCTGACAAAATTAAAGCCAATAGTTGGAAGTTATTAAAAAAATCAATTGAAGCCAAGAATCATAAAAAATGATATACATGTATGTTAATGTTTTTTAGACTATATTCATTATGTAATCAGTTGATATAGGGTCAAGGCTTCTTCCTTAGATAACTCATTGGTGGAGACTTATGTAAGATTTTATAGCTAAAACCTGCACGCCATTAATATTTGTCTACAGTTTCAACTATGAGTCCTGATAAGGTGAAGTTCGAGTTTTAAACCATTTGTAAGCAGATCCCAGTACAAAATATTTCTAGATGTCTGTCTATGACTTTGGAGAAGGCAATGGCACCCCACTCCAGTACTCTTGCCTGGAAAATCCCATGGATGGAAGAGCCTGGTAGGCTGCAGTCCATGGGGTCGCTAAGAGTCGGACACGACTGAGCGACTTCACTTTCACCTTTCACTTTCATGCATTGGAGAAGGAAATGGCAACCCACTCCAGTGTTCTTGCCTGGAGAATCCCAGGGATGGGGGAGCCTGGTGGGCTGCCATCTATGGGGTCGCACAGAGTTGGACACAACTGAAGTGACTTAGTAGCAGCCTCAGCAGTCTATGACTTTTGTTCCTGAATCTTTCATACTCACCTCTTCCACAACTATTTGAAGAGCCACTTTGTCTTAGAGGCTTACTTTCATGAAGTCAAATCTTTTAACTTAGTTTTCATAGAAACCCAGTTCTTTTTCTTTCTGTATTCATATTTCACCAGAGTAAGCACTGTATTGATTACAGTAATGAGAGCAGTACATTTGGGGACAGACACAAGGGAATTTTACTATGCACACAACTCAAATGGTGAATCTAAAATTGTCCAGGTCAATTTAAAAGCAGCTTTCTAGGCTCCAGCTCCACTGGGAAAGGAAAATGTTCATTGATCTAGTGAATTAAATAGATGTCAGCTAAGAAAGTCTCTATTTTGTGTAGCATAAATTATTACTGCAGTGATTGCCAGAATGTTACTAATGAGAATATTCCTAAATGCAATATATTTCTTTCATCTATCAAACCATAGTTATTTTTAAATAAAAATTCAGTCTTCTCAACGTTGTATCATAATTTTTATTTTGATCAAAAACCAGTTACCTATATTTATCACTTCAAAAGTAATAGTATTTAGACAAATAGAGGCACCCTTGAGAAAGATGGCTATTTTGGGTAGGTAGATAGTGGGGTTCTGAATTAGATAGACATGGATTTATACCTCCAATCTACCACTAAGAAAATTAACATATATATTGAATATCTTCTGAGCTTCTGTTGGACAAACGATATTAAAGGTGATCAACCTAAAGTAGCTTGGTTTTTAGGGAATCCTGGTTATCTTCCTTAATTCTTTTAAGCCTCAACTAGGCATTCATGAAATGAATGACAGACTGATACAAAGAGTTTTATAATGACTGGTTGATTGTTTCAAAAGTTACTCTTAATCTAGTGAAATTCCTTCATTTGAACTAAGAAACAAAGACTTGCACTGAAAAATGTTATTACACTTTTGGCCTTTCTTTAAAATCTTCATTTATTCATTTGGATATGTTGGAGTTTAGTTGCAGCACGTGGGATCTTTAGTTGTGGCATGTAGGGTTTAATTCCCTGACCAAGTCAAACCCTGGGAGCTCGGGGTCTCAGCCAGTGAATTACAGGGGAAGTTGCCATTTTTGGCCTTTAAGCCAGAGAGACAAAAAACATCTTCAGTTCAATTCAGTTCAGTTCAGTTCAGTCGCTCAGTCGTGTCCGACTCTTTGCGACCCCATGAATCGCAGCACGCCAGGCCTCCCTGTCAGAGTATATGTCAAAATGATATGGATGTTGGGGGAGATACAAATGTTCTGGAATTAGACAGTCATGACAGTTGAATAACACTGTTAATATACTAAATGCCACTGAGTTACACACTTTGAAAATGGCTAAAGCATTTGGTAAGCATTATGCTACATATATTTGTAGAAGGAGGTCATCCAGAGAACATGACTGTTGCTTGACCCACAAGTTGGACCCAGGCAATCAGAGGTCTCTCACCCTCTCTTCTGTACTTGGAAAGTACATTCCACTAGCTTTCCCTGCTCTGGAAGCTGCTCAAGAACACAGGCCAGAGAAAGTATTGTGCTGTTGAGACCACATGGATAGTATACATAGTTAAGCCCAGTTTAGCCCTCCACATAAACTTTTAAGATCCTGGTGGGTGAGTTTGTATCTATTTGCAGTTGTCCAGACCAAGCCTCATATGTAAGTTAATTCTCTTGCCACTTAAAACTGTCGAGCTATCAATGTGGAGTATCTGCCTATTTCTTTGGTCTCTGCTTGCCCTCCATGTACAAGTGACCAGTTTGTGAACCAACAGTATTTACCACATATACATGCTATGCAAAGATGACAATGGTATGGGGAAAACATTTGCTGTATGTCTATAATGAGTTTACATCTAAAATGATTATAATTAAGGAGTCTGGTGAAAAGAGAGCTTAATGCTGAAGTTAAGTTTTAGAAAAGTAGAGGCAATATATTTTTGGGTATCTGAGTAATCTGTGAAAATACTAAATAAACAATATCAGAATTAAGTAACATGATGTGTGTGAAGAGGGTCCAGTGATTCCAACATAAGCTTCTTTGTCATTAACATCTTTGCTGAACAACTAATTGGCCATAAGGCAATTCCGGTATCAAAGATCAAATGACTGGTCGACCATTTGGTTTCATCTGGCTGACATTTGGCTTTATGGAACTGACAGATGATGATTTGCCCCAAGAGAACTGGTTTCTTATTTTGAAACAAACTCTGTTGAAGAAGAAAGAGGCCAAGGGCCTCAAAGGTACAGAGTTTAATCTCACATTTCCCAAAGAATTGTGGAATATCTATCAAAGGACATGTGGTACATGCTAATAACAAACAGTGCAGACACTTTCAAATGCAAACCTCAGTTACAAATACATGCATCCTAGTCTTTAGAAACTGATACCTCTTTTAATGAAAGAAAACATTTTAGCAAATACAAAAAGGGATGGTACCAAAGGAGATGAATCAACAAACCAAAAACTGTGTAATACTATAAATGGAAGGCTTTAAATAACAGTCCTTAAGTATAACCCACAAAATTAAATAAAATCAGTTACTTGAGCAGTTTTTCCATGAATCTACACACATTTTAAATGTATTCAAATATTTTATATTTTGAAGAAAGGTTTTTTTTTAAATTTTGCTATTAATTTTCATGTTTCATTATGTACTTTTAATGTTCCTCTTTTATTTTCTGTTATTTTATATTTTACGGCAGAATTGTATCATGGCAAATTAATTATGTAGTGAAAAGGCTTGTAGCAAAGTTGTTTACTGCAGAGATTCTTATGATGAAAATATCTAGAACCTTGTGTGAAAAGCCTGGTGCAATTAGAATAACCTACGTGTGGCATTTCCTTCCCCTTATAACCACTAACTGACTGTGAACAAGTAAATCATTTAACTACTCTAAGTTTCATACTTACTTTACCAGCATTCACAATATGGAATTTAAACTAGATGACCTATAACCAACTTCCAAGCTCTTTCATATTATCTTCATTATATAACAAAACCTGTTCCTCCCAGGATAATAATCTATGGCCTCTTATAGTGAGCCAGTTATTATTATACATGAAGCTAATTAATAGTGAGTCCATTACTAAATAGAATTGCGTGCATAAGTGAAATACTTTTCAAATTACTAATTTGTTTTTTAAGTTTAGCAGATGATATATTACTGATTAGATACAGATAATTACAGAGCTCAGCATTCTTAGCAGATGATATTTAATGACCAGATATAGTGTATGATTTTCCAATTATAACCGTTTCCATAGAGTAGTTAAAACCAAAGGACTATGGAGGTAGTGGAGACCATTTAAAAACCATGAGGCCAGATATTTTGGAGGGTATCTAAAAATTGAGGCTCTAACAATTTAAATAATACTCCTAAGGTTAGGCAGAGACTAAGGAAGAACACTCCTGATGATACACCATCACTTCATATCAGAACTTTTGCACACAGTAGGTTAAGTGTGTGGCTCTGAAGTTAATATGTATAAAAATTTTAAAGAAATGAAAGCTTCCTATACTTTTCCAGAAACCACTGTCTATTGTTTTTAAAATAATAGTACATGATGTATTAATTTTCTAGGACTGCCATAACAAATTACCACAACCAAGGTCGCTTAAAAATAGCAGATGTTTCTTCTCCTACAGATATGAGGGTCAGAAACCCAGGCAAGACTTTAGCAGGACTGGCTCCTTCTGGAGGCTCTGGAGAAAAAAACTGTCTCATGCTCTTCTCCAAGCATCTGGTGACTGCATGCAATCCTTGGCTTGTAGCTTCAAGACTCCCAGCTCTGTCTCCATCAAGTGGCTTTGCACACTGGTATCTCTGTGCCCACTGGTATCACTCTCCTCATAAGGACATTAATTACTCCATTTATAGCTAACCCTAAATCCTGGATGATCTGATCTTAAGGTCCTTAATTCATCTACAAAGACCCTATTTTCAAATAAGTTTACATTCATAATAATGGGAGTTAGGACTGGGTATATTGTTAGGTTGGGGGACACCATCCAACCCACTACACACTTCCATGCTAGTTGCTTTATGTAGCGCCTTCAGGGCTCTTACTGCTACAAAGAATTGAGTTTATGAAATGATAACCAGATTTGATTATGCTAGGAGACTATTTTCTGAGCATTCTAAAAGCTTTCTCTTAGTGAAACAGATTTTTGCCTTGATGCATGAACATCTGCTCATGTCTTATAAAATAATCTGTACTCTTACAAATGGAAAATGATCATGAACTCAGACAGGTGGCTTTTCTTGTGGGAAAAGATTCAGAACTCCCTAAATTTCCTTTTTAAAATCCAAGTGAAGTTGAAGGATAACACAGTCTGTCTTTAGATTGACGTATTGTCATAGAAAAACAATGTGTGTGCCAGTTAAGTGTTTTAAGGTCATTCATTCTTATATGCTTTCTTTCCTCTGTGTTTCCAGGTTATTAATCTTCTAGATTCAGGAGTCATCTATTTCTATTATAGCACAACTCAATTTCTTTTGACCTCCTGGTTACATTTACAATTCTCTGACCTGTAACTCAGTAAATGAGTTTATCAATGACTATCCTTAACACTTTTCCATTCCTTGTATCTCTCAGTGACGTTACTTTTTTTAAATGGGCATTTACTTTAACTCTCTCATCTGAAGGCAAGAAGGTGATTGATGTCTAGATTAATTGACAAGCACTTATACATGTTTGAAGCCTAGACTTGATATTTAAGTGTAAAAGTGATATGACAGTCGACAGTTTCATGCCTTATCTGTGCAGATTCTTCTCACTTGAGTTGTCATTTACACATTAAGTAAATATTTTGTTTTACAATTTGATGTAATTTCTGATTATACATTTGAATAAATCCAAAGAGCCATTCTTTAGATTTGCTTACAACAAGCAATAAAGATTAACTAATTTATTCCATTGGAATAAATAAATAAATAAATAAAGAGTAACAGAAAACTGTGAATACAGCATCCTTCAAATCTGGAGTCATAATTCTTACCCTCCAAATTTGTTTTGAATGACTATTTGGTACCAGCTCATCTTTCAGCAGGAGAAGGCAATGGCACCCCACTCCAGTACTCTTGCCTGGAAAATCCCATAGACAGAGGAGCCTGGTAGGCTGCAGTCCATTGGGTCGCACAGAGTCAGGCACGACTGAAGCGACGATGCAGCAGCAGCAGCATTCAGCAGTTAGAAATGTGCTTGGGGAATGTAATTTTTAATTTGCTTTAAATAATACATACTCAGCATATAGATAACTAAATTTTTGACACTGAATTTAACAAAACATTTTTGTGCACAATGCTCTCCTAGGCTCTGTAAGGTATACAAACATGGCATGTTTCTGATCTCCCATGATTTACAAAATAGCAGCTTGAATAAAAGATTAACTGGATACAGGCAATAGTTATCAAGTATTACCTACAGGAGGAAAAAATAGTCTTTAGAAGGCCTAAAAGAAGAAATGAATATTGAGAAATATTTAGAAAAAAATATGTGGGAAAGGTGTCAGACTTTCTGGGCCTTGAAAAATGAATAGATTTCAACAGACAACAATGAAAAGCAGTACAACCTTGATGTGACTGAAGTATGACAGATGAAATGTGTATTGAAAACTCAGACTAAAAATTAGAGATGGGGATGAACAAATAAATGGCCTTGAACGCCATGCTAAGCTTGAGAAAATCACTTTCGGAGCATATTGGAAGTTAAATTGATATAGATGGCAAAAGACTAAAGGTTTGTAGTATTGGAAGTGGAAAATAGGAGATGAATATGAAAATAAAATACTGCAGAAATAAAATCAGCAAGAATTAAAATTTGCAGATGCATATCTTGCCATGCATGTTTGCACAATAATACCTTGTACTGTATTATTACTTAAAATATTGTTTTTCATCACTAAGTGCTTAAGAAGCAGTCATTAGTATTAATAAGTCAGAAAAAATGATAATAAATCAAAAGTTTTCAGGTGCTTTAAATAAATATAATTTTCCCTGCTGTGTAACTTCTAGATACTTTCTGCACCTTTTGTACTTAGAAGAGGCTTGTAATTTCTTGTCATTGTTACTTAACTTTTCTGCTGTCTGATAGTTTTCCAAGATGATTTATCTGCCATTTCTCAGGGCCTTTAGTCTGGAGATCAGGAATCAGGGAGTCTTTGCAGTGATGTCCTTTTTTCCATCGTAACTTACACTCTACATCTTGGGTCATCATCTGGGATATCAATAGCCTCACTAGAGCTGTATCTCCTTATTTTCTCTTGACAGTGTTCTCAGGGTTGATAAATGGTCCCACTTTGGAGTGGAAGGAAAGTACTTATTTTTAAGCTGTATATAAGTTTATAAAATTACCACTTCATACAATGACTGAAATAGGAAACAAGGGTTATTGATCTCAAAACAAATTTGAGACCAAAACTTTTAAGATTTCTTTCTTAGACTCTTTATTCTTGTGTAATCCTTTGCTGTTGCTGCTCACCTTAGCTTTATCCTTGGGAATTTCTGCTACTGATACAGCAGAAACAACTCACAGAGAATTGGTAATGTATTACATATTGTCAGACTAAGACTTACTCTTCTTCCCTTTTTCCCTTTCAGGGTTCTGTTTGACAGGACACCCCTCACCCCAAATGATACCTAAATTTAAGCCATATATTGGATTAGTCAAAAGTTTGAGTTTTCTATATCATCTTATAGAAAAACCTGAATGAACTTTTGGCCAACTTAATATTAATACTGTAGCCCGCTCAGTTGTGTCCAACTGTTTGCAACCCTATGGACTGTAGCCCACCAGGTTCCGCTGTCCATGGGATTCCCCAGGCAAGAATACTGGAGTGGGTTGTCATGCCCTCCTCCAGGGGATCTTCCTGACCCAGGGATCGAATACAGGTCTCCTGCATTGCAGGCAGATTCTTTACCATCTGAGCCCCAAGGGAAACCCAATATTAATACTCTGTGTGTGTGTGTGAGTGTGTGTGTGTGTGAGTGTGTGTGTGTGTGTGTGACTTAGTCGCTCAGTCGTCTCTGACTCCCTGCGACCAGAGGGACTGTAGCCCACCAGGCTCCTCTGTTCATGATATCTTCCAGGCAAGAATACTTTAGTGGGTTGGCATTTCTTTCTCCGGGGGATGTCCCTGACCTAGGGGTTGAAACCAAGTCTCCTACATTGCAGATGGACTCTTTACCGTCTGAGCTACCAGGGACGCTCCAATTGCCAATAAGGTTTAAAAGTATGTTTTGGTTAAAAATAGATGAAAGTAGAAACTCTTATATTCTTACCCTAAAATTGAAAATAACCTCCAGTGCAAGGCTGATCTGACTTATCCTGCATTTGTAGGTAGAAGAGCCTATAGATAGTCAAAGTAGAACAGGTTTCCTTCTGAGGGGAAGTCCTGTCTAGTCTCCTTAATACAAAAACATAGGGGACTCAAATAGGAGAGAACATAACTCCTGCTGTACCAGAGCACAGATCAAAGGGAGAGGAGTTGAGTTCTTGGTCTAAGAAAATCATAAACATGTGCCCCAGTAAAATGAGACCCTATACACAACTGTCCTGCTCAAAACAATGACATGGGTTATTTGCCCAGGGAGTAAAGGCAAGAAGTAACGTTACAGTAGTTTCCCTCCAGACATGTTCCCCATTTAAAGAGAAGAAGAAAGTCTCATCTTTCGTGAGTCAAACCATGGCAAACATGTATTCACTTTTTTTTTTCTTTCGGCAAATTATTTAAGGACATCTCTATTTTTAATTAAACTTTTTATTCTGTGTTGGAGTATAGCTGATTAACAATGTGATAGTTTCAGATGGACAGCAAAGGGACTCAGCTACACATATATTAATACATGCAACCATTATCCCCCAAACTCCCCTCCCATGCAGGCTGCCACATAACACTGAGTGGGGTTCCCTGTGCTGTACAGTAGGACCTTATATAGTTAAATAGCAGTTGACAAAACTTTTGCTCAAAAAGGAGGTATGCTCAGCTGATAACCTTTGGACACATGGTGTTGAAAGAGAATTTTCCATAAATCTCTCATGTTGCTACACATGTCGTATAATAATTACTTTGTTTCAGATGATATTTTCCAAAATGATTGCTTGAGCAAATCACTTTGGAAAGAGAGTGACCCCTGCTGGATTAGATTTACTTAAATTCCAGGATAATAAAGATAGAAATGTCTTCCTCCCCTTGAGACACTGTAAACTGTAAAGATAAAGACCTCACTCTTTCCTCTCCAGAGCAAATCTGCTTGCATTTGGGGGTGATCAAGATAACTCTCTCCAAGCAGATTCACAAGCAGTCCCTCCATAAGACTGAGGCTTTCTAATACCAGGCTTCTTCTGTAACCCATCCTCACTGCATGCACAGGCAAGATCTTGCTTTCATTGCACCACCCTGTGGGAATTGAGGCTTGAGGAACAAGCACCAGGATAACACACCAGCTAGGGCTATTGTTACAATTAATAATCTGTTTTTGTCTCTGACCTGGAGGCCTCAGATCTTTCTGCCAGTAACTATGAACAGGACTACAGGCTAACCTGTTGACTTTTGAGTAGCATAAACTCAGACCCTTTAGAATTCCTGGCATGACAGTTTCACTAATTTCCTTTTAACAATTTAAGGAAGGAAAAATAGCATTTTGAAGATAAAAATAAAAATAAAAACTGAAGTTAATATGTATTGAAATCATATACATTGTATTTCTTAATCTTCACAATGATTTACAAATTATATCTGAGGAGTAGGGAGTTTCTCTTATTCTGCCCATTTCCTCTGTTATCAAGCATAAGGTATTGCACAACACAGATGCTTATTTAAGTATTTGCTTAATTATTCGCTCTATGAAAAACAAATGAATGAATACATATGAAGGGTAAAGCATGTTTTTTACAGATGGCAGATTACTGTTCAGAGAGCAGGAACAATTTTCCTTGAGCCACACAGCAGATCTGGAATTGAATCTATCAGATTGCATAGTCTGATCTGAATGACGTAGTGAATGTTGATATCCACTCATTTCATAGACGTTTCTTTACCACTAAACTGAATCAAATAATTGTATAGTGAACAACTAGAATCACCAAATACAAAATGAATTAAAATTATTTTTACTTATAAATATGTATTTTTTACACCCTACATGCAGAGATCACAGTTACTTTCAGACCACCTTGAAATTATACTTAATATACCTAATTATATATAAACAGTTTTAGGTAGTAGGTCTCTGTATTCGATTATTCAATATACACACAAAAGAACATTCCCTTAACCCATAGAGAATTTTTAAATTATTTTTTTAACTTTTATATAGACTAACCAGGAATATCCTTATCATATTCATTTATATGGTAATAAATTCTTTTTTAGAAGCACTCAGAGCTTACAAGTAGCATTATTTAAATAACCCTCAAATCACAGTTGAATAGGAAATGCATCCATTTTTCATAACAAGAGGGTCACACTAATCAGGTATATTCATAATTTCATGATAAAAGACCAAAAGTCCATATTATTTAGCTTGGGAAAAAGGGGTCAAAATAGTTTATCCACAGATCCAAGTATTGGGGACCCTCTTGGGGAAAGAAACAAGATGGATAATGTAATTTCCTTCTGAACATTCTGATAACTGAAACTTTTTATAAATAAAAAAGAGATAATACATCTTTATGAAATGTCCTTAGAGGTATCATTAATTTGGTATTGTTTGAACTGTGGTGCAACCAGTCCATTCTGAAGGAGATCAACCCTGAGATTTCTTTGGAAGGAATGATGCTAAAGCTGAAACTCCAGTACTTGGCCACCTCATGTGAAGAGTTGACTCATTGGAAAAGACTCTGATGCTGGGAGGGATTGGAGGCAGGAGGAGAAGGGGACGACCAAGGATGAGATGGGTAGATGGTATCACAGACTCGATGGAGGTGAGTCTGAATGAACTCCAGGAGATGGTGATGGACAGGGAGGCCTGGCGTGCTGCAATTCATGGGGTCGCAAAGAATCGGACATGACTGAGTGACTGAATTGAACTGATGGTAAAAAAAAAACAAAACCTGGAAGTGATGATTCAATGATTTACAGCAACTGGAGAATTTCATGTAACCTCTACAATTATATGTTATATTGGGTTGGCCAAAAGTTTGTTCTGGCTTTCCCATGGGAAAATCCAAATGAACTTCTTGGTCAATCCAATATTAATAGCCTAAATGCTTTCCATGGTGTGAAGCATATGTCTGAAGTTAATGAAATATGAAAGGACGTGGATCTGCTCTCAGTGTCTGACACCTCTCCTTATTTTGCCTGTGCTTTTTTAAAAAACAAAACCAAAATTGGTGTGTGTATGTTGTTCTCTTTTTAGTTAATTTTTAATTAAAATTATTTTAATTTTTAATATAAAAACAACTAATTATAGTTGATTTACAATATAGTATTCATAGAGCTTGGTACTGAGTAAGTACAAATCCCCTCTAGTTTGGGTGATTCTTGTTTAACCATCTGGCCCTCTGTTGTGGCTACATTTATTTCTCTTCATTTTTAAGGTAGAATAATAAGAACTGAATAATACGTGTATTATTTAATAAAAAACATTATATGAATGTGTTCTCTTCCCTAGAACTAGCAAGAAATTCTGCCAAGTATCAAGCAATCAATGGGTTTAACAGGTAATTCCTGAGGTTATACAACTGAACTCTTTCAATATTCTAAATGCATAGCACCCTGAATGTTCCATTGGCTGTTTTCAGTTTGTTTATGCTTTTTTTTCTATTGATCTAGAAGTATATCTGAAGTATTTCTGCACCACAGTGACTCTCCTAATGCTCTATTTACAGAGATCAACCAAGTTATTATAGACTGACAGTCCTACTTGGTGACATGAACAGAATTTTGTCTTAATCCAGTACCATTTTTCTATCACACTTGTTTTCTCCCTTTTGCTCTTCTTCAGGCAGATTTCATTGATCAACTCAGGTTTTTTTCTTCTCAGAAATAAGCATAGCACTACTCTCTACTATGAAGATGAAATTAATGTAACCATGTATATGAAAGTTCATGGAGTTCTAATAAACTTTCATATACATGTTTACATTAATACACAGAAGAACTGTACAAAAAGAGCTTCATGACCCAGATAATCACGATGCTGTGATCACTCACCTAGAGCCAGACATCCTGGAATGTGAAGTCAAGTGGGCCTTAGAAGGCATCACTATGAACAAAGCTAGTGGAGGTGATGGCATTCCAGTTGAGCTATTTCAAATCCTGGAAGATGATGCTGTGAAAGTGCTGCACTCGATATGCTAGCAAATTTGGAAAATTCAGCAGTGGCCACAGGACTGGAAAGGTAAATTTTCATTCCAATCTCAAAGAAAGGCAATGTCAAAGAATGCTCAAACTACCGCAATATTGCACTCATCTCATATGCTAGTAAAGTAATGCTCAAAATTCTCCAAGCCAGGCTTCAGCAATACATGAACTGTGAACACACTGATGTTCAAGCTGGTTTTAGAAAAGGCAGAAGAACCAGAGATCAAATTGCCAACATCCACTGGATCATGGAAAAAGCAAGAAAGCTCCAGAAAAACATCTATTTCTGCTTTACTGACTATGCCAAAGCCTTTGACTGTATGGAGCAAAATAAACTGTGGAAAATTCTGAAGGAGATGGGAATACCAGACCACCTAACTTGCCTTTTAAGAAGTCTGTATGCAGGTCAGGAAGCAACATTTAGAACTGCACATGGAACAACAGATTGGTTCCAAACAGGAAAAGGATTACATCAAGGCTGTATATTGTCACCCTGCTTATTTAACTTCTATGCAGAGTACATCATGAGAAATGCTGGACTGGAAGAAACACAAGCTGGAATCAAGATTACCGGGAGAAATATCAATCACCTCAGATATGCAGATAACACTACCCTTATGGCAGAAAGTGAAGAGGAGCTAAAAGCCTCTTGATGAAACTGAAAGAGGAGGTGAAAAAGTTGGCTTAAAGCTCAACATTCAGAAAACGAAGATCGTGGCATCCAGTCCCATCACTTCATGGGAAATAGACGGGGAAACAGTGTCAGACTTTATATTTTGGGGCTCCAAAATCACTGCAGATGGTGACTGCAGCCATGAAATTAGAAGACGCTTACTCCTTGGAAGAAAAGTTATGACCAACCTAGATAGCATATTCAAAAATAGAGACATTACTTTGCCAACTAAGGTCCGTCTAGTCGAGGCTATGGTTTTTCTAGTGGTCATGTAGGGATGTGAGAGTTGGACTGTGAGGAAGACTCAGTGCTGAAGAATTGATGCTTTTGAACTGTGGTGTTGGAGAAGACTCTTGAGAGTCCCTTGGACTGCAAGGAGATCCAACCATTCCATTCTGAAGGAGATCAGCCCTGGGATTTCTTTGGAAGGAATGATGCTAAAGCTGAAATTGCAGTACTTTGGCCACCTCGTGCGAAGAGTTGAGTCATTGGAAAAGACTCTGATGTTGGGAGGGATTGGGGGCAAGAGGAGAAGGGGACGACAGAGGATGAGATGGCTGGGTGGCATCACGGACTCGATGGACGTGAGTCTAGTGAACTCCAGGAGTTGGTGATGGACATGGAGGCCTAGCGTGCTGTGATTCATGGGGTCGCAAAGTGTCAGACGTGACTCAGCGACTGAACTGAACTGATATGAAAGTACACTTTCTAAACAAGAATGGGTGGATTTTGAACTCTAAGAAATAGAAATTATTTCCAAACTACAAGCTCTGGATTTCCTTTTCACTCTTCTATATACACAACATTGTAAATTCGGTTCATTTCCTCTCTCCACCTCCCCCACACTGTCCATCTACCATATAAAGGTTTACAAAAGAGTAAAAGAGTGAAGTAGATTTTTAATAATTAACTACAGAGATATGTTATAATATTAAGACATTAACATTCTATAATTTTATTTATCACATTCATATGCCTTATATTTGTTATACAAATAATGGCTTGGTGCACATTCTAGACCATGAGAAAAAGTATGCTCAATGAGTATATCAGTTCAAATGATATAGATTTATTTTATTTGTGCATCACTTTAATATATCCATCTAATATTGTTTCATTCCATATGGATAACCAGGGAGAAACTGTAAAAGTGAGAAACTATGTGGTGTTTAGTCCCTTTAATGAAGTAAATTAATAGAAAATCAAACACTGGTAAATAAATGGCTATAATTTGACAAGGAACATAAATTGCCTTACCTAAGGACAGGTTTGACCAAGTTTAAGTGTCCAAACTAGTGAGACCAGTGCCTTGCAAAATTCCCCTAAGGGAAATAGAAGGGCTGCAATTAAGTTTGAACCCTAAATTACTTGATAAATATTTAGAGGCTCTGTCAGTCTCCATGTAATGGGAAAATAATCTCATTAAAGTAAAGTAGCTCAGTCATGTCTGACTCTTTGTGACCCCAAGCACTATACAGTCATGAAATTCTTCAGGCCAGAATACTGTAGTGGGTAGCCGTTGCCTTCTCCAGGGTATCTTCCCAACCCAGGGACAGAACCTAGGTCTCCAGCATTGCAGGCAGTTTCTTTACCAGCTGAGCCACCAGGCAACTCATTAAATCCTAGTCAATTATCATGAGTAAGTCAGAAGCATTTTAGAACCCAAACTAGTTGGTGGGATAATTCATTTCCAAGAGCCCACTACGGCATAATCCTGCTGCAGCCATCTGTATTGTAAGATAAGTTGATTCCCAGGTTTATTACTGAAACACCATGGCAATGTGAGTAAATTCGCCAGTGATTTCCCTGCAGTCACACATTCATTTAGCCAAACAAATAGCAATGCTTGTGGTAGGTAGCAGATGTTGTCAGTTGCAAGATACAACATCATCAGAAGTATCTTTTCTCTGATTGCAAATGAGAGGGAGTGGCAATGTGAAAGGAGCTGAGTAATTTAAACTTCAAAACGACTAACTTTTTGTTTCCATTATATCACATCCCCAGATTTCCCCTGAATAGTGATTGTGTTCCTGATGCTATCCATTTGGAGCGTTGCCGAGTAGCATTGAAAAATTCAAACAGATACAATACCAGGGTTTTGCACAGGACTTACATCCACATGACTACCCATAATGCCAAGGGTGGCCCTCACACCCTAGCTAATCCTTTCCTGTCCCTGTAGTACAAAGCACATTCCACATTTTAAATGCATATCTCTGAATAATCGTTTTGTGAGCTAGCTGAAAGCACTGTTATATCTAGTGCCACAGTTTCTTCCTATCTTTTATTTCTCTAGGCATCATCACCATCTTGAGCTTGAGGTATTTTTGCTTCCAAAGAAAGACACCTAAGGCAGATAATGTACATTGGCTTATAAAATGCCCCAAATAAGTTTTTGTTGGAATACTTACAATATGAAGGCTAGAAAGCTGGTGTTGTAGCCAGGAGTGGCTAAGTAATGCAGATCTGTCCAAACAAACATAATCAGAAATATGCTGGAGTCATCCTACCGCTGCCTCTTTCTTTTTGACTGGAATGTCAGACATAGTCACATTACAGTAGACATTTTTGTCACCATGAGGAAAAGGGAACAAGAAATCCAGAGTCTCAGAGTATCAGCAGACACATCTGCCTTCCGATATCTTGCTCTTCAAAGAAAGAAGTCCTCATTTTCAAATGAATATATATGTATCTGTTATTTGCACTCAAAACATTATGAAAGAAAATAAAATTCTTCCTAAATTTGTTGGTAAGCTCTCTGACTTTTCAACAAATGGTCAGTTCTGCTTTTAGTCTCTTTTCATGAGATCCATATGGGGAAAAGATGGTCCTTTATACTATAAATATGAAGAAATTATGTTTATCTGATACATTTCTGTTCCCCAGGAAGGATGTCACTCCTTTTGGGGAAACACATGCCAGGGCAGCAAATAGGGGCAGCAAATAGCCTGTCTTTTGTAATCACCAGTCATGTGACATCAATCTGGTTATGATGGGATAATTCTAAGAGCTTAAAGTCATTTAAAATATATCAAATTAATATAAGACACTTTTACATGTCCTTTTAGGAAGACCTCTGCTTAAGTATGCATGACATACCTATTACGGTTTGCAAATTTATTTTGGCTTTATATTTGCATTTTTGCTGTTATTTATTTCATGTCCTAAGTTTAAACATACAGTACATCTTGGAAAACTTTTCTCCAGGAAGCAACATATCTTGATTTCTCTTTTATCCCCTCATCTTAGATGATTTATTTCCTTGGCTTTAGTGTTTCCAGAGTCCCTGATAGTGTCTCACATCTCTTGTTCTTCCCTCTCTGACTCCTTCACAGGAGAAATGATCTTATCTTCAGAACATCTTATCTTCAAATCTTATCTTCAGATGATGTTCTGATAGTCCTTGGCTATCATTTTTTACCATGTGGCATGTTCTGAAATTACTAGGTTCATCTGCATGACTTGAATTACATACCCTCATGGTGTCTATGAGGCTTCCCTGGTGGCTCAGTAGTAAAGAATCTACCTACCAATGCAGGAGATGTTTGTTCAGTTTCTGGGTTGGGAAGATCCCCTAGAGAAGGAAATGGCTACCCACATCAGTATTCTTGCCTAGGAAAATCCCATAGACAGAGGAGCCTGGCAGACTACAGTCCGTGGGGTTGCAAAGAATCAGATATGAACTTAGCAACTAAACAACAACAATGGCACCTACTAAGTTCAAGTTTGCAGACCAGGGCTCTTGGTAAACTTGATTTCTACAGGGGGAAAGGCATAAACTGTATCATTTGCTGATTTCTGTATAATAAATGCTCTCTCTATAGCCAATTTCAAGCTACTGATAATTTAACAAATAGCTCACAGAGTTCCCAAATATTAACAATTGTTTGCTGTAAGCTGTTCACTTAAAGCAGTGAAAGTGAAAGTCACTCAGTCGAGTCCAACTCTTTTGACTCCATGGACTGTACAGTCCATGGAATTCTCCAGTCCAGAATACTGGAGTGGGTAGTTGTTCCTTTTTCCAGGGGATCTTCCCAACTTAGGGATCAAACCCAGGTCTCCCTCATTGCAGGCAGATTTTTTACCACCTGAGCCACCAGAGAAGCCTCACCTAAAGCAGGCTGCCAGATAAATCTTCAGCAAAGATGGATTTATTTAGGATTACCAAAAGTCCCCAAATACCAAG
Source organism: Nanger dama (assembly GCA_917880005.1). Classification (NCBI taxonomy): domain Eukaryota; kingdom Metazoa; phylum Chordata; class Mammalia; order Artiodactyla; family Bovidae; genus Nanger; species Nanger dama. The sequence continues at coordinate 10,429,127 of CAKJTW010000030.1, forward strand.
GTCTTCCCTGGTGGCTCAGACAGTAAAGAATATGCCTGCAATCCAGGACACCTGGGTTCGATCCCTGGTTTGGGAAGATCCCCTGGGGAAGAGCATGGCAACCCACTCCAGTATTCCTTCCTGGAGAATCCCCATGGACAGAGGAACCTGGCAGGCTCCAGTCCATGGGGTTGCAAAGAGTCAGACACGACTGAGCGACTAAGCACGGCACCGCATAGCAAGGAGACGAGAACACTTTTATACAGGGAAAAAGGAAGTTGGGAGAACCCTAGTAAACAAAATGTGGCTTTTCACTGGCTGTGAGTCCTTGCCAAGACAGATGTCTTTTTTTTTTTTCCTTTTGGGTTCTGCTTCCATTACAGGGCTTGAGAGCTCCCTCTTCTGGTCTCTTGACTTGATTTAACTGAGGTTTCTTTTTATTAATTTTTTACACAAGCCGATACGAATTGGTTCCAGTGCACCAGAGAGACTGCCAGATGTCACCAGTTAGCTGATGTGGAATTTCCAAATCTTTATGTCCCCAATTAACTCCCTTTATCTTCTTCCCTCCCAGGCCTTCTTCTTTTCAGTGATTAACAATATCACACATTTATTTGCTTAAATCAGAGTCCTAGATATCATTGTTTTGATCTGTTCCTCTCCATCATCCTCTACCTCTGATCAGTAACTAAATCTGCTATGAAGTCTTTATCTTCAAAATGACAGTAGCCCCAGTGACTGTAGCTAAATTGGGGTCATTGTTATCTCTCACTTGGATCACTGCTGCTGCTGCTGCTAAATTACATTAGTCGTGTTTGACTCTATGTGACCCCATAGACAGCAGCCTACCAGGTTCCTGTCCCTGGGATTGTCCAGGCAAGAATACTGGAGTGGGTTGCCAGTTCCTTCTCCAGTGCATGAAAGTAAAAGTGAAAGTGAAGTTGCTTAGTCACGTCCAACTCTTTGTGACCCCATGGACTGTAGCCCAACAGGCTCCTCCATCCATGGGATTTCCCAGGCAAGAGTATTGGAGTGGGGTGCTATTTCCTTCTCCACATTTGGATCACTACCATAGCCCTTTTATTGGTATTTTTCTTCAGGTCCAGTTGACTCTGTTTTAAATTGATTCTCCACGCAATGAACAAACAGGCCTTTCTATAATGCAGGCCTAATCAATGTCATATTCCTATTTATAGCCCTTCTTTGTTCTTCTGATACAACTTGAGTAAAGTTGCAAATCCTTCAGGATACATACAAAGTCCTGCATGGGCTGTTACATACTAATCTACCCAGCATCAATTCTAACCTCTCTGACTACAACTAGTATCCTATAGTTGTGTGTGTGTGTGTGTGTGTGAGTGTGTGTGTGTGTGTTAGTTGCTCAGTCATATCTGATTCTTTACAATCCCATGGACTATAAGCGGCCAGGTTCTTCCATCCATGGGATTCGCCAGGCAAGAATACTAGAGTGGGTTGCCGTTTCCTCCTCTAGTCCTATAGTGAGATGAAATTAACTGTGATCTTTCTTTTGATTCCAAGCATTTTTTCATGCTTTTTTCTCTTACAAGACTAATATTATCAATAATAAAGCCAATATTTTAAGTGTATAAAATAACATATACCACACTTTATTCTAATTTCCTTATTAATATTTTTGTTTATACTTCATAATCACTCTAGTAGTTTTGTTTTCTTAAAAAAAAAAAAACTAGGAACAGAGAGGTCAAGCAACTCTTCTAAAATTACACAGCATTATAATGTGGGCATTATACTATTTTTCAACGCCTCATCCCCCAAATCTTAATCATAATATAACTTTTGCTTATACTTCCTGTTCCTCAGTAAGCTTTCCAAAATGGAAATATTTATATGTCTTCACATAGTATACTAAGCTAATCCTTATCCTTGGCAAACTTGTGCAGAATTGACTTTCCAGCTGTCCTTGACCCCAAGAAAAATACCATTTTTCCAGAGGCAAGACTATCTCTTGCTTACCATTGTACCTGAAGCGCTTAGTAGTATACTCATACAAATCACTGCAGATGGTGACGGCAGCCATGAAATTAAAAGATGTTTGTTCCTTGGAAGAAAAGCTAGGACCAACCTAGACAGCAAATTAGCAAGCAGAGACATCACTTTGCCAACAAAGGTCCATCTAGTCAAAGCTATGGTTTTTCTAGTAGTCATGTATCGATGTGAGAGTTGGACTGTGAAGAAGGCAGAATGCCGAAGAATTGATGCTTTTGAATTGTGGTGTTGGAGAAGACTCTTGAGAGTCCCTTGAGACTTCAAGGAGATCCAACCAGACCATCCTAAAGGAGATCAGTCCTGAATATTCATTGAGAGGACTGATGCTGAAGCTGAAACTCCAATACTTTGGCCACTTGATGCGAAGAACTGACTCACTGGAAAAGACCCTGATGCGGGGAAAGACTGAAGGCAGGAGGAAAAGGGGATGGCAGAGGAGAAGATGGTTGGATGGGATCACTGACGTGCTGGACATGAGTCTGAATGAACTCCAGGAGTTGGTGATGGACAGGGAAGCTGGGTGTGCTGCAGTCCATGGGGTTGCAAAGAGGTGGACACAACTGAGCGACAGTACTGAAAGTCAATGCAAATAATGATCTGTCCAATCCTCTTATTCACTGAACTTCTTCATGAAATTAAACTAGGAAGCTCAAGAGGTGCTTCTGTTCTTAAAGAGTAATAATTTGAATGAGGAAAAAGAAAGAAGGACTAAAATCGTGGAGCTGAGATTCTAACATCAAATCATTAGTTTTTGGATAAGATTGCAATTATTACTTTGCTAAAACATTATCTAGAAACAGCAGTATCTCTCTCCATTCAGGTCTTCACTTGTGCTTGGCTTTTTGTTCAGATATGACAGGTTTCTCTCTTTCCTCTTTAAATATGTTTAATGTTTGGGAGCTTTTACATATCAAAATTTACCTAGATTATATACAATTTTATAGCAGCTCATCATGTATGTGATATGGATAAGAATGATGATCTTCATCATTAGAACAAATAATAATTTGCATTTTTTAGTTGTATATCCACACTTTCTTTTTCCTTCTCAGCAGTCATTATAGTGCTATGGATTTCTCTCTGGATTCATTCATCATGGGTAGATCTTGAAAAATATTCAATTTGCACCTTTTCCTCTCTTTTTATTTATAAAACAATGGATTATATATTTAATTATATTTTATTATCTGGAATAGCTTCTGAACAAGAAAATATATAATTTGCACCCCTGGATCCAAATTGCATTGGATCAGCACAATTGATCACTTCAGCACAATTTAGACTGAAGTAAAACTCAGAATTTTGTTTTCTGTATTAGGAAAACTAATTATTGTATTTTTGCAAAGCAGATCAATTTAATATAGCAATTAAAAGACTATATTAGAAGTCAATTCAGTTCTATCTTTCAGTTCAGTTCAGTTCAGTCTCTCAGTAGTGTCCAACTTTTTGTGACCCCATGAACTGCAGCATGCCAGGCTTCCCTGTCCATCACCAACTCCCAGAGCTTGCTCAAACTCATGTCCTTTGAGTCAGTGATGCCATCCAACCATCTCATCCTCTGTCATCCCCTTTTCTTCCTGCCTTCAATCTTTCCCAGCATCAGCGTCTTTTCCAATGAGTCAGTTCTTTGCATCAGGTACTTTGCCAAAGTCCTGGAGTTTAAGTTGCAGCATCAGTCCTTCCAATTAATATTCAGGACTGATTTCCTTTAGGATTTCAAAGAGTTCTATCTTTGGCTATATTGAATATTGGGTCTAGTCCTATTTCATAAATAATCTATAACTATCTCTCATCAGCTATAAACTGTTCTCTTTCACCATTTATATGAAACTGAGATTGGTTATTTAATCCTACATGAGTGTTTAGAGGATGGTTGTGAATGTAATTGTTCTCATTAGAAAATATATATGGTATTGACAATCTACTAGCGACATTAACTAACACATATTTTCTCCAAAGACACAAGGAAAGAAATTAACAGTTCTATACCAAAAAAAAAAAAAGCATGTCTTGGTGTAATCTGCATAAGTACATTTTTCAAAGAAATCTGATAATGTGATTTATTTTGTATATATGTCAAAATAGGCATGCTAGACAGTAACATTTTTAAGATACAGTGTTAATAATAATATGAAAAAGCTATAATGGTTAACCGTAGTACCTAGAACCAAATTGCCTTAGTCTGAATTGACTTTGCCCCTGCTGAACTATGGTTACATGGACAAATAACTTAATTGCTTTATCCATTACTTGGTTTTCTTCATTTGCAAAGATGTATGGTTTTTCCAGTGGTCATGTATGGATGTGAGAGTTGGACTATGAAGAAGGCTGAGGGCCAAAGAATTGATGCTTTTGAACTGTGGTGTTGGAGAAGACTCGAGAGTCCTTGGACTACAAGGAGATCCAACCCATCCATTTTAAAGGAGACCAGTCCTGGGTGTTCTTTGGAAGGACTGATGCTAAAGCTGAAACTCCAGTACTTTGGCCACCTCATGCGAAGAATTGACTCTTTGGAAAAGACTTTGATGCTGGGAGGGGTTGGTGGCCGGAGGAAAAGGGACGACAGAGGATGAGATGGCTGAATGGCATCACTGACTCAATGGACATGAGTCTGAGTAAACTGCGGGAGTTGGTGATGGACAGGGAGGCCTGGCATGCTGCATTTCAAGGGGTTGCAAAGTATCGGACACACTGAGCGACTGAACTGAACTGAACTGAGACATTCCGCCTAGAAAGGCACACATATATTAGAATATAATTTTATATGTTTCTGGGCCCCCTGAGATGTACTCACATACTTCAGATAAGAACCTGTGATTGATACATTATGGAAAATTACTATCTAGCACTCTTGCTACTGTCGAGACAGATTGAAATAAAAATTTATCTACTTGCAAATTTATATTAGCCCACATCTTTCAGAAATTAAGCTTGAATAAATGCATTTACTAGTTGATTTAAAATCAACCAACCAACCAACCTTCCTTTGACTATAGCCTGTCCATACAATGTAGAATATTGAAGCCAAAATATGTTCACCTGGGGACAGTATTCCCATTAAATATATAGCCAAAGGAAGCAACTTATTTTCTATAATTTTTGAAAAATTGGCAGGCCTGCTATTCTCATTCTGGTTTATTTGGGAGTTTAGTGTATAATTCCCCGAAGAAGTAGGCTACATTATCCTTCACACTACCCTTCTCAAGGTCTGGTGCCTTGCAATGCAGATCTTTATTTCATTTTAATGATGAGTAAGGCTGTGTAAATTCCAAAGGTCTTACAATCACAAGAATTTCAGAAATACAGCTTGGCATAGCTTTCAGAGAAAGGCAATGTTTTTCACATACACTAGGCCAAACAAATCACTAGAAATTTTAAGAAGGAAAATGAGTTTCTTCCAGATAAAATACATAAGTGATATTACAGCTTGTAGAAAATACACTTTTATCCAATAGGAGGTCCTTTTTCCAAAAATATGGGATATTTTGTATAAAAATAAATATTTAGGAATTTTGAGACTTTTAAAAATAAAGCCTAATGTAGGTTGTTAAGTTGTTCATAGTTTGTCACTAGCTAACTCTATGCTTAGCCATTAAAAAGGTAGTAACAGTTGGTTTTTCTGAGCTGCAACATTAAATATATATATCTATATATTATACATATATATATACACATTATATATATATGTACATTATATATATGTATGTGTATAAATATATAATATATATTTTATATATAACATATAAATATATAAGTTTCCCAGGTAGGAATCTGCCTACCCATGCAGGAGACACAAGAGATGCAGGTTCGATCCCTGGGTCAGGAAGATCTCTTGGAATACTTCAGTATTATTGTCCGGGGAAAACTCATGGACAGAGAAGCCTGGCAGGCTACAGTCCATAGGGTCGCAAAGAGTTGGACACAGCCAAGTACCACCACCATCACTGATAAGTTGTCTCTCTAGTGTTGGAGACAAGCAAGTGGTGTTTTCAATAATAAATAAATAAATATTTATTTATTTATTTATTTATTTATTTAAATTTAGTCAGTATCTGCATCCTCACAATTATGAGGATTAAAAAGTTTCTGATGCTTTCATTTTCCCCACCCACTCATTATGAAAATTTCAAATATACAGCAAAGGTAAAATAATCATTTACTTTTTAATTAAAAAATGTTTGCTGAGTTCCCATTAAACACAAGGCAAAATATTTGCTTTGAATCTGCTTGAAAAGATATGACATTTTCACAGGAAATGACAATTATCAATAGAATCAGAGGATATATTCTGCTTAACTAAGTTTACACAGAGATCCAGAGTGGAAGATAGTCATAACTCAAAATAATTCATGTCAGTTACTGCTTTAGAATCTATTCACATGGAATTGGCCAGGTGTGCTGGGGTCCATGGGGTCACAAAGAGTTGGATATGATTTAGCGACTGAAGTAAACATGGAATCGAATTGTTTGAGACCCTTTTGGAGACCTAAGAGTACTGGCACATGTTGGTAAATCCATTGTCATGTATGCACGCTCATGCGCCAACACATACACACACACACTGGACTCGACTGTGCTCTCATTAAGACAAAAGGGGAGCAGAGGAATAGAAAAGTGTTTTCGTCACTGCATGGGTGTAAACTACTCTAAATAAATGTTATCACTAAGCAGAAACACATGTTTATCTTTAAAATGCCATTGATTTGGAAAACAGACTTGGAATCTTACCTGTAACTGCTAAAAAGATCACATCTGTGAGAAAAGAATAAGGCTGCCAGACATTTGGCTTTGTGTAGTCTCATGCTAAAATGTTTACTGGCACTCTTACACACAGAATGCTGAAAGAGCTATTGTTCACTTAAAGGGAATGCATCAAACTGGGAACTTCGCAGCCGTGTTCTAAGAAGGAGCTGAGAGAACCTGGAGGCTCTGACATGATATGCTTTAGTGTTAGCAGTGATTCAATTTACAGACTGTTGTTTATGAAAATCTTTTCTGGTACAAAAATATGAGACTAATATGAGTGAATTTAGTCTCATTCCCTCTAGTGGAACTATTACTAAAATAACTTAATCAGAGTTTTCTTTTTATTATTCTTACTTGCACCAGGTGTATGAGTGGCAGAGTTAGCTATCTTCCTTCTGTGACATTTATTATATTATTTCTGAAGGAGTAGGGCCATATAAAAGCAGTGCGACTAATAATCATGCTATCTGAATGAAGATCTAACCTACCCTTTTAGGTGGCCATTGAGAAAATACAGTAATGCTTAACCATGATATTTTGTACTTATTTGTACACATCTTTGAAGAATACCTTTTATTCCTAAGGAAAACTATCCAATAACGGTAGGGAAACTGAATGATCAAATGTTTTCACTATTGATAATCCACAAAAACGGAATATGTGTTGTATTGTCAGTAGACACTGGAGTGTCAGGCTGTGGGTCTAGACGCTTACCTCCACATCTTCAACTGTGTAACTCTGGGCAAGCTAATCTCTCAAAGAATCATTGTCATTTGTAGATTAGATACACAGATAGATAACAATACATAATTCAGAAGTTTATGATAAGGAATAAACAAGAGGCTGCAAAACAAAAAGAGCTCATGCAGTAGTTGTCACACAATAAATGCTTAATAAATACTGGGTTATTGCTATTAGACATGTCTATCCTGGGATTTTTGTCGCCTCTAGGGATAATAAGTGACCTTCCAGGTCTTTATCAGCCACTCTCATATATTTGGGCTTCCCGGGTGGCTCAGATGGTAAAGAATCTGCCTGCATGCAAGAGACCTGGGTTCAACTACTGGCAGACCTGTGTTCAATCCTTGGGTCAGGAAGATCCCCTGGAAAAGGGAATGGCAAGCTGCACCAGTATTCTTCCCTGGAAAATTCCATAGACAGAGGAGCATGGCGGGTTACAGTCCATGGGGCAGCAAAGAGTCCGACATGATAGCGCAACTTTCCCAATAATAATAATATATTTAGCCATAATAGTGAGAAACAAAATTACTAAAGCTGAAATGTATTCAACATCATTTCTCAGAAAGCAGTTAGCAATGGCAGCTAGAGATACAAACTCTGCAACAAGACTCAGTGATTAAGTTCCAATTCTGCTACTCATGAGTTGTATGACTTTGGATAATCAACAACTGATGCCTCAGTTTCTTCACCTACATAACAGCAATAACAATACAATCAACCATTTATAGCTGTTATAAAGATGAGAAACACTATTGTCTGAACAACCCTTAGAACGGTGCTTATGTTTAGGAAACATAACAAGTGGTAAGTAAGTGTATGCAACTGCAATATTGTGTGGGACTTTCCCTGTGTTAATTATTATTATGTCCAGGTTTCAAATATACTCAACATGAACATTACAGGTGTATTAATCAGATGAGGCACATATGTACAACGGGCCTGAATCATACCCTTTCTAGCACAGAAGAGTAGAATTCTGAATCTCCAATGTAGAATGACCAGGAGAGACCCAATTCTACAGACTGCTTTATGTGCCATTGATTCTGCTTAGGATGTCCTACCATCCATCATCATAAACAAATATACTGTTTCTCTGGCTCAAAAGAATTGGTGGTGGTGGTGTTTAGTTGTGAAACTGTGTCCAACTCTTTGCAACCCCATGGACTGTAGCCTATCAGGGTCCTCTGTCCATGAGATTCAAAGAATACTGCTATTTAAGTAAGAAGTGAAAGAAGCAGAAGAGAAAAATCACATATTCTTTCTTTCAATACATATAATCTCAGAAAAGAGTCAGTTAAACCAATCTCTAAAATAGTTATCAAGTATAATCTGAGTACTCACACCTAAAGTGAGGACGACAGCATCAGAAAAGCTTCTCCTCTAATGGGGTACATCTACTTCAGGGTACTGGGCCTTTCTGCTGACAAATCTCACCATGTCTGCTTTTTACAGTTTATAATTCTGTTAATAAAAAATACTTATATTTAGTCTTAACATCCATTTTGTCTTTAGGGGATGTGATTTCAAGCCTTAGGTAAACCTTCACTAAATTCCTTTTCAAATTACATAAAATATTACCATTTTAAAACTACAGTATACAAAAAGGACTTCCCTGGTGGTTCAGATGGTAAAGTGTCTACCTACAATGTGAGAGACCCAGGTTTGATCCCTGGGTAGGAAGATCCTCTGGAGAAGGCAACAGCACCCCACTCTAGTATTCCCGCCTGGAAAATCCCATGGACGGACGAGCCTGGTGGGCTACAGTCCATGGGGTCAGAAAGAGTCTGACAAAAGGCTAAGGAGGGAAAATATTAAGGTTTTAAATTTTTTGAAAAAGTCATCACTATTTCCATGTCCACAATAGCTTTTGAGTACATGGTACTGATATATTTGCATAAGATGGATTACATAAAATGCTTTGAGAAAAATTCCAGTGTGTGTGGGGTGTGTGTGCGTGTATATATATATGTGTGTTTTGTGTCACACATATCTCAATGCAAGAAATTTGTCTTCTGGGATCCTTCATGTCATTCTATTTTCTCCTCCTCAGATCACTAGAGAAGTCTTTAAGCTTCTGAAGATGTTCAGGAATCATTAATTTTGTGAAAGATAAATTGCTGGTTGAAGCTTAAGAGCTACTTTTGGCCCAAAACAATATCTAAAGCTGTCAACGTCTGTCATTACACTGATTAAATAAAATTATGAACTGGCCACTACAAAGGATTTCATCTAGGATTCTTATTCATACACTTGTTCAGAGTATTTTTAAATGTAAAATTTGATAAAATTACTCTTGGGAACATTTGATATCCATGCAAAACTACTGTTTAAGATAGCTGAACATTCTCAGAAGAGCTATGCAATAAAATTGAAACATTCTAGTGAAGGCTAACAATATTTCCAACTTATAAAAAATATAATCTCATATATAATTAGTATTTATCACATAATATATTCATCATTGTGAATATGTATTGAACACAAAACAAATGATAAGTGTTGTGATAACTTCTGAAAAAAACAGGCACCACCTCTTCTCAAAAATTGAGTTTGATTTTAATTCTTGCCATTGAATTTCAATTTATGTGGAAAAAAACTTACTTCAAATTTTAACTAACTTCTAAAAAGCTGAAGAGTGTTTCACATAATGTCTTTGGCTATAATGCCTGTTCACTTAAAGCAGGTTGAACCTGTCACTTAGCATGTTGAGAGCTTTTAAAAATGTCCTGTTAACATAAGACATATTTACCAACTTTGCAGCTACCTGGATTTTCTGCTCCCTTCCACTATAATATGGATTTCCCCTGTGGCTCAGCTGGTAAAGAATTTGCCTGCAATGCTGGAGCCTTGGGTCCCATCCCTGGGTTGGGAAGACCTCTTGGAGAAGGGAAAGGCTACCCACTCCAGTATTCTGGCCTGGAGAATTCCATGGACTGTATAGACCATGGGATTGCAAAGAGTCAGACATGACTGAGTGACTTTCACGTTCCACTATAATATAAGCTTCATGAAGTCAGGGATGTTTGCTGTGTGTCAATACAGTATAATTCTTGAGGACTGCATGTTACAGAAGGCACTCAGATGTAAGTAATAAAATAAAACTCTCTTTTTCAGTATCTATGCAGCTTTACATCTTTTCAGATACCTTTTTTTCCCTTTATTGGTGACAGAGCATGGTGCCTGGAAGTGCCTATATAGAGGCAGACATGCTGAGCTGGAATCCCAGTTCTGCCGCTTACTGATTGTGATGATATGGGAAATCTCCATAAACCCTCTGTGTTCAGTTTTCCCACCTATAAAAGGGAACTAATAACACCTCTTCCAGAAGCTCCTTGTAAGGATTAAATAGATAGAACATGTAAATTTTTTTGTATAGAAACTGGCATATTATCTATTCCCCATAAGAATAATGTGCTGCTTTTATAACTTATCCAGTCTAACACTTGATCTGTGATATAAAATTTATACCAAAAGAAGTAACTTATACTCACTGTCTGGCTTTCCCTGTAACTAGTCACCCTCGGTCCCTGGAACACCACTTGAAGAAAGATAGATAAGCCTGTCTTGATCCCTTCAAGCGATGACAGAATTGGATATTTTAAGGCTGTGACTGAAGCATGTATAAAGCTTCAGCTCAGTTGGTCCAGTTTGAGTCGAGGGGACATGTAGAGATAGAAGCGGAAATATGTTTGCAGAAGTTCAAAAGGACTAGATTATAAAACATACATGATACTAGTTTCATGACTAATGGAAAATTACCAAAGTTGGATGACATGTGAATGAAGGTATTCAAAGAAATTTATGGGAGCTTTATTCTACAGGATGCATTGGTAGGAAATGTCTATGGACGAGCATGCAGACAACTGAATAGACAGAAGCAAGAACTTTTGCAAAGGTACCTCTCAACATGTGTAAGATGATTTGGACAGTGAGGTTTCACAAATTCCAATTTCTTTATGGGTCTTACTCATATACAATCATCTGTATTGGAACATATGAGGAAAACAAAGGACTTAGTGAGGGAGCCATCCTACCTAAAAACATTTACAGTCAATTAAAAACACAGTTTCAGCCTCAGAAAATTGATATTTACTCCTCACCTCACATACTCTAAGATGGCAAGATAGCAACTGTAAAGTAAAAAGGAGGAAAGGGATACAAAGGATATTTTAGAGGAAAAATGAGTATGACCTGATGTGCAACTAAGTCGCTTCAGTCATGTCTGACTCTTTGCAAGCCTATGGACTGTAGCTCACCAGGCTCTTCTGTCCATGGGATTCTCTGAGCAAGAATTCTAGAGTGGGTTGCCATGCCCTCCTCCAGAGGATTTTCCCAACCCAGGGATCAAACTAACATCTCTTAAGTCTCCTGCATTGGCAGGTGGATCCTTAACCACTAGCACCACCTGGGAAGCCCAAGACCTGATGACTGGATGTATAAAGAGAATAACAATGAGAGATGTGTTAATGATAATAGCAACATGACTAACTTGGACTGCATTCTCTCCAAATGATGGATTTGGAGGATGACCCCTTAAAAGGAGATCCACTTCAGGAGTCTTTCTTTTTTTCTTCTAGTTTACTAGGTGTGATACACACTCCAGCCAATGCTTTTAATTGAGCTTCATTATCATAAAGAATATCCCAAAGTAAGATTTTTTTTTTTTTTTACTAAATAGAAGTTTCTATACACTAGACACGTGGCCAGAACAGTTTCTAAAATCTATGCAACTAACTCCAGTGTTAGCATCTCTTTCATCTAGAAGTTATCACTGAGTCAACATCATATTTTTCTTCTATAAGGCAGTTTTACTGAAGCTTAACACTTGATGTAGCTAAATGAAAGTGATGCACGACTTATATCAAAATGGAAGAAAACAATCTCCAAACTCCATTTTAAATAAATAAAGCTTACAACCCCCTTAGCAAGATGAATAAGCTTTTTCATTTTATGGACTTTTGACAAAGTAGAAGATACAAATGTGAATTGGCTGAGGCAGCAGAAATTTTGCAGTTTAGTACTTCCAAGATTATTATACTATAATTGCTAAAACACACACAACATCTAACATTCTTTTATGAAATTAAATATGCCCTGTAATTTTCAAAAAAATGCTAAAAGATGTATTTCATATGCAGATTTTCAGAAAAATATTAACTGATCAATCATTCATGTAGTAATTTTATTTCCTCATGATTCCTCATTATGAAGATATCTCTTGTAGAAACAAACACTACCGTTTTCTTGCTTAAATCATTCAGTATACCTTAACTGGATGTTTGCACTTACAGTGAAAAACTTAGGTAGGAGAGTTAGATAGGTATTTAAATGATTTTTACAAGAGAGATGTTTTATATCTAGAATATAATGTTAAAGGGGAGATTAAAACACAAAATGCTGTACTATACACAAAGCAGTGACTTTAGAACACAGCCTCAAATTCTTTAACATTTTTTGCCACCGCTAGAGAAGGTCTAAGTACTCATCTTGAATCTGGATAAACTGTAATTGCTTCAGCCAGTAGAATGTGGAGGATGTGACACCATCTGAGTTCTGAGACTAGGTCAGAAAAGGCCATTCTCCTGTGCCGCCATGTCGGAAGTTAGACTGTTGGAAACTACCACACTGGAGAAGAAGCATGAAGGCACTCTGCTTGACAGTCCCAGCTGAGCTCACCTTCTGTCACAGACAGATGGGTGGAGAAACCATCTTGGATTTGGACCCTCCAGCTCAAGTTGTTCTAAAATTTGAGGCTGCTGGGTTCAGTCCCTGGGTTGGGAAGATCTCCTGGAGAAGGAAATGGCAACCCATACCAGTATTCTTGCCTGGAAAATCCCATGGACGGAGGAAACTGGTAGGCTACAGTCCATGGGGTCGCAAAGAGTCAGACATGACTGAGTGACATTTGCTAATTTGCTAGGGCCTCCCCCAGGTGGTACAGTGATAAAAGAATTGACCTGCTAATGCAGAAAATACAAGAATCACAGCTTTGATCCCTGAGATGGGAGGATTCCCTGGAGAAGGAAATGGCAACCCACTCCAGTATTCTTGCATGGAAATTTCAAAGGCAGAGGAGCCTGGTGGGCTAGTCCATGGAGTCACAAAGAGTCAGACATGACTGAGCATATAATCCTTGACCTGAAATAAAATGGAACATAAAAAAGCTGATCAACCTCTGTCCTTTCTGAATTTCCTAACAAAATGCTTTTATACAATAAAATGGCTGTGTTGCATGTTGCTGGTGTGCTACAAACCATATCAGCTTTTAAGAAATAACTGTTAAACTTTCAGGAGTTTTGCAAGCAATGTGGCACAGTCATTAAAAAAAAAAATACAGTTCAGCAAATTATATCTTTAAGAGCTAACAAATCCTCAAAACTCATTACATCTTATTTTATTTCTGCAAAATAAACAGAATGCCATGACTAACTGTGTTTAATAGTCCATATCAAATTTATCACATTTCCATATAGGTAGTAACATTCTATTTTTATGGATAAAATCTAATATTAAGTATTAGAAAAGAACTACTGAACATTACTCAATCATAATGAGATTATAAGAATGATAAGAATGTGCCAATCTATCATTAAAGATTAAATGCTTTAGGTATAAGTACAGTGCTTGATGGAGAAGGAAATGGCAACCCATTCCAGTGTTCTTGCCTGGAGAATCCCAGGGATGGGGGAGCCTGGTGGGCTGCCATATATGGGGTCGCACAGAGTTGGACATGACTGAATATGGAAGGAAGAATTAAGTGGTAGCATATAGAGAAATTCAATGGACAGAAGAGCTTGGTGGGTTCACAAAGAATCAGATGTGATTGAGTGACTAACACTAGATAGAGAAACATATAGTGTTCTTTTTCTACTTCTTAAGAACCCAGACCAACTGGCATCTTTTGAATACATAATACTTGTTAGTATCTAGTGATTATTTTAATGAACACAAACAAATGAATTTTTAGTAAAATTTCTTCATACTGTACATCAGCTATATCTACTTAAAATTGCATACACTTCTTGTGACTCTATAGCCCTGATAAAAAAATACTTTGCCAAACTAAACCCATGTGAAATTTAATCTCACTTGAGCCTCTTATGAAATTAATTTTAATGCCTAATCATACAGTCTTCATGCTGACAAAATCCATACTGAAGTTAATGACACAGATGTCTCCAAGGAATATCCGAATTTTTTCTTCTACTCAAACATCAGTAGTTCAAAGATCTTGGTTTTAATACTTTCTCCTCCAATAACCTTCATAAAAAAATTTAAACCCTCAAATATGTTCAAACGAAATCTATGCAAAAGATTAGGTGAAGAGTTAACGTTAGGTTTCCATCATCAGAAATAATTCCCTAACAAAACTTGCATATTTTATTTTCAATAAATAATTATTGTTAATTCAGATATTTCTAAGAAAAATTTTACCTGTTCTCTCTTCTCAAAAATGTTCAATCACACATCTTAATGTAGGACAAATTCTGTTTAAAAAGTAACAGAATGGATTTAAGATATTTAATATAATCTCCTGACAAGTCATAATGCAGTTGACTTTAAATGTTAAGGTCAGAGATTTTATTAGCTACTAACTATGGAATCATCAGATCTCACCAAGATATTTCAACTATTACTCAAAAATTATGATGAAAATTGACTTTTAAGTGTGCATTTTTTGTTTTAATTGAAAAAAATACATAGTGTCTTTCCAAACACTGGTTGCACAATTTCATTTCCTATTTTATAACCAGGCTTTAGAATTATCCTCCTCATGCTGTGTCTATTTGCATTTAAGCCTGACATAAATACATTGTTAGTCTAAGATGCTTTTTAGAATAAGTAATTGTCTGTATCAGCTATGGTGGAAATGCTTACTACAGTGTTATTCACTCAGTCATGCCCAGCTTTTTGCAGCCCCATGGACGAAAGCCTGCCCTACTCTACTGTCCACAGAATTCTCCAGGCAAGAATACTAGAGTGGGTTGCCATGCCCTTATCCAAGAGACCTTTCTGATCCAGGGATTGAATGTGGGTCTCCTGTATTGCAGGAAGATTCTTTACTGTATATGTCAGAAGGGAAACCCTAAGAGGTGCTATTTTATTAGCAAATAAAGTTCAGAGGCATCTGTGTTTCTGAAGGCTTAGCAATTGTGTTGCTACCACAAAATAGATGCTTTGTTGTTGTTCAGTCACTCAGTCCTAACTCTTTGCAACCCCGTTGGACTACAGCACGCCAGGTTTCTTATCCTTTACTATCTGCCGGAGTTTGAGTTAAAACTCATGTCCACTAAGTAAGTGATGCTAACCAACCATCTTGTCTTCTGTCATCCCCTTCTCCTCCTGCTTTCTATCTTTCCCACCATCAGGGTCTTTTCTAATGAGTTGGCTCTTTGCCTTGTGTAGTCAAATTATTGGAGCTCCATCATCAGTTCTTCCACTGAAAGTTCAGGGTTGATTTCCATTAGCATTGACTGGTTTGATCTCCTTGCTGTTCAAGGGACTCTCAAGAGTCTTCTCCAACACAACAGTTTGAAAGCATCACTTCTTTGGTGCTCAGCCTTCTTTGTGGTCCAACTCTTATATCTGTACATGATTACTGGAAAAACCATAGCTCTTACTATACAGAGTTTTGGCAGCAGAGTAATGTCTCTACTTTTTAATAACTTGTCTAGGTTTGTCATATAATCTGAGTGCAAAGAGTACCAGAGTATGACTTCACATTTTCTAGAGTTGTAAATTTGTGACCTTTTACTTTTTAATATGCATAATTGTATGTATAATCAACCTACAGAAGAAATTACTAATCATAAACTAGCAATCATAATTTGCTATCCACTTGCTATCACACAAACCTGAATCAAAAACAGGATTAAGTTTATTAAGTCAAAAATGCTTACAAAATCTCGAAAGGATGGTGCTATGACTTAATGTGATTTTATATATGGTTTTGCAAAAATAATTCTATATTCCATACAAATTTAAGAACTATCTTGAAATAATCAGCAAAAATGTATGCCTGATGTGTAGTTAAATCTTTCTCATAAAGAGAACTGCAGATTCAAATACCTTTTCTGATTAATTCTAACCATCATTAGATAAGAAATAACACTAATTTGGTGCAATAAAGGACAGAAATGGTATGGTCCACTAACAGAAGCAGATGATATTAAGAAGAGGTGGCAACAATACACAGAACTGTACAAAAAGATCACGACCCAGATAACCACAATGGTGTGATCACGCACCTAGAGTCAGACATGCTGGAGGGCAAAGTCAAGTGGGCCATAGGAAGCATCACTGCAAACAAAGCTAGTGGAACTTATGAAATTACAGAGGAGCTATTTAAAATACTAAAAGATGATGCTGTGAAAGTACTGCACTCAATATGCCAGCAAATTTGGAAAACTCAGCAGTGGCCACAGGATTTGAAAAGGTCAATTTTCATTTCAATTCCAAAGGCAATGCCAAAGAATGTTCAAACTACCACACAATTGCACTCATCTCACAAGCTAGCAAAGTAACGCTCAAAATTCTCCAAGCCAGACTTCAAAGTATGTGAACCAAGAACTTCCAGATGTTCAAGATGAATTTAGAAAAGGCAGAGGAACCAGAGATCAAATTGCCAACATTTGTTGGATCACAGAAAAAGCAAGATAACTCTAGAAAAAAAAATCTGCTTCTGCTTCATTGACTATGATAAAGTCTGTGACTCTGTGGATCACAACAAACTTTGGAAAATTCTTAGATTGGAACACCAGACCATCTTACCTGCCTCCTGAGAAATATGTATACAGGTCAAGAAGTAACAGTTAGAACTGGACAAGGAACAGCAGACTGGTTCCAAATCGGGAAAGGAGAACACCAAGGCTGTATATTGTGACCCTATCTATTTCACTTACATGCAGAGTATATCATGCAAAATGCCAGGCTAGATGAAGCACAAACTGGAATCAAGATTCCCAGGAGGAATATCAATAACCTCAGATATGCAGATGACACCACATTTATGGCAGAAAGTGAAGAGGAACTAGTGAGTGTCTTGATGAAAGTGAAAGACGAGAGTGAAAATCCTGGCTTAAAACTCAACATTCAGAAAACAAAGATCATGGCATCTCTTCTCATTAGTTCACAGAAAATAGGTGGGGAAACAATGGAAGTAGTGACAGACTTTATTTTCTGGGTCTCCAAAACCACTGCAGATGGAGACTGCAGCCATAAAATTAAAAGATGCTTGCTTCTTGGATGAAAAGCTATGAACAACCTAGACAGCATATTAAAAGCAGAGACATTACTTTGCCAAACAAAGGTCGATCTAGTCAGTTATTGTTTTTCCAGCAGTCATGTATGGATGAGATTTGGACTATAAAGAAAGCTGAGTGCAGCAGAATTGATGCTTTTGAACTGTGGTGTTGGAGAAGACACTTGAAAGTCCCTTGGACTGCAAGAAGATCCAACCAGTCCATCCTAAAGGAAATCAGTCCTGAATATTCATTGAAAGGACTGATACTGAAGCTGAAGCTTCAACACTTCGGCCACCTGATGCGAAGAGCTGACTCATTGGCAAAGACCCTGATACTGGGAAAGACAAAAGGTGGGAGGAGAAGGGGATGACAGAGGATCAGATGGTTGGATGGCATCCCCGACTTGATGGACGTGAGTTTGAGAAACTCTGGGAGTTGGTGATGAACAGGGAAGCCTGGCATGCTGAGTCCATGGGGTCACAAAAAGTTGGACATGACTGAGTATCTGAACTGATGCAAACTCTTCCAAACAGAGAGAATATTTAACGTCATTTCATAAATCTTACATTTCTCTAATACAAAAGACAAAGACAGGAAAGTTACATTTCTATCTTTTAATATTAAAAATTTTTTTTGGATTAAAGTGTGGTTCAGTACAGTTCAGTTCAGGAGCTCAGTCGTGTCTGACTCTGCGACCCCATGAACTGCAAGACGCCAGGCCTCCCTGTCCATCCCCAACTCCCAGAGTTCACTCAGACTCACGTCCATGAGATGCCATCCAGCCATCTCATCCTGTCGTCCCCTTCTCCTCCTGCCCTCAAGCCCTCTCACTATCAGAGTTTTTCCAATGAGTCAACTCTTCACATGAGGTGGCCAAAGTACTGGAGTTTCAGCTTTAGCATCATTCATTCCAAAGGGCTGACCTCCTTCAGAATGGACTGGTTGGATGTCCTTGCAGTCCAAGGGACTCTCAAGAGTCTTCTCCAACACTGCATTTCAAAAGCATCAATTCTTCGGCACTCACTCTTCTTCAGTCCAACTCTCACATCCATACATGACCACAGGAAAAACCATAGCCTTGACTAGACGAACCTTAGTCGGCAAAGTAATGTCTCTGCTTTTGAATATACTATCCAGGCTAGTCATAACTTTTCTTCCAAGGAGTAAGCGTCTTTTAATTTCATGGCTGCAATCACCATCTGCAGTGATTTTGGAGCCCAAAAAAATAAAGTCTGATACTGTTTCCACTGTTTCCCCACCTATTTCCCATGAAGTGATGGGACCAGATGCCATGATCTTCGTTTTCCGAATGTTGAGCTTTAAGCCTACTTTTTGACTCTCCTCTTTCACTTTCATCAAGAGGCTTTTGAATTCCTCTTCACTTTCTGCCATAAGTGTGGTGTCATCTGCATATCTAAGGTTATTGATATTTCTCCCAGCAATCTTGATTCCAACTTGTGCTTCTTCCAGCCCAGCGTTTCTCATGATGTACTCTGCACAGAAATTAAATAAGCAGGGTGACAATATAGAGCCCTTGACGTACTCCTCTCCCAATTTGGAACCAATCTGTTGTTCCATGTCTAGTTCTAACTGTTGCTTCCTGACCTGCATATAGATTTCTCAAGAGGCAGGTCAAGTGGTCTGGTATTCCCATCTCTCTCAGAATTTTCTACAGTTCATTATGATCCACACAGTCAAAGTCTTTGGCATAGTCTATAAAGCAGAAATAGATGTTTTTCTGGAACTCTCTTGCTTTTTCCATGATCCAGCAGATGTTGGCAATTTGATCTCTGGTTCCTCTGCCTTTTCTAAAACCAGCTTGAACATCAGGAAGTTCACGGTTCATGTATTGCTGAAGCCTGGCTTGGAGAATTTTGGACATTACTTTACTAGAAGTGTGAGATGAGTGCAATTGTGCTGTAGTTTGAGCATTCTTTGGCACTGCCTTTCTTTGGGATTTGAATGAAAACTGACCTTTGCCAGTCCTATGGCCACTGCTGAGTTTTCCAAATTTGCTGGCATATTGAGTGCAGCACTTTCACAGCATCATCTTTCAGGATTTGAAACAGCTCCACTGGAATTCCATCACCTCCACTAGCTTTGTTCACAGTGATGCTTTCTAAGGCCCACTTGACTTCACATTCCAGGATGTCTGGCTTTAGATGAGTGATCACACCATCGTGATTATCTGGGTCATGAAGATCCTTTTGTACAGTTCTGTGTATTCTTGCCACCTCTTCTTAATATCTTCTGCTTCTGTTAGGTCCAGACCATTTCTGTTTTCTGTCGAGCCCATCATTGCATGAAATGTTCCCTTGATATCTCTAATTTTCTTGAAGAGATCTCTAGTCTTTCCCATTCTGTTGTTTTCCTCTATTTTTTTTGCACTGATCACTGAAGAAAGCTTTCTCATCTCTTCTTGCTATTCTTTGGAACTCTGCATTCAGATGCTTATAGCTTTCCTTTTCTCCTTTGCTTTTCGCTTTTCTTCTTTTCACAGCTATTTTTAAGGCCTCCCCAGACGGCCATTTTGGTTTTTTGCATTTCTTTTCCATGGGGATGGTCTTGATCTTTGTCTCCTGTACACTGTCATGAACCTCATTCCAAAGTTCATCAGGTACTCTATCTATCAGATCTAGGCTCTTAAATCTATTTCTCACTTCCATTGTATAATCATAAGGGATTTGATTTAGGTCATACCTGATTGGTCTAGCAGTTTCTCCTACTTTCTTTACAATAAGATTTTCGGTGTACCTTATTAGTAATTTGATATTTTTATAAAATATACTTCATGGAAATTTATTATAAAATATTGGCTACATACCATTTATACCATGCAATATCTCTGATGAATATACATGGAAAAATCTTCAACAAAATATTAGCAAGCCAAATTCAACAGTACACTAAAAATATCTTACATTATAACATAGAGGGCCTTATTCCAGTGATACATATATGGTTCAATATCAATCAACTTGATACACCATATTAGCAAAAGGAAGACTAGAAATCACATGATCATATCAATACATGTAAAAAACCATCTGACATATTTCAATTTCCATTCATGATAAAAATTCAACAAATTGGGTATAGAAGGAACATTAGTGAAGTGAGTGAAAGTTGCTCAGTCATGTCCAACTCTGTGACCCCATGGACTAGAAAGTCCATAGAATTCTCCAGGCCAGAATACTGGAGTGGGCAGCCTTTCCCTTCTCCAGGGGATCTTCCCAACCCAGGGATCGAACCCAGGTCTCCCACATTGCAGGCAGATTCATTACCAGCTGAGCCACCAGGGAAGCCCAAGAATACTAAAGTGGGTAGTCTTTCCCATCTCTAGCAGATTTTTCCGACCCAGGAATCAAACCAGGTTTCCTGCATTGCAGGTGGATTCTTCACCAGATGAGCTCCCATATCTTAACATAATAGAAGTCATTTATGAGAAACCTTCCCTGCTGGCTCATCTGGTAAAGAATCCGCCTGCAATGTGGGAGACCTGGGTTTGATCACGGAGTTGGGAAGATCTCCTGGAGAATGGAATGCCTACCCACTCCAGTATTCTGGTCTGGAGAATTCCATGGACTATATAGTTCAGGTACACAACTGAGCAACTTTCAGTTCACTTCACTTCTTTATGACAAACCTACAGCTAACATCATATTCAAAGATTAAAAGCTTTCAGATTCTCCTCTATGACCAGAAACAAGACAAGGATGACCACTCTTAACCACTTCTACTTAATACAGTTTTGGAAATCCTAGCCACAGTAATCAGACAAGTAAAAGACACAAAGGCATCCAAATTGGAAGGAAAAAGTAAAACTGTCACTACTTGCAGATGACATAATACTATATATAGAAAACCTTATGATGCTACCAAAGACTATTAGGACTAATAAATTTAGTAAAGTTTCAGAATTCAAGATTAATATACAGAAATCTGTTGTTCTATACAATAATAATGAACTATCACAGAGAGAAAAGAATAAAACAATCTCATTTATAATCTCATCAAAAGAATAAAATACCTAGAAATAAATTTAACCAAGATGGTGAAAGACCTGTAATCAGAAATAATTAAATTTATAAAACAATAAAGAAGGGAACTGAAGACAATACAAATAACTGGAACGATACCCCATGCTTATAGATTGGAAGAATTAAATATGTTAAAATATCCACATAACCCAATGCAACCTATAGATTTAATATAATCATTATCAAAATGCTCATGACATTTTTCTGAGAACTAAAACAAAGAATACTTAGTACATATAAAACCAGAAAAGACCTATATAGCCAAAACTATTTCTTTGAAGAAAAGAACAAAGCTAGAGGTATCATTCTCCCTGACTTCAGATTTATACTACAAAGCTATGGTAAGCAAAACAGTATGGCACTGTCACAAAATTTGAGACATAGGTTAATGGAAAAGAATAAAGTGCCCAGCAATACACTCATATACATATGGTCAATAATCTACAACAAAGGATGAAAGATGATAAATAGGGAAAATACTGCCTCTTTAATAAGTAATGTTGGGAAAATGAACAGCTATATAGAAAAGAATAAAAGTAGAATATTTTCTCAATTCATATATAAAAATAAACTCAAAATTGGTTAAAGTGTAACATCTAAAACAATAAATCTCCTAGAAGAAAGCATAGGCAGCACACAGTCTTTAACCTAGGTCTTAGCAAATTTATATCTTGCTCCTCAGGCAGAGGAAACAAATCAAAAATAAAGAAATGGAAAACTAAAAACATAAACACAAATATTCAACATAAACAAAAACACATATATTAAGACAAAAGTTGAGTAGGCAGAATCTAAAAATACTTTAAAATAATACATTATGACCAAGAAGGATTTGTCCCAAATATACTTTAGGGCTTCCCTGGTGGCTCAGAGGTTAAAGCGTCTGCCTCCGATGCGGGAGACCTGGGTTCGATCCCTGGGTCAGGAAGATCCCCTGGAGAAGGAAATGGTAATCCACTCCAGTATTCTTGCCTAGAGAATCCCATGGACAGAGAAGCCTGGTAGGCTACAGTCCACGGGGTCGTAAAGAGTCGGACACGACTGAACGACTTCTCTTCTCTATATATACTTTAACATTTCTAAATGTTCATGAACAGATTAAATATATGACATATAGACAAAGGAAATATCATTAAACTTTTAAAAATGAGGAAATTTTGCCATGTGGGTCAAGGTGGGAGGAACTAGAGGACATTATGCTAAGTAAAATAGTCAGGCAGAGGAAGAAAATACTGTATGATTTCACCTAGCTAAAAGAGTGAAGCTACAGAAACAGAGAACGGAATGGTGGTTCTGGAGGATGTCAGAAGAGGAAAACGGGGAGGCGATGGTCAAAAGGTATAACATTTCAGTTATACAAAGGAAAACTTTCTGGAGATGCACCATTTAGCCTAGTATCTACAGTTGAAAATACTGTGTTGCATATGTAACAATTTCTGAGAGGTACATGTTGTGTTGCAATAATAATAAAAAATACTACTAATTTTAAAAACTAGGTTAGAGGTGATGGATATGTTTATAGATTTATAGAAATGATTGTTCCATGTTGTATGTGTGTGATTGTTGCTCAGTCTTATCTGACTATTTGAAACCCCATGGACTGAAGCCTCCTAGGCTCCTCTGTCCATGGGATTCTCCAGGCAAGAATACTGGACTGGGTTGCCATTTCCTTCTCCAGGGGATCTTTCCAACCCAGGAATCAAACCCAGGTCTCCTGCATTGCAGGCAGATGCTTTATCCTCTGAGCCACCAGGGAAGCCCCATGTAGTCGTATATATTAAACAAGCAGAGCTTTATATATGTCAATCATAACTCAACAAAGTAGAAACATTAAAAAAAAGTTAAAAAAGAAAATTAATCCCTGTCATTCACCATATTAATAAAACTATTCTCACCACTTAGTAAACTCAATACCCCAAATAAATTAATTATAGAACGAAATTTCTCAATGCTGTGTCCTCAGAACTTAGAACAAACCCTGGTATATAGCAGTTACTCAGCAGATACTAAAAATATGTAACTTCAAGGATTATAAAAGATTCAATTTATTTGAAATTATTGCAATTTGGTATTTGATTCTCCCCAAGTATTTGTTCCATATATGTAATGATGAATATTAAGAAATGATCCTTTTAAAATATGTGATAAAAGTAGATAAAAGTACGCTTATATAATTTATTAACATATTATTAAGTGATAAGCAGTGATACCTGACTGCACTAGCAAAAAAAAAAAAGGAAGCAAACTATGGAAAGAGTAGCTCATATAAAAGCTTTTGCTAAGATGTGTTCATGTCCTCTTTCTTATACTGAGTAGCACTAGCTGTCAAAAAGATCCTAACAGCTTCAGAAAAGTTTAACTGAATGCCACATGTATTGCAGTACTTACGGTTATGTGTAACCAAACAGGAATATACTGGGGAGTTTGTTTCTATCCATCTATCTAATTATTTATTTTAAAATACTGAAGCAAGTCAAAGTCTATGATTAACATTTAAGATAAAACACTGCTGCTGCTGCTAAGTCGCTTCAGTTGTGTCCGACTCTGTGCCACCCCATAGACGGCAGCCCACCAGGCTCCGTTGTCCCTGGGATTCTCCAGGCAAGAACACTGGAGTGGGTTGCCATTTCCTTCTCCAATGCATGACAGTGAAAAGTGAAAGTGAGGTCGCTCAATCGTGTCCGACTCTTCGTGACCCCATGGACTGCAGCCTACCAGGCTCCTCCGTCCATGGGATTCTCTGGGCAAGAGTACTGGAGCGGGGTGCCATTGCCTTCTCCAAAGATAAAACACTGAATCACCTTAATATTTCATCAACAAAGCTGAATGTCTACTTCATTAAATATAGTTATAGTAACATGCATGGCTTAGTGATATGTTTAATTGACTAAATAAGCCAAATTAAATATTGCAGATATATGAGTTACTACTCATGTAGCAGATACAAAACTCAGCCCACAAATCCAGATGGGAAAGATATGTAAGTGTATTTATCCATAACTTATATTAATGTTTATAATAAGCTCCCACTAATTTCAGGTGTTCTAGCCACTTCCCAAAGGTTACATTTAATTATGGGCGAAATGTTATATGAAAGCATGGGTAGCAGCTGTGGACACATTCCATTTTCATATTCCTTTTCCTAGTAATAATGTTTTCTCCATAGAATTATTATTCAGGCCATATCTGGGCCACTTTTCCTGTCCATGATGAATCTACTACTTTCATAGTACTAAAATTCGAGGGAGCTTTAAACAGAACACCTACAAGCCTTGTAGCATATGTGCCAGCTGGAAACCAGGTTCCTGGATTTGAATCCCAGATGCACTGTCCATTATTTGTGCGATCTTGAGCACCGTAGCTAGCATATGTATGTCTCAGTTTCCTCCTGTAACAAAAAATGGTGAAAATAATATGGATTGAAATGTTATTATATTAAACTGCTTAGAACAGTTCCTGACACACAATAGTCTAGTGGCTCTAATATTATCATTTTTACATTTGCTGCATGATTTCCCAACAAAATTAGGGCAGAGAGCAATCAGGAATGCAGATGCCAAAATATTACCTTTATTATATGGCTTACATGTGGAGACACAGGGATTTCCTAACAGTAAACCCCAGGTAATCATAGATTCCTGGAAAGTCATCACACATATCATTACATGATTGTGATGAAACTAAATCTCATAGCTTGAAATCCACACATGACAATTGTATGACTTGTCAGAGATGAGTTAAAAATGAACTTTTAGGAAATCTTCATATTTAAAGTATTTAAGAGTAAATTTTCACTAAAAATCAAAATTTAAACTCTCTGAGAAAACTGCTCACAGACTCTCTTCAATTTAAAAACTTACCAATTAGGAAATTTGTGTTGGAAATGTTTGTTTCAAAGTTGAAATCCGCTATTAAGAATCCAGACCCTTGTTTCAAAAATAACCTGTCTTTACAGGACCAGCTACTTAAAAACAAGGGGTAAAAGATCTACACATTTCCATAAATGTTTCTGCATGAATCATTTTTTATTAAAACTTCTTTAGATAAAGGGAGATAGAAAATGGGGTCAGAGGGCTGGTTCGTCAGATCTTAAGTGATTAAGAAATGTATTCATCTTTAAATAGAACAAATAACCAACATGAGTCTTATAATGGTATACAACACATATTCTGTAACTAACAAAGTAAAAACTCATTGCCACATAGACTACCTGGTGATCAAATAAGAAGAGCAGCAATGAAAATAACAAATTTAAACTTTATTTATTTCCCTTGTATCAGATACTAATCAAGGTGTCACATGTATTAGTTCTTGTAATTTTAGCAACAAAGTACTATTCCAAACTCTGTTTTACAAAAGAATAAATACAGCACAGAATAACCTAAGTCACATACTCAGCAATTTGCAGACCTAGGATTTGGTGACCACAGATCCAGATTCTATGTTGCTGAATATTCTAATAAACACTGTATCTTGTATCAATGAACAGGTTCGTTTGTTGAGTGAAAATTAAAGCACTTTCAGAATAGACTTATTACTAAAAAAAAAATGCAGACAAACTATCAATAGTTTCTTTAAGGCAATCAACATGTGGCTTATAGTCTTTAATATATTTTTTCAGACTTTGTTAACATTCAATAAACCATTTATAGTAAACTCAAACAGCTTCACTTTCACTTTTCACTTTGATGCATTGGAGAAGGAAATGGCAACCCACTCCAGTGTTCTTGCCTGGAGAAACCCAGGGATGGGGGAGCCTGGTGGGCTGCCATCTATGGGGTCGCACAGAGTCGGACATGACTGAAGCGACTTAGCAACAGCAGCAGCAAAAACCAGAGATATTATTCCATAATATGGCTGAACTTCTCTTATTCATGTACTTTTCATACTTCAATTTACAAAACATTAATAAGTAATTTGGTGGGGAAAGTTTGAAAATAAACAAAGTAAACTTAAATTGTTTGGCCAATTCTAGTCGTTTTTGTTTCAAACTCTCACAAAATAGATATTTATTCTAGAAAATAGTGGTTCAAAAATCACAATTAGGTATCATTACAGTTCTAGGTATTCCAAGTGAAAATTAACATTTTTTAAGTCATGGAATTCATCCATCATTGGTATGTCTATATCACCATATTAGGCAAGATGTATGTCCTACTGTTGCCATAACACATTACCACAAATTTAGTGGCTTACAAAAAATGAAATTCATTATTTTAGAGTTCTGGAAGTGACAAGTTTAAATTCAAGCTGTAGGCAGAATAGCATTCTCTCTAGAGGATCTGGGCGAGAATACACCTGTTTGCCCTTTTTATTTTATAGAAACTACCTTAATCCCTTTGTTTGTGACCACCTCCTATCTCCTGCATCCCTCTCAGGAAAACCCTTATGATTGCACTGAACCCACCTGAACAATTCAGGATGTTCCCTTCCATTCAAGCCAAAGTGTAATTACACCTGCAAAATCCCTGTTATCATTCAAGGGAGCATTCACAGTTTCCCAGGATTAGAAGATGGATATCTTTTGTGGTGAGGTATTATTCAGTGGGTAAGAAGGAATATTTTCTTATTAAATACTACATGCCAGACCTCTGCACTATAAATTTTTAGAAGCTAACCTTTTAGGACAAATACTTCTAATTATATCTTAGATCATAGAATCTTCATTAGAGATGAAGGGCAATAGAGATAAAGAATCTCATTTTAAGACGAAATGCTGAATCCTTTAGAAACTGTATATTTTCAGATATTAAATTGCTATGTTGTGTCATAGGTCCAACTCTTGGTCTCCTTCATCTTGGTTCCTCTGGTTTTGCTTATTATGCTAAAGGAAAGTGTTCATCTCAGATATTTTGATCACTGTAGTTTCCTTTCTTTATAATAATAATAATTTACTCATATATAGACAAATAATAGACATAGTTTGGAGAAATTTAGTTACTTTTGGAATGAATTATTTTTCTTTCTGGCTGTCTGGATAAGAAGCTCATCATATATCACTGCTTTCTAGCAAAGGAAAAAATGTACAGGCAGCCTTGAAATGGAAAATAATAAGATCAACTTGTTCACTTTCATCTTTCTATCTTTCTGGCTGTATCAGCTCCTGGGAAATTTCTTCAATCCTTCCTCAGGTCTTTGAAGTATGTAATCTCTATGGAAATGCAAAAAAAAATATATCATTGAAAACAAAAACAACGTTTGATTCATAAATAAAAGTTTTAAAAGTATTCAAATAATTAAACAAACATTGTTTACAGAAATTTCTAAAGGAGTTTCCAAATAAATGCCTAAATGACCTGCAATAATTGTCAAAGATTTTGCAAATAATTAGTATAAAGTTTTAATAAGCAACCATATAATTAATACCTTTTGAATCTTAGATTATTTATTTAAAGAAGTGAAATCAATTAGATTTTATTAAAAGCAGGAAGAGCTTTTAATTCTTCCATATTCATATTATAATCCAAACTCACATGATTTATGTATACCATGTAATTTTACTTTTAAATAACATATTTACTGTAGAAAATGTAGTTACACAACATCATTTGGATAAAATGTAATTCTAATTATATGTATCTTTTCTTGAAGCCAGAAGCTCTGAACTCAGATATGGATTATGATAAAGACTGACCTATAAAATCAATAAATTACATATTTTTAAGGCCCAGGTTTTGATGGAATTCTTATACATGTGGGCAATGCTTAGTCACTCAGTTGTGTCTGACACTCTGTGACCCAATGGACTGTAGCCCCCAGGCGCCTCTGTCCATGGGGACTCTCCAGGCAAGAATACTGGAGTGAGTTGCCATGCCCTCGTTCAGGGAATCTTCCCAACCCAGTGATCAAACCCAGGTCTCCCACATTGCAGGTAGATTTGGATTCTTTACTGTCTGAGACACCAAGTAAGCCCATTTTTGTTTGTTTGTTTGCTTGTTTTAAATATATAACAGCATGGAACAGTAATGAAGATCAGTGATACTAATATTTAAATAGTATGTGCTCTCTGAATTTCTTTAGGTCTACTCGTTTGCCTGGCAATACTATGTTGAGTGATGAGTATTGTCCTTTTAAACCTACATTCAGTTCAGTCTCTCAGTCGTGTCCAGCTCTTTGTGACCCCATGGACTGCAGCATGCTCGGCTTCCCTGTCCATCACCAACTCCCAGAGCTTGTCATGTCCACTGAGTCAGTGATGCCATCCAACTATCTCTTCCTCTGTTGTCCCCTTCTCCTATCTTCAATCTTTCCATACCCAGCAACTAAAAGTTCAAAAAGTGTATAACTTTGTTCTGAGCACAAGAGATAAATGCAGCAATCTAGACAGTAGATGAGAAAACATCACTGTTGGGAATCAGAAATGAAGCACACAGTCCTTTTCAGTCTTAGGCTAATCTTTCGACCTCAGTTTTCTCATCCGTACAATAGGATTAAAATATTTCCTTTATCACTTGCCAATCTTTAATAGGAGAGAGAATGATCATAAATATAAAATCATTTTAAATGTCAATGAAACTGTTATTTCTTCCTGAGATGAGCTGTATATTTAAGGATAAGTATTTTGGTTTATAAAGTACACACTGGGCTTCCCAGGGGGCACTAGTGGTAAAGAACCCACCTGCAGGAGTGGTAAGGAACATGGGTTCTATCCTGGGTTGGAAAAATCCCCCAGAGAAGGGCATGGCAACCCACTTCAGTATTCTTGCCTGGAGAATTCCAAGGACCAAGAAGGCAGGCTACAGTTCATAGGGTGGCAAACAGTCATACATGACTGAAGTGACTTACCACAAAGTGTATATTAATTACATGCATATTATACATTTTTAATCTGTTGAATTATTAAAATAATAAATCATGACAGGTAATTACTGTTTTGCAACTATATGAATTTCCAGATATCTGTTTTTTCTTTACTTGCTGATTGATAAGACATTTTAAAACATCGATTCCTAATTAATGATCTTGTTAATAAACTAATATAAATGCATGCTTCTGGGTATCTCCAAAAGAAAAGAAGATTTAGAGAAAACAAGCAGAAGAGAAAAACAGTATATGAATAATGCATATATTTGTTCACTTCTATCTCCCTGCCTTTTGCTTGTAATGATATGTTTTGATAGCTGCAAATAGCAAGGATTTATGGATGAAAGGGTATTTTAATATGCCAGAGATCTGACATACCATTAAATCATCCCTATAGCAAAATGAGGAAATCCTGCTTAAACTTAAGCTGTGAAATAGTGATAATTACATAGTAGTTTTATGAGATGATAAGTATTTGCAAAATTGTGATTGTATTAATAATTTTTAGTAGTAACATGTTTCAGTGTGACACATGAGATTTATGGAAAGTAGTATGGAAAGTGTGGCTTTCCTAGTAGCTCAGTTGGTAAAGAATCTGCCTGCAATGCAGGAGAGATGGGTTCGATCCCTGAGTCAGGAAGATCCACTGGAGAAAGAAATGGAAACCCACTGCAGTATTCTTGCCTGGAGAATTCCATGAACAGAGGAACTTGGAGGGCTAGAGTCCATGGGATCACAAAGAGTCAGACATGACTGTGCGACTAACTTTCACTTTCATTGGTTAGAAAAGTATTTCCCCTTAATGAGCGGCATAGCATTTATAAAACTACACATGCTCAATGTAGTGACAAGAAGTCAGACAAATTTTTCATTTTGTAGTTTGCTTGACACTCTTCAAATTTTCACTGACTTGTTCCTCTTGGAACTAATAATAATAGCTATCATCACATGAGAGTCAGGCTATGTGCTAGGCACTTTGTAGGTACTGGTGTGATGACTATATAAAAACATGCTTCTTTAAGCAATAAGCTAAAAAGTAATTATGATAATGATGATCAATTGGCTCAGTTCAGTTCAGTCGCTCAGTCATGCCAGGCCTCCCTGTCCATCAGCAAATCCCGGAGCTTACTCAAACTCATCTCCATTGAGTCGGTGATGCTATCCAACCATCTTATCCTCTGTCATCCCCTTCTCCTCCTGACTTCAATCTTTCCCAGCATCAGGGTCTTTTCCAAAGAGTCAGTTCTTTACATCAGGTGGCCAAAGTACTGCAATTTCAGCTTCAGCACTAGTCCTTCCAATGAATATTCAGAACTGACCTCCTTCAGAATGGACTAGTTGGATTTCCTTGCTGTCCAAGTGACTCTCAAGAGTCTTCTCCAACACCACAGTTGAAAAGCATCTATTATTTAGCGCTCAGCCTTCTTCATAGGCCAATTCTCACATCCATACATGACTACTGGAAAAACCATAGCTTTGACTAGATGGATCTTTGTTGGCAAAAAAAATGTCTGCTTTTTAATATGCCGTCTAGGTTGGTCATAACTTTTCTTCCAAGGAGTAAGCGTCTTTTAATTTCACGGCTACAGTCACCATCTGCAGTGGTTTTGGAGCCCCAAAAAATAAAGTCTGTCACTGTCTCCACTATTTCTCCATCTATTTGCCATGAAGCGATGGCACCAGATGCCATGATCTTAGTTTTTTGAATGTTGAGCTTTAAGCAAACTTTTTCACTCTCCCCTTTCATTTTTATCAAGAGGCCCTTTACTTCATCTTCCTTTTCTGCCGTAAGGACGGTGTCATCTGCATGTCTGAGGTTATTCATATTTCTCCCAGCAATCTTGATTCCAGCTTGTGCCTCTTCCATCCCAGCGTTTCTCATGATGTACTCTGCATATAAGTTAAGTAAGCAGGGTGAATACAGCCTTGATGCACTCCTTTTCCTATTTGGAACCAGTCTGTTGTTCCATGTCCACTTCTAAATGCTGCTTCCTGAACTGCATATAGATTTCTCAAGAGGCAGGTCAGGTCACTGGTATTCTCATCTCCTTAAGAACACTCCACAGTTTGTTGTTATCCACATAGTCAAAGGCTTTAGCATAGTCAATAAAGCAGAAATAGATGTTTTTCTGGAACTCTCTTTGTTTTTTTTTTTTTTTAATTTTCCTCTAGTCAAATTTTATTTACAAGGCTATTTGTCAGAAATCTATTTGAAAAGGCAGAAATTAAAATAATTGCTCTATATCTTGGTTCCGTTAGTGCTAATTCAGAAGATCTTTGTTAAGTTTTATCTGAAAGAAAAACACAGAAATTTGAAAGCAGGGAAAGGGGAGTAGAAGTTCAAGAATATATTACTGAAAACAAACTCTACAACTCGACCTCACTTATGACACGTGGGTAGAAAGAGCAAACCAGCCTTCTTCATTTTGTTTCTCAATCTTTGCTCTTGGATTAAGAGGTGTCAAGTGTCCACTTCCTGAGGTGGCATTTAAGGAGAACAAGAATTACTAGCAGCCCCTGAAGATCTTCTCGAATTTAGCCCACTAGGAGAGACAGTACTGCATTTTGAGCTTTCCGGGGCTTCTGCTCCTGGAATAGACACCTCAATTGTCCTCTTTCCGCCCTCAGCCCATGCTCTGAGAGGTGACTGTACAGGTGATGCTGGTGGAGAGGAAGGATTCAAGCCAATGAGTTTCTGCTGCTCTATTAACTGCAAGAGTTTTCCACGAGCCTCCATACTCTGTCGATTCAACTCTGCAATCCGTTCCTCCATGCTACTTGGTGTCAGAGGTTGCACTGCTGGAAAAGTAGCCATCGTGTCGCTGGCATGGCTTGTCTCCTGTCTGTTAAACTCCCGAAGTCCGTCCCCTTGTTCTCCCCCTGGACCAAGAATATTATGCAGATGAGCCCTGATGGCTGAATTCTGCAGGGTCAGCTCTGCGATTCGTGCCATGATGTCCTTTCTCTGTATTAACGTCTCATCTGTTCTAAGCTGCTGCCCGTCTCCCAGCACCAGGGGTTCTTCTGAGAGTGTGGGGTTTCTCGATTGCTGCATGCTTGCCCGGGAACTGCAGAGAGGCTGTGAGAGGCTAACAAAAGGAGCCTGGGTTTTGCTCTGCAAGTCTTCTCCCATGTGAGAGGCCCTCCACCGCTGAG
Source organism: Nanger dama (assembly GCA_917880005.1). Taxonomy (NCBI): domain Eukaryota; kingdom Metazoa; phylum Chordata; class Mammalia; order Artiodactyla; family Bovidae; genus Nanger; species Nanger dama. The sequence continues at coordinate 10,461,864 of CAKJTW010000030.1, forward strand.
TGAAGAGGTGACTCTCGTCACTTGAGTTCTGAATGTCTGTGTCAACAGGTAAGGTCTTCTTTTCCCAATTTTGTTCCTTTTCAATTATTTCCACGGTTGGAGGAATTCGTGGAGCAGGATGAGTCTGAACAGTCCTCCTCAATACGTCCAGCAAAGGAGAGAATTCTGAGTTGCTCTTCTGCCTGGGTGGTGTTAACAACACTGCTGGCTCAAATATATGTCCTGGAAGATTGCTGGCCAGGTTCCCACTTTCTGGAGGGTTTGGCACCTGAGACAGTTTGACGGGCAAATCTTCCTGTGGGAACTCAACCACGTCTTCTCCTCTGAACATCAATGGCATGGATACACGAGCATGTCCTGGGTCCTCTGGATTGTCCATATTTCTCTGACTTGTGGCTCCCCTTTCTAAGGCCTGACTTTCTTAATGGCATGTGTGAGTGATATAAGCTGCTCATCTGTTGTGATCATGTACTGCTGAAGTCTCGCCTGGGTAGCAGTATTTTCTTCTCGAAGGAAAAGAACTTCAGCTGTCAGCGCATCAATGAGCTCTCGATGATCACCTAATGCTTGTTCCAGTCGCTGCCTTGTCTCTACCTTTTACGCAGTTGGAGCTCACTCTCTTTAAGGTACCGAACCAGGCGACAGAGTGAGCTCACGAGGGACAGGGTGAAGCCGGTGAGGCCCTGACTGTTTTGGAGTCCCTGGACCTCGCGGCCTGTCCACCGTTCGTATTCTTCTATTTCATGTTCCACTTCATGTATCATGTGTTTGAGGACATCCAGGCTGGGGTTACTGCTACTTGGTAAGTCTGCGGAGGCTGTGCTGGCTGATACCACGCTACTCTTCTGTTTGGAAGGAGCACGTGAATCTGGTTTTCTTTTCACTTTATTTAGCAGCTGTTTTTGCTTCCTTGAGTTTAGCACCTGTCCCACAACATAGCTTGAGTCTAGAGTCTCAGTAGCTTCTTGGGTTGAAGCCTCGTATGGATTCTCTGAACAGCAATGGCAGCATTCAACACAGCTTTTTGTTCTCCTAATGGAGAAGCAGATGATGGAGTTCCTGAAGAGGCTGTTATTTGTGACTGTGTTGCTACTTTCTGCTGAATATCAGCCCATAGTTTATTAATTAACTCCGAATTTTCTTCCTTTATTTGGTGGAGAAACGTTCCTGCATTTGCATTTGACTGAGACTTTAGAGAGTTATCCAGCTCATTCTCACTTTCTTCTGACTGGGTGTTAACAGTTCCTTCTTGTTCATCACCATCTACCTCATTAAGAGCCTGAGGCTCTATAACAGACTCGCTACAGATGGCCTACGTGACAGGGTCCTGACTGACCACAATGGGACTTTGAGAGGACTCCGGAGCCATTGTTACATTCGGAAATCCTGTGTGCCTGCGAGGAAAATCAACAAATAGATCTTTTGCTGTAGCCATCAAATGATCAGATTTTTCTAATACATCTTGCAGCTGGTATTGATCAGAAAGAATCTCCTTCATGATAGACAACCTCCTTTTCTCAAGATTAGAAATTTCCGGTTTCTGTTTCTTCAATTTCCTCTTCAAAGCATTTTCTTGGAGCTCCCAGTGGACCAATGCTCTATTCTTTGATTTGTGTATTTCATGTCAACGAATCAGATCTTCAGGAGTTGCCCGATGAACCGTCAGATCAGTGACAGTGTTATCCCATTCTTGCTTCAGAGATGTTTTCTTCTTTACTTTCAGTGTTTTCCTTCCTCCTCCACGGGGACCATAACGGTTCACTCAGACAAATGACATCTCAATGTTCACTGCAGCAATGTTTATAAAAGCCAGGACATGGAAGCAACCTAGATGTCCATCTGCAGATGAATGGATAAGAAAGCTTGTCGTTTCCTGACAGCTGCCTCCACCACGACTCTCTCTTGCTTTTTGATGATCCAGTGGATGTTGGCAATTTAATCTCTGGTTCCTCTGCCCTTTCTAAAGCCAACTTGAACATGTGGAAGTTCATGGTTCATGTACTGTTGGAGCTTGGCTTGGAGAATTTTGAGTATTATTTTACTAGCATGTGAGATGAGTGCAATTGTGTGGTAGTTTGAGCATTCTTTGGCATTGCCTTTCTTTGGGATTGGAATGAAAATTTACCTTTTCCAGTCCTGTGGACACCGCTGAGCTTTCCAAATCTGCTGGCATATTAAATGTACCACTTTCATAGCATCAGCTTTTAGGATATGAAATAGCTCAACTGAAATTCCATCACCTCCACTAGCTTTGTTCATAGTGATGATTCTTAAGGCCCACTTGACTTCACTTTCCAGGATGTCTGGATCTAGGTGAGTTAGCATACCATCATGAGTACATGGGTCATGAAGATTTTTTTGTATAGTTCTTATGTGTATTCTTGCCACCCCTTCTTAATATCTTCTGCTTCTGTTAGGTCAATAGCATTTCTATCCTTTTATTGTGCCCACCTTTGCATGAAATGTTCCCTTGGAGTCCCTAATTTTCTTGAAGAGATCTCTAGTCTTTTCCATTCTATTTTCCTTTATTTCTTTGCACTGTTCACTGAGGAGGGCTTTCTTATCTCTTCTTGCTATTCTTTGGAACTCTGCATTCAGATGGGTATATATTTCCTTTTCTCCTTTGCTTTTCACTTTTCTTCTTTTCTCAGCTATTTGTAAGGCCTCTTCAGATAGTCATTTTGCTTTTTGCATTTCTTTTTCTTGGGGATGGTCTTGATTCCTTCTCCTGTACAATGTCATGAACCCCCATCCATAGGTCTTCAGGCACTGTCTCCATCAGATCTAATCCCTTGAATTTATTTCTCACTTTTGCTGTATAATCATAAGGGATTTGATTTAGGTCATACCTGAATGGTCTACTGCTTTTCCTACTTTCTTCAATTTAAATATGAATTTGGCAATAAGGAGTTCATGATTTGAGCCACAGTCAGCTCTGGGTCTTGCTTTTGCTGACTGTATAGAGCTTCTCCATCTTTGGGTGCAAAGAACATAATCAATCTGGTTTTGGTATTGACCATCTGGTGATGTCCATGTGTAGAGTTTCTCTTGTGTTGTTGCAAGACGTTTGCTATGACCAGTGTGTTCTCTTGGGCAAAACTCTATTAGCCTTTGCCATGCTTCATTCTGTATTGCAAGGCCAAATTTGTCTGCTACTCCAGGTGTTTCTTGACTTTCTACCTTTGCATTCTATTACCCTTTAATGAAAAGGACATCATTTTGGGGTGTTTGTTCTAGAAGGTCTTGTAGATCTTCAAAGAACCATTCAACTTCAGCTTCTTCAGCATTACTGGTTGGTGCATAGACTTGGATTACTGTGATGAATGATTTGCCTTGGAAATGAACAGAGATCATTCTGCCTTTTTGAGACTGCATCCAAGTACTGCATTTCAGACTCTAATACATTTTTCATAAAGTCTGTTCCAAAGCCAGTTCATACCATGAACTCACTGTAATCTAACACCAGCAGCAGAGTTGGGGCTTCCCTGAGGGTCTAGTGGTTAAGAATCCACCTGCCAATGCATTGCTGCTGCTGCTGCTGCTAAGTCGCTTCAGTCGTGTCCAACTCTGTGCGACCCCACAGATGGCAGCCCACGAGGCTCCCCCCGTCCCTGGGATTCTCCAAGCAAGAACACTGGAGCTGGTTGCCATGTCCTTCTCCAATGCATGAAAGTGAAAAGTGACAGTGAAGTTGCTCAATCGTGTCCAACTCTTTGCGACCCCATGGACTGCAGCCCACCAGGCTCCTCCAATCATGGAATTTTCCAGGCAAGAGTACTGGACTGGGTTCCAATGCAGAGCATATGGGTTCAATCCCTGGTCCTCAAGATCCCACAGGCCTCTGGCAACTAAGCTTGTGTGCCACAACTACTGCAGCCTGCGAGCCTAGAGCTGGTGCTCTGTAACCAGAGAAGCCACTGCACTGAGAAGCCTGGCTAGCACAATGATGAGTAGCCCCCACTCACTACAACTGGAGAAAGCCCAGGCGTGGTAACAAAAACTTAGGTCAGCGAAAAACAAATAAATAAATCTTTAAAAATAAATAAATAAATAAAACCAGTATTTTACTGCCATAAAGTAACCATTATGCTGAATATCATAGTGAGAAATCAAAGTCTAAAGAAGTTTTTTTTTTGTTTGTTTTGTTTTTTTTTGCCAAGATCAAAAGTCATATAAGTTTCATGGCTATGAGCAGATTCAGCCTTCTTGTATTTATCATCTACTAATTTCTTACCCTCTATGTTAGTTATCTAATGCTTTATAACACATTACCATAAACTTCACAGCTTACAACAACATACAGTTTTGCTTCCCTGTTTCTTTGGATGATGAACTTTCCAGGCACAGTTGAGCTGAGTCTTCAAGATTTCACAATGCCTGTAAACAAGATGTCAGCTGTCTCATCCTGAGTCAGGCCTGGGGAAGACTGCTCCCAAAGCTGTATGATTGTTAGCAAAATCTAGATCCTTACTGATCACAGAACCAAGAGTCTCGGTGTCTTGCTGGTTGTTGGCCAGAGACCATTCTCATTTCCTTGCCGCATGAACCTCTTCGTGTAGCACCTCAAAACAAGGCAATTTGCTTCAATAAAGCCAGCCCATAAGATGCTAGCAATACCACGGTATAAGCTTCCATAACTTAATCAGCCAATGGGAATTTGCTATATGGCTCAGGAACTCAAACAGGAGCTCTGTATGAACCTAGAGGGGTGGGATGGTGAAGTAGATGGGAGGGAGTTTCAAAAGGTAGGGGACATACATATATATATACCTATGACTGATTCATGTTGAGATTTGACAGAAAACAGGAGAATTCTATAAAGCACTTATCCTTCAATAAAAAATAAATTAAGAAAAATTAAAAAAAAATCTTAATCATAGAAATGGTATTCTATTACCTTTGCTGTATTCTCTTGGTTAGAAACAAATCACAGGTCCTACCAACACTCAGTGGGGGAATATGGAAACATATGAATGAAGCAGAGGTAACTGGGGGCCACCTTTAGAATCTGTGTACCACAGCCCACTTACTGAAGTCTGTGGGAAAGGCACACCTTCACCTTAGCCATGCCATCATCCTGTGTATTCACTGCCCAATAAATCAAGCAGCCAAACACCAATCTTTTGACTCATGTTTATCCACTTCTGAGATCATATCCTAGACCTTGCCCTTGCTTATAATTGAATAACCTTCCACTCCCCTATAGATTTAGGTACTCCACTCTCATCAATCAAGTTTCAGCTCTTGGGTAATATTTTCATAGATTTTAATGCCCATCTTAGAGTATTATAGAACCAATGCCAAATGCTTTCACATAAAGATTGTGAACCCTGTCAACATTTCATTTATCATACTTAAAATTTTTATTTGAGTTTTCTAAAAGGAATATTCCTCATTTTTAGGTTAAAGTTTTCATGATATTGTTCAACACACTGCTAGCACAGGACTTGCTATGCACTGAGATGCAATCAACATTGTTTACTAAACTGATAAGTGATTCATAGTTAGAACTAAAATTTACCACTGATCTTCTATTTTATCTTCCTAATTCTTATTCACTTTTGAGTTCTTGAAATAAATCTTACAAACTCAGTATGTGAGCTTCCTGATTATCACCAATTCTGCCTTCTATTTGTTTCCATACACACTGTTTTTCACTAACGAATATTATTTTTCAAAGCCTAAATGAAAAGATTCTCCTCAGAATAAATATTCTAAACTTTCCAAAGATTATTTGCTGTTAAGGAAATAATTTTCTGCATTTTTAAGATATAATGCTTATGTTAATTTACACTTAGATGATTGTATAAGAAGATATTTTTTTCTTAAACAGTATAGAAAATATTAAATATACTAAATGATATTTATCAGAAAGCATGTTTTTATTATGTGGTAATTCTACCTCTATTACAGATAGGAGATTTATGTAGAATGGTTGACATAGAAACAAGGAAGAATAAGGGATCAGTACAATTCACTCGCTCAGTCGTGTCCAACATTTTGCAATTCCATGGACTGCTATACACCAGGTTTCCCTGTTCAACACCAAGTCCCAGAGTTTACTCAAACTCATCGCAATTGAGTTGGTGATATCGTCCAAAAATCTCATTCTCTGTTGTCCCCTTTTCCTCCTGCCCTCAATCTTTCCCAGCATCAGGAACTTTTCAAATGAGTCAGTTTTTTGCATCAGGTGCCCAAAGTATTGGAGTTTCAGCTTCAGCATCAGTCCTTCCAGTGAGTATTCAAGATTGATTTCCTTTAGGATGGACTGGATGGACTTCCTTCTCTTGAAAGATGACTCCCAAGAGTCTTCTCCAACACCACAGTTCAAAAGCATCAATTCTTCAGCACGCAGGTTTCTTTTGTAGTCCAACTCTCACATTCATACATGACTACTGGAAAAACCATAGCTTTAACTAGAGGGACCTTTGTTGGAAAAGCAATGTCTCTGCTTTTTAATATGCTGTCTAGGTCGGTCATAACTTTTCTTCCAAGGCATAAATGTCTTTAATTTGATGGCTGTAATCACCATCTGCAGTGATTTTGAAGCCCAATAAAATAGTCTGTCATTGTTTCCACAGTTTCCCCATCTATTTGCCATGAAGTGATGGGACTAGATGCCATGATCTTCATTTTCTGAATGTTGAGTTTTAAGCCAGCTTCTTCACTCTCCTCTGTCACTTTCATCAAGAGCCTCTTTAGTTCTCCTTCACTCTCTGCCATAAGTGTGGTGTCATCTTTCTGAAAACCTAGGTTATTGATATTTCTCCCAGAAATCTTGATTCCAGCTTGTGATTTATCCAGTTAGCATTTCTCATGATGTATTCTACATATAAGTTACATAAGTACGGTGACAATATACAGCCTTCATATACTCCTTCCCCAATTTGGAACCAGTCTGTTGTTCCATGTCCAGTTCTAACTATTGCTTGTTGACTTGCATACAGATTTCTCAGGAGGCAGGCAGGTGGTCTGGTATTTCCATCTCTTTGAGAACTCTCCACTGTCAAAGGCTTTGGCATAGTCAATAAAGAAGAAATAGATGTTTTTCTGGAACTCTCTCGCTTTTTCAATGATTCAACGGATGTTGGCAATTTGATCTCTGGTTCTTCTGGTTTTTCTGTATCCAGCTTGAACATCTGGAAGTTCATGGTTCACATACTATTAAAGTTTGGCTTGGAGAATTTTGAGCATTACTTTACTAGCGTGTGAGATGTGTGTAATTGTGCGGTAGTTTGAGCGTTCTTTGGCATTGCCTTTCTTTGGGATTGGAATGAAAACTGACCTTTTCCAGTCCTGTGGCCACTGCTGAGTTTTTCAAATTTGCTGACATACTGAGTGCAGCACTTTCACAGCATCATCACAGCATCATCTTTTAGGATTTGAAATAGCTCAACTGGACAACTAACATGTTCACTTTAGATTTATTGGCTTTTAATGTCAGCAATGCTTTTATTTCCTTTTAAATCTTCTACCCAGTTGTTCTCTACATTATCTGAATAAGATTTGTAACTTACAACTATTATTGTAGCATAGTCAATTCTGACATTAAAAAAAAAAATTCTGATATTTTTGCTTCAGATATATGGAGTTCTGTAGGTAGAAGCTTGCACTGATTAATTGTTCTGATTTCCTGATTAATAGTGCTTTTGTCTAGTTATAAAGTGTCTTTAAGGGACACATTTATAACTCATAGACCCAAATCGTAAATGTAAAATGAGGTGCTGTGCAAACAAAAAAAAAAGTTTCTGTGATTATAAGACAATACATACTTTAAGAGAAAAATTGTTCTTAAAAACAAGGAAAGGCATTCTGAATGACAATACCTTAATTCATAACAATTTGATTCAGATTATTGATAAAGCATCACTACAAACAAAGCCAGTGGAAATGATGAAATTCCAGTTAAGCTCTTTCAAATCCTGAAAGATGATTCTGTGAAAGTGCTGCACTCAATATGCCAACAAATGTGGAAAACTCAGCAGTGGCCACAGGACTGGAAAAGGTCAGTTTTCATTCCAATCCCAAAGAAAGGCAATGCCAAAGAACGCTCAGACTACCACATAATTGCACTCATCTCACACGCTAGTAAAGCAATGCTCAATATTCTCCAAGCCAGGCTTCAGCAATATGTGAACCATGAACTTCCTGATGTTCAAGCTAGTTTTAGAAAAGGCATAGGAACCAGAGATCAAATGGCCAACATCCTCTGGATCATTGAAAAGCAAGAGAGTGCCAGAAAACATTTATTTCTGCTTTATTGACTGTGCCAAAGCATTTGACTGTGTGGATCACAATAAACTGTGGAAAATTCTGAGAGAGATGGGAATACCAGACCACCAGACCTGCCTCTTGAGATATCTGTACGCAGGCCAGGAAGCAACAGTTAGAACTGGACATGAAACAATAGACGGGTTCCAAATAGGAAAAGAAGTACGTCAAGGCTGTATATTGTCACCCTGCTTATTTAACTTATATGCAGAGTACATCATGAGAAACGCTGGGCTGGAAGAAGCACAAGCTGGAATCAAGATTTCCAGGAGAAATATTAATAACCTCAGATATGCAGATGACACCACACTTATGTCAGAAGTGAAGAGGAACTAAAAGCCCCTTGATGAGAGTAAAAGAGGAGAATGAAAAAGTTGGTTTAAAGCTCAACATTCAGAAAATGAACATCATGGTATCTGCTTCCATCACTTGATGGGAAATAGATGGGGAAACAGTGGAAACAGTGTCAGACTTTATTTTGGGGGCTCCAAAATCACTGCAAATGGTGACTGCAGCCATGAAATTAAAAGATGCTTACTCCTCAAAAAGAAAGTTAGGACCAACCCAGATAGCATATTGAAAAGCAGAGACATTATTTTGCCAACAGTGGTCATGTATGGATGTGAGAGTTGGACTGTGAAGAAAGCTGAGGGCCAAAGAATTGATGCTTTTGAACTGTGGTGTGGGAGAAGACTCTTGAGAGTTCCTTGGACTGCAAGGAGATCCAACCAGTCCATTCTAAAGGAGATCAGCCCTGGGATTTCTTTGGAAGGAATGATGCTAAAGCTGAAATTCCAGTACTTTGGCCACCTCATGCGAAGTGTTGACTTACTAAAAAGTCTCTGATGCTGGGAGGGATTGGGGGCAGGAGGAAAAGGGGACGACAGAGGATGAGATGGCTGGATGGCATCACTGACTCGATGGACATGAGTTTGAGTGAACTCTGGGAGATGGTTATGGACAGGGAGGCCTGTCATGCTGCGATTCCTGGGTTCACCAAGAGTCAGACATGACTAAGCTACTGATGTGATCTGATCTGATTGACAAACTTAGTTGTACAGAAAAATATGCTATTATATAGTTTCCTTTTCCTCGCTTGTGCTATTGACGTCATGTAAATTACATCCTTCTATGTTATTAAGCCAGCAAATAGTTTTATAATCATTGCTTTTATAGTTGTCTGTAAAATCAAAGAGGAAAATAATTACAAAAAGTATTTTTTATGTGGTTTTAAAAATATTTACCTATGTAGTTTACTGCTCTCTGTTTATTTCTTTATACTGTTTCTAGTAACTAACTGTCTAGCATCTTTTCACTTCACAGAGAAGGGCTTTCATTCGTATTTTTCATAGAGCAAGTCCATTATTTTTTTAGGGCAGGTCTGAGAGAAGTCAGTTCTCTCAGGTTTTGTTTACCGGCCAATGTCTTAACTTCTTCTTCATTTCTGAGGGACAGTTTTTCTGTATATAAAAATTTTGGTGAAGGTATTTTTCTTCCATCACTTCAATATTTCATCTTTTCTCCATGCTTTCTAATGAGAAATCACCTGTTGGTCTTATTAAAGATGCCTTCTTCATGATTACTCTCTTTTGCTGCTTTCTATAGTTGCTGGCATTTGCTTGTAATAGTGTAATTATGATGTGCTAGGCACAATACTGAGTTTATACCAGAATTTGTTGAGTTTTTCTAATATGTTAATTGACATCTTTCATCAATTTTGTCAAGTTTATATCCATACTTTCTTCATATTCATGTATCGCTCCCTCCACCCCCATATCCTCTGTCCTCTATTTCAATGACTCCTATTATGCATAACCTGGTACACTTGATCTGGGTACACTTGATCTGGGTATACTTGATCTTGTAAATACACAGATCTTTGAGGTTCTATGAGCTTCTCTGATAGCTCAGTTAGTAAAGAATCCACTGCAATGAAGGAGACACCAGTTCAATGCCTGGGTCGGGAAAATCCACTGGAGAGGGATTGGCTACCTACTCCAATATTCTGGGGCTTCGTTTATGGCTCAGTTGCAATGTGGGAGACCTGGTTTCAGTCCTGGGGTTGAGAAGATTCCCTGTAGAAAGGAACAACTACCCACTCCAATATTCTGGCCTAGAGAATTCCATGGACTATATAGTCCATGGGGTCAGAAAGAGTAGGACAGGACTGAGTGACTTTCACTTTATGAGGTTCTATTTATTCATGTTTCTCCTGGAGAAGGGCATGACAACCCACTCCAGTATTCTTGCCTGGAGAATCCCATGGACAGAGGAGCCTGGTGGGCTACAGTCCATGGGGTTGCAAAGAGCTGGACATGACTGAAGCAATTTAGCTTGCACGCTTTCATGTTTCTTCATTCTTTATGTTTCTCAGGCTAGATAACCTCAACTGACCTATTTTCAAGTTGATTCTTTCTTTACCAGTTGAAATACAATGCAGATGCTTGCTAGTCAATTTTTCATTCCAGTTGTTTTAACTTTCAATTTCCCTCCACTAAGGGTTTGCTTTTATTACTGTTTGTGGTAGTGGTGGTGGTTTGTTTTGTCAATACCGTCTTAAATTCATTTTCTAAAGTCTGTGTTCTTTGTCATTTGTGATCACTGACGTTTCTGCTTAGATTGATGGTCACCCAATTACTATATTCAGATAAGCTGTGCATATTATACATGTATATCTGAGCTCTATCCAGATGTACACGTATAAGAATTAGATTATTTGAAATTCATGGCCTTGCCAGTCAATGTTATTCAGTTCAGTTGCTCAGTCGTGTCTGACTCTTTGCGACCCCATGAATCCCAGCACGTCAGGCCTCCTGTACATCACCAACTCCCGGACTCCACTCAGACTCATGTCCATCGAGTCCGTGATGCCATCCAGCCATCTCATCCTCTGTAGTCCCCTTCTCCTCCTGCCCCCAATCCCTCCCAGCATCAAAGTCTTTTCCAATGAGTCAACTCTTTTCATGAGGTGGCCAAAGTACCGCAATTTCAGCTTTAGCATCATTCCTTACAATGAACACCCAAGGCTGATCTCCTTTAGAATGGACTGGTTGGATCTCCTTGTAGTCCAAGGGATTCTCAAGAGTCTTCTCCAACACCACAGTTCAAAAGCATCAATTCTTCAGTGCTCAGCCTTCTTCACAGTCCAACTCTCACATCCATACATGACCACAGGAAAAACCATAGCTTTGACTAGATGGACCTTAGTCAGCAAAGTAATGTCTCTGATTTTCAATATGCTATCTAGGTTGGTCATAACTTTTCTTCCAAAGATTAAGCATCTTTTAATTTCATGGCAGCAGTCACCATCTGCAGTGATTTTGGAGCCCCCAAAAATAAAGTCTGACACTGTTTCCTCTGTTTCCCCATCTATTTCCCATGAAGTGATGGAAGCAGATGCCATGATCTTTGTTCTCTGAATGTTGAGCTTTAAATCAACTTTTTCACTCTCCACTTTCACTTTCATCAAGAGGCTTTTAGTTCCTCTTCATTTTCTGCCATAAGGGTGGTGTCATCTGCATACCTGAGGTTATTGATTATTAGCGGTTATTTATTGCAGGTATCTAATGCAGGTCAACATTCAGAAAATGAAGATCATGGCACATAGTCACGTGACTAAGTGACTGAACTGAACTGAACTGAATGGTTATTAGTGGTTATTTATTTTAGGTATCTTGCTTTTAACTAACTTTGTTTACCCCCATAACATTGTGGTGCCTATTTATTGTGACAGCTCTGTTTAGATATAATTGACATGTAATATTGTATAAGCTTAAGTTGTAAATCTGTTGATTTGATACATTTATATATTGCAAAAGTTTTACCACCACAGTGTTAGCTCCACCATAGTGTTAGTTAACACCTCCATCACATCACATACTTACCATTTCCTTTTTGTGGTAAGATTTAAAATCTACTTTGTTAGCAACTTTCAAGTATATAATACAGTGTTATTAACTATAATCACCATATTATACAACAGATTCCCAGAACTTATTCCTTTTATAACTGGAAATTTACACTCTTTGACCAACATCTCCCCATTAACCCATGCCCTGGTAACTACTATTCTAGTGCAATAACAATTTTTAAAGAATACTATTACCTGTACTGGACATCAAAGAGAAAAAGCCAAATAAAAAAGGCTTAAGTTGAAGTTCAGTTTAGTTCAGTTGAAGTAGATTCATTTTAAGTAAAACAGATGGCGAATAATAAACAAAATATAGCATAATTAGTATTGTGAAAGGGAACTATATAATCCCAACTGTTACTACTTAATTTCCTACTTGACATGCCAAAAATAATTATTCTCTACTTAAATTAGTACACTATAACCCCAGCTTAGAACTAACTACGACTTTTATATTTGTCAAGGTTGATAGCACATTTCTAATCAGCCACCTTTATTTAACTGCACACTCTTTTAGGCAAGTGTCCATAATTCCATTCCTACTTAATCAATGTGAAATGGACCATTGAGTTGTCTCACTTCTCTGCTCTATTTTAATTTCTTTCTAAATAAACAACTTTTACCATTGAGTTTGTCTACAAACTTCTTTTCCTCTAGAATCTAATGAATGAGAACTGACACTCTCATCTTGTTCAGTGTAAATTCAAAGTAAAGCCATATTTTTCACAAGAGAATTCATACTTATTTTTTTACACTCCTAAATTACAAATAAGCACTTTTAAACATTCTATATGCTTTTTAAAAATTGTTTTTATGAAAAATTTTACCATAAGTGCACAATTCAGTTCTTTTCATAAATTGAACAAATGCATGCAACCAGCACCAATATTAAGAACAGTTAATGCTAGCAGAGAGCACCCCATTTTTTGTACAAGTTTCTACTGATAATATTCCATCCAAGGGAAACCATTTTTGTGATTTCCAAATTATCCATTAGTTAGTCCTGGTTGTGTAATTTACTAGGATGAATTATATAGAACACACTTATTTGAGTCAGCTTTCTTTCGCTCAACATATTACTGAGATTCATCCATTTATTCTTAACTGCTGTATAGAATTCTACGTGTGGACACGCTAAGGTTTATTCATCCTACCGTGCTACAGCCCATGGGGCTGCAAAGAATGAGACGTGACTGAGTGACTGAACAACAAAGCTGTTGATGGGCATCCGGTTAATTGCACTTGGTAATAGTTTAGTTTAACAACATTACAGAGTAGAGTTTTTGATGAACATTGGAAAGCAATTATTTCTTAATGCACAGAACAAGGAATTTAAAGAATCCCATATGTTATTTAAATAAGTATAGGTACTATTAATAGTTTAAAGGGTAACAGTGACTGATGCTGAATTGACTTATCCCTTTGACTAAACTCATCACAAGAACACTTGGCATCTCACTTTTCTGGATTTATATCATTTGGAACACATTTATATTCTCTTCTCACAAGAGAAGAATTAAATTTAAACATGATTTACATTGTTTTCTGAAAGTTATTTTACCTCAGTAAACAAACAAAAGTCCACATGCCTAGATTAGAGATAACCAGACTAAGGAGAATTAAAGAACAAAGCCAAAGACCTAGTTAATCTAAAAATGTGTTGGCAGTTAGATGGATGGAAAATGTTTCATATCATAGAGGGGGAAATTAAACTTATGACTCAAAAATTATTAAACATGCATACTTATTATGTTTTAACATAAAAAGTGAAAGCATTTCACTAAATGCTTTAGTGAAAGCATTTCACTAGTATTGATCACTTAGCATATGCATCCCTAAAATTCTTTATTTTTACAGTTCTTATCCTGGGACTTTCCTGGAAGTCCAGTGGCTAAGACTCCATGCTCTTACTGCTGGAAGCCCAGGTGCGATCTCCGGCGAGGGAACTGGATCACATGCCAGAAAGAAGATGGAAGATCCTGCATAGTGTAACTCAAGACCTGGCCCAGCCAAGTAAATAAAGAAAAGTAAAATAAAATGATGATCCTGTCAACACTAATTGATCCCATGCCATCATCTACTATCTGAGGGAGGGGCTATCTCATGATCTAGGTATGACTACCTTTCTGGCCCTTTTACCTTATAAACTTGTTTGACAATACGATTGTTTCAACACTATATCTAATTCCCACTGGAGAATTATGAGTGAGTCTGTTTATTAAAGTGATCATTAAGTTTAATGGTCAGTTCAGTTCAGTTCAGTCGCTCAGTCGTGTCCAACTCTCTGCAAATGAACTGCAGCACGCCAGGCCTCCCTGTTCATCACCGTCTCCCGGGAGTTCACTCAGATTCACATCCATCGAGTCAGTGATGCCATCCAGCCATTTCATCCTCGGTCGTCCCCTTCTCCTCCTGCCCCCAATCCCTCCCAGCATCAGACTCTTTTCCAGTGAGTCAACTCTTCCCATGAGGTGGCCAAAGTATTGGAGTTTCAGCTTTAGCATCATTCCTTCCAAAGAAATCCCAGGGCTGATCTCCTTCAGAATGGACTGGTTGGATCTCCTTGCAGTCCAAGGGACTCTCAAGAGTCTTCTCCAACACCACAGTTCAAAAGCATCAATTCTTCAGCACTCAGCCTTCTTCACAGTCCAACTCTCACATCCATACATGACCACAGGAAAACCACAGCCTTGACTAGATGGAGCTTAGTTGGCAAAGTAATGTCTCTGCTTTTGAATATACTATCTAGGTTGGTCATAATTTTTCTTCCAAGGAGTAAGCATCTTTTAATTTCATGGCTGCAGTCACCATCTGCAGTGATTTTGGAGCCCCCAAAATAAAGTCTGACACTGTTTCCACTGTTTCCCCATCTATTTCCTATGGAGTGATGGGACCAGATGCCATGATCTTTGTTTTCCGAATGTTGAGCTTTAAGCCAACTTTTTTGCTCTCCTCTTTCACTTTCATCATAGTGATAACCATAATCATATATTTTGAAGAAATACTCAAGATTAAGAAAAATGTGCAAATTCAGCTTAGAGTTATATTCTGTGTACTTCCAAAATTTTACAAAGTCATTCTCTGCTTGGTAGATGTGACATTTTCCAACTGTTATTCTTTGACCAGGTAAGGTACTTTCATTCTTCCATTTCTTTCCAGCTACTCTTCTCCTTAGGACAATTATGATTCTTTCCTCAGTAAAATTCTATCCATTTCTCAAAACCAAGATCGAAAGACCCCTTTGTGTGAAATATTTGCTCAGTTATTGTGTTAAGACAGGTTATGTTGCAATAGCAGAGAAACCCCTAAATAACTTTTCAAGCTCACAAACTTCAGTTAGATCAGCTGTCTCCCATCATCCTGTAACTTGACCATCTGGGGCACACAGCTTCCAGGATCACCAAGATAGGGAGAAAAAATCACACTGCAGATATAGCCAGTCTTTAATAATCTCTTCCTGAAGTTGCCATAGTCACTTCTACTAAAAGTCCTCTAGCAGAGCCAGTCAGGTAACAACCCATCCACAAAAGAGTAGATATCAAAACTAATTGCTAAGACTCAAAAGTAAAAGAAAAGTGAAAGTCACTTAGTTGTATCTGTCTCTTTGCACATGGATTGTAGCCCACGAGGCTCCTCTGCCCATGGGGTTTTCCAGGCAAGAATAGTGAAGTGGGTAGCCATTCTCTTCTCCAAAGGATTCTCCTGACCCAGGGATCATACTCTGGTCTCCTGCATTGCCAGCAGATTCTTTACTGGTTAATCAATCCAGAAAAAAAAAAAAAAAAAATGAAGGTAGACTTTGGTTCTAACAGTAGCCCACAAAAGACTTCTGGTTAAAAAACATCTTACACTAAATCATTTGTTCATGATTTTTGTGTCTTAAATGTCCTAGCGAACAGTGACATAACCTTGAAAGAGATATAGATTTGTCCTCCAAGGGCTCAGAGCCAAGAAAAGGCAATTTTAACTCAGTGTTTTAAAGACAAGAGATTTCAGTTCAACTCTCTATTTTCTGGAAATCTAAAACAATCTATTTTTAAGAAAGCTACATTCTATCAGTCAATGCAACAAGACCTAGAGAGAAAGAACAGGGAGATACAAAGAGAAAAAGGCAAAGTCAGGCCAGTACTCAGACTGTCTGGTTCCCATTTTAAGACTACTGTTTATCCAGCACCTTCTTAATCAAAACACTTTACGGAGCAGAATTTCTCAATATAACCTGCAGCATTATAATGACAATGATTTTCTCTAATGACAATTTCCTTTGCATCTCACGCTCTCTTCTCAGATAATCTACTTCTGTGTCCTTATAAGAAAAAAAAAAAAATCCTGCCCCTTGATGATTGGATAAAATGTAGAAATGATGAAGCCTTAGCCAATCAGACTTTTTCTTCTTCTACCTAGAAACCTGGAATTAGAATCAATTCATCTCCATCGGCCTCCTGAACAATAATCTCAAGTAAAATTGGGGCTGGTGCTCTTACTATGGCCAGACTATGAATGTATGACGTCCACTCTGTAAAGAAAAAGAGAAGTAAAATAAGAATAGAGCGTGTTTTCAGAGACCATTATGTCCTCTGGGATGAAAATATATGACCTCCTCAGAAGTTTCCAGTGCTTCCATTCAGGCCTGTGTGCGTCTCCAATATACTCCTAGGCTGAAGGTTCTATGAGAAAGTCCTGTATCCTTTCTAACATTTCTCCTTTTACTACAGATTGATCGAAGTTAATATTTCTCTGGCAATCAAATAATCCCTGAAAATGTGATCAATGGAAATAAATTCAACTCCTGATGAGAGAGCCCCAAGAGCCTTTTGACTCAGCCAGATAAAACATCAGCATGTCCTGGTGCTTCAGAGTCACCACCAGCACCGCCGCTCTCTTGCTCTTCCCAGATGCAAGCAGCAAGCTCTTGCACCCGGAGGCACAGCAGCACTGTCCACTCTCCAGCTATGCAGGCTCCAGTGGCCAAGAGCTGGGGTAATCACTGTGTCTTCCTGCAGAATGCAGAATGTCTGCCATATGGATGCCTGTGGGTGAGGAAACACACTTACAATTGCTTTACAGTGTTGTGTTAGTTTCTGCTACACAACAGTGAATCAGCCATATCTAAACATATCCACTCCTTTGCGGACCTCTCTTCCCCCATGCCCACCCCATCCATCTAGATTATCACAGATCATCAAGCTGAGCTCCTTGCACTATACAGCACCTTCCCACTAGCTATTTATCTTACACATGGTAATGTAGATATGTCAATATATACAATTCACTGAATACAGTTGCATACTCTCAGTTCATCCCACCTTCACTTTCCCCCAACCTGTATCCACATTATCTTTCAAAAATCATTTCAAATTAATATTAATGTGTATTTCATTATAATAAATGCACAAACAGTTGAGTTCAGTTGCTCAGTTGTGTCCGACTCTGAGACCCCATGGACTGCAGCACACCAGGCTACCCTGTCTATCACCAACTCCTGGAGCTTGTTCAGACTCATGTCCATTGAGTTGATGATGCCATCCAACCACCTCATCCTCTGTCATCCCCTTTTCCTCCTGCCTTCAATTTTTCCCAGCATTACGGTCTTTTCCAGTGAGTCAGTTCTTCACATCAGGTGGCCAAAGTAGTGGAGTTTCAGCTTTAACATCAGTCCTTCCAATGAATATTCAGGACTGATTTCCTTTAGGATTGACTAGTTTGATCACCTTGCATCCCAAGGGACTCCCAAGAGTCTTCTCCAACACCACAGTTCAAAACCATCAATTCTTTGGTGCTCAGCTTTCATTATAGTCCAACTCTCACATCCATACATGACTACTGGAAACGCCATAGCTTTGACTACATGGACCTTTATTGGCAAAGTAATGTCTCTGCTTTTTAATATGCTGTCTAGGTTGATCATAACTTTTCTTCCAAGGAGCAAGGGTCTTTTAATTTCATGGCTGCAGTCACCATCTGCAGTGATTTTGGAGCCCCCAAAATAGTCTCTCATTATTTCCATTGTTTCTTCATCTATTTTCCATGAAGTGATGGGACCAGATGCCATGATCTTAGTTTTCTGAATGTTGTGTTTTAAGCCAGCTTTTTGACTCTCCTCTTTCACTTTCAGCAAGAGGCTCTTTAGTTATTCTTGGCTTTCTGCCAAATCCACAATATTTCAGAGCAAAATAAAGATTAAAAAGAGAAAACACGCCTACAAACCAAGGGCTTTCTCATACTCTACATAATTACAGCAGCATCTAACTGGATGTTTCCATTGACTTCCACTGGCCACATTATCTAGGTCTTGGTATCACATTTCTTATTTCCTATACTCTTCTGAGTTCCTCCTATGAAAGCACTGGTAATAGAAAACAGGACTAATGGAAGCTCTTCTCATATATTAACTCATGTAATCCTTCTAAAAAGCCTGGAGAACACAGGAATGTTAGTAATTTGCTTAGTCATACAGCTATTCAGAGTAGGATTCAAACCCTGCACTCCAAGGAGAGTTCTCTTAGCCACCCCTATCAATAACATGGGTCTGGAAAGCTATTGGCCCTCTGACTTAGAACTACACTAAACCTAGGCACTAGTTGTAGCCCAATGTTTGAGTCAAACATTGAATTTCTTGAGACCTCACTATCTGAGCTGAAGCCCAGCTCTTTACAGCTCTCTTGGAAAATGAGTGCTATGGCCCAGGTTCCTCCATGGTGTAAGATGAGATGCGACAGTTTACATGGCCATTCTTTTCTACCCTTTTGCTTATATGCAGCATGATGTTCATATTTGGGCTCTTTCACTTGTTAACAATAAATCCTTACACAAAGTTCTTTGCTGTTCTGCACCACACGTTTCATCAGTGAAAAGATGAAAACAAATCAGCTAATCAGAGTTTCAGGATAGATTAAATGACATGCTGTTGGTGTGTGTTAGTTGCTCATTCATGTTTGACTCTGCAGCCCCATGGACTTTAGCCTGTAGCCTGGCCAGGCTCTGCTGTCCATGGGATTCTCCAGGCAAGAATACTGGAGTGGGTTGCCTGTTCCTTCTCTGCGAGATCATCCCAACCCAGGGATCGAACCCAGGTCTCCCACACTGCAGACAGATTCTTTGCCATCTGAGTCACCAGCAAAGCCCTGACATGATGTATATAAAACATAATTCTCAGAAACATGTAGGCTGTGTTTTCCACCCATTCCCTGCACTCTTTCATATGAAATATAAATAAAAGCATATTCTAATATGTGTCCCATGTTGCTTCTCATACGTGTCTTCCTGCTTAGTTTTGCTGGTCATTACTTATTTTGATGCTTTCAGGACATTTTGCAAATTAATTTTCAGACTGCTGCCTACAAAATTTCATTTTCATTCTCATTTTTCTTCTGAAGTTTTTTCTCTCCACTTGAGAGTGAAAATCAATCATTAAATTCTCTCACAGTCTGATTCTTCCTCACCTTTGAAGCTGGCATCTGAGCTTTCTTCTGGAGATAGGGATTCTGCAAAGGGCAGTTTTATTACTCATCTTGTGTAAGCAAGGATTAGGAAGATAATCAAAGGTCACAGTTAAAGCTGTACTGAATTACTTTCCCAGACTCCAAGAACACAAGCAAACAAGCTCTTACCAATGTGTCTGTAGAATCAGACTTTCTGCAAGAAAGACAGCCCCACCTGCCTTTATGACTTTGTATCTCAGCCCTTTCAACACTGAGAGAGCCTGCTCCTGTTAGTGTGGAAATTTTCTGCAGTTTTTAAAGAGACTCTGCCCTTCCCGTGTCTCACTCAGGAGACCAGCCTTCTTGTCCCTTCAATTCAATGAAGGAGACGGGGATGTTAACTCAGTGAACCTGGGCACCTTTGGATCAGCACCTGAATTTCCCTTAATTGGGCCCTGATTCTCACCCATTTTCCTGTCATAAACCACAGCATGGCAGGAACCTCTGAAGATGTTTTCTGCTTGTTTTCCAAAGCCTCTGAACTATTTACTCTCTACAGGCCCCAACTGAATAGCAAATTAATTAAACACAGCTCTGACATCCATATATATTTAGGCACTACAGTTTAAGAAATTCATGGAAAAATCAGAACCAACAGTCTAGTATTTCCTTCTCTCTCATAGTTTCCTCTTCCAGCTGGGATATCTGCATGTGGAGCCCAGCTTGGAAGACAATTATTGCAGCAGGAGAGAAGCAACCAGTGGTGAGGGAGATTCCCTGGCAGGTAGATCTACGCTAGACCAGGGGAGGCTCCCTCAGAGGGGGCAGCGACAGCTGCAGACTGTCATATAAAAGACTTCCAGTGGGTTAAGTAGCTCTGAAGAGGAAAAATTCTGTCGTCCAATTTTATTTGCCTCTAAATCTGATTGTGAGGACTGCTATTCATTATAGAGCTGCCTAGCAGGTGCTTACAAAGTCACTGTTCTTTATATTAATCCAGACATCGGGCTATTAGGAATTGCTTTAGTTTTGGAAAGAAATACAATACACAGGATTGCATGAAAGAAATGTTCACATGTTTTCCTTCCTTCTGCTTTTAAACTTGAGATTCTTTCATACCTTCTAAGATTTGGGGGATAGAGGAAAGGAGTCAGGAAGTTTAAAAAAAAAAAGAAAGAAAGAAACAGACTCACATTTTGCTAAAAGAGAGGAGACTTTTATCCTGAAAAAGGTAAAATGTGAATCATTAGGACTGGTGTCCCAAGGTAGACCAAAGACTCTCAGGAAGATTAATACTGAGTTATTTTTTTACCTATAATTCTAGTCATCTTTAATCACAGGAAGGGTACTAATGTTTTTACAGAGTATTTTGTACATGTTACTTCACTTGATTATTTCAGTGATATTCCCTTTTATTAACTGTGAGCAGTAAGGCTCAGAGAAGTGAAAGAAACTGTCAGAGTTCATCCAGCTACTTGAACCCAGTACTTGATTTAGTACTCATTTAGTACTTGAACCCAGATTTGATATCAGATCTGCTGGAGCAGGGGGTGGGTGGTGGGAGCGCTTCCCTGGTGGCTCAGTGGTAAAGAATCAGCCTGCAGTGCAGGAGACTCAGGAGATACAGGTTGGATCCCTGGGTCAGGAAGATCCCCTGGGGGAGGAAATGTCAACCCACTCCAGTGTTCTTGCCTGGAGAAACCCATGGATGGAGGAGCCTGGCAGGCTAGAGTCCATGGGGTTACAAAGAGTCAGACACGACTGAAGTGACCTAGCACGTATGCACTGCTGGAGAGGAAGCTGTGCGCCAGATTCTAGAAGACTACACGCTATGCCATGGACAGGGGCAGACACACAAAAGGGTGATCTGTAGAACACAGGCTCCGTGCACACATGCCCCAGTGGTTATCTGGGTCTCCAGTGAACCCACGAGGTTAGATAAGCATCTGGCATAGCGAAATGGCAAGCCCATGCTGCCTTTTAACTTTTATAACCAGTTATTTTCTTAAAGCGTAAAGAAAAGCAAAAGTATTTTTATTAAATTCTGCTACTAATACTATAACTTTTGGTTTCATCAATTTTCTGTCAAAACAGTAAGCATTTTGATAGTAAACTTCTACGGAATGTGGTATAGATACCAATGACAAGGACAAATATAAGCTTGTAATAAAATAGATGAATCATTATATATAACAATATTCTCTGTCCGATATAGAACTGGTCCCCACCGTCATATTCCTTCTACTGTGTAGAACAGGAAGTGAGAGCTGATAGAGGATGATCAGTTGGAAGCAAGTTGACAGTGTAGTTAAGTGGAGAGAACTGTATTTATGGAAAGGAATTCCCATTTTTCCTGAGGAAAGAACAATTGCTGTGTAATAAGCTTATTAGTAGTATATATGTTTGACCTTTTTCACTTAGTATGTCACTCAGCAATGTCCAATAAGAGAACTACAGGGCTTATAAACTTGAGGACCCCAAACTGGGGAAAGGTAGACACCAATATTCTAGTCTGAGATTTTTTTTTTTTTTTAATGGAAGTAAAGCTGACTTCCCTGTGACATCCGTGTGGCTCAGC
This sequence comes from Nanger dama, assembly GCA_917880005.1. Lineage (NCBI taxonomy): Eukaryota > Metazoa > Chordata > Mammalia > Artiodactyla > Bovidae > Nanger > Nanger dama. The sequence continues at coordinate 10,484,044 of CAKJTW010000030.1, forward strand.
TGGTAAAGAATCTGCCTGCAATGCGGGAAACCTGGGTTCAATCTCTGAGTTGGGAAGATCCCCTGGAAAAGGGAAAGGCTACCCATTCCAGTGTTCTGGCGTGGAGAAGAATTCCATGGACTGTATAGTTCATGGGGTCTCAAAGAGCCAGACATGACTTTCACTTGCATAGCTGACTTACAATAATAGTTTCAGGCGAACAACATAAGAATTTGATGTTTTTATAGATTACATGCCATACAAGGTTATCATAAAATAGTGACTATATTCACTATGCTGCACATCACATTCTTGTGACATTTATTTTATACATAGTAGTCTGTGCCTCTTAATACCTTTCACCTATTTCACTCCTCCCGTATTCCCTACCCTTTGGTAACTTCTAGTACATTCTCTATTTCTGTAAGTTTATTTCTGTTTTGCTGTATTTGTTCTTGGTTTTATTTTCTAGATTCCACACATAAGTGAAACATACAATATTTGTCTTTCACAATTTGACTTATTTTACTAAATACAATACCCTCTAGGTACATCAATGTTGTTTCAAATGGCAAACATTCATTCTTTTTAATGGCTGGGTACTATTCCATTATTTATGTACATGCCACATTTTCCTCATCTATTCATCTGTTGATGGACACTTAGGGTGCTTCCACATATTGCCTGTTATAAACAATGTATCTATGAACATCAGGTGCATGTATTTTTTTGAGTTAGTGTTTTCATTTTCTTTGACTGAATATTCAGGAGTGGATTTGCTGGATTATAATATGGTGGTTCTAATTTCAGTGATTTGAGGAGCCTCCATAGTGTTTCCCAGGGCTCTCACGCCAATTTACATTCCCACTAACAGTGTACATGGGTTCCTTTTTCTCTACATTCTCTCCAGCACTTGTCATCTCTTGCTTTTTGGACAATAGCCATTCTGCCAGTTGGGAAGCAATATCACATCACGGCTTCTATTTGCCTTTCTCTGATGATTACTGATGCTGAACAACATTTTTGTGCCTGTTGGCCATCTGTATGTCTTCTTTGGAAAAAATGGTATCCAGGTCCTCTGGATTTGTTTGATTTTTTGCTATTGAATTGTATAAATTCTTTACATAGTTTAGATATTAACTTCTTATTGGACATACCATTATAAAATAGCTCAGTTTATCTGGATAAACTGTTAGAAATAATATAAGTTTAAGCTGAGAGAAGTAAAGTTGAATGGTAACAAAAATATACATAGATAAGTTTTTCTATCAAGCAAATAATTTAATACATGCAGTGCTGGTTCAGTCAGTTCAGTTCAGTCACTCAGTCGTGTCCGACTCTCTGCAACCCCATGAATCACAGTACACCAGGCCTCCCTGTCCATAACCAACTCCCAGAGTTCACTCAGACTCACATCCATCAAATCAGTGATGCCATCCAGCCATCTCATCCTCTGTCGTCCCATTCTCCTCCTGCCCCCAATCCCTCCCAGCATCAAAGTCTTTTCCAATGAGTCAGTTCTTCTCACAAGGTGGCCAAAGTACTGCAATTTCAGCTTTAGCATCATTCCTTCCAAAGAAATCCCAGGGCTGATCTCCTTCAGAATGGACTGGTTGGATCTCCTTGCAGTCCAAGAGACTCTCAAGAGTCTTCTCCAACACCACAGTTCAAAAGCATTAATTCTTTGGCGCTCAGCCTTCTTCACAGTCCAACTCTCACATCCATACATGACTACTGGAAAAACTATAGCTGGTTAAGGAAATACTGTAACTTACACCTCAGATACCAATGCACAAAGGCATAAAACAAACATGCCATTCAACTCTCTATCACTTTTTCAATGAAAATTATTCAGAACTACTTTTATATTATAAAGTTTGATATACAGGTTGTGGTTTGTTTTACATATTTGTATAAAGAAGAAAATGTGTTAACAAATATACATGTTATCTTCAACAAAATAAACTACCTGGCTTTGTGCCCCAGGTCACAAATGAGGCTGCGTCCAAACTGTCTTAAAACATAATCTTTTAAAAATTAAAATCTTTTCCAGATATCATAGAAAAATCTATGATACTGTTCTGTAATACCAAGATAGGGTACATGCCTGCTAAGTCGCTTCCGTCATGTCTGATTCTTTGCAACTCTATGGACTGTAGACCCCCAGGCTTCTTTGTCCATGGGGTTCTCCAGGCAAGAATACTGGAGTGCGTTGTCATGCCCTTTTCCAGGGATCTTTTCAACCCAGGGACTGAACCCTTGTCTCTTATGTCTCCTCTTTACCACTAGTGCCACTGGGAAGCCCAATACCAACATTACACGGTGCTAGTTTAGACCTATACCTATACTGATAAATTCAAGCAAACAATGTAAGTATTATACAACCTACTTTTGAGGCTTATAGAACAGAGAAAGTAATCGGCATGACTAGAGTTTTAATTTTAACTCTGTCACTTTCTAATAAGTGGTTCTTGCCAGGTTATTGAACTATCATGATCTTTATTTTTCCCCTTTTAAACCATATTGCTACTACATCATGGTACTGTTAAGAAGATTAAATGAGAAAACATAATTAAAGCAACTAGTAATATCAGCTGTATAATTGGTGTTCGGTAATATTAGCATCATTTTTCTTTTGTTAGCATATTCATTTCTATATGAAATATTAATTGCCATTATAAAATTTGATAATTTAAGGACTGCAGAATTCTCTATTAATATTCTATCTTGTGTTTTAAGAACCAATTGTTATTTCATACCTGAATCAATATTTGAAAATGATGAGCTCTTCACTGTATCATGCCTTCAATTCATTTATACTGGCATTCTTCACTAGTTATCAACCAGGATTAATTGGCTACTAAGAAATCTCATTCTTTCATGAAGTTAGGATAGTATATGGTAACTCTTTTCTATTAATAACCAGTTCTGAAAATGAGTGTTTGGTTTATGAGCCACCATAAATAATGGGAACTATAATTCTTCTGGATTACTCTTTTGTTGTTATTATTATAGACTCTTGAGTTTTCATTTATTTAATATGCCTCTCTAATCTACAATCGTTTTTCTCTGTGACATTCTGAGAGTCAGCATTTGGCCATTGTGCGTTTCTTCAAGCTGAGCCCTGCCCTTTTAAGTTGATCGCTTTTATCGAAAGCGTGCGTCCTATCTGGCATAACAAAATATCTGAACTCAACAATATTTTCTAAACTTCTCCACTGCAGTGACCTAGAAACAATGACAGTCCATGAACAAAGAATACTTCTCTAGTAACTAGATATTACTTCTAATATAGCTTCCCAAATTTCCTACTAAAAGAAATGAGGTATCCTTCCAGAAATGGCTGATTCTATGTTTCACATAGGAAAATTCTAAGATCAGGTAAGCAGTTTTTATTCCCAATTATTAATGATGCACAGATAGCCAAGGGTTATCAGATTTGTGATAGAAGACAAAGGTAAAATATTTTAAAAATCAACTCATAAAAAACATATACTATATAAAAAAGTTTAAAATACATATTTTAATAAACTAAATATATAAATATACTTTAAACACACACATACTTAATAACACATATGTAGTACACTCAGAAAAATAAAAAGGCAATGTATATATGAAACAAGAGTAGATTACTAAAAATAAAAGTACATTTGACAACAAAAATAATTCTTGGGAATTAAATTATGATAGTAATTTAAACCTCCATAAAATAAGGAGATTTCATATGAAGAATAAAATTAAAGAGAGAAAGAAAAAGAAATTAAATGAGCCTAAAAATTTAAGTAAATTGGAGTATTATTCCCAGATATCCAAACTGAAAATAATAGAATTCCAGAAAGAAAGAATAAAGAAAAAAAAATCACTAAATTCTTTCTTAAAGTCCCAGGACATAAAAACCAATGTAACCAAACAGAAAAGGCCTACAGAGCACATAGAACAATGGATCTGATTAAACCAACACGCATGCCAGACAGCAGGAAATTATACATCACTAAAGTACTAAGGGTAGAGGAGAGTAAGTCACACACAAAGAATCAAGAGCAGAATGACTTCTGACTTGCAAACAATAAAGCTGGAAGCAACACCCTCACCACCTGAAGAAAAATGAGTTCCCACCTAGTGAGATTATCAGGAAAGTAATTAGACAACGCAGGTTTAATTTCATGGCTGTAATTGCCATCTAGACTGATTCTGGAGCCCCCAAAATAAAGTCTATCACTGTTTCCATTGTTTCCCCATATATTTGCCATTAAGTGATGGGATCAGATGCCATGATCTTAGCTTTCTGAATGTTGAGTTTTAAGCCAACTTCTTCACTATCCTCTTTCACTTTTATCAAGAAGTTCTTTAGTTCTTCTTCGCTTTCTGCCATAAGGATCGTGTCATCTGCATATCTGAGGTTATTGATATTTCTCCCAGCAATCTTGTTTCCAGCTTGTGCCTCTTCCAGCCCAGCATTTCTCATGATGTACTCTGCATATAAATTAATCAAGCAGGGTGACAATATACAGCCTTGATGTACTCCTTTCCTGATTTGGAACCAGTCTGTTGTTCCAGTCCAGTTCTAACTGTTGTCTCCTGACAAGTACATTTACCCTATATCTTTAAGAATTTTCCAGTTTGTTGATCCACACTGTCAAAGGCTTTGACATAGTCAATAAAGCAGAAATAGACATTGGGCTTCCCTGGTGGCTCAGAGGTTCAAGCGTCTGCCTCCAATGCGGGATACCCGGGTTTGATACCTGGGTTGGGAAGATCCCCTGGAGAAGGAAATGGCAATCCACTCCAGTATTCTTGCCTGGAGAATCCCATGGATGGAGATGCCTAGTAGGTTACAGTCCACGGGGTGGCAAAGAGTCAGACACGATTGAGCGACTTCACCTCATGGAACTCTCTTGCTTTTTCAATGATTCAGCTAATGTTGGTAAATTGATCTCCAGTTCTTCTGCCTTTTCTAAATCTAGCTTGAACATCTGGAATTTCACCGTTTACATACTGTTGAAGCCTTGCTTGGCAAATTTTGAGCAATACTTTACTTGTGGCTTAGATGGTAAAGTGTCTGCCTGCAATGCAGGAGACCTGGGTTCGATCCCTGGGTCAGGAAGATCCCCTGGAGAAGGAAATGGCAACCCACTCCAGTATTCTTGCCTGGAGAATCCCATGGAAGGAGGAGCCTGGAAGGCTATAGTCCACTGGATTGCAAAGAGTCAGACACGACTGAATGACTTCATTTTCTTTTACTAACTTGTGAGATGAGTGCAATAGTGTGGTATTTTGAGCATTCTTTGGCATTGCCTTTCTTTGGAATTGAAATGAAAATTGACCTTTTACAGTCCTGTAGCCACTGCTGAGTTTTCCAAATTTGCTGGCACATTGAGTGCACCACTTTCACAGCATCATCTTTTAGGATTTGAAATAGCTCAACTGGAATTGCATCACCTCCACTAGCTTTGTTCATAGTGGTTCTGCCTAAGGCCCACTTGACTTCACATTCCAGGATGTCTGGCTCTAGGTGAGTCATCATACTATCGTGATTATACAGGTCATGAAAATCTTTTTGTATTGTTCTTCTGTGTATTCTTGCCACCTCTTCTTTAATATCTTCTGCTTCTATTATGTCCATACCATTTCTGTCCTTTATTGTGCTCATCTATGTATGAAATGTTCCCTTGGTATCTCTAATCTTCTTGAAGATATGTCTAGTCTTTCCCATTCTATTGTTTTCCTCTATTTCTTTGCACTGTTTAATGAGGAAGGCCTTGCTACTCTTTGGAGCTCTGCATTCAAATGGATAGATCTTTCCTTTTCTCCTTTGCCTTTTACTTATCTTTTTTTTTCTCAGCTATTTGTAAGGCTTCCTCAGACAGCCATTTTGCCTTTTTCATTTCTTTTTCTTGGGGATAATCTTGATCCCTGTCTCCTGTGCAATGTCTCAAACCTCCATCCATTGTTCTTCAGGCACTCTGTCTATCAGATCTAATTCCTTGAATCTATTTCTCACTTCCACTGTATAATCCTAAGGGATGTGATTTAGGTCATACCCAAATGGTCTTACAGTTTTCCCTACTTTCTTCAATTTAAGAAATTCTTAAATTCTTGCTTAGAGAATCCTATGTTTATTATATTTCAGGACAATTTAATTTTTAATAATTGGCAAATACTACTTTGATTAAAATAAAACTTACATGCTCAAATACCACTAAAGAGACTTTGCTGGGAGTCCAGTTGTTAAGACTCCAAGCTTCCAAGGCAGGGGGCATGGATTTGATCCCTAAATGGCACCCCACTCTAGTACTCTTGCCTGGAGAATCCCATGTATGAAAGAGCCTGGTGGGCTGCAGTCCATGGGGTCACAAAGAGACAGACACAACTAAGTGACTTCCTTTTCCCTTTCATGCATTGGAGAAGGAAATGGCAACCCACTCCAGTGTTCTTGTTCTTGCCTGGAGAATCTCAGGGACGGGGGAGCCTGGTGGGCTGCCATCTATGGGGGCACACAGAGTCGGACACGACTGAAGTTGACTTAGCAGCAGCAGCAGGGAACTACGATCCCACATGTCACACAGTATGGCCAAAATTTTTATATTTTTTTAATTTTTGAAAAATACCACTGAAGTGAAAACTCTTAATTTCTCTAAATTATGAAAACCAAGAACACAAAAATCAAACCAATGGTCTTTTTAATGATGACTCCTTATTGAACATAATTAAATGGTGAGGTTTTCCTGAATCCCATGGACTTTTACTGAATATCCATTATTCCATAGTACAAATAAATTCTTATCATTAAGCTGTTTCTTAATCACACAGAATACATACATATTTTTAACATAAACAAAATTTATAACCTGAAGATCAGATATTTCTTCTGCTACAGAAACTCTTTAACCAAACAGTCTGTTAAAGGATCAGAAATGCATTAAAGCACTTTAGTTCCTGGGAAAAACAAATGACTTCCCATCCCTTCTCTACTTGCAAGTGCTAACTATGCTTTATTACTCCATAGGGTCTATTTCACAGAAAAAGACTAACAGTTTTGAAGAAGTTGTTCCCTCTGTATTTAGAATTTATTCATGAATAGGCAATGCATGGTACTCAGGGAAATTGCTGTCAATTACAGCCATTGCTATATTTCCATCATATGTGTAAACTGATGAACTTAGAAATAAATAAAACATAATTTGTATTTACCATTTTAGAGCACTGAACCAGTGTGCTTTCCTGGTGGAGGAAGAGACTGCATAGATACTCAGCTGCATCCCCAACAGCTATTTAGAGCACACGGTATGAGAGTTAATGTGGTTAACCCCCAAACAAAAGAGGTATACCCCTGTGCTCCCAGGGCTGGCAATTGTTTTCAGGAGACAGAGGCACAAATAACCACAACCCAAGTTAGAGTTGACAGGTGCTCTGGTAGAAATATAAACAAGTGCTGGAGCAATAGTGGAAAGAAAAAAAAAAAAAAGAAAACATTTACCCTAAGGAGTGGAAAATTATGAAATTTTACTGAATGCTTCCGGGAAAGCTGTCCTAGAGATGGCATCTGGAATGAGACTTAAATGATAAGTAAAACTGTCCTGTCAGTTGAACTCTGAATTACATTTCAAATCTTTACAACTTTGTTTGCCTTTGCCACACAGACATAGATTATGTGTTTGAGGGAATTGTTCATAATATTGCATACACCAAGAACTTACTTCACTGGTGCTGTATCAGGCAGAGGGTTTCATTTCCCACTGCTATTCATCTCTGGATCTGCACAGTACTGCACAGCCACCTCTCTTTTAATCTGCTTTCCGATTTTAGTATGTGTCTGTCATTTTATCTGGTTCATAACACTTGTATTGCCTGAATATGGTGTTATTTTTGTTTGACTCTATTTCATGAAATAAATACAACTTGCCTGTTTTGTATACAAATAATGATTCAATAAATACATAATTGAAGTCTTTTATAGACAATAGTGATAGCACCAGATGCCATGATCTTAGTTTTCTGAATGTTGAGCTTTAAGCCAACTTTTTCACTCTCTCTTTCACTCTCATCAAGAGGCTTTTGAGTTTCTCTTCACTTTCTTCCATAAGGGTGGTGTCATCTGCATATCTGAGGTTGTTGATATTTCTCCCAGCAATCTTGATTCCAGCTTGTGTTTCTTCCAGCCCAGGGTTTCTCATGATGTACTCTGATAGAGGTTAAATAAGCAGGGTGACAATATACAGCCTTGACATACTCCTTTTCTTATTTGGAACCAGTCTGTTGTTCCATGTCCAGTTCTAAATGTTGTTTCCTGACCTGCATATACGTTTCTCAAGAGGCAGGTCAGGTGGTCTGGTATTCCCATCTCTTCCAGAATTTTCCACAGTTTATTGTGATCCACACAGTCAAAGGCTTTGGCATAGTCAATAAAGCAGAAATAGATGTTTTTCTGGAACTCTCTTGCTTTTTCCATGATCCAGCGGATGTTGGCAATTTGATCTCTGGTTTCTCTGCCTTTTCTAAAACCAGCTTAAACATCTGGAATTTCACAGTTCACATATTGCTGAAGCTTGGCTTGGAGAATTTTGAGCATTACTTTACTAGTATGTGAGATGAGTGCAATTGTGTCATAGTTTGAGCACTCTTTGGCATTGCCTTTCTTTGGGATTAGAATGAAAACTGACCTTTTCCAGTCCTGTGGCCACTGCTGAGTTTTCCAAATTTGCTGGCATATTAGTGCAGCACTTTCAGAGCATCATCTTTCAGGATTTGAAATGGCTCAAAATCACTGCAGATGGTGACTGCAACCATGAAATTAAAAGACGTTTACTCCTTGGAAGAAAAGTTATGACCAACCTAAATAGCATATTCAAAAGCAGAGACATTACTTTACCGACTATGATCCGACTAGTCAAGGCTATGGTTTTTCCAGGGGTCATGTAGAGATGCGGGAGTTGGACTGTGAAGAAAGCTGAGCGCCGAAGAATGGATGCTTTTGAAATGCAGTGTTGGAGAAGACTCTTGAGAGTCCCTTGGACTGCAAGGAGATCCAATCAGTCCATTCTAAAGGAGATCAGCCCTGGGTGTTTTTTGGAAGGAATGATGCTAAAGCTGAAACTCCAGTACTTTGGCCACCTCATGTGAAGAGTTGACTCATTGGAAAAGACTCTGATGCTGGCAGGGATTGGTGGCAGGAGGAGAAGGGGATGATAGAGGATGAGATGGCTGGATGGCATCATCGACTCAATGGACGTGAGTTTGAGTGAACTCTGGGAGAAGGTGATGGCATGCTGCGATTCATGGCGTTGCAAGAGTCGGACACGACTGAGCGACTGAACTGAACTGAACTGATAGACAACAGTAAATTTTTCCAAAGTCCTATTTGAATGTAATTTCTGATATTGAATATTTTCTTATCTAGTTAATGTTCCTCTTTTCTCATTTCTGTTTTAGAAATGTCAATAAATGGCTAGTTATACCCCTTATAGTAATGAATGTATTATGTTCCTGACAGTACCAATTTTTTGAGGGGGATGAGGAGGCAAACAAGTAGCACTATATAACAGTGTCCCTCACCTCCACTACAAGCATTAGGACAGATTAAAATGCTACTAGGATAATAGTTGGCTTAAAACACAAAATTCAGAAAATTAAGATCATGCTCTCTAGTCCCATTATTCCATGGCAAATAGATGGAGAAGCAATGTAAATAGTGACAGACTTTATTTTCTTGGGTTCCAAAATCACTGTGGGTGGTGACTGCAGCCATAAAATTAAAAGGCACTTGCTCCTTGGAAGAAAAACCATGACAAACCTAGACAGTGTACTAAAAAGCAGAGAGATTCCTTTGCTAACAAGGGGCCATATAGTCAAAGCTATGGTTTTTCTAGTAGTTGTGTACAGATGTGAGAGTTGTACCATAAAGAAGGCTGAGCACAAAAGAATTGATGCCTTTGAACTGAGGTGTTGGAGAAGACCATTGAGAATTCCTTGGACTGCAAGGAGATCAAAACAGTCAGTCCTAAATGAAATCAATCCTGAATATTCACTGGAAAGACTGATGTTGAAGCTAAAGCTCCAATACTTTGGTTACCTCTTGCAAAGAACAGACTCATTAGAAAAGACCTTGATGCTGGGAAAGACTGAAGGTACGTGAAGAGGATGACAGAGGGTGAGATGATTGGATGGCATCACTGACTCCATGGACATGAGTCTGAACAAACTCTGGGAGATGGTAAAAAATAGGAAAGCATGGTTGTGCTGTAGTCCATGGGGTTGCAAAGAATCAGATATGACTGAGTGACTGAACAAGAAGAATAATTACATATAGATCACAGTTACTAAATGAAGGTAGACTCTGTATGTGACATTCTATAAGTTTAACCTAAAATCATAATGAAAGCCATAATATAAATGTGTCTGACTTGTTAAATGATCAAGAGTAGCCTATCTTTTAGTTATTTAATGGAAAATCTAATAGTAATTGATTTCTTACCCAAATATGTATGTTTCCCCCTTCTCTGTACAAGAATTCCCCTTCTCCTGGGTTTTGGTTTTGGTTTTTTGAGGGTGGCTCAGAAGGTAAAGAATCTGCCTGCAATGGAAGAGACCCTGTTTAGATCCCTGCATCGGGAAGATACCCTGCAGAAGGGAATGGCTTCCCATTACAGTATTCTTGGACTTCCTGGTGGCAAAGACAGTTAAGAGGCTGCCTGCAACACAGAAGACCTGGGTTTGTTCCCTGGGTTGGGAAGATCCCCTAGAGAAGGAAATGGCAACCCACTCCAGTATTCTCGCCTGGAGAATCCCATGGACAGAGGAGCATGATGGGGTCACAAAGAGTCAGACACAATTTAGTGACTTTCATTTTGTGGGGGTTGGTTTTTTGTCACTGTTGTCTTGTGGTTTTTTTTTGTTTTGTTTTGGTTTTTTGTACCTAGAAAATGTGTATCTAGTTCAGAGAAGAACAGAGAAGAAAGGTCCTCTTGAGATCTCTGTCCCCATGAGAGTGACCTGCAATCTTTGAGATGGCTGCTGCTCCATAATGCAGCCAACAATCCACAGACAAATGACTTAACGAGAAATAAACCTTTGTTGTGGGAATTAGGGATTGTTTTCTCCCCACAGACTAGATCATCTGATCAGTACAGACACTGCCAGGAGAGGAAGATATTTGACTTTTTATACCCCGAGGGGTGTGTCATTAGTCAGGTGCTCCTGGAGGAAGAGAAAGCAGAGACATTCCACTCATTTCAACCTCGGGGGTCCTGGGGGTATGCCCTCAGATTCACTTCCTTTATTTCATTCTTGCTTTGACGTCATCTAGACTTTGAAGTTCAGCCCACAGGCAGGTTTATGTTGGTTCATACAGTATGGATTATAACAGTGGCTTTATTGTTTGTTTTCTGAAGTTATTGCTAAATGAAGAAAATCAAATTTCCAGGTATGTTTTTGTGTTGTAAGTGGCTGTGTGTGTCTCTGTATGTTATATGTATATGTATGTCATTTCTGTCTTCTCTTTTAAAACTCAAAAAATCTACATCTGGGCCATTATCTGCCCACTGCAAAAATCTAGAGTCAAAATGCCTCTGCTACTGTATCATTTCCCACAGTGATGCTGAGCACAGCCCGCCATTCAGCATCACACCTGAGCTGCATCAAAAGGACAGTGAAATACTTCTTATACTCATTTCTCCACCTGCAGTGGGAATAATAAGGAGAGACCACAAAGTTGTGAGAAAAATGAGAGGGCCTGTATTTCTCTGTGGAAGTGTTTGTACCTGAATTACTTCATTCATTTTTTTGTCACAGGTCTAGGCTCAGTGCACATTAAAGATATCAGCTTTCTTCTGTTTTATTCCTAACATCTATTTGACGATATTACAGGGGTGTCTTCATCTACTCAGTTTATTTAAAATTCAAAATTTTTATTTCAAATCAAAATAATATATATCATACATCTGTAACTGAGAAATAGGAAAATAAATTGCATTCTTGTGTTCATCTCCAAACTTGTACATACCATTGAATAGTAGTTAGGAGTAAGGACAATTAAACCCAACAGCCTTGTGAGCAGCTCTTTGCAGGAAACAGCTCTCTGCAGGAGGCCCTTTGTCTTGCCACTTGAGCAAAGTTGTGTTTTAACTAACGTCCAGCCCAAGTAAGTACACCTTTCGAATCATTTGATCACACAAAGCCTTGCCTAACCTGTTGATATCTTCCTTAGATTAAAGAAACAGAAATGAAGAGCAAGTAATTAAGAGATGACTAGATTTTTCCCTCAGCCTTCCCTTCCATAATCTCCCAAGCTGACAACGTGAACAAGAGAGCATCTAAAAAAGGAACACAAGGTGCCAAGTCTGCACATAATGGGAAATGGCCAAGAGTCTGACCTTCTACTCAATGACTCACTGAGATTACTTCACCTTTTTCCCTTAAAAACTTTCATAGCCTGCAGACTCTGCAGTGGTGGTTTTGGGATATGAGTCCACCTTTGCCCCAGGTTGCCAGCCTCTTGAATAAAGCAAACCTTCTATTCCTTTCAGCACTTGTCTCTCAAATACAGCAAGTCCCTACATGCTGTGCTTAGGCGCTCAGTCATCTCTGACTCTTTGCAACCCCATGGACCGTAGCCTGACAGGCTCCCCTGCCATGAAGATTCTTCATGCAAGAATACTTGAGTGGGTTGCCATGCCCTTCTCCAGGGGATCTTCCCAACCCATGGACCGAAACCAGGGCTCCCTCACTGCAGGTGGATTCTTTATCATCTGAGCCACCAGGGAAGCCAAGTGCCCACATATCAGCCTTCAAATTCTGAACTTTCAAAGATGCGAATGTGCATTCCAGCAACATCAGGTATGAGTGTAATCGCAGCTTGCCCTCCATCTCCTATTGCTGATAATTCTTCAGCTCTACCATCTCCCAGCCCATCTCCCTCCTCTAGTCAGTAACTCTTCTTGCCTCTTCACTGGATGCCAGCCCCTGTGTACCAGCTGTTGTACTGTACTACTATACTTTTCAAGGTACTGTAAGCTTTAAAATGTTTTACTTTTTGTCTTTTTTATATATATTATTTGTGTGAAAACTAGTATAAGCCTATTACAGTACAATACTATATACTCAGTTGTGTTAGTTGGGTACCTAGGCTAACTGTGTTGAATTTAAGGAAAAAACTGTACTTAACAAATGAGCTCTTAAAATGGAACTCATTTGCATGTAGAGGACTTACTGTACTGGCTTGCAAGCAGCAAAGCAGCTGAACCTGAACTCAAATCCTGCCTCTGACACTTATTAACCTTTTGATTTGGGTACTTTTCTTAGTCTTTCTGTGCTTTGAAACCCTAAATACAGATGGATATAGTTGAAAGGACCTATTCAGAAAATGTTATCAGAACTAAATAAGTAAACATCAGTAAAGTGCTTTAAACAATGCTTGGTATTAAATAGTAAGCATTACACATATAGTTATCATATACAAACTCTGTTGTAAGTTTTAGAAAAACTCATTCAGTTGCTTAAGTTCCTCCAGCAACTTCTGATCTACCAGATGCACTCATCACTATTACTCAGTTCACCATCTTTAGCAGTTGTTATTTAATCGCTAAGTCATGTCTAACTCTGTGCAACCCCATGAACTGTACCCCTCCAGGTTCCTCTGTCCATGGGATTTTCCAGGCAAGAATACTGGAGTGGTCACCATTTCCTTCTCCAAGGGATTGTCCCGAACCAGGATCTTCCCAACCTAGGGATCAAACTTGCATTTCCTGTATGGCAGGTGGGTTCTTTATTATTGAGCCACCTGGGAAACCTATGGTTAACTGTAGTTGCTTATGAATCTGTATCCCTAGAATGAAATGGCTCCTCTGGCCTTTAAATTTTGTCCTCTGTCCCTTGAACAATGCCAGAAACCAAATATGGGATTAATAAGTATCTGTCTACTAAAAAACCTAAAAGGTATGCCAGTCGCACTATTACATTGCCAATAAGATGGGCCACCAATAGATGACATTTAGTTATCTAATATATTACAATAAGGACTGAAAAACTAGATGAAATGAGTATGTCCTGAAATGTGGAATACGGGCAAAAATTAACACTTAGTATTCTAGCAATACATTCTATTGGAATTGATTACTGATCAAATTACTATAATTTCAACTGAATTACCATGAAAGCCATAGTGATTTGAGGAGTCAGAGTATCTCATTTATAGTATTAGTTTCATCAGGAATTTGCCACGTCCTTAAAACATACACATACACATGCACATATACACACACACCACAAGAAGATTTAATTTTTGCTTTTTAGCTTTACCAACATAGAAAATGGTGAAAATAATAGCAAAAAATATTCCAGGTAAACACTTAACTGCTGTTTGTAAAGGATTTATAAACACAAAGCACCATATAAATTCTTAATAATAGTAATTAGTAAAGTCTAGAGGTTTTAAAGGGAAATCTATTCAGCTCAGTTTATTTCTGACATTTTAAATATATAAAACTTCTTTATCTACACTTTCTATTTGCTAGCCAAATGACAATGTACAAAATGCAAGCACTCAGGCAATTTAAGACTTCATCACTCATTTGCACATTGAAAGAGGCTTTTAAAACCATTACCTGCTATCATGTAAATATCAAGGTATACAGTTTTTAACCCATAAAATATTTACTGAACATGTTATGGGCTTCGCTTACACTGGATCCATTAGATACTCAGTTTGCTGTTAGGACAAACCACAGGGTATTTTACTTAGCAGAAAATTACCATTCTACCAATTAGGCAAATCACCAGAGAGTCACACATCACAAAAGCTATAAGAAACGTTTACACAAAATAGTTGGATAAGTCTTTGGAGAAGTTCTGCACAGGAGTCCTGAGAGATTCGTAGGCAGAGTTATAACACAAAAGGGGAGACAGAATGGATGGTTTACCTAAAACCCTTTCTATCACAGAGGAAATAATTCAAAAATCTTGGACTAGATTAAGAATATGAAAGATTCCAATACACCTGACATTTACTATTTTTAACTATCTCTCTTAACATTTTGACATCTGCCAACATTGTAAGTGCTGGGTTCAAGAACAGGTTTTTAGACTCAAATCCTAGTACTGCCATCTCCTTGCAGCATGGCCTTGGACAACACACAGGTCATCTCTGTGCCTCAATTCCCTCATCTACAAATGAGAAGAGTGTTAACACCTGTGGTGCAGTGGTATTGTCAACACCAGATGAAATAACACTTGCTAAGTGCTTGAAACCATTCCTGCAAGTGTAACTCCTCCGAGGTGTGTGCCTGTGCTCATGTGCTTAGTCACTCAGTCATGTTCCACTCTTGCGACCCCATGCACTGTAGCCCACCAGGCTCTTCTGTCCCTGAGATTTTCCAGGCAAGAATTCTGGAATGGTTGCCATTCCTTCTCCAGGGATCTTCTCAACCTGGGGATAGACCCAAGTCTCCTGCATTGGAAAGCAGATTCTTTACCAAGACACCAACTGGGAAGGCCTGCATCCGTGTATATTCATCCAAGTACATTGAACTGAAGGGAACTGAAGGCAGAGTTACTTAGTAAACTTGGAGAGACAGGGTCTCAATTTGACACTCACAGTACAGCAAAAGAATCTGACTGTATTATTCAAACTAGCTTACTTTTGTTGGTCTTTGTATTGCCACAAATTCCTCTCCCTCTCCCCTGCAAAAAAAAAAAAATATATATATATATATATGCATATGTAGTACACTTCATAATAAGTAACAAATTAGGAAACTGGTGTAGGGAAAAGAAAAGAAGTGAAAAGTTATTTGGATAAACTACACATGTTTTCACCTGCTCCACTAGTTTCAAGATTGAAATTTCCAGAAATATATTTTTAAGCCAACTTTGTCAGGTACCAAGAATCATGGTTTAGATTTTCAGTATTAAGAGGGGTTAAAAGTATGGAAGTTGGCATGAAAAGACCTAGCTTTAAATCCAGTTTTCTCCACTTTCTAGTATGTGGCTTTAAGCAAATTTCTTCAATGCTACAAGCCTGTATATTCACATAAAATATAACTCATAATCCTTACATGATTGACATGTTTGAGAAATAAATCAAAACTCTGAAAACTAAATTTAGTCAAATAATATATGCAAAGCACTGTATGCTCCTATGACAGTTTATCATTTGAAACTTATTATATCATTACAATATTTATCTTAAATATTTCAATCCTCCCACATACTTGAATATTTTGAGAAAAAAATAATTTTTCAAAATGAGTCAACACTGAAGAGTATTAGTTTTCCTCATAATGATTTTCTAGAGGAGTGCTACCAAAGTGTGGACTTTGGACCAGCAGTATCAGCATGCCCTTTACCCTTGTTAGAAATGCAAATCCTTGACTCCCACCCCTCACTTGCTGAATCACAATATCCGGGGAATGTATTTTTGACAAGCTCTCCAGGTGAACCCCATGATGTTAATTATAGGACTGCCTCAGATCATTGTGTAATCTAGAGCAGGAATTTGGTACACTCTCCCCTGGTGGCTCAGAGGTTAAAGTGTCCGCCTGCAATGCGGGAGACCTGGGTTTGATCCCCAGGTCAGGAAGATCCCCTGGAGAAGGAAATGGCAACCCACTCCAGGATTCTTGTCTGGAAAATCCCATGGATGGAGGAGCCTGGTAGGCTACAGTCCATGGGGTTGCAAAGAGCTGGACTCGACTGAGCAGCTTCACTTTGGCTTTCTTTCACAGGCGTCAGGAGGATGGGAGTGCACAGCGCTGTTCTTCATTCCTGTCAGTGAAATCTGGGTCACTTTCTGAGGCAAGAGGATGGGGGTTATCAGAAAACAGAGTTTGCTCATCCCGATAGTGTTCCTTCCTCAAAGGCCACATGGTGAATCTACTAGGCCTCATGGACCATATAGTCTTTGCCACAAGTATTCATTTCTGCTATTGAAATGTAAGACCAGCGATAAATAATATGTTAAAAAATAAGCATGGCTGTATTCCAATAAAGCTTCATTTACTACAGGTAGCAGGTTATAGGTTGCTGATTCTTATACCTTGTTAGGCTTGTGTACTGCAGAGTCTGCATAATGAATGGACTGAATGATTATATCCCTCTCAAAAGTCATATGTTGAAGCTCTGATCCTCAAAGTAATGTTATCTGGAGGTGGGCTTTGGAAAATAATTAGGTTTAGATGCGGTCATAAGGGTGGGACCCTCATGGTGAGATTAGAGTCCATATAAGATGAACATATACCCAGGAAAAGCCATCAAAGGGCACAGGTTGAAAACAGGTGCCCACAAGACAAGAAGAGAGTCCTCACCAAGAAAAGACCTGGCCGGCACCTTGACCTGGACTTGCCAGCCTCCAGAACTGTGAGACATTAATAATTGTTTAAACCACTGAGATTATGACATTTGGTTGCAGCAGCCCAAGCTAAAAAGAAACTGCAGCATGCAGATGTTAATAGATGAATTCAAGGAAGCATTTTTATTTTACTGAGGCATTTTTCCTTTGGTCTGTGACATAATCTCTTGGTTTGTGACATGATCTATTAGCAATTCATTAAAGGGCTGTCCATTCTACCTTATGATTAAGCTGTGCACTGTTAACTGTGAGAGTACTCAAAATCAAGGACAGTTGGGTGACAGTAATGTGGGCTATGCAAAAAAATAGCCCCAATAGAGACTTTATGAAATGCAATCAATGCTTTCTGTTACCTGAAAACTTGTAACTTATTGGATTATTTCTCTCCTTTTCTCAAGAAGAGTACAGAGCAGCATAAGGAGTTCCAATTATAATAAATATCCAGATTTTCTTACTACTTTTCACTCTGAAAAGGCAGCTGACAAGGAGAGGGTGAGAGGGCTTTTATGCTCCAACAGTAACTCAGTGGCAAGTGATCCAGCTGACATTTTAGAGGAAAAAATGCCAGTATTAATTTATTAAACTAAAATTCTCAGGGACATTTTAAAATATAGTCCCATTTCCCAGGATTTAATTCAGCTCCTGGAAACAAGTAAGTCACTAGAAAAGGATGCACCTCTGTTCACCACCTGCGTGGGCTTTCCCTGGACGGTGTGTGTGAGCCTTCCTGGATCCCAGCTCTACTTGTGGCTGCTACAGTGGAGGCGTTCCAAAGTACCTGTCAAATAAAAATAACTTCCCAACTCAGAATACCATAAGCCAAGCTAGAGTTCCATAAGGGTAAATACAGAGGTCCATTTGAAAGATATTTTTCTAAAAAAGTTTGGCTATTATTTTACTAGTCAAGCAGCCATCAGTTCAGTTCCATTGCTCAATTGTGTCTGTCTCTTTGTGACCCCATGAACTGCAGCATGCCAGGCCTCCCCCTGTCCATCACCATCTCCCGGAGTTCACTCAAACTCATGTCTATCAAATCAGTGATGCCATCCAGCCATCTTATCCTCTGTCATCCCCTTCTCCTCCTGCCCCCAATCCCTCCTAGCATCAGAGTCTTTTCCAATGAGTCAACTCTTCTCATGAGGTGGCCAAAGTACTGGAGTTTCAGCTTTAGCATCATTCCTTCCAAAGAAATCCCAAGGCTGATCTTCAGAATTGGATTGGACTGGTTGGATCTCCTTGCAGTCCAGGACTCTTGCGTCTTCTCAAGAGTCTTCTCCAACACCACAGTTCAAAACCATCAATTCTTCGGGCGCTCAGCCTTCTTCACAGTCCAACTCTCACATCCATACATGACCACTGGAAAAGCCATAGCCTTGACTCAATGGACCTTTGTTGGCAAAGTAATAAGATACAGCAAATTAATTTTGACCTTTGATTTGGAAGCCAATTAATTCAGTGTTGCAAGATTTCATTTATTCATGTGTCCTTTCTTTCAGCAAAATTTGGAAACAAAGGTTAATAAAAACAAATCCTGTTTTCAAAAACTGCATGATATACTGAGAGAGTCAACATAACAAGTACTTGCACTAAAGCATAATAAATACACTCTGAGATCTGAGGAAGGTTTCGCTCTCTCTTACTAGAAAGTATGAAAACGTTTCAGAAAAGAGATTCATTGAATGATATAATTGATGCCTGACATGTGTCAGGCATTATTCTAAGTGATGGGGACACCTTGGTGAACAAAAAACAAAGCCAAACAAAACAACAATGACAAAGAAAGCAAGACAAAATGACAATAACAACAAAAAAACCTGATAGAGATTCTCACACAGGTTCACAATCTAGTGAATGGGGAAGGAGACAACTGTAAACAATTGTAGGTAATTGAATACACTAAAGCATTAAATAATACATTATTTAATGTTAAAAGGGACCTGCACTACTGAAAAACAGCTCAAGGCAGGGACTTCCCTGGTGGTCCAGTGGTCAAAATTTCATACTTCCAATGTAGGGGAGTATGGGTTCAATCCCTGGTCAGGAAACTAAGGTCCCACATGCTGCAAAACAGCGATAAAATAAAAGCAAGATAACAAACATAACACTGAAAACACACACACACACACACACACACACACACACACGGCAAAAGAGATAACAGATATATTTCTCCCAGGGTTGAAAGAAATCCTTTTAGGGTAAGATGCCATGAATCATGACCATGAGTGTGGAGAGCAAGAATGACCACACGTTATTAGTATGCGTGTGTTCTCATTTGCTCAGTTGTGTCTGACTTTTGTGACCATTTGGACTTTGGCCCCCTAGGCTCCCTCTGTCCATGGGATTCTCCAGGCAAGAATACTGGAGCGGGTTGCCATGCCCCCTCCAGGGGAATCTTACCTATCCAGATACCGAACCTGGGTCTCCTGCATTGCAGGCAGATTCTTTGCCGCTGAGCCACCAGGGAAGCCCAATGACACTGTTAGAAGCAATAGTGTTAGAGGTAATAGCCATAGAAGGAAAAATAGTCCTAAATTTAAGTCTATCAAATAATGCAGTGCGGGTATCGGTGTTCAAATACTAAAGTAAGAGACAGAATAAGTGCAATTAATGACAGCTCTAATGAAATCAGAGGTCAAAGTAGTTATTTAATATGTCATTTTATGCAATCTGCAACTGGGTTGCAGTAATTTGTATTAAGTTACCATAACTGTGTTTGTTTTTTTTTACCCATAATTGAGTACAGCCTAAAATACTGGTAAGCAAATGTATTCTCTGTTGTTGGTCATAAACTCTGTTACAACTACTCAGCTCTGCCGTTATACCACAGATATTTGCCATAGGCAATATACAAACAAACATGGCTGTGTTCCAATAAAACTTTACATAGAAACCACAATTTGAATTTATGTAATTTTCACTCATCATAAAATATTTTTTATTTTTTTAACCATTTTAAAATGTTTAAAAAAGAGACAGACATAGCTCACAGACTGTACAAAAACAGATAAATGGTTAGAATTGGCCTGTTGGTCAAAGTTTGCCAATTCTTGGCCTATTACTTTTCATTCAATCCGTATCAGAAAAGCTATGGAAAATGTGATTGGGACAATAAGACGTCAAGTCAAAACTGAAGCATTTGGGATCACCATTGGACCAGTATGCAATTACCTGGCTCTGTCACTTTAATGAGCACTATTCTTGAGACTTCCTTGGTGGCTCCGAGGTTAAAGGGTCTGCCTGCAATACGGGAGACCCAGGTTCAATCCCTGGGTTGGGAAGATCCCCTGGAGAAGGAAATGGCAACCCACTCCAGTACTCTTGCCTGGAAAATTTCATGGACAGACGAGCCTTGTAGGTTACAGTCCATGGGGTCGCAAAGAGCTGGATACAACTGAGCGACTTCACTCACTTCACTCACATTCTTGGGCAAAGTTTTGCATTTATTTACCAAATATAGATGACTCCATCTATTCAATATATGGTACTTTTGAAAATTTGGCCTTAAATCTTTTGTTTTTAAATACCTGAATGATTGTAATATAAACTGAAACCACCTGCTCCAGCTGAACTCTGATCTGCTACAACTTAACTTGTTGACAACAAACCTTAAATAGCTACCACCCGATTAGGATATCCTGAGATCCAACATCAAGGTCATGACCTACTGTCAATATGAGCTACAGAACAGGACTGTGCTGCTGATCTCGAGGATATCAAAGTTTTGGAGCAATTAATGACGTTATATCCTTTGACTGGATAAGTATAAGACTAGTGATTTGAAGTTTTCCTATGCTTTGAAGTCACTCTAAACAAAATTATTAGCTTAACTAGTAGGTTTTTTTTTTTTAAGTCCCTTAGGGTAATTAATTTTCATATTGAATGAATAGATTAAGCTTTACATTTTATCTATTTATCACTTGACCTTCATGGCAAGGTCAATGTCACTGACTGGAAGTAAAAGAGGGTTGAAGATCTAGTGTGTCCATTCATTGAATTCCTTATTAGAGAACAAGTGATTATGCCACCATCAATACATAGATGCTACAAAGATCGAGAGGGGAGTTTATGATTATAAATTGTGACTATAAATGGAGTTTTGGAGGTGACATTTGAACAAAGTTTTGGAGGGTGAGAGTTAGCTAAGCAATACCCGGGAGCAGTGCATGCCAAGCAGTGGGAGCAGGTCTGGTGTATTCGAGGGCATCGCCACCAGGGTGACAGGAATGAGATGAGCTATGGATACAGGTGACAAGATGTTTGAGCTAAGCTTGTCAGATGGAAAGCAAAGAAAGCAGATGATGTTAATGATAAGACTGACTCCTTACACTTGTCTGAATCATAAGCTTTTTAAGGTACCTTTGGTTTTTATAAGAACATAGTCAGGTAGATATTTCTGTGTCCCTATTACACTAGAGGAGACTGAAACTAAAGAAATACATTATTTGGGCTTCTGTGATCATGAAATGAGTAAAGGACAGAATTGAGATTAGCACTTAAGGCCATATGTTACTCCTCAGTCTATTATACTTTGTCTTTGAAATATCAGCTTCTTCAGAAAATGCATCAGGAAAGCTTAAAATTGACATCTTATATTCAGTCTGCACTCATGATTACTGCTGGATGAAAAGACAATTCAACAAAGACAAGATATTTTAAAAACTTAAAAATTAAACATAAACTTGAATCAGAAGGGATTAAAGAATTATCAGATATACTATAGAAAATATGGAGCAATTGGATTTGTCAAGATTCAGAGCATATGTACAAAAAATATATTACAGAGATATATGGTTTCTTTTATTGATTTATTTACATGCATTGTTCAAATGAGGATAGCATATGTAAAGCATTATAAATGTTTAAATTTATAGTTGAAGACTACTTCCAAGGACATCTTCTATCTTTTTGTATATGTTATCAAATGGTAAAATGTATTGTCCCCTGCTCTTTCTTATCTTACTGTTTAAATTCTGTCTCACTTATAATAGGCATATTATCTGTTGATGATTTTTTTTTTTTTTACTAAGTCTCCTAGACATGTAGAATAGAACTCTAGAGAAAGGATTTATTGAAGTTGCCTTAAGCAAGAATTTACTGATACCAGTATATTGCTAAACTCCCCATGCCAATAAACATTGAGGGATGTTATCATATTAAATTAGTTTTTTGAAAAGTTAACTTTAGTAATTCTCTTTCAAGCAGCTAATTGGTTTCGACCTCAGTATTTAACATCTCAATATATCTGCATTTTTATTCACATACCATTGACCTAGAATAATTTCATCATTGTCTTTGATTTACTTATGCCTCATGGAAATATTTTTTAAAAACCTTATTTGAAGACATAGAATAACATGTGCTGATCTGATTTTAAGTAGCCATTTTTTTTTGTATTATGGGAATTCTAAGTTTTTCCTAGAGTTGCCACAAAGATAGACAAAAATGGATAGCTGTTATTTTTAAAAACAAAAGCTATTTAGTAAAAATAAACATGTCTGCTTCCATCCATAACTCATCTTTACTATATAATACTGATTTATTTTTCTTCATAACAGAAAAAAAACACCTTTATTAATAATCAACATACAATAAACTATACATATCTAAGTATATAATTTTATAAGTTTTGACAAATGAATATAATCATTGAAAGCAGTACCATAATCATCATAATGAAACTGTTTATCATCTTCCAATTTTTATTTATGTACTTTTCACGATCTCTCTGGTTCCTTCCAGACAGAATTCCACTGTTCACTTCATAGTCCAAGTACTATACTCTTTAGTGAGATACTTCTACTCTTCACTTCATAATCCAAGTACTATACTCTTTAGTGAGAGATTGGCTAGTATTTTCTAGAACTTTGTATACATGGAATCAAACTCAATACACTGTTGTTTAGTCAGGCTTCATTCAACCAGCATAAATGCTTTGAGATTCACCTATGTTCTTGCTAATAATAATGATAGTTTTATTACTGTTCCTGAGTAGCAGTCCATCAAATGTATATACGATAACTCATTTATGCCTTCACTTGCTGATAGGCATTTGGGTTTGTTTTTTTAATTCAGATTTTTAGCTACTACAAGTAAAGCTGCTATAAATATTTATGCACAAGTCTTCAGTTCAGTTCAGTTGCTCAGCTGTGTCCAACGCTTTGTGAACCCAGGGACTGTAGCACGCCAGGCCTCCCTTTCCATCACCAACTCCCAAAGCTTGCTCAAACTCATGTCTATCAAGTCGGTGATGCCATCCATCCATCTCCTCCTCTGTCATCCTCTTCTCATCCTGCCTTCAATCTTTCTCAGCATCAGGATCTTTTCCAGTGAGTCAGTTCTTCGCATCAGGTGGCCCAAGTATTGGAGTTTCAGCTTCAGCATCAGTCCTTCCAAAGAACACCGAGGACTGATCTCTTTAGGATGGACTGGTTGGATCTCCTTGCAGTCCAAGGGACTCTCAAGAGTCTTCTCCAACACCACAGTTCAAAAGCATCAATTCTTCAGCACTCAGCTTTCTATTTATAGTCCAACTCTCATATCTGTACATGACTACTGGAAAAACCATAGCTTTGACTAGATGGACCTTTACTGACAAAGTAATGTCTCTGCTTTTTAATATAATGTCTAGGTTTATCATAACTTTTCTTCCAAGGAGCAAGTGTCTTTTAATTGCATGGCTGCAGTCACCATTTGCAGTGATTTTGGAGCCCAGAAAAATAGTCTCTCACTGTTTCCATTGTTTCCCCATCTATTTTCCATGAAGTGATGGGACCAGATGCCAAGATCTTAGTTTTCTGAATGTTGAGTATTTAGCCAACTTTTTCAATCTCCTCTTCACTTTCATCAAGAGACTCTTTAATTCATCTTCGCTTTATGCCATAAGGGTGGTGTTATCTGCATATCTGAGGTTACCCTTATGGCAGAAAACACAAGTCTTATGTAGACACATATTTTCATACTTTGCTAATTACTAGACAATTTAATATTCAAATGGGGATCCCATGGAAGTTTCTGGAACTCTCTCCCTGTGCTCTGACTCCTCACTATATCCTGCTCTCATCTCCTTCCCCTAAACCCTGGGATTCTGCTGCGTTCACCTCAGTTCTTCCTCTGTGCTGTAGCCTGGAAACTTGAAAGGAAATTGAGGATATCACAGGACTCACTTCTTTGTTTCCTAATACAGAGTTCTCTGTTCTTTCATTACTTGTCAAATTTTGTTATTATATTTATTTGTTTCATATATTTCTGGGACCAAAGTAGTGTTTGGCAGGGGCTTACAATATTGTTAAGAAAATAAAATGAATGACTATATTACATATCAGTATAAAAAGGCACCGCTGCAAGGTCAAGGCATTCCTTTACTCATAGGCAATAGATTTGATTTTTCACATTTTATAAACTTTGAGCAAGATTTTTTTCACAGGCAGCAATTACAAGTTGCAAATATTGTTACATGACTTTTGAATAGGTTATTTTTCCTTGGGATTGTCTTCTAAATCCCCTTATAGATGGTATTAATTTTCCCCAAGTGTATGTATGGGTTCTAAGATGATGTCATTATCCATGATATCATTGGAAAGACAATCTAGTCTATATTTGCCAAAGGATTAGAGTCAGGTTTAAGTTTCACTGTTATTTATTTGGAAAATTAATTTTAAGAGACATTTTGTTTAGTAGGGGTGTATTGTAAAAGACACAATTTTTTGTAGTTAGAGATAACAGAACTCAAATCCCAACTCTGCAAACTGCCGACAGATTTTAGAGAAATTCCTAACCCCTCTGTAATTAAATTTTCCTATCTGTAAATTTCAGCTAATAGTAACTCCTCCTTCTCAAAGAGTTTTTAAGACTGACTGAAAGAATCAGACACACAGTAGGTATTTAAAGAGTTGTGGAATTTGAAATACTTATTATCCTGAACAAAGGGTTTATGATTGTAAATCTTCTGTTGATTCTCTCTTATAGACTTGAACTTCAGTGCTATTGATTGGATTTTTCTTCTGGTTTCTTGATTTTTCATTCCAGTTGAGTTCTTTGTCAATTATCTGAAAATGTTAAAGTAAAATAAAATGTAGGAAATTCCTGCTTTAGCCCACTAATTTTAATCTCTCTTGTGTACAAACAATAAAGTAAACATTACTGGTCTTTTGTTACTGTCAAGAATTTTGCTGAAATTCTCTTTGAGTAAAAATATTATATAACATCAAAGTATGTTAGATCAAAAGATTCTTATTCTACTGTCATTGTACTGCTGATGTTTAACTTAAAAGAGATGAATTTTTAATAAATGCTGCTTTTGTGATTTCATAGTGACCATCTTTTAAAAGAGAGTTGAATAATAAACATCTTTAGGTAGTATTTACTGCTTTATTATATTTATATATACAAAATTAGAAGTCTGAATTTTCAGTAAATTTCACAGAATGACCTGCTAAAGTAGCCAACTAGGAAAGCCACATTTTAACATTTTTGACATTATATGATTTAAATGAGAAGTTAAAGTTTTCATTAAAAAAATTTAGATAGATTTTATAGGTATCACAGATAATATAAGTACAGAACAGGCAAGAGAGACAGAACTGCCACTTGAAAGGAAAACATTACTAACTGGTTGAATTTGAATTATCTGCATAATTATCATAAATACAAATTATGGTATAAAACTCCAAATATTTTATATAGTTTCATTGCTATGCACAATGAGGAAACCAATGAATACCCAAAAAGCCTGATGTTTGAAGGTATCAATTAACATTTTACTGAAATAATTAAAATATTTACTATAGTATTCCATATTAATTTAAAAGCACATCTTCCAATTTATAATAATTATTCCAATGGAAATATAGTCATTAATTTAAAGAAATCTAGTATGGTTAAGATAAGAAAATATCAGAGAAGCAAATATATTAACTTCACAATCCATCAAACAGAAAACATTTACTAATATTAATACATCTCAGCAGTAAAGTATCTGCCTGCAGCGCAGGAAACCCCAGTTCAGTCTATGCCTGGCTCAGGAAGATTCTCTAGAGAAGGAAACTGCAACCCACTCCAACATTCTTGCCTGGGGAAATCCCATGGACAGAGAAGCCTGGTGAGCACTAGTCCATGGGATCACAAAAGAGTCAGACATGACTGAAGCGACTAAGCACACATATGAGCACACAAGATATACACGTGTAATCCTATGTAACATATATGTAATTATGTAATATATACAATATACCATATACTATACAGTATGAAAATCATCACTTTCCTATATGGACCATATCTAGCTGAAATTAATAGAAAATGTTCCAGTCCATACAAGCTGATAATAATACTAAAAAACAATTCTGTATCAATAATCAAGGAATTTTCTATTAGATATAATGCAGATGGGTCTGAATTAAGGACATTCCATGTGGCTCATACTTCTATTTTCAAGAAAGATGCACAGCATTCCATGGAATAATTATAGGAGAAATCAACAAAACCCACTGACAACCTATACCTAGGATGAGGGTTCAAGGTGAGGTGTACTTCCAACAAAGACTCTTCATAGATTTAGAAAAATTTACTTACATTATTTTGCCTGGTCTTAACTTTTCCCTAATTGCATGTTGGACTGTTTGCATTTTCCTTTATAATGTTTTAAAACTTCATTATATTTTTCATATAGATTACAAACATTTTACAATTTACCTTTTTAATTTGATTATGAATGCAGTATATAGGTTTTTCTAAACCTTTTTTTCAGTTGTTACAATGAACACATTTCTTTGTAGATTTTTAAAAATAAAGTAAAATAAATCTGAAAGGAAATAAAATCTATTTTAACCAAATGATTCACCATGTGGAAACCATCAATAGCTCCCAACCACAGAATTAAACTGGAGCATTGGATTTCCCTGGTGGTCCAGTGGTTAAGACTTCATGCTCCCAAAGCAGGGGTCCTGGGTTCAATCCCGGGTCAGGGAACTAGATCCCACATGCTGCAATTCATAACAGGTCATGCAAGAGCCTGTGCATCTGGCAGCCTCATCAGCCATATCTCCAACAGCTCAAAGCAACACCGCAGCTGCACTGCCGACCCCTCTCAGCCGGGGGTCCTCTCCAGAGCTTTGCTAACTCCACCCCATTTGCCTGGCATAACTGGCCCCTCCTCCCACTCGAAACATTGCTTACATCTCACCTCCTTATACCCATTTTAACATACTGGCCTGATTTCTGCCTCTTTGGAAAACTTACAGAGATTTTTATTCATGCACTTCACTTGGCAGTTAATTCCAGACTACTTTTGGTCTTTTGCTGGTCTGATCTTTTAATTATATACTTAACTCATTAATATTCAGTACTTACTACATAATACACTGTAATTCTATCCCTTTACTCCATCTTTAATACTTTAGTACTTTGTATCAGTTTGGAATCTGAAGTATTTTTAAAAGACTTTAAGATTTATTTTAATTATTTGCATTGCAACTGCAGTTTTGTAGTGGCCGTAATCTGACTGATATCAATTCTTTAATTTTAGTGAGATTTTTTATAGCCTGATAAGTGGTTAATTTTTACCTATATTGCCTGTGATCTTGACTTTATTTTCCTTTGTTCAGTGAAGACTATTTTGTTTTCTTCTTTGAGTACTTTAAAAATGTTAAGGTGAACTCCAACATATAAATACCTTTGAAGCCATCATTCTCACCTTACAAAAAGAGAAAATAAAGCTAAACAAAAGGAAAATCAATGACTTTTGTTGTTGTATCAGAGACCAGAGATTGCAGGGCCAACCACTGCCCCCAAGTCTGGAGAGATAGATGAATATAGAGAGTCACAGCTTCAGTCTGCTTCTCTGAAGCAGCTTCTGCTGGAGCATAAACTGAGAAAACAGGTGAATACAGTCACTTGGATGAATTCTGGAGAATGAGGATGGGCTAGTTTAAAAAAACCCTGGTGATGAAAACTTAATGGGCCCCCATACTTCTATGGTTTTGCCTCATGGAACCTCACCAGGTTCTCATGGAGAAGAGACAAGAGAGAAAGATCACTCCATAGAGAAAGCAGCACCTCTGAAAGCAGCTGAGAGATCACGGATAATTTCCCTGTTCCCTTCTGTCCTTCCAAGCCAGGAGTTTATAGGTCTGGACTCTGACTGAATCAGGCATTTCAGGCTATCTTCAGGTAATAATCTGAGCATTGCCTATGTGATGGAACTGTTAGCTACAATGGTAAGCATTGTTGTTGTTCACTCAGTCCTGTCTGACTCTTTGCCACACCATGGGCTGCAATACGCCAGGCTTCCCTGCCCTTCACTGTCTCTCGGAGTTTGGTCAAACTCATGTCCATGGAGTCGGTGATGCCAGCCAAGCATCTCATCCTCTGTCGCCCCCTTCTCCACCCACCTTAAATCATTCCCAGCATCAAAGTCTTTTCCAATGAGTCAGGTCTTCTCACCAGATGCCCAAATTATTGGAATTTCAGCTTAATCATCAGTCCTTCCAGTGAATATTTAGGGTTGATTTCCTTTAGGATTCACAATATAGAAATGTATCAAACCAACACATTGTACATCTTAAGTTTATATAATGTTATATGTCAACTATATCTCAATTTAATAAAGAAGAAAGTTTCCTCGTTATAAGAAATGCAGAGAAAAACTCAGTCTCTAAAACATTTAGAAAAACAATTTGAACAATCATTACAGAATGAATTACTAACCATTTCAATCGACCAAAATCAGTGCAACGCATATGCTTCAAATTCAAATACACTCTAGTGTCCTTCAGCTGTCCGAAAATGGCCACTCCAAATGACTGCTTTGTGTATAATTCCGGTTTTATTATCTAGACATATTAAAGAGTTTACAGATTTACATATTGAAGGTTCAGCCTCAGGCTGCAGTGACTTATTGCTGTGTCATGGCTCATATCCTTTCTTTAATACTGTGTTTCCTAGAGATACAACCAATCAAGTCACAAGCTGTATGTCACTGTTCAAGGGACTCAGAATCCAGGGGTCAGATTTGCTCTTCAAGGACTTTCTACTACAAGTAGAGGCTAACGCCATTATCAATCACTTTTCTTTTTCATAGGTTTTTTTCTATCATAATTTTTGTAATATAAGTAACATACTTTTTCTAAATCACAGGTTTATTATTCACTTCACCCTCATTCAATAGAAATTAAAAGTTCATGAGAGAGAAACTTCAGAGCTTACATACTGGAAAAAAACTAAGAAACATTGTTTTTAATTTGAAATTTTCTTAAATTTCAAATTAGACTCATAAATTTTTTACATCTAATTATTGCTCTCTCTCTCAAATACAAAGTCCCTCATTCAGAAGCTGATTGTCTTTTGCTGAGAAAACTGCTTTGTAATAACTGACTCCCTCTTTCTCTCTCTTTCTCACATACACCCCTTTATCAACTGTTTCCAAACTTTGCAAATCTTTCCCATTCAAGTAGATTTTGACATAGAGATGCTAGAGCAAGTATAAAGTCATTTTCTCACCATTGGAAAAAGTTGATTACTCGAGGTATTTTAAAGTGATTTTGGTTGAACAATAATTTTAAATGTTTTTCAAACGGAAAACTGTACGCTCAGGTTATACTTCATATATCAATCCTTTGAAATAAATTTCCCCCAAATTGAAAGAGCCAGATCCAATACTGGTGACTTGGCAGTCATCAAAGAGAGGAAAGTAAATCACACTAATGTTTGCTGTTGTTGTTCAGTAGCTCAGTCGTGTCTGACTTTTTACAAGCCCATGGACTGCAGCACGCCAGACTTCTCTGTCTTAGACCATCTCCTGAAGTTTGCTCAAACTCATGTCCATTGAGTCAGTGATGCCATTCAACCATCTCAACCTCTATCGTTCCTTTCTCCTCCTGCCTTCTATCTTTCACAGCATCAGGGTCTTTTCCAATGAGTCAGTTCTCATCAGGTGGCCAAAATATTGGAGCTCCGGCATTAACCTTTCAATGAAAATTTAGGATTGCCTGGTATGATCCCCTTGCTATCCAAGGGACTCTCAAGAGTCTTCTCCAACACCACAATTTGAAAGCATCATTTCTTCAGTGCTCTGCCTATTGTATTGTCCACCTTTCACATCCGTACATGAGTAATGGAAAAACTATAGCTTTGACTAGACAGACCTTTGTTGGCAAAGTAATGTCTCAGCTTTTTAATATGCTGGCTAGGTTTGTCATAGTTTTTCTTCCAAGGAGTAAGCATCTTTTAATTTCATGGCTGAAGTCACCATCTACAGTGATTCTTGAGTCTAAGAAAATAAAGTCTGTCACTGTTTCCATTGTTTCTATTTGCCATGAAGTGATGGAACCAGATGCCATGATCTTTGTTTTTTGAATATTGAGTTTTAAGTCAACTTTTCACTCTCTTCTTTCACCTTCATCAAGAGGCTCTTTAGTTCTTCACTTTCTGCCATAAGGATGGTGTCATCTGCATATCTGAGATTATTGATATTTCTCCTGGCAATCTTGATTCCAGCCTGTGCTTCATCCAGCCCAGCATTTCTCATGGTGTACTCTGCAAATAAGTTAAATAAGCAGGGTGACAATATATAGCTTTGATATACATTTCCAATTTTGAACCAGTATCTGGTTCTAACTGTTGCTTCTTGACCTACACACAGGTTTCTCAGGAGGCAGGTAAGGTGATCTGGTATTCCCAATTATTTAAGAATTTTCAACACTTTGTTGTGATCCACACAGTCTAGGGCTTTAGCATAGTCAATGAAGCAGAAATATATATATTATACTAATATTACACAGAATCAGTTTTCAAGTTGTTTTCATTC
Organism: Nanger dama; assembly: GCA_917880005.1. Taxonomy (NCBI): domain Eukaryota; kingdom Metazoa; phylum Chordata; class Mammalia; order Artiodactyla; family Bovidae; genus Nanger; species Nanger dama. The sequence goes on from CAKJTW010000030.1 coordinate 10,515,168, forward strand.
CAACAAGATGGGGGATGTGTTTGTCTAAGTAAGATACAGAGGTCACCTCATGTCGCACTTTTTCCTCTACTGCAGATATTACTATCAATTATAGTACCTGGGGACTTCCCTGGTGTCCCAGTGGTTAGGACTTAACCTTTCAATGCAGGGGGTGCATGTTTGATCCCTAGTCAGGAAGCTAAGATCCCACATGTCTCATGGCCATAAAACCAAAACATAAAACAAAAGCAATATAGTAGCAGAGTTAATAAAGTCTTTTAAAATGGTCCATATCAAAATAATCTAATTATGGCACTTGCTTTCAATTAGTTTAGGCACTGTCTCAGATTCCCTTTCAACATTTTGCAAGAAAAACAAAAACAAAAACAAAAACAAAAACAAAACTTATTTGTCATCACTTTATGCTATAGTTTTTATGAAACTACAGTTTTGGGGAAGGGGTCTAAGCAGGAGGTAATAAATGTCTGGCATTAACATTAACATAGAAATAACGAAACAATGATCATTTTTGTCTTATGTGTGTATTTCATGAGAATATTATTGTTTTGATCATTGAATTAAGGAAAGACTAATAACAAAAATGTTGAAATAAAATACAACTACTTAATATGTACCCAGTGTGTTCCACATACTGTAGTTAAGTCCTTTACTATATTTACCTGGTTTAATCCTAACAATAATTCTATGGGACCGGAACTGTTATATCTACTCTTATAGAGGAAGAAACCAAGACATGAAATAACATGTTCAAGCTTATTTTAAAAATTGCTGATAGTATTTCATAGCAAGTGGCTCTGACTCCAAAGGCTATTTTCCTAAGAGTTAGATTAAACTCCCTCTCAAAAGTCCAGGATGCAGAAGCTGACTGTCCTTTGCTGAGAAAGGTGTTTTGCAATGACCTCATGCGTAGCACTGGAAAGGAGTGCTTTCTCATTAATTAAGAAAAATTCCCTTTTGGCAAGAGCAGTCCCCATTGTAATGAAAGCACAGTACTGTTCTCCAATTTAATCAGGATGCTTTCAGTTCTAATGGCTCAAAAGGAGGCAGCTCTAAGTCATTGCTTATTGCCACACTCAGTCATTGGAACAATTCTCAAACATGGAGGGCCACATTCTTCACTCAGTTGCCAGAGCGAAAACCGTACTTCCTTTCCACTCATCCTGAGCTGATCTGATTATTAATCAGTAACTGTGGACTGAACAACAGGGGTTATAGCTTGGGGTCTATCAAAGAGGTTAGCAGTGGTTATTTTTATCTACATCTTATTTTGATCACTTCCAAAGCCTTATGGAAATTATCCAAATATCCACACTAAGGCTTTACAGATAAATGAACACATCAGTGGCCCTTATTTTGATAAAGACAATATCAAATCAGTGTGGTTATTATAAAATGTAACTCCAAAGCTGCATGTATTTCTCTCAAACAAATTTGGAGCATAGGTACATTCTGACAGCACTCAACCCCTGCTCATGAATGTTTCCATCACACCTGATATCATCACTTTTCATCTGTGCTATAGATGTCAACAGGAAATGAACCATAAAGTCTTAGAATAATGACTTTCATGCAAAGGCCAATTTATTACTGTGTTGTAGTGGCTACATCTGAACTACCCAGTGAAACCCAACATGCTGGACTGCTGATCTCCTAATCTGAAAGTCAACATTAAAAAAAAAAAAAAAACTTTTTTTTTTTTTTAATTTTATACTGGAGCATAGTTGATTAGAGTGTCCCTGGTGGCTCAGATGGTAAAGAAGCTGCCTGCAATGCAGGAGACTTGGATTCCATTCTTGAATTGGGAAGATCTCCTAGAGAAGGGAATGGCAACCCACTCCAGTATTCTTGAGAATCCTAGGGACAGAGAAGCCTGGGGGCTAGTCCATGGAGATGCAAAGAGTCAGACATGACCAAGCGATTAACACTTTTTCATTTTTCATTGTTGATTAACAATATGTGCCAGTTTCAAGTATATAGCAAAGTGATTCAGTTATACATGTATTGGGTTGGCAAAAAAGTTTGTTTTGGTTTTTCTATATCTTATGAAAAAACTCAAAGGGATTTTGGCTAACTCAATACATGTATCAATTCTTTTTCAAATTCTTTTCCTATTTAGATTTGCTACATAATATAGACCAGAGTTCCTTGTATATACAGTAGGTCCTTATTGGTTATTCATTTGAAATATACCTGTGTGTATATTTACACACCAGAAGTCAACATTTAGATTTAAATGGTACTGCCTGCTTCTTTGGAGAAGGCAATGGAAACCCACTCCAGTACTCTTGCCTGGAGAATCCCACGGACAGAGGAGCCTGGTGGGCTGCAGACCATGGGGTCGCTAAGAGTCAGACACGACTGAGCAACTTCACTTTCACTTTTCACTTTCATGTACTGGAGAAGGAAATGGCAACCCACTCCAGTGTTCTTGCCTGGAGAATCCCAGGGACGGGGGAGCCTGGTGGGCTGCTACCCACGGGGTTGCGCAGAGTCGGACACGACTGAAGCGACTTAGCAGGAGCAACAGCAGCAGGCTGCTTTTTCCCTTGATACCATTTCTGGGACAGAATGTCCCAGCATTTAATGAGCATATATTATGTGTAAGGAACTATGTGATGCATTATAGTTATTCTTTCAGGCCCCTAAAACAACCCAGTAAAGTAGGTGCTATTATTATCTTGGAATGAGGAAAATAAATAACTGAGACACAGGTTCACATTGTCAATAAATGGCTTAGCTGGAATTCACATCAGTATATTAAAAATATGCTGCCTTGAACATCAGACAGAGACAGTACTGGCCTATTTGATGGTTTGAGAAGTGCTTTCCACTTCACTTACTTGATTCCCTGTACAGTGCTAGTTAAGACATTATTAATGCCTAGCATCTTCATTTTGTCAGCTCACACAGTCCATCCATTGAATTTGGTCTGTGACTCTCCATACAAGAACCATTTTGCTTTGCTTCAAATAAGGAACATTGTATTTTACTCTAGTAAAGCCCCAATCATTTGTACACAAAATTCAAAAAGCCTTGAACATTATTTGGGATTCACATCTTTCAACAAAGTTTTAACTACAAAGATTCAGAACAAGTTAAAGGTTCTAGGCAGGAAGAAATAAGAAGAGCAAGTTTCTTTACTACCAGATACTGTAAAATGCTGAGTTATGTGGTTTTACATCTTTCTGGATGACTTTGCAGTCAACCACACGAGTTTTTAGCTGAATGCTCTTGAGATCAGAAAGACATAGGTCTGAATCCTAACTCTATTACTTAAAAGCTATGTGAGCCAAGGAAATTATAACTCCCTGGACTGAGAAGAAACTGTATCTTTACAAAAGAATAAAAAGGAAATTTTGAATAACTACCAAAAATGTGATATGATAAAAGATAAATCAGTAACTATAGATGTTTTTCTAACATACTTTTAGCAGTGTTCAGTAGGTGTACATACACACCCATCATTTCACTTCATAAATTCTTCCCTCTCCTCTCATTCCTTTTCTGTCTCGCATTAACTACTATTAGACTTACCTGTGCCATCTGTTCCTAATTCTCTTTTATGAAAATCTAGCATCCACTTTGAGACCATGATCTCAGATGTTATCTCTGAAAAACTCATAGGAGATAAAATTAGTTAATTATATTTATTAAAACAAATAATATTTTCCAAGTTGTGGCAAAAGAAAACCGACAAAGTGAGCACCAAAACACAATCAAGAAAATTCTTACAAACACCACAACCGGACAACTTACTTCTAAATTACAACTTGAGCAAAATCTAGAAGTCACATACCCTTTAGATTCATACCTGCAATGATAAATATATAAATATAAATTAATATATAAATATATGGAAGAGGAAATGACAACCCACTCCAGTATTCTTGACTGAAAAATTCCATGGACAAAGGAGCCTGGCGGGCTACAGTCCATGGTGTCACAAAAAGCTAGAGGCAACTGAGTGATGCATGTAAATATAAATATTCATAAATACATACATATTTTATATATAAATAAACCATATAGGTATATAATGGTTGCTTAAAACCCAAACTGAAAACCCAGTCTCAGTTTTATGAAATGCTAAGGACATCTGTACTGAATGAACCTTTTATTCATTCTAACTCTTGTGGAAATTATCCCCAGTGTGCAACAGAAAATCTTACAAAATTAAGACTTCCCATAAACAGAGGTGGGAGTCAGGAAGGCGACAGATCAGTTGGACAGGATCTTCTTATGATGTTGAACAACAATATAATATGTATCAGAATTTATAAAAGTAACTTAACTGTTACTCCAGGGTTCTTCCTGTTTGGGGAAGTTAATTTAGGATAAAAATCTATAAATAATGATAGTAAATTTTGTTTCTGTGGTGACATAATATGGAAAAGAAACCTAGTTTCATTATTTTACCCATGATCCCACTTTCCCATTCTACCATGGTAAAGTGTCTTTAACATTTATCTCAGGAAATTCTTATTTTTTCTATGCTTTTGTTTCTCTTTTAATTGTGAAATCCATGAATATTTTCCTATGAATATTGTGCACCATTATGACAACATACATGGAATAACCAATGAAAAACTTCTGGCATAATTGTCAATATATAATGTTTGACGTGGACAGTGGTTCCCATTTCATTTAGCTGTAGTAGAGGTTATATGGCTCCTTCAAGTAAAAATATTTAAATTATCTTGCATCCAACATCCACATATGGATGTGAGAGTAGGACTATAAAGAAAGCTGAGTGCTGAAGAATTGTTGCTTTTGAACTGTGGTGCTGCAGAAGACTCTTGAGAGTCCTTTGTACTGCAAGGAGATCCAACCAATCATCCTAAAGGAAATCAGTCTTGAATATTCATTGGAAGGACTGATGCTGAAGCTGAATCTCTAATACTTTGGCCACCTCATACGAAGAGTTGACTCATTGGAAAAGACCTTGATGTTGGGAGGGATTAGGGGCAGGAGGAGAAGGGGATGACAGAGGATGAGATGGTTGAGTGGCATCACGGACTCAATGGACATGAGTCTGAGTAAGCTCCAGGAGTGGTGATGGACAGGGAGGCCTGGTGTGCTGCAGTCGTGCTGCAGTCCAAGGGGTCACAAAGAGTTGGACATGACTGAACTTAACTGAGTATCCATGCAAAATTTTTCAATATTAGTATTTTTGTTTTAAACAGGTAAAATAACTCTATTTGTAAAGGCAAAACCAGAAAAGCTTTATTTTTTAGACTCAATTAAAATGATTTTATAGACATATAAAAATGTTATGGACCTCGTTAAAAAGTAATAGAAAGAGATCAACTGGCAGGATTAGGGGACATTTCTGACCAACTCTTAAGTACCTTGTCATGTTCAGTTCAGTTCAGTTGTTCAGTCGTGTCTGACCTTGTCACGAGCAGTTGTCTTTTGTATGATGAGTTCCCACATCTAGAGTTACAATCAAATTTTGATGTGCAAAACATTTTCTATCTTTGTAAAAAGTAGTCACTCCATTTTTCTCATCAGACAATACACCAATCAGATTCTCAGTTCATATGTTATAAAAAATATATTATGGACTTACTCTTTGAATGCAAACATGGTCTTATCCTTGGTCTCAATAGTTTCATCACATTTTATTTTCATGAGGATCTTAATTGGTAAGTTCTTATATTTCATTGTCATGATAATATGACAGGAGCATATTAAAAAGTTTAAGGCTTTTCTTGCCAGTTTTTAAATGCATTTTGAACCCTGATTATATTGGTTTGATATTGCTGCCATCGCAAACTGTTAAAAACTCAGTAGGTTATACCAGTAGAAAGTTTTGATTTTATAGGTCTGAAGGTCAAAATAATGATACGGGTCTCCCTGGGCTAAGATCAAGATGGCAGCAGAGTCTTTCCTGTGTGGAGGCTTTAGGGTAGAATCTGACCTAGTGCTCATGCAAGATATTGGCACAATTCAGTTTTTGAGGGTTGCAGAACTGAGATCCCCATTTTCTTGCTGGCAGTTCGGTGAAGTCCATCAGTTTAGTTCAGTTCAGTTCAGTTCAGTCGCTCAGTCATGTCTGACTCTTTGCGATCCCATGAATCACAGCACGCCAGGCCTCCCTGTCCATTACCAACACCCGGAGTTCACTCAGACTTGTGTCCATCGAGTCAGTGATGCCACCCAGCCTTCTCATTCTCGGTCATCCCCTTCTCCTTCTGCCCCCAATCCCTTCCAATATCAAAGTCTTTTCTAATGAGTCAACTCTGCACCAGGTGGCCAAAGTACTGGAGTTTTAGCTTTAGCATCATTCCTTCCAAAGAAATCCCAGGGCTGATCTCCTTCAGAATGGACTGGTTGGATCTCCTTGCAGTCTAAGGGACTCGCAAGAGTCTTCTCCAACATCACAGTTCAAAAGCATCAATTCTTCGGCGCTCAGCCTTCTTCACAGTCCAACTCTCACATCCATACATGACCACTGGAGAAACCATAGCCTTGACTAGATGGACCTTAGTCAGCAAAGTAATGTCTCTGCTTTTGAATATGTTATCTAGGTTGCTCGTAACTTTTCTTCCAAGGAGTAAGTGTCTTTTAATTTCATGGCTGCAGTCACCATCTGCAGTGATTTTGGAGCCCAAAACAATAAAGTCTGACACTGTTTCCACTGTTTCTCCATCTATTTCCCATGGAGTGATGGGACTGGATGCCATGATCTTCGTTTTCCAGACTTTAAAAGTTTTCTGTTCTACACATCTTGACTGGTGGCCCTTTCCTCTGTCTTCAAAGCTAGAACAGCTGAGTTTTTTCCATGCTTCAAATCTCACCTGCCTTTGCCTCCATCTTTCAGTTTTAAGGGCAAATGTAGATGCATTGGGTCCATCCAATTGACCAAAGAAAACTCTCAGCTTAAAAGTCTGTAAACTTAATTCCCTCTGAGTAGTATCTTTTGACTCATAATGTAACATAGTCACAGGTTCCTGAACTATAGAATTGACTGTGTTTGGGGAACCCATTTATTCTACCTACTACACTGATTAAATATTTTCCAGATTCTCTAGACAGAAAGAATTTGTTATCTAAATACTAGAGACAGTTTCATCCATAAAAGCTAAGCAAAACAATGTATTTTGAGAATCTGAGAGAAATGAATTGTGGATTTTGTCAAGTTTTAAACTCTACATTTAGGGCTCTGAGTTGACCAACATTTTAAAACTCAGTGAAGCAATGTGCTATTTTTTTTCCACTTACTAAAAGCTTATGCACTCAGTGTAATCAGAGATAAGACTGTCTAATCCATCCATCTAATATCTATTTCAAGGGGTGGTTCATATCAAAAATATATATATATATATATCGAGTACTGTCTTAAGTACTTTTTATTTAATTCTCACTGCTACTATTTTTAATACCATTTAATAGATAAGGAAAATGAAGGGCAAAAAATTTATGTACCCAATAATAAGCTGAACTGATATTTAAATACAGGGAGATTGCTTTCAGATCAACTATGGCCAACAGAATTATGGTTCAGTGATGATGGAAATGTCCTGTAAGGTAACTATTATCCACATGTGGCATCTGAATACTATAATGTGGCTAGTGTGACTGAGGAACTAAATGTTTAATTGTGTTTCCAAGTGCAAGAGTTAGGCACTCAGTCATGTCTGACTCTTTTTCCAACCCCATGGACTATGTAGCCCCCAGGCTCCTCTGTCCATGGGATTTTCCAGGCAAGAATACTGGAGTGGATTGCTATTCCCTTCTCCATTAATTGTGTTTAATTATAATTAATTCTAATTTAGAGTGTCATGTGGCTACTGGCTACCATATTGGTTCTAACTCTAGGATCTATCCTTTTAATGACCTCAGAACAGTGTCAAGAAAGTACTTTCTTACTACTTGATTCATCTTTCAAAAATATATGCACTGCAATTCATGTTATGCTTTCTATTTCTGAGTTTGGAAACAAAATAATTCTAGCATTGTAAACAGCTTAATTTAACAGTTTATCTCTTATAATGATTTGTGGAAACAAAACAGAATAGAAATCTGCTTGACAGACCATTTGATCTTGTCTCTCACCTCTGTTTAGGTGAGACAAATCACTTCTGGTTAATATATACAGTGCTTTGTAATGCAACACCATGATGGAAATCAGCATTTGGTTTTCTCTGCAAACGTAAATTGACTTTTTTCTTGTTTTATTGTGGCAATTTTTGAATATCAAAGTAAAGAAAACAGTATATTGAAACACCACATCTCCATTAACCAGCTTTTAAAATGATCAGTTCATGGGTACCTTTATATCTTTACTCCTACTCATGAGATAAAGCATATGATGTGTTTCCATTGATTAAAATTATTATCCTAATTGATGCTCAAATTATCAGTCATGGATAGTGGGAGACTATTCAATTAGCTGAGGAATCCTTTTTATTATCTGTATTTTATACTCCTAGCTGCATATTTAGGTTCATGTGTTTCATCTATCTGAATTTTAGAGATTTTAAATGTAAATTAATTTTATAATAATATAAAAATTTCACAGGGTTGTAAAACAAAATATAAAAAGAAGGTACATTAAAAACAACCTATATCCCTGTTCCATTTATTTCCCCTTGGGGTAGTGATCTTTATTGCAAAGTTTATCTTTCCATTAAAAATATATAACAAATATATTACACTCTTATATAAAAATATAGTTTAGCATACACATATTTCTCCTCCCTGTTTTACTTAATATTTCCTGGCAAGCATTCCATAGAAAAGGCAGAGGAACCAGAGATCAAATTGCCAATATCTGGTGGATCATTGAAAAAGCAAGAGAGTTGCAGAAAAATATCTACTTCTGCTTTACTGACTATGCCAAAGCTTTTGACTGTATGGACCACATCAAACTCTGAAAAATTCTTAAAGAGGTGGGAATACCAGACCATCTGACCTGCCTCTTGAGAAATCTGCATGCAGGTCAGGAAGCAATAGTTAGAACTGGACATGGAACAACAGACTGGTTCCAAATAGGAAAAGGAGTACGTCAAGGCTGTATATTGTCACCCTGCTTATTTAATTTCTATGCAGAGTACATCATGAGAAATACTGGGTTGGATGAAACACAAACAGGAATCAAGATTGCCAGGAGAAATATCAATAATCTCAGATATGAGGATGACACCACCCTTATGGCAGAAAGCAAAGAAGAACTAAAGAACCTCTTGATGAAAGTAAAAGAGGAGAGTGAGAAAGTTTGCTTAAAACTCAACATTCAAAAACGAAGATTATGGCATCCAGTCCCATCACTTCATGGGAAATAGATGGGGAAACAGTGGAAACAGTGACAGACTGTATTTTGGGGGGCTCCAAAATCACTGCAGATGGTGACTGCAGCTATGAAATTAAGACATGCTTGCTCCTTGAAAGAAAAGTTATGACCAACCTAGAGAGCATATTCAAAAGCAGAGACATTACTTTGTCAACAAAGGTCCATCTAGTCAAAGCTATGGTTTTTCCAGTAGTATGTATGGATGTGAGAGTGAGATTATAAAGAAAGCTGAGCACCGAGGAATTGGTACTTTTGAACTGTGGTGTTGGAGAAGACTCTAGAGAGTCCTTTGGACTGAAGGAGATCAAACCAGTCCATCCTAAAGGAAATCAGTCCTGGGTTTTCATTGGAAGGACTGATGCTGAAGCTGAAACTCCAATATTTTGGCCACCTGATGGGAATAACTGACTCATTTGAAAAGACCTTGATGCTGGGAAAGATTGAAGGCAGGAGGAAAAGTGGACTACAGAGGATGAGATGGTTGGATGGCATCACCGACTCAATGGACATGAGACTGAGCAAGCTCCAGGAGATAGTGAAGCAGGGAAGCCTGTGTGCTGCAGTCCATGGGGTCACAAAGAGTCAGACAAAACTGAGTGACTGAAGAATAATTCAGATATAAAGAAGCAGTTTCTATCATATAAAGAAGCAGTTTCTATCATTGACTCTACCTCTCTAAATTATCACCAAAAGGAGACAATGTCAGCTTTTGCTGTGGGATTCTAGACCCTGACTGAGCCATGTTTGCTTGAGGATAGGGTCTCTCTCCTTTAAAAGACCTCAGCCATGCAGAAGGCCTTCTGAATCTTTTCTCTGGCACTCTCTTTTCTATTAACCATAGTAGGGCATTAAGCAAATTCGGCATATAGTGTTGGTTTTTTATTTGATATCTTTATCTTTCTCTCTGTACCATCCATTTATTACTGGTTCCTTCTATATACTGAAAAGCTGAGTTCATTACTACGGAGAAGGAAGCCTCTCTTCAGCTCCTTGGCAGCCAGCATATAGCCTTAGGGATAAATGTGACCTCTTTTATGATGTATTTTTCTGACTACATACCATCTTATGTCACCAGATGTCATGAATTGCTCTTTTATCTGAAGCCTTTGGGGCTAAACAGCTTGGGAAAATTGATGCATCACATATTCTTATAAAACTTATAAGATTTGTCTGAATTGTACAGTTAGGGGCCCAAAGATTATCTAATAACATAGTATTACTTTACAGCTTACAGCCACTGATCTTCATGTGTTTATCTTACTCATAGATCTAAAGAAGTTTAGTTTTCATGCTTAGGTCATATAAATATTTGCACAAAGATCAGAGATCAAAGGGAAATTTGATGCTTAACTATTCAAACAGTATCATTACTGCTTTTATTGTCTTTTGCAAAATGCCATGCAAATAATTTGGCTATTAGATACAGGAATATCTCTTTTCTGATTACTAAAGAACAAATGATTGATATCTATTATGTGATTCAGTTACACAGCAAAGTACGGCTGTCACCAGTAAATAGAAGAAGACATAAGTTCATTTTATAGGAGAAGGCTGAAGTGTCTACCTGGCATTTGAGTTATAAATTAGCCTCCTTTTACTTCTAGCTATATGACATATTCTTAAAATCATGTAATTTAGAAGAGAAATAAATCCTGGAGGATCAACCAATATTTTATACTGATTGACTGATAACTAACAAAAAAATATCCTCTAGGCTGGGAAAATTTGTGACTTCACCATTCCTACTGCCTTGAAATATCTGCATATTAACATAAAATGTGATGGTTTTTAGAATGGCATCCTAGAAAAACTGTATCAACATCAGTCATCAGGTATGTGTTATGGGTAACAAACTAAAACAAGAATCATGCTAAGAATCCCTGATCTGGATATTGACATTTTGCTTAGCTTATGCTTCCAGGAGGAAGTCAAGGCAACAGAAATAGCATTAACTACACTGTAATATATAGCCTTTAAAATTAGAGAAATTCCATAAATAATAGTTTCTTCATCTATTAAATGAGGAAGTTAATACCTGCCTCAAAAGTTTGTAAATCAGATGAATGGATACATGCAGGAGTTTTTTCTTTTCTTTTTTTTAAATAAATGGGTGGTCTTTAGTTCTGAAAGATTATTTTATGTGGACCATTTTTAAAGTCTTTATTGAATTTGTTGCAAAATGACTTCTGTTTTATGTTCTGGCATTTTGGTCGGGAGGCATATGGTATCTTAGCTCTCTGATCCGGGATCAAACCTCCGCATCCTATATTGGAAGCTGAAGTCTTTAACCAATCGGCAAACAGGGAAGTCTCGGGAGTTCTTTATAAGCAATATTTTTCTTTTTCAATATTCATTTATTTAGCTAGTTGTGGCACTCGGGATCTTTGATCTTCCTTGTGGCATACGGCATCTTTAGTTGTAGCATGCAAACTCTGCGTTGTGGCATGTGGAATGCAGTTCCCTGACCAGGGATCGAACCTGGGCTGCCTGCACTGGGAGCTTGGAGTCAGTCATTGGACCCCCAGGGAAGTCCCCATGCAGGAGTCCCCCTTAAGCAGTATCTTCAAAGGAGGAAAGTCTGGCAAATGCAGATTCCCATTAGTGATACAATGGCTTCTTCCAACTCCTGCAGTCTCCTACAGAAGGATGCCAGAGACTTTGGGGCGGAATCCAGGTGTTAAAATGTTTGTATCGGGAAATTTATTGTACTTCTGCTTTCCTACAAGTTGGCTTCACATTCTCAGGCTGGTTCCTCTCTCATGGTGACCCACAGAAGCTCTATTTTAATCGATCTAACTTAGGTGGAAAGAAGACTTTCACTTTCTTAAGAGTTTCAACCAAAGCCTCAAACTCTGACAGGCCACATCTGGGTCAAGTGCTCATATCATTAGAGTCTGGGTAAGCTGACCCTAACGAAAATAACTAACGTGAGATTTTGAACATGCTATTATGTAGGGAAAAATATGGTGATAGTACCAAAAGAAGACAGAATGGATGCTCAGCAGGCAAAAACAGAGGTGGCCTCTAACCTTGAATCGAGTGTAGCTATATTTATCAAGTTTATGAAAACTGTATTGCTGAACCAGTCATGCTAATTAAAAAGTAACTACTGATTTATATTCAGAGATACATTTATATATCATTATTATTCAATTAATCTACAAATATTAGTTGAACAAGTATCATTTGCCTATTACTGACCTATCCTCTGGGAATACAGTAGCCCAAACTAGGAGAGAACTACACCTAATAACTAACTAAATTAGAAGGCTATGTAGATAAGTAAAATGCAGTAGAGGAATAAAATATTAGGTGATAGCATTATTTTATAGTGAAGATCTTCCCTGAAAATTTGATATTCAAGCTAAAATCTATCAAAAGGAACCATCTAGCTCATTCCAGGCAAAACAGTAAGGAGCATTTGTTATTTAGCTGTTCCATGACATTTATTAATAGTGACTGGCGTCTTAAATAAAAAAGAAACTTCTGGGTCTTATCGTTATAAACTAACTAAATTTTGATATAATTACTTATTTAAAGGGCTTCTGTGGTGGCTCAGATGCTAAAGAATCTGCCTGCAATGCAGGAGACCCAGGTTTGATCTCTGGGTCTGGAAGGTCCCCTGGAGAAAAAAATGGCACCCACTCCAGTATTCTTGCCTGGTGAACTCCAAAATCTTTCTTATCTACCAAAAAATTTGCTCCCTATTGGCAAGAACTTTAGTTTACCTGTTCAATTGTACATCCCCATGACTAACTCTTGGTATATTATACGGTAGATATTTGCAGAATGAAAGGTTGAATGCAAAATAATTGATAATATTGAAAACCTATGCATCAGACCTTTCACAAAACAAACAATTCGATTTTTTTGTTCCAAAAGGAAAGAATAATCAATGTTTTAAAAGACTGGCAAAGATATCATTGCAACTATTTTAGAACTGATTACAGGATGAGCAACCAGAACAGTACTTAAGATGAAGAGAAGTAAGCATTACTGAGAGAATAGGAAAAGTATGTGTGTGTATGCACATGTGTTTTCATCCACAGGAAGTGTGTGTGTGTACACACATGTGTTTGCACCCACAGGGAATTCCCAAGAGATGTAAAGAATGATGAGAAAGAAAAGAACATCCCTGCAGCTATACTTCTACATGGAAGAGAAGAGAGAATGTTGAGACTTGTAACAGGTTATTCACGATATGAGAACAATGTCTCATGAGGTCACGTGGCTGGTGACCATGATGTCTTCTGGGCAGGGCCAAAGCTCTATGTTTCTGTGTGTTAGGGAGGAAGACTGGCATAGCCACTGGATGCAGGGGAAAGTTTCTCCCAATTAACACCCTCCTGGGTGAAAAGAAAATGGCCAAAGGAGCCACATTTTTAACAGAATGCTGTAGAACTAGGCCCAGTTCATGAAACAGGTGAGTGGTAAAAACATAGCAAACTGGAGAGTGCCGAACAGGAATCAAGGCAGTAGCAACAAGTGACCTCTGTCTGATCACTGCCTTGGCTTACAATATCCATGCCTTGAAGACCCAGGGAGATAATGCACGTGAACTTCTGGCATGATACTCACCCATAGCAAGTGCAAAGTAGCTATAAGTTTTTATCTTTATTACTGGATAGAGTTACAGATGCATACTTAAAAATTATTAGCACTGGCTCTTATTCACCTTTGGACTGTGGTTGTTTCTGACTTATAAGTCTAATACGGCAGCACATAGCAACATTTATGATAGTTTTTATGGAAAAAGAATGAATTTTATAGCATTAGATCTATTCTGTTGTTTGCATTGACAGTGGTTTGTCTATCTGTGTCTACGTCCATACTCTGTTGCAACATCTGCAAATGTTTAGAACAAAGCTTTTAGTTCAGCCTCAAAGCCTTAATTCCATAATAGCAGTTATACCAGTAGACGAATGAAGAAGCACCTTTGATAACAGACTTCAAATCTCAGCCACTGTGTGTGCTACTCAACTCAACCCAACCCAACTCATGCTTATAGAGGACGTGCTCTGTGAAAGATACATTATACATTTTGGGTGTTTTACAACTTAGAGTAAATAAAACAAAAAGCAATTAACTGTAGCTTGAATCATTTCTCTCTCATAAAAATTCTTCATCTAGAAGTTAGAGGGTAACTTAAGGACTCTGTGAAAGAAAAGGATTCTAATATCTCTCCACTGTCCTTATCACTGGTGTCTTATAGTTTTAAAACTGCCCTTTTTCAAAATAGTTGGGAATGGACAGGTATACACTGCTATATTTAAAATGGATAACCAACAAGAACCTACTGTATAGCATATGGGACTCTGCTCAATACTATGTGGCAGCCTGGATGGGAGGGGAGTTTGTGGGAGAATGGATACATGTATATGTACGACTAGGTCCCTTTGCTGTTCACCTGTAACTATCACAACATTGTTAATTGGCTATGCCCCAATACAAAATAAACAGTTTGAAAAAGCTGCCCTTTTTCAAGGTAATCATTTTTTCTACTTTTACATGACATGGTCTCTGAGAGCAAACAATAGAGTATCATTTTTTTTTTCTTTTGTCCTAGGTACTTTGGTAAAGGCAGTTAATATCAGGAATTGTAAATCGCTTGCACAACATGATAGCATATGATCAAATAACATCGTTAGTATTTTTCTACCTCTGCCTTCAAATGTATACTGTCAGACAGTCTTTTCTCTTTTCTGGACAACTACATGGAAAGAGTTGTTAGCTTTCTAGTGACAGAAATCTCATAATGTTCAGGTATTATAACTTGTATTTAAAATGATTAAAATAAGGTTATTTTTACTCTTTCCTTCAATTCAAAGCTTTTTTTTGTCTCACAAACTCACACTTGACCAACCGTGAGATAGGAGGGTATGGTCATTCTTTCTCTTTTCCTTTCTCCAACTTCTTTCTGTTTTACAACTCTTGAATTCCAGGGCAGGGAAAGAGGGTTAAAGGGAAAGTCTGATTTTTTAGCAATATTTTCTTTAATTAGCAAGTCCTTTTTTAAAAGCTGGAGGTTAATTGCTTTACAATGCTGTGCTAGCTTCTGCTGTATAGCATCTTGAGTCAGCTGTATGTATACCCATATCCCCTCCCCCTAGATCCTTCCTCCCCCATGCCCCCCATCTAGGTCATTGCAGAGCACTGAGCTGAGCTCCTTGTGCTATACAGCAGTCTCCCACTAGCTGCCTAGCACATGGTGGTGTATGCACATCAACGCCATTTAAAGGCCTGTCTTGGCTGTTAAATGCCCTCTGTCATGCCTTACAAGTCACTTCTGGAGCCTTTCTCTGCGACCTTCCCACTGAGCGACATGCTCTTGGCACTATTTCCTGATGCAAGTAATGGAAACTCCTCACACATTTCTTACAACTTCCCCTCCGCTGCTCGATTGTGCCCCTCAGTGAACACAGCCAGCGGCCGTTCTGTGTGGTCCTTCCCAGTTAATTCAAGTTCAGCTACATTCTGCAATGCCCACTTTGCCAATGGGAACATCCATTACCCTGACCTTGAACAGCAGTGTGAGTGTGGCTGATTCCACTTCAGACTCCTGTCCTAGGACAGCAGAAGAGCTCCAGAGAACCTCACTTCACCTCACTTCTCCAGGATCAGGCCCTAACAAGCACCTCCCCAAATCTACATTCACCTCAAGCTCTATCCATCTGTGTTCAGGGAACAACCCTGTGCAGTTTTGGAGTTCGTGTAATTCAAGAAACTTCCCTCATTAGAGTAAGATGTCTTCTTCCATAAAAAGCCATCTCCTCTTCTCTCCAGCACACGTTGGATTACAGAAAAGCATGAGAATTCTGAAAAAACAAACAAACAAACATCTACTTCTGCGCCATTGACTATGCTAAAGCCTTTGACTACATGGATCGCAACTAACTGTGGAAAATACTTAAAGTAATGGGAATACCAGACCACCTGTCCTGCCTCATGGGAAACTTGTATGCAGGTCAAGAGGAAACAGTTAGAACTGGATATGGAATAACAGATTGGTCTAAAATGGGGAAAGGAGTACATCAAGGTTGTACATTGTAACCCTGCTCATTTAACTTATATGCAGAGTACATAATGCAAAATGCTGGGCTGGATGAATCACAAGCTGGAATCAAGATTGCCAGGAGAAATACCAACAACCAAAGATATGCAGATAATACCACATTTGTGGCAGAAAGCGAAGAGGAACTAAAGAGCCTCCTGATGAAAGTGAAATGGCTGGCTTAAAACTCAATATTCAAAAACTAAGATCATGGCATCCAGTCTCATCATGGCAAATAGATAAAGAAACAATGAAAACAGTGACAGACTTTATTTTCTTGGGCTCTAAAATCACTGCAGATGGTGACTACAGCCATGAAATTAAGAGATGCTTGCTCCTTGGAAGAAAAGCTATTACCAACCTAGACAGTATATTAAATAGCAGAGATATTACTTTGCCAAAAAGGTCCATACAATAAAAGCTATGGTTTTTCCAGTAGTCATGTATGAATGTGAGAGTTGGACCATAAAGAAGGTTGAGCACCAAAGAATTGATGCTTTCAATTGGTGCTAGAGAAGATTCTTGAGAGTCCCTTGGACTGCAAGATCAAACTAGTCAATCCTAAAGGAAATCAACCCAGAATACTCACTGGAAGTACTGAAGCTGAAGTTCCAATACTTTGGCCACCTGAGAGTCAACACACTGGAAAACACCTTGATCTGAGTAAGCTTGAGGGCTAGAGGAGAAGGCGGCAACAGAAGATGAGATGGTTGAAAGGCATCACTGACTCAATAGACATGAGTCTGAGAAAACTCTAGGATATACTAAAGGATAGAGAAGCTTGGCATGCTGCAGTCCATGGGCTCAGAAAGAGTTGGACATGACTGAGCAACTAAACAGCAGTTTAGTTAAGCAACTAATCTCTTCAAAGAGTTCTCTGGCTACCCTTTTCCCTGTGTTCATTTCCTGCCTTGTAGGCAAAGGAAGGAATTTCTACAATGCACTTTACTCCTATTAATTCACTCCAAAGAAATTTCACATTCAATGAATTCCCAGCCTTTCCCATGGGCTAGTGAGGTAATAACTGCTGGCTCAGTCTGGCTAAATGTGCCAAGATGTATGCTGTACTCTCTTTAGAATATGTGGGCACATTTACCTAGTATTTTCAGAGTTGAGACCTCAGGTAAAAACCCTTGAAAAGCAGGAATCTTTCTATTTTACATCCTATTAAAACTGTTTCACATTTTCCTGAATTTCAAAGTCTTGTAAAGATATAATTATTCTTTCACAAATCTACATGACTCAGACTTTGGACATTACAAATATATACAGGGGCTTAAATATTATAGGAACATTATTACTGAGAAGACTAGAATGCCTGGACATGTCTAGGAAGTATATTTTGGGGGTCAGAAATTAGGAAGGAATTTTAATACTTCAGGCTAGTTTCCCCAAAGCAGACAGTGAGACAAAGGATATATTCTCTTTAATAAAGTAGGGGATCTATGGTGGTGAAACAGATGTCCAGCAAGAGAGCCTTATCAAAATGCACCTCTGGGAATACAGATGCAACCTAATCCTGTAAGAGGCCAATAGGGTTCTGGACCACATACTGTCACAGAATTACCTAATTCAACTTATCACCTTACGCAGTTTCTCAGGTGGTACTAGCGGCAAAGAACCCGCCTGCCAATGCAGGAGGTAGAAGAGCCGTGGGTCCGATCCCTGGGTCAGGAAGGTCTCCTGGAGGAGGAAACAGTAACCCACTCCAGCATTCTTTCCTGGAGAACCCCAAAGACAGATGAGCCTCATGGACTACAGTCCATTGGGTTGCAAATAGTTGGACATGACTGAAGCAACTTAGCGCGTGTCACCATACTGGTCAATTAGTGGTGAAGACTCTATAGAGAAATGGACAAATATTCCAGGTATTTCCAACTCTCTGTTAACAACTTTAAGGAATCTAGTCCAAGCACCAGCTGTCCTACTGAATATAATCCTGGAAGAAAAAAAAATATTACAGAATATCCCTTTGTTCTTTTGTTCTTCTTGTGATTCGATTTGCTCTGGATGTGTATATGGAGGGAATGAAATAGAAAAGAGACTGGATATAATACACTGTAATATTTGGAGTATTGATACTATATTCTAATATTAACAATTCTAAGCACTTTTCTGGGGACTTCTCTGGTGGTCTGGTGGTTAATATTTGCCTTCCAATGTAGGGGTATGGGTCAATCCCTGATTGAGGAGCTAAGACCCCACGTGTGTTGTGGCCAAAAACAAACAAAAACCCATAAAAAACAGAAGCAATATTGTAACAAATTCAAAAAGTCTTTAAAAATGACCCAAATAAAAAGTCTCTTTTTTTTTTTTTTGGTCTCTCTCTCTCTCCTTTTTTTTTTTTTTTTTTTTGCTTTACTTTTTGATACTGTATTGGTTTTGCTATACATCAACATGAATCCGCCATGGGTGTACACATGTTCTCAATCCTGAACCACCCCCCCCGCACCTCCCCCACCATCTATACCAACTCTCTGGGTCATCCCAGTGCACCAGCCCCAAGCATCCTGTATCCTGCATCGAACCTAGACTGGCAGTTCATTTCTTATATGATATTATACATGTTTCAATGCCATTCTCCCAAATCATCCCACTCTCTCCCTCTCCCACAGAATCCAAAAGACTGTTCTATACATCTGTGTCTCTTTTGCTGTCTTGCATACAGGGTTATCATTACCATCTTTCTAAATTCCATATATATGCATTAGTATACTGTATTGGTGTTTTTCTTTCTGGCTTAAAACACACACACACACACACACACACACTTCTTATAGAAGTGTTCCTCTATGAGTTAGGACCAAACAAGTACAACATAGTGAGGGAACAAACATTCTCATCATGTCCCCTGTGATGGCCCCAGATCTACATGACTCAAAAGCCTAATCAGCAATAGCTGTTAGAAGGTGAATCTCAGGACTAATATCAAATTGAACAAATTCTGGATAATTTAAACCTTTGGTTTTGAAGGAGCAAAGAGCTAAGAGAGATCATAGGTGATTGATCAGATAAGCTTCATTTTTGAGCAAGGCAAAATGTGTAGAGAAGAGATTAAGAAGAATAACGTAAATGGGAAAATCACCTTGAACAAAGCTAGAAACAGAAAAGTAAGTAGATGTTCAGGGGAAGAGAGGTAGAGGACAAAAAAACTAGAAAGCGAGGTCAGAGTGCCTTATGAATGTTGTAAGTATTAGATTCACTTATGTAGCCAACTGGAGGTTGCTGAGTAGGCAAAGGACAAAAGATCATTATCTGTATTTTTATTTAGGCTGTAGACTCAATTTTCAAAGACATGAACTAGACATGAACTATTTTATCAATGTCAAAATATTAATTCTATATCTGTAAGTTCAGTTCAGTAGCTCAGTCATGTGCGACTCTTTGCAACCTCATGAATCGCAGCATGCCAGGCCTCCCTGTCCATCACCAACTCCCAGAGTTCACTCACACTCATGTCCACCGAGTCAGTGATGTCATCCAGCCATCTCATCCTCTGTCATCCCCTTCTCCTCCTGCCCCAATCCCTCCCAGCATCAGAGTCTTTTCCAACGAGTCAACTCTTCACATGAGGTGGGCAAAGTACTGGAGTTTCAGCTTTAGCATCATTCATTCCAAAGGGCTGACCTCCTTCAGAATGGACTGGTTGGATGTCCTTGCAGTTCAAGGGACTCTCAAGAGTCTTCTCCAACACCACAGTTCAAAAGCATCAGTTCCTCGGTGCTCAGCTTTCTTCACAGTCCAACTCTCACATCCATACATGACCACTGGAAAAACCATAACCTTGACTAGACGGACTTTGTTGGCAAAGTAATGTCTCTGCTTTTGAATATGCTATATAGGTTGGTCACAACTTTCCTTCCAAAGAGTAAGCGTTGTTTAATTTCTTGACAATAGTCACCATCTGCAGTGATTTTGGAGCCCAAAAAAATAAAGTCTGACACTGTTTCCACTGTTTGCCCATCTATTTCCCATGACGTAATGGGACCAGATCCCATGATTTTAGTTTTCTGAATGTTGAGCTTTAAGCCAACTTTTTGACTCTCCTCTTTCACTTTCATCAAGAGGCTTTTTAGTTCCTCTTCACTTTCTGCCATAAGGTGGTGTCATCTGCATATCTGAGGTTATTGATATTTCTCCCGCCAATCTTGATTCCAGCTTGTGCTTCTTCCAGCCCAGCATTTCTCATTATGTACTCTACATATAAGTTAAATAAGCAGGGTGACAATACACAGCCTTGACGTACTACTTTTCCTATTTGGAACCAGTCTGCTGTTCCATGTCCAGTTCTAACTGTTGCCTCCTGACCTGCAAAGTCCATCTCATATCTAATTTGATGATACAAAGCAGTGACTTAGCAAGGATATGGTATCTCATTTCCAAAGATGGAAAAGTACTATCTTTGGTGAGGGCAGGTGAGGGGCAGAAGAAAGAACATCAAATACTATTCAGACTAAATTAAAGTAGACTAATTTGGTAAAAATAAATTATAAAATTAAGAAAAGCATTCAATACTGCTATGACTTAATTGCATGCTAGAGAAATACATATAAAAAGAAGCAAAGAAATGTGTTAAAGTATAAAGACCACTAAGATAGGACTCTGTCATTTAGTCTCTGCTATTAATTTGTTATGTCCACTCCCCTCCTATTGGTTTCAATTTCCCTGTCTCCAAAATGAAGGTGTAGAATGAACCAATCTTCTAAGTCATTTCTAGCTCTATCATTCTGTATGAAGAGGAGTCTTTTACATGATGGAAAGATTAATGGTAAGGAATATACTTCTTTAACATTCAGACTAATTAGAGGTGATTTAATAGCACAAAAAATACATATACTTTAATGATCAGAAGACTGGAAACCATGGAGTCTATTAATTACATTTTATTTTTCATCTTTCTTCTGAAAAGAGATTAACTCTCTTCTTGAGAACTCATATGAGAAAAATTTATGTTAAGAAAAATTTATGATAAGAAAAATTTATGTTTATCATCATAGTAAATGGATCTAATGAAGTATAACCAGGCTCTAGATTTCACTTTGATGTAGATCAATGATCTTATGAAACATTTAGACACGTGAATGACAAATATTTAGAAGTCACTCCTCGGTCCTACTTTTACTTTATGATACCTGCAATTTCAAAGCCCCTGATAATAGTGTTTTTGCCTATTTAATTTTATTATTCTTTTGATTTTTATTCTATATCATAGTTTATAAACAATATTGTGTTCGTTTCAGGTATACAGCAAAGTGATTAAGTTATACACATACATGTAACTATTCTTTTTCAAAATTTTTTTCCCATTTAGGTTATTACAAAATATTAAGCAGCGTTCCCTGTGTTATATAGTAGTGTGTACATGTCAGTCGCAAACTCCCAGTCTATTCCGCCCCTTCATCCTTCCCCCTAGTAGCCATAAATCTGTCCTCTAAGTCTGTGTCTGTCTTTGTTTTGTAGCAAGTTCATTTTTATCTCTTTTTTTTTTCAAGATTCCACATATAAGTGAGATCATATGATATCTGTCTTTGTCTGACTTCACTTAGTATGCTGATCTCCAGGTCCATTCATGTTGCTGCAGATGGCATTATTTCATTCTTTTTAATGCCTAAATAATATCCCATTGTATATGTGTACCACGTCTTCTTTATCCATTCATCTATCCATGAACATTTAGGCTGCTTCCATGTCTTGGCTATTGTAAACAAAACTGCAGTGAACACTGGGATACATGTATTCTTTTGCATTTTTAATACAGGGATTGAAAATGTTTCCCATCTTTTAGCCCTAATACAGTGTCATTGATTTTTCCAATGAAACAGAAAAAAATTCATTGATAGTATTTTATGTTTCTGTTGACAGAAGGAGCACAGAAGGGGTTTCACAGTTTCTCTTGTAATTGAGACCAATAAGAACATTTGTTTGAGTGGCATACAACAGGAAAGTGTTAAAGGAAACAGATTCATTTCTACTTGAAACCAATGAGTGAACTAAAGTGGAATCTTACCTACAATGTTAAGCAAAAGGAAATTAAAAAGTAAATCTAGTTCAAATTCAGTCTGTTTGGCAAGCTTTAATTCATAATTAACTAGTATTTCAAGGCAGATTAATTACATGGTACTAACCATGCAATTACAGGTAAATTCATTTTGTATTCCTCAGCATTCTAAGCTGGTAGAGCTCACCATACATACTAATTACTTTCAGAGCCACTAAATGTAATTCCCATATCAAAGGTGGAACCTGTAATTACTAAGTACTTAGTACTTAACAAGTATGTATTCCCTCAGACTAAAAGAAGCAAGCTATAATGTTCTTGCCTGGAGAATCCCCGGGATGGGGGAGCCTGGTGGGCTGCCGTCTCTGCATTTGCACAGAGTCAGATAGGACTGAAGAGACTTAGCAGCAGCATAGTGCAAATAGCAGGATTCTGAAGTTAAGCCTGTATTTGAATCTTTGAATTGTGGTTTGTAAGTTTCTGTCTCATCACTAAGAATACAATTGTTGAACTTACTAAATAGGGCAATGTATCAATTTCTTCTCCACCTATATAACATATAACACAGGAGTGGACACTCGAAAGTTGTTTGCCATTCCCAGAACATATCACACCACTTTGTGCTTTGACTATTCTGTTTCCTTTACCTGACACCATATTTATATTCTCCCAGCTGTTAATTTCATATAACTCTTCAAGACCCAGATCATGAGTCATTACGTACCCAGATCATGATATTACGTATAAAATAGATAACTAACAAGATAGCTTAGGGAACTCTACTCAGTGTTCTCCAATGACATAAATGTGAAGGAAATCCAAAATAGGGGGTATATTTGTGTATATATAGCTGATTCACTTTGCTGTACAGCAGAAACTGAAAATATTATAAAGCAACTATACTCCAATAAAAATTAATAAAAAACAAAATAAAACAACAACAAAAATGAAAGAGTCATCAAAGTATGACCAAGAGACAAACTACCTCCCAAGCCCAGTTTTGTCAACAAAGATTTACTAGATCATAGCTATGCCCCTCCCGTTTTGTATTGGTGGTGGTTGTCTTCATGCTACAAGAGTAGATTCAGTCGCTTAGCTGTGAACAAAAGACCCTTTGCAGAGAAAGTTTGCTTGCCCTTGATCTAGAGAAAGCCCCATATTTTCTATGCACTCTTTCCTGTTCAACAACAGGTTTGTTGCAGTATCCTTTACACGGTAGCTAACCTGTATTGTTAACATGAGCCCAGAACAGTGGAGACTGCATTTTTCGTTTTCCATTCTCATTGTTTCCCTCTACTTAACACAATATTAGGTATTTTGGTGTCAGCACTCAAACATCTTTTGTTTAGATTTAAAAATATATTATTGAAAGTAAAATCTTCCAAAATATAGGGGTTGAATGTCATTATAATTAGAATACAAATAAATTGCTTAAGTTTATGGAAAAATATACAAACACACACAATTCAAAACTAAAGAGAAGTTCAGGAAGCTAATGTGTGTACTTAAATACTCATAACAAGAGGGTGAACCTCTGAGGATGGGAGAAGGGAGTAAGCAACTTTTTATACTGAAAATTCCCATGGGCTTTTTTTTTTGGGGGAGGCAGAGAGGGGGAGTGTCCTTCATGTTTGATGACACCTATTCCAGATGTGTTACACAGTGCTGTGTAGTTGCGCTCGTGTACAGCCTGAACAACACATTTGACTCCAAATTTGACTCAGAACTTATTTTTTCCAAACCAGAAATCCTCCCTACCTAATATTTTCTGGTCTCTTATCTCGAATCACTGCTGCATACACATACACAAAGTGCCAGTATTCCAAACAAGAGTCATTATCCTGTTATTATTCTGAATATATATCATATCTACTTAAATTGTTTCCAATCTACAGGATTTTTATCTTTTAAAAGAACAGGTGTGAAATAATAGCTATAGTTTTAAAACTGAGACTATTTAATTTATTCTCAAGCAAAACAGCAAATATTTTCCTTATTACTAAAAGAGTATCCTGCATGTTGGTAATTACAAATGCTAAATTACCATGTGGTGTGAAAGATGGAAATACTACCTGGCTTAACTACTAGCTGCATTGTCCCCAAAGTGTTTCTGTTTCTTTTAGGCAACCACAGCATGATACAGATAAGGGATATTCCCAAACTGACTTCAGAGGCAGAGTTTGACTTTGTCAGCTTTACTTCTTTTGATTAAATAATGCCAAGATCAGGAAACCTTTTTTTTTTTTTTTTTTAGACATTTAGAATTCCTTCTAGCTTTCATTTTACTTTTATCTCTAACAGCATTGTGACTTTGCTCTTTATCTAGGCCTTATAAACAGTGGCCACCATTGTGTTATTTTTTTAAGCATTTGAAAACTTATTTCACGTATACCCCATTTTATATATATATGTGTGTGTGTGTGTGTATATATATATATCTATGGATATATATGTGTGTGTACATATATATATATATGCATATATATATTTATTTATTTATATATGGATAAATCAGGCCACTGTTATTTCTTTAAAAAATGTGTCCCTGTAGATCTGCTATAAGCTGTTTACATCACGGTTAGATGCCTTGGTTCATTTGCTGTGCTGTGTGTGGTCCGTCGCTTCATTCGTGTCCAACCCTTTGTGACCCTGTGGACTGTAGCCCACCAGGCTCCTCTGTCCATGGGATTCTCCAGGCAAGAATACTGGAGTGGGTTGCCATTTTCTGCTGCAGGGAGCCTTCCTGACAGAAACTGAACCCGTGTCTCCCGTGGCTCCTGCAATGCAGGGGGATTCTTAACTGCTGAGCTACTGGGGAAACCCTGCTCATTTGCTACAGTTTGTGTATCCTCCCTTAACAAAATGCTGCCCTTTCAAGATTCCTAAAGTATCACACTAATACAATACTATATTATTGCCTCAGGACATGGATTACACCAGAAGTGAATCTTGGATGGTCAAAGTCAGTCGCCATATAAACAGGGATTATAATTCAGATTATCTATCATTTATGCTCTGAGAATAGCAGCAACCAGAACAGAGAATCTATGCAGTCACTGAGGTCCTGGACAGCCACTCTCATGACATTCACTGCTGTATTTATTAGCACTTGTTTATAATGCAAGACCACGTCTTAGATTCTACCTGGACTATTCCCAAGAGCTGTGAACCAGTAACCAAGAAAATGCTAATGTACAGTTATAGAATTTAAAGCTCTAACAAAAGAAGGAAGGTTGTTATGTCAGTGATAATAACATTGTGTGTGTGTGCATGTGTACTGATTGATTGGCTGACTTA
Organism: Nanger dama; assembly: GCA_917880005.1. NCBI lineage: Eukaryota > Metazoa > Chordata > Mammalia > Artiodactyla > Bovidae > Nanger > Nanger dama. The sequence continues at coordinate 10,540,809 of CAKJTW010000030.1, forward strand.
TTTTGATTGCCTGGTATCCATTCTCATTTGCTTCTTGTAAAAGCATTTCTAGTTCTTTTTACAGAATTGCCTTGCTTTCACTGTGCTTTGTGATTTTTAGTCTATCAATCAAAGTATTCTACTTTTTCCTAGCTAAAGAGAAAGCAAATGGCCCCAGCCAATTCAACCAAGTATTCTATCTTTCTTTCAAGTTTGGAAACTTGAATGCTGAAATTCAGTGATAAATATTTCTAAAAATACCCCAGAGCTGACATCCTCAAAGAGGCAGTCAATAAGCTCAAGTACGTGGATCAGCTGGAGTAGGTGTTGTAGAGGAGGCAGTAACCTGGAATAGAGTAGGTAGAGCTCTACTGTTTTATTTCAACTCTGTGAGCCACATCCTATCCTTAATCTCCTTTTTAACCTATAGACCCTCCAGGGTCCAGAGGTACTACCTACTCTCGTGAGTACCTGCGTGGTAGTGGTAAAGAACCTGCCTACAAGGCAGGAGACATAATGAGACTCAGTTCCATCTCTGGGTGGGGAAGAGTCCCTGGAGTAGGAAATGACAACCCAAAGTGCTGGTGGTAGAGAACCTGCTTGCCAGTGCAGGAGATATAAGAAACACAGGCTCAATCCTTGAGCAGGGAAGATCCCCTGGAGGTGGAAATGGTAACCCACTCCGGTATTGTTGCCAGGAGAATCCCACAGAAAGAGGAGCCTGGTGGGCTACAGTCCCACCAGGGATCGCACAGAGCTGGACACGACTGAAGTGACTCAGGACCCAGAGTACCTAAGTTACAGTGTGCCTAATCTCTTGCTGTTCAGTCTCAGTCGTGTACAATTCTTTGCGATGCTACAGACTGCAACACATCAGGCTTTCATGTCTTTCACCAACTCCCAGAGCTTGCTCAAACTCATATCCATGGAGTCGGAGATGCCATCCAACCATCTAATCCTCCGTCATTACCTTCTCCTGCCTTCAACCTTTCCCGCATCAGGGTCTTTTCTAATGAATTGGCTCTTTACATCAGGTGGCCAAAGTATTGGGGCTTCAGCTTCAGCATCAGTCCTTCCAATGGATATTCAGGACTAATTTCCTTTAGAGTGGACTGATTTGATCTCCTTGCAGTCCAAGGACTCTCAAGAGTCTTCAACACCACAGTTCAAAAGCATCAATTCTTTAGTGCTCAGCCTTCTTTATGGTCCAGCTCTCACATCCATACATGCCTACTTTAGTTGTTCTTAAACTCTGCTCACCTAGAGAGTCTTAAGACTCCCATTCTCCAGCCTGCAACCTAGATCAATTACAAAATAATTTCTGAAGGAGTGGGGACAGGCAATACATTCTTTTAAGCTCTTTAGATAATGCTAACCTGTAGCCAATGGTAAGAATCACTGGCCAAATTTATGCAAACAGGTACAGAATCCTTGCTGAGTGCCAAGCATGTAATCTTATTACTGCCTTACAACAACTTTAGGAGGCAGGTATTATTCTCGTTTATGATGGAAAACCAGATTATACCAATATTAACTATACTTTTAGAGGCCACAGAGGCTAAGTGATGAAGATGTAATTCCTACCTTGGATCAAGTTTTGTAACTTTTAACCACTGTTTTAACCAAACACTTAAGAAAATGTGCTTAATCAACCTGGAGTTAGATTTCAGTCAGTGGTTTCTAGTGTTTTAATGCAAACAAAATTTTATTTCCCTCTCATAAATCCCTATGTGAAAAATCAATTTCTGTGGAACAATGAAAGTTGAAGCAGAGAATAATTATTCATATGCATGATGCCCTTTTGATACAGGCTGAGGACCTCTGGGTCCCCAAAGATCAGAAAAGGAAAGCCTCTGATCCAAGCATCTTGAAAAGAGAGGAGAAAAGAGAATCAAAATAGATTACATGTTTCTCATTATTTGATAAGAAACAGCATATGAATTTTAAGAGAGAAAAACTAGCCGTATGGTTTCCAAATTCTCAAAGAAATTATCTAAAGGTAACAAAAATACAATTGAACAATATAACAGGTATTCTTCTGGAGTGATTTTTCTCAATACATAGTGATGATTTTCGTGAGCTTCTCTCATGTAACAAGACTATAATACAGTGGAGGTGTTTCCATGGTGAATTAAACTACTCTAAATTTAAGCTATGCAAACTCCAGAGAGTCATTTCTATTGAATCTTTTTTTTTTCTCTCTCTCTTTTTTTTTTTTTTGGTACTCAAGGGCTATATGGGATGCTAAACTAATTGTTCAGCAATTCAGTTCTACCAGTGTTTTCAAAAGGAAAAAAAAAGTCAACCCAAAGAAGTCCATCCAAAAATCTCTTGAGCTTGCTCTGTACACAGTTCCTTTTTCTCCTTTTTCCTGCTCTGCAAATGGTATCTTGTGGTATCCCCAAATTCCTATAACTATCTCTTTAATTAAGCAAAACTATTGAGTTCTATTTGGGACCGCACACCTGCAGCCTTGAAGTGACTCCTGGAAATAAACTTTATAATCATAGGGCTCATCACAATTGTTTCTTTTCAAGAATGAATTCCTGATGGCTGAGGGTCTAATACCAGGAAGCAGGTACTGCATATGTGTGGTGTGATATTACAGGGTTTGGGGTTTCTTTGTTTTGTTTCTATGAGACTGCATTTCTTGTAGCAGTTAATTCTTCATGTGCAGCATCAGAAGTATCTCTCTTTCTTGCTTTAGTTCTTTTTTTCTTCAATCAAAATATGCACTAGTTAAGAAGAACATCTTCAATTACAATATAGAGAAGACAAAGTCTATATTACTTCTTTTATAATATTTTTATATCATCTAAATCACTAAGAAATCTTACTATATGTATAGATAGGTTGTGAAATATTTTTGATCACATGTACGTTAACTCCTATACCTTAAACATAACAGCAATAAATCCATGCTTCTTCAGGAGAATTTGTATTAAATAATTATAGAAGGTGTCATGGCTAGATGATAAATTTAATCATTAAAAATGTCCAACTCTATCTTTTTTTTTTTTTTTCAAGAAAATGGTAAAAAAAAAAATTCAAGAGAAGTTCCAACCTTACTAATGGGTCATTTGTATAAAAGAAGTTGTGTAGGTGTGAGTAGAAATGGAATCAATCTTCTGAAGTGTATAGTGATCAGTAATAAGGAATTTCCTTCACCTCTGTTCTCACACCCAAAATTTCTGTTGAGTGAAAATCGTACAAAAAGAGAGAGCATACATTGTTGCACATAAATATGCCATTAATTAGATATATCAAAATAAGCACTTATTCTAGTGTGTTGACTTTCAGCATAATGATGAATCTCAAGACTACAACCCAGACTGCATTCATGGACTCCAGATTTTCTATTTTATTACTCATCATATATATTCATTTGGACATTAAACAAGCATCATAAAGTTTACATGTTTGAACAAAGTTCATAATCCCTCACCCCAACCTTAAACTTGGTTTTCTCCCAGTATTCACTACTGCCATAAATGTCATTAAAATCAGCCAGTGTTTTTAGGACAAAAATGTTTCCAGCATCCTTAATCCCTCTTTGTTTCACAATTCATATTTATTTGAGTAAATGTTATTTATTTGAGTAAATATTATTTTTGAGATATATCCCAAGTGAAAATTTGTATAATTCCTAGTCCTCTAGTTCAACCACCATCCTCTCTCATCTAGACAATTTTAAGAACTTCCTAATCTTCTTGCTATGATTGTTTCCCTCAAAGGTATGTTCTCTACACATGGTGGTCCATTTAAAAATGACTTTCAGGACTTCCCTGGCAGTCCAGGCATTAAGAATCTGTCTGCCAATTCAAGGGACGTGGGTTCAATCCATGGTCTGGGAACTAAGATTCCACATGCCATGGAAAAACGAAGTTTATGTGCCACAGCCACTGAACCCACACTCTAGAGCCACTGAACCCACACTCTAGAGCCAATGCTTTGCAAGAAGAGAGGCCATGAGAATGAGAAGCCCGTGCATAGTAACAAAAGAGTAGACCCTGCTCAGCACAACTAGAGAAAGCCTGAAAACAACGGAAACCCAGCACAGCCACAAAGTCATTCATTCATTCATTAAAACATTAGAACATAAAGCTCCCTCAGTCCTTCTTCTTGTTCAGTCACTAACTCATGTCCAACTCTGTGATCCCATGGGCTCCAGCACACCAGGCTTCCCTGCCCTTCACTATCTCCTGGAGCTTGCTCACACTCATGTCCATCGAGTTGGTGATGCCATCCAACCATCTCATCCTCTGTCATCCCCTCTCCTCCCTTCCCTCAGTCTTTCCCAGCATCAGGGTCTTTTCCAGTGAGTCAGCTCTTCATATCAGGTGACCAAAGTATTGGCCTTCTAGGTCAAACAGTTTTGTTTTTTTTTTTTTTTTAATGGCTGTCATGCTATGTTACAACCCTGCTCAAAACTTACCAATGGCATTCCACTGTACATAGACAAATATGAATCTTGACCTTGGCTTCTTGATTACTCTCTAACTTCATCTTCTAACATTCTGTATCTCAGGCACTCTGTTCCAGCCACACTAATTTTCCTGGCTGTTCTTCCAACAATGAATTCAACCAGTATGTTTCCATATCAGGACCTTTAAATTTGAAGTTTTCTCTTCCTGTATCCTTCTGCCCCAAGACAGTCAAAGATTTGCTGCTTCTATTTCATGTGTTTGTTCAAATGTAACTTCCTCAGATACCTTTCCTAGACATATTATCGCAAATATCATTTTATGCCTTTCCACTGTGTTCTTAGAACTGATCATTACCTAAAGCTATTGTATAGATTTATGAGTATATTTTAATTGTCTCTATTTCACTCTAAAATATAAAGTCCACAAGGACAAGGCTTTTAAAACTACACTGTCTAGAAAAGCATCTAGCACTTAGAAGACATTCATTATATATTTAATGAAAAGTGAGATGTAATGAAAAATTGTCGATAAAATATGTACATTGTTAAATTGACTCCATACTAAATAGAAATTTTCAATAAACAAATATCATTGAAATATACTGATTCTACAATGCAGGAGTAGACAAACTTTCTACGAAAAGATGGAACATTTTGAACCTACAGACTCTGTTGCCATTATTCAACACTCCCATTGTAGTATCAAAACACAAACAACATACAAGTGATTGAACATGACCATATTCCAATAAAATGCTATTTACAAAAATAGTGTCAGATTTGTCTAGTAGACTATAGTTTGCCACTTACTATTGTAAAAGTAAATCAATCATCTCTATATATCTCTATGTATCTATAACTATACTTACATCTGTGGCTTTCTTTTTTCCTTTCAATAAAGAATTCTGTTGGGAAAATCCCCTGGAGAAGGGAATGGCAACCCACTTGCAGTGTTCTTGCCTGGAGAATTCCATGGACAGAGGAGCCTAGCAGTCTACTGTCCATGGGGTTGCAGAGTCAAACACAACGGAGTGACTAACACTTTCACTTAACACTAATATTTACACATACAATCTGTGAAATACATACTACATCCACAAGGCATTAAAATGAATTTTTCAAGCTCTCATGGAATGAGTACTTTTTGCCTTTATAAAAAGTAAAAAGACATTCAAATTTATTTAATGAGACTTCTATAATCCTGATATTAAAACCAGGCAAATAAGGTCTGATAAAAGAAAATCAAACCAAAATTTATTTATGAATAATGATAAAAATCCAAAGTAAATCATGAGGTAATTAAATTAAGCAATTTACAAAAACATTACAACCAACTGGGATTTGTTCCAAGAATGTAAATAAGACATATTTTTAAGAATATAAAAATGTATTTAATCTCCTTAATGGAATTTATGGAGACAAACTATGATCATCTTAATAGGTGCTAAAAGCATTTGGTAATATCCAGCACTCATTGATAATAAAAAAAATCATAGTAAAGTGGAATAAAATTGAATTAAAGGACAATATGATTATAAAAAATAATAGTTCTAATATTTCTTAGGAGTTTATTAGGTTATTCACAGAAAAGCAATTTCAAACAGTTGATCAATACATAAAGAGATAATAAACCTCACATATTAGGAAAATGCAATCATAAAAAAACAGCTGTTAACCATGTGGTAGGCCTTTTATAAGTATATTATAAATTCATTTAGTACATTTAAGCATATTTTATACATTTAAACCCATTCACTGGATACAATGCCCCCAGCTCCAGAAACTGAAAGAAATAATAAACCAAGAAAGTGAATATGAAACAAACCTTTCTATTAATCTCTGAGACACGGTCCTATGGCCAAAGCTGTTTTCTTTTTTTTAATTGAAGTTGATGTACAAAATTAATAAGTTACAGTTGCACAATATAGTGATTCATGAATTTTTAAAAATTACACTCTACTTATAGCTATAAAATATTGGCTGTATTCCCCAGTGTTGAAAAAGTACCCTTGTAGCTTATTTTGTGCCTAACAGTTTGTACCTCTCATTCCCTACCCCTATACTGGCCCTCCCTCCATCCCTGTCCCCACTGGTAACTACCAGTTTGCTCTCCATGTCTGAGTCTGCTTCTTTGTTTGTTATATTCATTAGTTTGTTGTATTTTTTTAGATTCCACATACAAGTGATATAATATTTGTCTTTCTGTGTATGACATATTTCACTTAGCACACTATCCCCAGCTACATCCATGTTGTTGCAAATGGCAAAATGCCATTCTTCTGGCTGAGTAGTATTTCTGTGTGTGTGTGTGTGTATATCTATATATATCACATCTTCCTTGCCTATTCATCTGTTGATGGACACTTAGGTTGCAAACACAGCTTTTGAGTGTTTTCTAATATTTTGTGTGTAAAAAAGAATGCAACAGCATTAAATATTAATAGTGGCATCATTTGCAAGTAGTCTAGGCTCTCTTTTATTTCCACTCAAAAGCCAATATCTCTATTTTAAGTGGGATATAGTTGCTTTACAATTTTGTGTCAGTTTCTGCTGTACAACAAAGTAAATCAGCTGTAGGTACACATATATCCCCATTTTGGATTCCCTCCTCATTTAGGTCACCACAGAGCATTAAGCAGAGTTCCTGTACTATATATCTGGTTCTCACTGGCTGTCTATTTTATACAGATTAGTATATGTATGTCAGTCCTAACATCCCCTTCAGAAAGGACTGCTTACTATCTACACAAGTTTCCTGTTACTGCAGTATCAAACTATGGCAAACAGTGACTTAACACAAACTTATTCTCTTACTGTTCTGGAGGTCAGAAGTCAAAAACAATTTTCACTGCATTAAAAATCACAGTGTCGGCAGGACTGATTCCTCCCGGGGGTTTCAGGGGAGAATCCTTTTTCTTGTCTGTTTCATCTTCTAGTGCCCGCCTGTGTTCCTTGACTCCTCGCCCTTTCCTCTGTCTTCTGATCACCACAATCACTGCTTCTATCATCACATGACCTCTGATTTCTCCTGCTTTCCTCTTATAAGAACACCTGTGATTACACTGAGCCCACCAGAAAAATACAGGACATTCTCCCCATGTCAAGAGCCTTAATTTAATCACATCTACAAATTCTCTTCTGCTATAAAGTAACAGTCACATATTTCAGGGATTAGAATGTAGATATATCTGGGAGCCATCATTCAGCTTACTGTAGTATTTTAAATTATCTAAGACAGACAGTGAAAGTCGCTCACCCGAGTCCGACTCTTTGCGACCCCATGGACTATAGCCTGCCAGGCTCCTCTGTCCATGGACTCTCCAGGCAAGAATATTGGAATGGGTAGCCATTCTCTTCTCCAGGGGATCTTCTCAACCCAGGCCTCCTGCATAGAAGGCAGATCCTTTACCATCTGAGCCACCAGAGAAGCCCAAATTTATCCAAACTCAATACTACATGTTATTTTTGTTTCCAAAAAACTTATCAGGACTTCATGAAAAAGAAACAACGGCAGCAAAAATAAAAACACTAAACAAAAGCACTCCTTGGGTTGTCATCATGGGAAATAGAAAAGATTGAGATATGGTCCTGTTCCTTCAAAAAGTGCCAATATTCTGGGCAGCTCAGATGCAGAGCCAAATGTAAACAGATTCAGGTAGAATCTGAGCACAATTTTCTCTTTTTATTACTTACTACAGAATCAGAACTCTATGCATTAATTCTCTGAGTATTTTCATACTTCAACTGGCCAAATAAACCAGTATTTAAAATGGTAATCATACAGTAGGGCTGTCTTCAAAGGTCAATGCATGAGGAATTTAAGAGGTCATGACTAAAGTCACATTTTAATGGTGCTTCAATGTTTTCTGAATTTATAAAATTATATTTTGTGATGTTACTATCTAAAGTGATAAAACTTTTATACATTCTTAAAGGCAGCATCTAAAGCAGTAGTTCCTAAACAGTGATTTGTAGTCTCACATTCTATGATGAAAACTTCACATACTTGAGATGAATGAGGAAAAACATGAAAATGTAAGGATTTCTTCATAATGCTAATGTATTCATTATAAAACTGTCCTTTCAGTCCTTCTCACCATTTTTTGTTTTGCTTTTCAAAAATTGTAGGAAAGATGATGTAAAATAAATCTTTTACAGTTGAAAAATAATGATATACCAAATATACATCAGTAGCAAATCAACACACATTCATACATACATACAACCTGGCTGACAGAATCCCATCTAAATTAGTAAATATAAATTCAAAATAAATAAATTAGTAAAGACTCAGTATTGCTGATATCTATAATTGTATGATGTTTTAAAATTTACAAAATACATTTATGTCCATTAGCTCAAGTGCTTCTCTTCCACCTCAACAATAAGCCCATAAGGAAAAGATGCAGCAATTATCATTGAATTTTATAGTTTTTGTAAATTTATAGGTTGAGAAATTAAAGCATGGATTTTTAAATGACTTGTTTAAATAACTTCCAGTTGATATATTCACTTATACCTAATTACCTCATCTTACACTAAATCTTTAACCACTTTTCAAGACATTCAATTCACCATCCAGTATAAATTAAAACAAGGGTCTTCCCTCATGGCCCCAGAGCCAACCCAAGCAGTGGATGTTTCCTCCATCACTTGAGTTAAACATGTTTCCCGTGTACCACCTTGTTCCTGCCGGGGTCCAGCCCCGTGGATCCAGGGTAATTCGAAGGTGGGGACGGAATAGGCGTCCTGGGAAAAAAACTTATTTAATTATATATAGAGAGATTGATTAGAAACAGTATAGTAGGAAAATTAGTGGAGAAAAAGAGGCAGAATAACTGGTTTAAGTGGAATACTAATCACCACCTATGTAGGCCACAGGCGTCTTTCCATTCTCCCGAAGGAGAGGAGGCACTGAGGCCTCCCCAGTCTGATCTTAGAAGCCTAGGCAGAGTTAGTAGGCTTGGTGCGTACCCCCATACCAGATGGGAATTCAGCCAGGAAAGCAGGGAGCAAAAAGAAATGACACCGGGGAATCAGTCTTTCCAGAAACTGATCCCATTTCTTTATTTTTCAGGTTTGTTTTTATACCTTTTGTTATACGTAAGGATGAATACAGAGTCATGTGGGGGTCAGCAGACCTGACCCTTGTCACAATCAGGTGCTTCATATAAAGTTATACAAAGGTCTTATGAGTTTTTACATCATCTTCTGACCATGAGGTCTGCTGACATTTTATGGCCCTTTCTGATACCGGTCAGTTAACCAGAAAACTTATTTTTCCAGGGGTGATTTTTTTTCTTAAATCAGGCGCCACCCTCCAGATAAAGTTGCATTCCTATAGGGTGAGGGTATAGTGAGTTACAATCAAGAAAGGAATTTACTTAACCTAACGTTTAACATGATTAATCTTAAAGGTTAGTACTTATTTCTCCTATATGCTTAAAAGTTAATACTTATTTCTCCTATATGCTAGTTATATTCATTATAAGGGCAGGGAATGTGGAGATTTAGCAGCAAACATCAGCCCAACAAATGAAAATCCTTTTACCAATGTTCCCCTTAAGATCTACTTAGTCTTAAGATAGTGATAAAGTTACATTTTTACATAGCAAGGACACAGTGATTTATAACAAAGTACAGTGATCTATAACAAAAGAGAAAATTCATTAACTCAAAAGTCTAGTATTGCTAACATCAAAAACTACTATATTTCCTTTTCTATATTCCAAATACATTGATTAATATATTCCCAGGTGCCTAAGGATATGGAGGCCTGGTGGCAATCATTGACTCAATGAGAAGGAAAAGCCCTATGCTAATTAAGACTCTCAAAATATTCCAAAACTCTCTGTGCTGTTTCTGGTTGAGAGGTTGTCACACAGCTAGTCTGTCAGCAGAGGTTTGACCTGAGACACCCTTGTCCCACCCAGGGCAGGGAATTAGCAGCAATTATTGACACAACAAATGAAAAACCCTTTACCAATATAATTCTTAACCAACCCACTATGTCTTTAGTAAGTCCAAAACATCTGTGTGCCTCTCACAGTTGGAGGATTGTAAACAATCACATTCAGCTGGGGAAACCTATACAGGCAGGCTAGATAACCTTCAGAGTTCGTAAGTTGAAACACTCTTGTCACACCCAGGAATTTTTATTGCCTTGGAGCTGCACGTTTACTCCTTCTCCAAGAGAAATGATTATGGGGGAGAGCTCCCCGTAAAGTACTCTGGTTTGGGGGTAGATGCTCGGGAACAAGGGGTTTCCTGAGGCTTGGTCACGCCTTTGCGTACGCCAAGCTTCCTTCCTCATGGCCTTTGCCATGGGCAGAGTTCCTCACACTGGCCCCCAACAGTTCCCATGGTACAAAAGATGTTTCTCTTGTACCAATGAGGCTGAGAAGGGACCAGTTGATGTCCGCTTCTTGCTCCTTAGGATTCCTTCTGTGACACCATTATTTTCTCTCTTTCCTAAACTATGCCTTCCAGCTTTGAATCGAATGCTTTCAATGGAGGAAATCATCATCCATTTTGAATGCTTTAAAAGGTTAAAAAAAGATAAGGGCATTGATATGATGAGGCAAGATGGTCAATATGATCAGTTGTTTGGCAGCAGAGAGATGATTAGGCATGCAAAGTATGCATTGTAGGCTGCCAACTTTAAACCTATTTAGAATGAGATAACTGGCAAAGAAACAAAAGGATACTAATGACTACTTCAAAAGAGTTAGAAATAGATATAAACAAAGACGGAGGATAGTGGAGGATGATATTGGAAGGGGTTAACAACATAATTCTGATTTTTTAAGAATGTATAAATGAGTCACAATGGGACATTATTTCTGTATTCAGTTCAGTTCAGTCACTCAGTTGTGTCTGACTCTTTGCGATTCTTGGGGTTGCAAAGAGTCGGACACTACTGAGCGACTGAACTGAGCTGAACTGAATGCAGAAATAATGTCCCATTGTGACTCATTTATACATAATATTCCAATATGCTACTCCGTGAAGTAGCTGGAAAATCATTAGAAGTTCATACTTAATCAATTTAATATGAATCAATAATAGAAAGAGCTAAAATTCCATTAAATTATTCTTTTCTGATGTACTGTGGCAACAGCATTCAGAGACAAACCTGCAGAGGTTACTGAGTCAGCTAAAAAGCTGTAGATGATACTATGTCATTTCTTATTTCATATTGTTAGAGCTAGATGGGCCTTGAGATACAAACACTATACACAGATGAGAAAACTGATATATAAAAAGATGGAGTTGATCACGTTCATAAAACCTAAATAAGTCATTTGATTTGACAATTTGGTGTATTTTTCTAGTATATTCCTAAAAGTCCTAAATCAGAGAATCTATTTTAATAAAAGATCACTGATCAATGAAACTAATTGTTCTTTTTGGTGCAACTTTCAAGAAGTTTTGAATGAGGAAATCCTAATTTTTGCAAGTAGGGAGTCCTACATTTTGGAGTGTAAACTAGAGATCACAAGCAGATATGCTCCCAAGTATTAAGTTCTTCTCATTATAATGTAAACAGAAAGATAAAACTTTTTTTTAAAAGCCTGCAGTTTGAAAACAAATGAACAAAGATATCTCATAAGTCACAAATGAGCTTAGTGAAAGTGAAGTCGCTCAGTCATGTGCGACTCTTTGCGACCCCATGGACTGTAGCCCACAAGGTTCCTCCGTCCATGGGATTTCCAGGCAAGAATACTGGAGCGGGGTGCCATTGCCTTCTCCAGGAGATCTTCCTGGCCCACGGATTAAACCCAGGTCTCCTGCATTGTAGGAAGCCGCTTTACAGTATCTGAGCCACCAGGGAGGTCCAAAGTTAGGTCCCACTGAGACCTGAACTCGGATCACTGGATTCAAAGTCCAGAGTGCTAATGGTACACAAATGAGATTACAGGGAGCCAAATTTATTTGTAAGTGGAGTGAAGAATACCAGTGACAACTGACCACTGAAAATGAGACTCTCTACCTCGCAGGAGTATTGTCTCAGGAGCTTTACTATGTCCATTTACCTGTGGCTCTGTATTTCTCTCCCAACTTCTGTCTTCTTTACTGTTTTGCCTTCCCTGACTATTATCAGCAAACTTATAGAAATCCTGTAAAGGAGATGGAGATACACACTATAAAGATAAGAATTTTCTGAAATCTTCCTAGGCTGAAGAATTTTCAGTTCAGTTCAGTCGCTCAGTCGTGTCCGACTCTTCGCGACCCCATGAATCGCAGCACGCCAGGCCTCCCTGTCCATCACAAGCTCCCGGAGTTCACCCAGACTAACGTTCATCGAGTCCGTGATGCCATCCAGCCTTCTCATCCTCTGTCATCCCCTTCTCCTCCTGCCCCCAATCCCTCCCAGCATCAGAGTCTTTTCAAATGAGTCAACACTTCACATGAGGTGGCCAAAGTATTGGAGTTTCAGCTTCAGCATCATTCCTTCCGAAGAAATCCCAGGGCTGATCTCCTTCAGAATGGAGTGGTTGGATCTCCTTGCAGTCCAAGGGACTCTCAACAGTCTTTTCCAACACCACAGTTCAAAAGCATCATTTCTTCAGCGCTCAGCCTTCTTCACAGTCCAACTCTCACATCCATACATGACCACAGGAAAAACCATAGCCTTGACTAGACGGACCTAAGTCGGCAAAGTAATGTCTCTGCTTTTGAATATACTATCTAGGTTGGTCATAACTTTTCTTCTAAGGACTAAGCGTCTTTTAATTTCATGGCTATAGTCACCATCTGCAGTGATTTTGGAGCCCAGAAAAATAAAGTCTGACACTGTTTCCCCATCTATTTCCCATGAAGTGATGGGACCGGATGACATGATCTTTGTTTTCTGAATATTGAGCTTTAAGCCAACTTTTTTGCTTTCCTCTTTCACTTTCATCAGGAGGCTCTTTAGTTCTTCTTCACTTTCTGCCATAAGCGTGGTGTCATCTGCATATCTGAGGTTACTGATATTTCTCCCAGCAATCTTGATTCCAGCTTGTGTTTCTTCCAGTCCAGGGTTTCTCATGATGTACTCTGTATATAAGTTAAATAAACAGGGTGACAGTATACAGCCTTGACGTACTCCTTTTCTATTTGGAACCAGTCTGTTGTTCCATGTCCAGTTCTAACTCTTGCTTCCTGACCTGCATACAGATTTCTCAAGAGGCAGGTCAGGTGGTCTGGTATTCCCATCTCTTGAAGAATTTTTCCACAGTTTATTGTGATCCACACAAAGGCTTTGGCATAGTCAATAAAGCAGAAATAGATGTTTTTCTGGAACTCTCTTGCTTTTTCCATGATCCAGCAGATGTTGGCAATTGGATCTCTGGTTCCTCTGCCTTTTCTCAAACCAGCTTGAACATCAGGGAGTTTATGGTTCACATATTGCTGAAGCCTGGCTTGGAAAATCTTGAGCATTACTTTACTAGCATGTGAGATGAGTGCAATTGTGCGGTAGTTTGAGCATTCTTTGGCATTGCCTTTCTTTGGAATTGGAATGAAAACTGACCTTTTCCAGTCCTGTGGCCACTGCTGAGTTTTCCAAATTTACTGGCATATTGAGTGGAGCACTTTCACAGCATTATCTTTCAGGATTTGAAACAGCTCCACTGGAATTCCATCTCCTCCACTAGCTTTGTTCATAGTGATGCTTTCTAAGGCTCACTTGACTTCAGATTCCAAGATGTCTAGCTCTAGATTAGTGATCACATCATCATGATTATCTGGGTCGTGAAGATCTTTTTGTACAGTTCTTCTGTGTATTCTTGCCACCTCTTCTTAATATCTTCTTCTTTTGTTAGGTCCATACCATTTCTGTCCTTTATCGAGCCCATCTTGGCATGAAATGTTCCCTTGGTATCTCTAATTTTCTTGAAGAGATCTCTAGTCTTTCCCATTCTGTTTTTACCCTCTATTTCTTTGCATTGATCACTGAAGAAGGCTTTCTTATCTCTTCTTGCTATTCTTTGGAACTCTGCATTCAGATGCTTATATATTTCCTTCTCTCCTTGGCTTTTCACCTCTCTTCTTTTCACAGCTATTTCTAAGGCCTCCCCAGACAGCCATTTTGCTTTTTTGCATTTCTTTTCCATGGGGATGGTCTTGATCCCTGTCTCCAGAACAATGTCACGAACCTCATTCCATAGTTCATCAGGCACTCTATCTATGAGATCTAGGCCCTTAAATCTATTTCTCCCTTCCACTGTATAATCATAAGGGATTTGATTTAGGTCATACCTGAATGGTCTAGCGGTTTTCTCTACTTTCTTCAATTTGAGTCTGAATTGGGTAATAAGGAGTTCATGATCTGAGCCACAGTCAGCCCCTGGTCTTGTTTTTGCTGACTGTATAGCGCTTCTCTATCTTTGACTGCAAAGAATATAATCACTCTGATTTCAGTGTTGACCATCTGGTGATGTCCATGTGTAGAGTCTTCTCTTGTGATGTTGGAAGAGGGTGTTTGCTCTGACCAGTGCGTTTTCTTGGCAAAACTCTATTAGTCTTTGCCCTGCTTCATTCCTCATTCCAAAGCCAAATTTGCCTGTTACTCCAGGTGTTTCTTGACTTCCTTCTTTAGCATTCCAGTCCTCTATAATGAAAAGGACATCTTTTTTGGGTGTTAGTTCTAGAAGGTCTTGTAGGTCTTCATAGAACTGTTCAACTTCAGCTTCTTCAGCATTACTGGTTGGGGCATAGACTTGGATAACATGATATTGAATGGTTTGCCTTGGAGATGAACAGAGATCATTCTGTCACTGGGCACTTAAAAATTTTGCCAGTCACAGTGGAGGAAGCGGAAGGTGGGATGAACTGACATGTAGGATTGACATATATACATTACCATGTGTAAAACAGAGAGCTAGTGGGGAAGCTGCTGTCTAGCACAGCCAGGTCAGCTCAGGGCTCTGCGAGGACCTAGAGGGGTGGAATTGTGGGGGAGGGGAGAGGAAGGGCGGGGGTGGTGAGAGAAAGTTCTAAGAGGGAGGTGATATATATCCACATACAGTTGATTGACCTTGGAGTACAGCACAAATTAACATAATACTGTAAAGCAATTATACTCAAAACAAACCAAAAAATTACCAAAAAACACTCACAATATCCTTATTAAAACATATTATTAAAAGATTTTAAAGATGAGGAAACTGAGGTATAGAAAGATTAGATCACTTGTTCTAGATCCCATCATTTTGAAAGGTGGGAACTGGAATTGTTACTTCCTATTGAATGATTCCTAAGCCCGAACACTGTCTACTTCATCAATAATTCAAAAAGTATATAATTTTTTACTTGACAAATTCATTGAGAAACATTTACATATCATATGCCTAATTCAGGGATCCTCAACCAAAGGTGAGTTGGCCCCTCGGGGTCATTTGGTAATGTCTGGAGATATACTGAGTTATCACAGCTGTGATAAGAGAATCCTATGTCATCCAGTGTGCAGAGGCTAGGAATGCTGAACTACACCAGAAAGCTTGCCACAACAAAAAATTATTAAATTCAAAATGCTGAGGTTGAAATACCTTAATCTAATATTGAAAGTTAGTTTAAGGTATTTCAACTCTGCTTAACATGAGAAAAAGTCACAAGAGAAAAAGCCCAGTAAGCTACATCATAGTTATTTAAAACAATCAGAGAGCAGAAAATACAAAGAATCTTAATAAACTAAATTCTACAAAGCGATAGGCCCTTCCAAAACACAGGGTGGATTGCAGCAGAATGGCAGGAAGGGCAAGAGGAGGAGAAATCTACCATCGATGAGGGCAAGGGAAAAACACTGAGCTGGCCACAAAATTTTAAGGGCCATGAAGGGGCCAGAATGCTACATCAGCTCCCCAGAACACCTCATACACTGTGAATCCTCTCCCGGTGGTCAACTGTTTCAACGTCTTTACCACTTATACGTGGGCAATGTACTTCAGTTTGAGGACAGCTTCCCATGTGGACAGCCATTGCAGGAAATGTGGTTTAAATCCCTGGGTCAGGAAGATCCCCCTGGGTAGGAAATGGCAACCCACACTTGTATTCTTGCCCAAGAATTTCATGAACAGAGGAATCTGGTGGGCTACAGTCCATGGACTTGCAAAGAGTCAAACAACTAACACTGCTGCTGCTGCTGCTAAGTCGCTTCAGTTGTGTCCAACTCTGTGCAACCCCATAGACGGCAGCCCACCAGCCTCGTCTGTCCCTGGGATTCTCCAGGCAAGAACACTGGAGTGGGTTGCCATTCCCTTCTCCAATGCATTCATACATGCTAAGTCACTTAAGTCACTCCTTCTCTGATTTAATCGCTAAGTCACATCTAACTCTTTGGAACCCCATGGACCATAGCCCACCAGGCCTCTCTGTCCATGGATTTCCAAGGCAAGAATACTAGAGTGGGTTGCCATTTCCTTTTCCCAACTGACACTAGAGGACAGAATAAAAGAGCTAAGAGAAATCCTCCCACAGCACTCTGGGCCTTCTTAAGAGCAAGGAAGTAGTCACCCTACACTCTGGGTGTGATAAGAAACCTGAGAGGAGATCCTCTGAGGATCTCAAGTCTCCATGAAATACACTGCAGGGGCTGCTAAACCATGAGGACATAAAATGGTTAGAAAGATAATTCTATTAAGCTCAGAAAACCAGAGTCTGGATTACAGAGGGTAAGGCTTGATGCTGCTCTCATAACTTTTAAGCCAGTGATAAATCACACCTAAATAATGCTATGACATAAGCCAGACCAAACCAGAGCGCAAATTATAGCCTGACAGAAGGAATGTGTTCTCTTCCAGAGATAAGTATCATTTACTTTTGTCCCTAAAGAATCTGCCTGACAATGCAGGAGATGCAAGAGACTCAGGTTGGATCCCTGGGTTGGGAAATCTGGAGAAGGGAATGGCAATCCACTCCAGTATTCTTGGAAAATCCCATGGACAGAGGATCCTGGCAAAGAGTCTGGTATGGCTTAGCAATGGACCCAGACACTACCATTTTTATATACATAATAGGGGCCAATGTAGGAAACAATTGAAGGCGTATACAGGCAAGAGAATGTGACTTGAGGACAAAAAGCAAGAGAGAAATTGCAGTATAAGAAATACTTGAGAGATAATCACTGAACATTTCCCTAAATCAATAAAGACTATAGTCCAGGGATTTCTCTGGCAATCCAGCAATTGAGACTCAGCACTTCCACTGTGGGGAGCATGGTTCGCTCCAATGTGGCCAAAAAATAATCAAGTTATTGTGTAGATAACTATAGTCTACAGATCTTACTAGCTCAGTTAACTCTAACTAGAATAAAGACACGTAGTCAAACTGCTGAGAAGAATAAATCATGAAGGAAAACCTACAGATTATAGAGTGGCCAAAACATATTACATACATGGAAACAGCAAAAGGAAGATATCTGGTGACCAAACTCTCCGATGATGATGGCCAAGATCCGCTTGTCATATTCACTCACTAGTCCTCTCCCCTTGAGTGCGGGCAAGGTCTGTAATGTGCTTCTAACCCACAGACCATGAAAAGATGACAGGATACACAGTATATGAATAGGAACGTGTTATTAGCTTGTATGATTAGGTTACATGAGATTTCAACATTTGTACTGTTAGGAGAATTTTTAAGAGGCAGGCATGTTGAGAAGATCACGCATCAGGAAACTGATGGCAGCATTTGGCCAACAGCTGGCACAAACCTGAGGCCCTCTGTCTGACAGCGCACAAGGAATCAAATGCTTTCAACAACCTCAGGAGCTTAGAGGTGGATTTGTTCCCAGCTGAACCTCAGATGATACCTCAATCAGGGCAAACACCTTGATGGCAGTTATGAGAGATGCAAATGCACAGGATCCTAAACTCTGCCTTGACTCCTAACCCACAGAAACTGAGATGAAAAATCTATGTCGTTTCACTGCCATGTGTAAAACAGACAGCTAGCAGGAGCCTGCTGTTATAGCCCAACAAGCTCAGCCCAGGGCACTCTGTGGTGACCTAGATGGGTGGGATGCAGAGGGAGGTCCATGAAGGAGGGAATATGTGTACCATGTAGCTGACTCACTTCATTGTACAGAAAACTAGCACAACCACTGTGAAGCAATTATACCCTGCCACACACAAAAAGGCGATGTTGGTTTAAGCCACCAAATTTACAGTAAGCAACAATGCTATGTAGCAGATTTTTAATACAGATAATACAGATAGCTTGATTCACACTGGAAAAAATGAAGGCAAGAAGACAATGGAATATCATGAAAAGTGCTAAAAGGAAAAAAAAAACTTGTCTACTGAGAATGCTAAAAACACAATTTATCTTTGATATGGAAAAAAATCACACTTTTCAGACAACCTAAAAACTAAGAGAATTATCTTAAATATATCTGCACTACAATAAATCCTAGAAGTTCTTCATACTAAGGGAAAGAACATCAGACACAACACTGTCCCTGAAGGAAGAAATGAAGAGCTTTACAAAGAGAGAATACATGGATAGAAATGAAGATCTTGTTTCACTGTACACATATGCTTGTGTGTGTCTGTATGTGTTTACATATGAATACTGACAAAATGAAGTCAAGAGAATCATAAAACTTATTGTGAGATTCATAACATATGAGAAGTCAAATGATGAGAAGTAGTATATGGAATCAAACTGCTATAACATGCAGAATATTATTTAAGGAAGTGAAGTGAAATGAAGTCGCTCAGTCGTCTCCGACTCTTTGCGACCCCACAGACTGTAGCCTACCATGCTTCTCTGTCCATAGGATTTTCCAGGCAAAAGTACTGGAGTGGGGTGCCATTTCCTTCTCCAGGGGATCTTCCCAACCCAGGGATTGGACCCCGGGTCTCCCCCGTAGTGTAGGCAGACGCTTTACCCTCTGAGCCACCACAGAAGCCCTATTATTTAAGGGTAAACTATGATAACTTGAAGAAGCTGAAGTTGAACGGTCCTATGAAGACCTACAAGACATTTTAGAACTAACACCCAAAAAGATGTCCTTTTCATTATAGAGGACTGGAATGCAAAAGTAGGAAGTCAAAAAACACCTGGATTAACATGCAAATTTAGCCTTAGAATGCGGAATGAAGCAGGGCAAAGACTAATAGAGTTTTGCCAAGAAAACGCACTGGTCAGAGCAAATACCCTCTTCCAACATCACAAGAGAAGACTCTACACATGGACATCACCAGATGGTCAACACCAAAATCAGAGTGATTATATTCTTTGCAGCCAAAGATGGAGAAGCTCTATACAGTCAGTAAAAACAAAAATGGGAGCTGACTGTGGCTCAGATCATGAACTCCTTATTGCCAAATTCAGACTTAAATTGAAGAAAGTAGGGAAAACCGCTAGACCATTCAGGTATGGCCTAAATCAAATCCCTTATGATTATACAGTGGAAGTGGGAAATAGATTTAAGGGACTAGATCTGATAGAGTGCCTAATGACTATGGACGGAGGTTCCTGACATTGTACGGGAGACAGGGATCAAGACCATACCAATGGAAAAGAAATACAAAAAGCAAAATGGCTGTCTGGGGAGGCCTTACAAATAGCTGTGAAAAGAAGAGAGGTGAAAAGCAAAGGAGAAAAAAAAAGATATAAGCATGTAAATGCAGAGTTCCAAAGAATAGCAAGGAGAGATAAGAAAGCCTTCCTCAGTGATCAGTGCAAAAAAATCGAGGGAAACAACAGAATGGGCAAGACTAGAGATCTCTTCAAGAAAATTAGAGATACCAAGGGAACATTTCATGCAATGATGGGCTCAATAGAAAATAGAAATGGTATGGAGCTAACAGAAGCAGAAGATATTAAGAAGAGGTGGCAAGAATACACAGAAGAACTATACAAAAAAGATCTTTACTACCAAGATAATCATGATGGTGTGATCACTCACCTAGAGCCAGACATCCTGGAATGTGAAGTCAAATGGGCCTTTGAAAGCATCACTATAAACAAAGCTAGTGGAGGCAATGGAATTCCAGTTGAACTATTTCAAATCCTGAAAGATGATGCTGTGAAAGTGCTGCACTCAATATGCCAGCAAATTTGGAAAACTCAGCAGGGGCCACAGGACTGGAAAAGGTCAGTTTTCATTCCAATTCCAAAGAAAGGCATTGCCAAAGAATGCTCAAACTATCACACAATTGTACTCATCTCACACTTCTAGTAAAGTAATGCTCAAAATTCTCCAAGCCAGGCTTCAACAATATGTGAACTGTGAACTTCAAACGCAATAGGAACCAGAGATCCAATTGCCAACATCTGCTGGATCATGGAAAAAGCAAGAGAGTTCCAGAAAAACATCTATTTCTGCTTTATAGACTATGCCAAAGCCTTTGACTGTGTGGATCACAATAAACTGTGGAAAAGTCTTCAAGAGATGGGAATACCAGACCACCTGACCTGCCTCTTGAGAAACCTATATGCAGGTCAGGAAGCAATAGTTAGAACTGGACATGGAACAACAGACTGGTTCCAAGTAGGAAAAGGAGTACATCAAGGCTGTATATTGTCACCCTGCTTATTTGACTTTATGCTCAGTACATCATGAGAAACATTGGGCTGAAAGAAGCACAAGCTGGAATCAAGATTGCTGGGAGAAATATCAATAACCTCAGATATGCATATGAAACCACCCTTATGGCAGAAAGTGAAGAGGAACTAAAAAGCCTCTTGATGAAAGTGAAAGTGGAGAGTGAAAAAGTTGGCTTAAAGCTCAACATTCAGAAAACGAAGAACATGGCATCTGGTCCCATCACGTCATGGGAAATAGATGGGGAAACTGTGGAAACAGTTAGACTTCATTTTTCTGGGCTCCAAAAGCACTGCAGATGGTGACTATAGCCAAGAAATTAAACAATGCTTACTCTTTGAAAGGAAAGTTGTGACCAACCTAGATAGCATATTCAAAAGCAGAGACATTACTTTGCCAACAAAGTTCGTCTAGTCAAGGCTATGGTTTTTCCAGTGGTCATGTATGGATGTGAGAGTTGGACTGTGAAGAAAGCTGGGCACCGAAGAACTGATGCTTTTGAACTGTGGTGTTGGAGAAGCTTGAGAGTCCCTTGGACTGCAAGGAAGTCCAACCAGTCCTTTCTGAAGGAGATCATTGGGTGTTCATTGGAAGGACTGATGCTAAAGCTGAAACCCCAGTCCTTTGGCCACCTCATGCTAAGAGTTGACTCACTGGAAAAGACCCTGATGCTGGGAGGGATTAGGGCCAGGAGGAGAAGGGAATGACAGAGGATGAGATGGCTAGATCATATCATCAACTCAATGGACACGAGTGTGAGTAGACTCCAGGAGTTGGTGATGGACAGGAGGCCTGGCATGCTGTGATTCATGGGGTTGCAAAGATTTGGATACGACTGAGCAACTGAACTGAACCGATGATAACTTGAAGAGGTTTACTGTAACCTGTACAATTTATTAGCAGGTTTTATTTATGTCTTGAAATTTTTTTCCTTTTAATTGTTTGAAGTTGTCTGTGATTCAGTACATTCAATTACAGAACAAAATTCTATGTTATTTGTTCTAAGAATAATGAAAGAGGAGGATTCCTGCAATGGAATATAGAATAACTCTAGTTTCTTCAAGAATTATGATTTTTGTAACGTTCTGTTTACAGGTGTCCTAAAATATTCTTGTGATAGAGAAGAACTGAACAGAAGATTTCCAATGCTACGTAAGATAAATCCATGGAGACAGAAAATAGATTGGTAGCTGACTAACAGGGACTAGGATGAATGTATAGGGATTAACTCTAAATGGGTATGAGCAATCTTATTAGGATAATAAAAATATCCTAAAACTGGACTATGGTGATGACTGTACAACTTAGTAAAAAAAAAAAAAAATCACAGAAGTGTACACTTTAACTGGGGTAATTTTATGGTATTTAAACTATACCTAAATAAAATATAAAAATTATTTCAAACTATGTTTGAGTAGTGCATTAACCAGCATTTCTGTAAATTAGGAACTTTTTTCTCACACATCCAGATGTTGACGCAAATGAGGGGAAAAAAAACAACAACAGTTAATATCATAAAAACACATAATACTTTTGACTGTTAAGAGATTAACACATTTTGACAGTTAAATTAAAATAGATACTTACAGAAAGTTAAATATGAAATAGCAACTTTCTAACTGAAAGCAAAGAGTGGGGGAAAAACTAATCCTAATTCAAAATTTAGAATGTTCTCCAAGGTATATAATGGACAGGTGCTTATCAATAATGTTTTCACATACTGTTTTTTTCCTTCTCAAGTTAGAGGCACCATGTTTCTCAATTTGAGAGAAGCAAAATGATGTGAAATGACTGCATTTTCCCCTTAACTGTACATACTTAGCATTTCAATTCAATTACTACTACTACTAAGTCGCTTGAGTCGTGTCCGACTCTGTGCGACCCCATAGATGGCAGCCCACCAGGCTTCCCCGTCCCTGGGATTCTCCAGGCAAGAACACTGGAGTGGGTTGCCATTTCCTTCTCCAATGCATGAAAGTGAAAAGTTAAAGTGAAATCACTCAGTTGTGTCCAACTTTGGCTAATCAGTTTCTCAACTTCAGTAGTATCTGGGGGTAGTTTAGTCTTAATTACTCTTTGTTGTGGGGGGCTGTCTTATGGAGTAGGTTTGGCAGCATTCCTGGATTTTATCCACTAAATAACAATAAGGATGTATCCAGAAAGATAATCTTAATTAAAAAAATTTTAAATTACAGTATTTATATGGCTTGTAGGTGTTGAATAACATAACACTTTTAAGACGAGGTTTGCACTGGGGAGGCAAGGAGGGAAATGAGATAGATCCCCAAGGAGTTACAGGGACGCTTCTACTTTAGTAGTAAGGTTACAATATAGGTTAAAATAGAACTGCCATATGACCCAGAAATCCCACTGCTTGGCATACACACCAAGGAAACCAGAATCGTAGCACTGTTTATAATAGCCAGGACATGGAAGCAACGTAATGCTCAAAATTCTCCAAGCCAGGCTTCAGCAATACGTGAACTGTGAACTCCTGATGTTCAAGCTGGTTTTAGAAAAGGCAGAGGAACCAGAGATCAAATTGCTAACATTGCTGGATCATCAAAAAAGCAAGAGCATTCCAGAAAAACATCTACTTCTGCTTTATTGACTATGCCAAAGCCTTTGACTGTGTGGATCACAATAAACTGTGGAAAATTGTAAAAGAGATGGAAATACCAGACCACCTGACCAGCCTCTTGAGAAATCTGTATGCAGGTCAGGAAGCAACAGTTAAAACTGGACATGGAACAACAGACTGGTTCCAAATAGGAAAAGGAGTACGTCAAGGCTGTACATTGTCACCCTGCTTATTTAACTTATATGCAGAGTACATCATGAGAAACGCTGGACTGGAAGAAACACAAGCTGGAACAAGATTGCTGGGAGAAATATCAATAACCTCATATGCAGATGATACCACCCTGATGGCAGAAAGTAAAGAGGAACTCAAAAGCCTCTTGATGAACGTGAAAGAGGAAAGCGAAAAAGTTAGCTTAAAGCTCAACATTCAGAAAACAAAGATCATGGCATCCGGTCCCATCACTTCATGGGAAACAGATGGGGAAACAATGGAAACGGTATCAGACTTTATTTTGGGGGGCTCCAAAATCACTGCAGATGGTGACTATAGCCATGAAATTAAAAGACGCTTAGTTCTTGGAAGAACAGTTATGACCAACCTAGATAGTATATTCAAAAGCAGAAACATTACTTTGCCGACTTAGGTCCGTCTAGTCAAGGCTATGGTTTTTCCTGTGGTCATGTATGGATGGGAGAGTTGGACTGTGAAGAAGGCTGAGCACCAAAGAATGGATGCTTTTGAACTGTGGTGTTGGAGAAGACTCTTGAGAGTCCCTTGGACTGCAAGGAGATCCAACCAGTCCATTCTGAAGGAGATCAGCCCTGGGATTTCTTTGGAAGGACTGATGCTAAAGCTGAAACTCCAGTACTTTGGCCACCTGGTGTGAAGAGTTGACTCATTGGAAAAGACTCTGATGCTGGGAAGGATTAGGGGCAGGAGGAGAAGGGGACGGCAGAGGATGAGATGGCTGGATGGCATCACGGACTCAATGAAAGTGAGTCTGAGTTAACTCCAGAAGATGGTGATTGACAGGGGGCCTGGCGTGCTGTGATTCATGGGGTCGAGAAGAGTCGGACACGACTGACTACTGAACTGAACTGAACTGGAAGCAACCTAGATTTCCATCAGCAGATGAATGGATAAGAAAGCAGTGGTACATATACACAATGGAGTATTACTCAGCCATTAAAAAGAATACATTTGAATCAGTTCTAATGAGGTCGATGAAACTGGAACCTATTATATAGAGTGAGGTAAGTCAGAAAAAAAAACCACCAATACAGTATACTAACACATATATATGGAATTTAGAAAGATGGTAACAATAACCCTGTATGCAAGACAGCAAAAGCGACACAGATATATAGAAGAGTCTTTTGGACTCTGTGGGAGAGGGAGAGGGTGGGATGATTTGGGAGAATGGCAGTGAAACATGTATAATATAAATGAAACAAATCACCAGTCCAGGTTCGATGCATGATACAGCATGCTTGGGTTTGGTAAACTCGATGACCCAGAGGGATGGTACAGGGAGGGAGGAGGGAGGGGGGTTCAGGATGGGGAACACGTGTACGCCTATGGTGGATTCATGTTGATGTATGGCAAAACCAATACAATATTGTAAAGTAATTAGTCTCCAATTAAAATAAAGAAATATTATAAAAACCTAAAACAAATAAAATACAAACGTTTATAAACTGAGTGGTGGAGACTTTTTGTCTAAATTAAACTCATGTAATTTTGCATACATTTGACCATTTATTATCTATCTAATCATCCATCCATCCTTCCATCTCTCTGTTTGTGTAAATTAGCATATGATGATTAATAATGACTAATAAACTGAGCATTGACTTCAATAGAGTCCTGGAAGATCTTGAGGGTATTTCTATTTTTATCTTTATAGAATCAGGAAGAGGAGTAGTCACAAAGTAAAACTGAAACCCTCCAAACTGTAAGACTCTTATGTCTAACACTGTTGCTATTTCACTTGCATCTCAACATGAAAAGCCATCCATCATTCACAACAAAACCACAATAGGGGACTGTTTAAAAACGCATGCTTAAAACATAGCCCATTTAAAAGACTGGGGACTAATTATTCTTACTGTTGACACAGAATTATGTGTCAGTCAAAGGACAAACAAATAATTACCTTCAATTTCTGAAAAGGGGCAGAAATTCTTACCAGATATTGTGATAATCTATTGTGTTTGTTATTATATAGTTCAGTGTTACAGAAATTGAAACACCTAGGTTATCAAATCATGTCCCTTCCAACAAAAATAACTCCAAATGGTAAAATACTGATAAAAAGAGTTCTGTTGGTTGTTATTTCTGCTTCCAGAAATTAGCACAATAAAGGGCTTACATTAAAATTGAGATAATAGAATCCCAGGTTTTTCTCCTTTTAATTTTACAGTTCAAAGACCCCTTAGAGGTTGTTTAGCTCTTATTTCACAGATGTGGAAAATGAGATTCAGAAAGTTCAAGTTATTTCCATCTCCAAAGTCACCTTGTTAGTCACATAGCTAAGTCTAGAACTCATATCTTCATCCTTCTATGTTCTTTCCACACTGCCAAAGTGAATCCCTGACATATTATCTATTTTATAAAGGAATATTTTATAACGCAACATAATGGCTTAATCAGTAACTACATGGCTAATGTGCATTTCAGAACACATTAAGAAAATTAATGTCATTATTAGAAGAAAAGGCCTTTATTGCAGTTTAAGCTTTCATTTTTTCCCCCAATTACTGCATAATACTAGTTCTTAACGGGGAAAAAAATCAAGTGCAGCCAGCCACACGTAACCAATGCAAAGTCCATGACACTATCAATATGAAAACCTCAAAGTCACAAAACTAGATCATCTCTACATTAGTCAATTCCCTGAAAATCAAGGATGTCAATCATTGGGAAGGATCAGTTAACCTACTCCCCCACAAGAACTCTGATTTAATGTTCCCAACATCTGTTGTCAACAAAGGAAAATAAAGGGAACGGAGATTCAATTTGTATCCTAGTTTAAGGCATTCAAGACAAACATGAGGATAAACACTTTCTCTGATGGCATTTTTCTGTTTGCTTTTATCTGGTGTTTCATTTAGCTCAACAAATTTCACTTTCTTCATCTCATCCTCTGAGCCTCAGAATTCCAGAGCTTTTACAAAGAGCTACCTGGATGAATCTTGCAAAGGACAAGAAAGCTAGCACTGTTTTGACACACTAATGCAAAAAGTTGGTTCAGCACACAGTGATATGACTAAACAACTACCTTGAATTCTGCCCTCAGTGGATATGTGTATATCCCCACTGTTACAGAAAAAGATCATGAATTGGTTTCTTTTTCATGTTGGCTTGATAATACTGAGGGGAAAGCACCGAAATGGGAGCAGATCGCCTTGGGTATGTGTCCTAAATAAAGATTATTTACCTCTCTGGCACACATTTGTCAAAGAATAAGGATAACAATACCAGTTATACTCAGGATTATATTTAGCTGTCATTGACATAAATACAGAAACTAGCAAAGGTTAAGCAAGACTGAAGTTTATTCCCTTCTATATAAAACTCTGAGAAAGTAGACCATAATTGACATGGTGGTTAACTGCATCAAGGAACCAGAATCTTTCTATCCTGTTGTTGTATCCTTCATAACTTCTATCTCCTAATTCAGGGAAGTAGCATTTTGACGTAGGGACAAGGAGGAAGGAAGACACAGAGATGGAAAGGTAAAGAGTACACAGATATTGACTCTAGAAAAAGCAGATGTATAGCACAAAGGACTTAGGTCCCATTGGCCAGAATTATATCCCTCCTGAATCTCTTGCTCTGGAGGAAGTCAGCATCATGCCATGTGAAAGAACTGTAAAAAAGCCAAGCAGTGGGAAACTGAGTCCTTTTGACCAAGAGTCAGCAAGAAGCTGAGGTCTCCTGTCAGTTACCTTACAACTGAGTTATCTTGCAAATGGATCCTCCAGCCTAGGTCAAGTTTCTGAACAATTTCAGACTAAGCGAATAGCTTGATTGCAAACTCTTATGAGATCTAGAGCCAAAAACACTCAGCTAAATTGCTTCTGCATTTCTGATTCTTCAAAACTGCAGAACAAATATGTGACAATGCTTTTTAAATTTTTAATTGTGGTAAAATACTTGTAATATAACACTTACCATCTCAATCATTTTTAAGCATATGGTTCAGGAGAGTTAAGTATCAGGTTGGCCCAAAAGTTTATTCAGGTTTTTTCCACTATAGCTTACAGAAAAACCCAAACAAACTTTTTGACCAATCCAATAGATTTAACACTGTTGAAAACTCATTTATGCAATTATCTGTTCAGGACAGAAGTGTAAGATGGCTTTGCAGCCAAATTTAAAGTGTTATTATTATTATTTTCTGTTCAAGGGGCAAACTTCTTGTCCATAAACACAGTTCCACAAAGATCACCCATGTCTTCTCATATAATGCCATATGACTTCTTTCAGGTTGAATATTCTTGGTTGTTTGCTTCTTTCTATTTGCCCTTTTTGCAATTAAAAGCTAGTGAGCAAATTTTCAAGTCCAGCCAAATAAATCATAAAACAAACTGATTTTTTCCTTCATTCTTATGTGATTAAACTTGATGCTAAAAGAGTCTGCGAGACTTTAGCAAAAGGAGTAAGAAAGAACGGGTGAAACAGGAAAGCTTCATCTCAACTTCCAAACAACTCAAGTGAGACAAACCTTAGCCATAGATACTAAACCAACAAGATTCATTTGCCTTCAATTATTCTTTTAAGAATTTTAACTGTGCATTCTCCATATGTCTTCCTGCCACAGTTCTCCACTCAGGAAATATTTTCTTATTTTTCATTGCTGCCCATAGATTTTTAAGTCCTTTGCTGCCTAAACGTATCTATCCACAACTTCTCAGAGGGCAGTTGTCTCTGTAAAGCATAAGAATCTGGTATTTATTAGTTGTAATTGCTTGTTCACCCCAGACGACCAATGGAAGAACTTCTCCCTGGAGCTACCTTGCAATGCCATCTATGGGTTTAAATTAGGAGAAAAGGAAAAACACAAAGAACTCTGGTGGACTGCAAAGCTTAGAGAACCAATTCTGATGTGAGGGGTAGGAAGAGGCAATTATCTAGGAAATCACTTCATTGTTCTTATATGAAGGTCAATCAATCTACTTCTACTTTGTTTTTAACCTTAGCTGTATGATAAATTAGCACTTTTCTGTATTTTCTAGCTACCTCCTAGTTATAGTCTCTGCCATAGCAAGGAGAGTCAAAAGAAGTAATTACTAAAATGTTTGTCATATCTCCCCATCAGCCATACTATTTTAAATATTTTAATATTAATTTAGATGATTCACACTTTAAAACCTTATATAATGTATTTCTATCTATGCTAATGAGAGAGGGAAATCATACTTTTTCAGTTCACAGTGTTGGGAACTGTAGGATTTATATAGTTGTGGAAGCATTCCAATTCTGACACAAAGCAGAAGCAGACATAGCTGCAATAAGGCTCACATGAAGGAAACATTGAAAAACGTTTAAATATGAAGAGTGAGGTCAAAATTTTTCTTAAATAAATAATATTGTCTAGATCATACATGCATACTCCTTAAGATAACTTTTTAAGAACCTATACTGGATGTGTTAAAAATAATCAAAATATCCAGATGACATTATCCTTAGAGCCAAGGCATATGTCTATCAGAAATTGGGTGAGACAATACCTAAAACAGCTACAAATACCTGCGTTGACCCATTCACATATTACTGAGGAAATTTATCAGTTATCAAGAGAAAAAGAAAATAAAAATATACTAGAAAAATGAATGGAGAAGGCGATGGCACCCCACGAGTACTCTTGACTGGAAAATCCCATGGACAGAGGAGCCTGGTGGGCTGCCATCCATGGGGTCACACTGAGTCAGACACGACTGAAGTGACTTAGCAGCAGTAGCAGGGAAATGAAACCACAAGAAACTAGATTGCATTACATAATCCCCAGAATCACACACTTGTCTACTGAATAAATCAGATGTATTATTACCAGCACTCTTCCTAAGGGCCAGAATCTAGGCTATCAAGAAAATCTTTTTCTTCTTAGCATTTATTTATTTGGCTGTATAAAGCCTTATGGCGCAAGGGGTCCAGAATATGAGGCTCAGAAGCTGTGGTGCACGCACTTAGTTGCCCTGCTGCCTGTGGAATCCAAGTTTCCCAACCAGGGATCAAACCCCTATCCCCTGCACTGCAAGGTGGATTCTTAACCACTGGACCACTAGGGACGTCCCTATTCTGAGAATCTTTAGGTCAAAATGATCAAGGCACTGGGATTCTTGGTAGCTCCTGAGCACTGGGAAGGAATCTAACTGAGCCTCACCTTCTGACCACACAATACCTCTTTTCCCATGCCTCTTTCGTGATGCCTCTGTCCTGGGCCTTCCTTGTTAAACTTGTGAGGCATAGAGGGATTTAGAATCCTTCTGGGTACTCATGCATATGCAAATTTGAAATGCAGGTAAGTACACACACATGGGTTGAACTTTTTGACCAATGGGAGACAGAATCCAATGGATCTAGCACAAAAGTCCTCCTTCTTTTGTTCTTTCCAAACTCTCTCCCTCCTGGCCCTACTATAGACACACTAACATGGATGCTACCGATAGGCAGCTTACCAGGCTGCTCAGAGGCATGATCCCAGGGATGAAGCTCTCCATGATTCTTGGCAGTGGCCGTCTTCACACTAACTCTTCTGCCCTGCTTTCCTCTCATTATCCCCCACGCTGGCTCTCTCCAATTATACTCCCTTTATTTATCTTTTTTTAATTTTTTAAAAATTTATTTATTTATTTATTTATTTTAAATTACAATACTGTATTTGTTTTGCCATACATTGACACGAATCAGCCATAGGTGAACACAATCTCCCAATGCCGAAGCCCCTCCCACCTCCCACCTCCCACCCCACATCCTCTACTTGAATCATCCTGTGCATCAGCCCCATGCATCCTGCATCCTACATTGAACTAACTAAAAGCATGTTAGTCCTCTTCCCCCTCTTCCACAATCTTTGTTTTTTTCTAGAACTCAGATAAAAACACATGGCCAAATGCTGCAAGTGGCTGTGAGGTACAAATTTACACTATGAATTGAGAGAAAATATCACGGAGAAATTGACAAAACCTGGTATCAAACCGTGAAAACTTCTATTGATCTGACTGAAATAAGAAGCCGTTTCTACAGAAACACTTTCATAGCCAAAAACTCACGGGACTTCCAGAAAGGATAAAACTCTCAGGAGCTGTGAGCACAAAGAAAACTAATTACAAACCGCATGAATAAATGAATTTTCATAAGTGATAGGAAATAATGCGAACATTCAGGAAAAGTACTTAAAATAATAGAGTACCTTGAATAAAACTATTTTAAAATATTTAGCATAATTAGAGACATAAAATAAGAGAAAGAAAACAAAATCAAGGAACCAAATACTATTAACCAGGACAGGTACATTTTTACAGAGGAATGAAATAAAATTTCCATAAATGTAATATAGAGTAATTGGCAATAAAAGCTCAGTGTGTAGGCTAAAGAACAGATTACACAAAACTAAAGAAAGATTTACTACACTGAATTCGGTGTCTCAAGACAGTAAAATGGTGCACAGGAAATAAAAACATGGATACCATTTAAAAAGTGGTTATTTTCCCATAACTGAAAAAGACACATGCACCCTACTTTTCATCGCAGCACTATTTACAATAGCTAGGCTATGGAAGCAACCTGTGACAGATGCCCAGTGACGAATGAATGGATAAAGAAACGTGATATATATATACACAGAGGAATATTAGCAATTTAAAGGAATGCATTTGACTCAGTTGTCTCTTTATACGGAACGGTGGATGAACCCAGAGCCTGTTCTACAGACTGAAATAAGTCAGAAAGAGAAAGACAAATATCGTATATTAACCCATGTATATGGAATCTAGAAATATGGTACCAACGAACTTATTTGCAGAGTAGCAATATAGACAGAGACATGGCAAACAGACTTGTGAACACAGAGGGGGAAGGAGAGGGTAGGATGAATTGCAGGAGCACCATTGAAACATATACATTGCCATATGTAAAATTAGATTGCTAGTGGAAATCTACTGTATGATGCAGGGTGCCAACATCTGGTGCTCTATGATAATCTAGAGGGTGGGATGGGGTGGGAAGTGGAAGGGAGGTTCAGGAGGAAGGGGACATACGTATACCTATGGCTGATTCACACTGACATCCGGCAGAAGCCAACACAATGTTGTAAAGCAATCACTCTCCAATTAACAACAAATAATTTTTTAAGTGGTTATTTTCCAAGGGCAACAATCTAAGGCCCACTGTATATATATTAGGAATTTCAAAAGAGAAATAAAAAGAGATTGTGAGCACAATGCTTGTTGTGCCAATGACTGAAAAACTTTCCACAATTATATCACTGGCACTGCAAAATTATTTGGCTACCTTTCTGAGTTCAAAAATAATGTCATTTGAAAGACTAAATTTGTCTTACCATTTTTAACAGGCTTTTTTTCTGGCATTTATACTTAAAACTGCTAGATGTATATTTCTCTGTCTATGGTGCTTTTTAATTCACAAGGCATGGCTTTCAGTTAATAGCCAGATATTTTAACCCCAGGTTTTTGTTTTCAACTGCCCAGCAAACAACAATCCTTAACAGATGTGGAATCACTCAGACCTACTGACATTTGACCTACAAAAGTGCATTTTACAGGTATGTTGTCTTCATACAGAATGAATTGCTTCCCACAGATACCTCTGCAAAATGAGCAGAATCCAAGAATTTAATCATAGTTCCACTGCACTTAGAGAGGTATTAAAATATTTTGACAAAATTGAATATTTTAAAAGTACTTTATTGTTACATATTTCACCCTAGGTGTGATTTTCTTTTAATTGTATTTATCCTGCTTGGGATTTTTCTGATATATTTTTTCTCCAAGGGTCAATATTTTCAACAGTTTTGGGACTCTTGGGGGCATTTCTTCATTTCCTTTCCCCTCTTTCTCCTCTCTCAGGCTAGAATTCCAATTACAGGATGCTAGATAACATTATACTCTTCCACACAGTATTATTCATTTATTGTCTCCAAATGTCTGTTCTGTTCCACAGGCTGGATAATTTCTATTGACTTACTTTTAATTCAGCACTAAATATTTCTTTTTCTAAAGATAATTTCCAGGTCATTCCTAAGATGTCCTATCTATTGACACACTGTACACATCTGTTTATGCAAGTCCTTGAACATATCTGTAATATGTTTTAAAATCCACATCTGATCATTTCAACAGCTGGGTCATTTCATGGCCTATTTATATTGAACATGCTTTCTGATAATGCATGAAACTTCCTTTCTTCTTTACATGTCTTGAATAACAACATTTTTACACTGAAAATTGTGAGTGACATCATAGGGTGTCTGGATTATGCTGCTTTTCTTCAGAGGACATTGACTTTCGATCTCCCTGTCAGAGCAAAGTCACTGGCAGATGGTCGCAGTTCTGCTTTTGTTCATGTTGCTCTATTGCTTTTATTCTCGGAGTTTACTCAGTGATTTGGTCTTTATTGATTAAAGTGTATTCTTTCTGGGGTCCTAATTGATGTCTGGGGTGCCCAGCCAGCAAGAATTCCCCATGGCGGCTGGGATGGAACTCCTGTGGCCCCCAGCCCACACTTCCCCACCCTAACCTCACTGCTCCACCCTCCGTTCCACAGCAGACATTCTCCGCCAGATCTTGTATCTACTAGGCTGGCACTTGGTCAGCGACCCTCAGAGAACTCATCCAACATCTGAGCCCTGCTTCTATGCACAGCTTCTTCCAGTCAACTTCCCTTCCTTTCACAGTCCAGCTGCCTCGGCACCCTAGAATTTCTCAATTCAGCCAGAGCTCCATGCTGTTCTGGGATCTGGCCCACTACCCAGCATTCTGGACAGTGCCCTTGGGCATTAAGTTCAGGAACACGGAGGGATCATCTCACAGGGATCACTGTCTCAATACTGCCTGTGGTCTAATGTTGGAACAAAACTGTCTCATATACCTTGTGCATTTTATAGTTGCTTGTGGCAAGAGTGTAAGTTGGAAACCAGTTACCCAAACATGGCCAGAAGTGAAGTTTCTATACCACTGTGTTTAAGAATAAAAATGAACAACAAAAGCAAAAATTAAAAACATATTAAATATTCATTAATAGATAACTGCTTAAATTAGGTGGCATATTTATCTTGATACTCCTTTTACCTTTAACAAGTAAGAAAGTAAAGTCACTCAGTCGTGTCTGACTCTTTGTGACCCCATGGATTGTAGCCTACCAGGCTCCTCTGTTCATGGGATTTTCCAGGCAAGAGTACTGTAGTGGGCTGCTATTTCCTTCTCCAGGGGATCTTCCCAACCCAGGGATCAAACCCAAGTCTCCAGCATTGCAGACAGGCACTTTACCGTCTGAGCCACCAAGGTAGCCCTTTTATAATAATGACATGGAAAGATAATCTAAGACACATAGTTAATTTTTTTTTTAAGTGCTCACAAAACTACTATTCTGTAATATGTGTTCATGCACATGCACAGGTATGCAAAATGTAGAAAATAAACTGCAAGGATCAACGTCAAACTGCAAGCGGCCCGTCACTTTGGAGAGTATGACCGGAAGCAGCAGTGTACATGTGCTCTGTGCTTGAGTCTGCATACATTTGTGATAGCTGGCTCATTCACAAGGTGAAAATGCAGTAGTACATTTTAAAAACAGTCATTAAGAGAACTTCATCCTGGTAAAATTGCTTGGGACTCACTGTCAACACGTCTAACTCTTGTTTTGTGAAATACCTGCTGTAACTTAAAGTTGAAGGCATCTGCTGTAAGCAAAGTGGGAACTGGACAAATTCACAAAAAATATGATCATTCTGCCGGCACCGCCTTGTTGCCTTTTAGTCTTGACACCAGTCTGTGCAGTGGTGCCCTGCCCGTCTCTGTGTTTTCAAGAGCTGCGGGTCTGAATGCTTCTTCCTTCCTATCATTGGAAACCGACATGAAGGATCCACCCTCTCAGGAGTATCTGACATGCCAATTTAAAGGGGAGGGTTGGAGCGGTAAACACTTGACGCATTTATTTCTTTTCAAATGGTGAGACTCAGACTCTCCCCCAGGCCCAGGTTTTGAATATTTGAAAACTACATTGATGTCTTTCAACATCTTGACAGGCATGAGGACTCGGAACATACCAGAAATATGTCGAACGGCATCAGTTCCTCTGTCTCTGAGAATGATGGACACTATCTTTCAGGATCAGTTCCCAGAGTGATTTGCTCAAATCCAGCTAGTTCAAATAAGAATGCTTTTCCTTAGACTTCAGAAATGAATGGGAACTGGGGATGACACACAGGTCAGCTAATCATTTCTCCTCCTTTCACCTTTCTCCTCATCACTACCATTTCCTATAAAATCAGTAATTAAGAGTTCCCCTAGCTAGACTACGGGAAATATATAATACAGACATGGGTAAAATTCTCTATCGAAAATGTGTTCTAGATATTTCAACTTCTCTTAACTTTATAAATGTACTATCAATTCGACAATCCGAAATAAATCTCCTTGTCAGAATTCCTGGACTCTGAAGAGAGATTTCTTTAATCTCAGTCCTAGCACTAGTCATCATTAGCTGTGCAATGCTGGTTGAGCTCTTTAACTTCTCTGTGCTTGTTTCTCATCAGTAAAACAGGGACCATAATGATATAGCTGTTTGACAATTACGTAATCTGTGGTTAAAAGTCCGTAGGACATCCTGAAGACGTCACATGTTTCCATTATTATCACTACCAACACCACTGCCTTGATAGTCATCGTGATTAATACAATATCATCTCTTGAATGCTTATTTTACCCTCTCTTGTAAACCAATAATGGTCTTCCACGGATTTCTGTTTAAGGATTTTACTTTCTCCAAGCTGTGCTAAACCAATAGTAACTGAAACATGAATATTTCTGACACAGGAATTATGGCTGTAATCTTAAAAGAATGAGCCCCAAACTCAAAGCAAGCACTCAGTGCATTTTAACTGAGCTCACTCCTAGTTGTATGGATTCATTACACAGTAACTAACCAATTCTGTAGATGACATAGTGGGTGTTCATCAAGTACATATTCAACGAATAATGATTTTATAAGAACAGAATATATATACATGTGAGTGTATATATACATATATATCACTTCCATTTGATATTATTGAGGTACTAAGATTCTCTGAACAGACTGAGAACCTCTGTCTGTCTATTTGTCTGTATTTCTGATTTCCTCTCTCTCCCTCAATATATTTACACAAAAAAACATTTCCCACTACAACTGGGTCAGTAAGCAGGGTTTTGAGGAGACCATCCTGTTCTCCAGAAAGCATTCTTCACTGGGAGAGAGAGCTTCAATTTCTAGCACCAAGAAAGAAGTGAAAATCAGATGCCCAGATATATCTCACTAGACCTAGTCTACTCATACACCCCAAGTGGTAGAACTAACAACTTCACATAAACATTTTCCTCTGCTACTTTTTGTGACATTTTTTCTGACAGATATCCATTTTAAGCTGATTCCATTAATTCAGAATAAAAAAAAGCATATGAGCATGAGCTAACGTGACTTTGTCTGGCCCGCACAATCACTGTCCAAGGGTAATACATAAAGACATGAATTAAAAAGAATGTTGCTCAACAGAGGAATGGGGAAAGAAGATGTGCTCTATATATATATATATATATATATATATATATATAAGGGAATATTACTCAGCTATTAAAAAGAATGAAATAATGCCATTTGCAGCAACATGATAGACCTAGAGATTGTCATACTAAGTGAAGTAAGTCAGAGAGAAGGAGAAATATCACATGACGTCCTTCATATGCAGAACCTAATAAATTATACAGGTGAACTTCTTTATAAAACAGAAACAGACTTTTAGAAAATGAACCTATGGTTGCCAGGGGGATGAATAGGGGAAGGGATAATTAGGGACTCTGGGATTGACATATTGCCATATTTAAATTGATAATCAATAAAGGTCCTGCTGTACAGCACAGGGAAATCTACTCAATGTCATGTGGCAGCCTGATGGGAGGGAAGTTTAGGGGAGAATGTATATCTGTATATGTATGGCTCAGCCCCTTTGCTGCCCATCTGAAACTAGCACCAGGGTTTCCCCGGTGGCTCAGACAGTAAAGAATCTACCTGCAATTTAAGAGATGTGGGTTTGATCCCCCTGCTGGGAAGATCCCCTGGAAAAGCAAATAGCTACCCACCCCAGTAATCTTGCCTGGAGAAACCCATGGACAGAGCACCCTGGAGGGCTATCGTCCATCGGGTTGCAAAGAGTTGGACACAACTGAGCAACTAACATTGAAACTATCACAACATTTTTAATCAGCTATACTCCTATATAAAAGAAAAGTTCTTTTAAAAAGAAAAAGAATAAAGTATAATAAATAGAAAAAAAGAGAATGTTGCTATAGGGAAAGCTAAGGAAAATGTACTACAGGCTGAGACAAGAATTTGGTTGATGTATTTAAGGAATAAGAACCTAGTGTAGCTAAAGAGGAAAGAATGAGGGCGAGGGGGGGGGATGGGCTGAAATTAGGCTGAAAAAGCAACCACAGGCCAGATTACATGGGGTTGTTGAACATTCTGTCAGACATTTGGATTTTACTCTGAATGAGTTGGAAAGCCATTGAAGGGGTCCCAGTTAAGGTCAGACATTAACGTTTCTGCTTTATTTTGTATGCAAAACAGCCTGAAGTGACCTGAGAATAGAAGAAAGATCAGAGGCTGCGGAGGGTGCCCCCTCTTCCAGTTCCCTCTTTTATGGCTATCAATGCCCATCATACTCCCTCATCTTTGTAAGACTGACTGTGAAGTAGGGACATCGTCAGATTGGTTTTTTACCCACTGCAGTGCTTATCATATTTTCTGACTTCTCAAATTATTTCTTCAAGGAGTAACAGTTATGAGAACAACTGAATTCCCTTAGTTTTTAGTGTATTTAATGAGGCAAATTCTAATCATTGACAAATTTTCCATCATTTGGAATATAAAGTCTTCCACATTAAAGATATGGCATAATCAAAAGACTTGGCAAAGCAATATAGATTTCTGCAATGCTTTACAGTAGTATAAAGAGGAATATTTATTAAATGGCCCCTTGAATACATGGCTCTGTAGAAAAATACTCTTTCATTATCCATGTTGGCACCCTTTCATAATTAACATCAGACTAACAGGATTTTGTAAAGCTTCCAGTTAACTAAATTTGCATATTTGACATGCATATGCTTTGTAAAATCTGCATAGTATTTAAATCATTACATAATCTTGCTCAATAAAGATGAGTGACAAAAAACACAAGGTAACCTCTCCACGTTCTTCCCTTTGCTCAAAATGTATTTCATTCTTTCGTAAAAAGAAAGAGACTCAGCTTCATCGATCATTTCCAAATTGATATGCATAACTAGATCTTACCTCCTGCTTGTAAATCTCCATGCAACGAGAAAGGGACACAACACAGGCCTGATGATTACAAACAGTATTAGGTAACTCTAAGCTGCAGACTTCACAGTGTCATGGAAGGTTGGCACACTGAATATTAGACGGTCTAAAGAGCCCCACAGGGAAAACAATGCAATTTGGATTGTTAAAAGTATGGGAGCACCTGCTTTCCTTCCTTTTGATTAACTCCCAACATAATATACACACATGATTATGCTTCTCTAAAATCTAGAAATAAAGAGAGATGATAAATTAATCAACTGCATTTTATAATGAAAAATTCAGTGTCTCTCTCAGATCCTAGAACTTATTTATTCTTTATCTTTCACAGCTTTATAGAAGTATTCACTGGTTATCGAGTGTTTGATCATTTTCCCCCTCTTTGATGCGAAGTCCAGCAAAACATTAATTTCATACATTGAAAATTAATCATTGCCTTATAAAGAAATTCTAGGTAGTAGGGAGTTTTTCCTGTTACTTTGAGAAGGCTAGCTTCAAATATATTTAGTATTTAGTGCCAATAATATCTATTTCTTCTGTATTTCTAATCTCATCTTGACCCAATTACATAAATAGGAAAACCAATGGATTTAATATTCTTCATCATTGTATTTTTTAATTAAATCCCTAGTTATCATAAGACAGCAATTTCCATTTAAATGTTATTGGTGAATCTTAACTCTCCTCTGTAAACACAATGTTTGGGAATCATATTAATAGTTACAGTTACTACTGTGTAGTCACCCTAAAACAATGATATTTTTAAACAATTAAGCTCACAGTTTCTGCACTGTCCCACATGGGGAGCCTCGGTTGGTAAGGTGCAAACACTAAGGTGACTTGAACACAGGGGCTCTGGAATTATGGAAAAACTTCTGATGGTTGATGCTGGCTGTTGTCCGGGACCAAGGCTCAGCAGTGAACCAGAACACTTCCCAGGGCACCTTCATGAGGCCTCAATTTCCTCACAGCGTGGTTCCCCCAAGACAGTCCTTACATCATGGCTCAGGACTCCAAAGGTAAGTTTCCCACCCAACAAGCCAGAATGGTGTTGCTTTGTATGATCAGTCTTGGAAGCCATCTTGTATCACTTCTGCCAAATTCAACTGGTTATAAACTAATTGTAAACTGTTCCTGATTCAAGGAGAGGGTAACTAGGGACCACTTCTGGAGTACAGAGGGATAAAGTTCAAAAGAGCACGAGGAATGGGTAATATTTTTAGCCACATTTGGGAAATATAATCAACCTCATCTACTTTTACGTTCCTTTTGTCCACTGGGAGGTACTTAAATGGTCCTACACAAGTAACAGTAGTAACCAGAACAGGCAACCTATGCTTATTCTGTTAGCTGCCCTGCTTCACTTCTGGCTGAGAACTCAAAAATGGGGGCAAAGAATACCTGCATCCATATGTTCTAAAGAGATCTGGGAGGTTACTTACAGATTTGCTGAGTAGTAAATACAAACTAATTTTACCAGTGTTAGTTGGTAAATAACCTCCAAAATGAAGACTCCCATATTTATGTTTCTCAGACTAGTGGAGCAGGACTTGCTAGTTAGGCCTCCATCCTACTGATACCTATGTAATCTAGGCCACCCACTCTCTCACTTCATCCACTTTACCAAGTTTCCTAACCCACCTCCTCACACCTCCATTTGCCTCACTCCAATCTCTCCATCACAGCAGAGCGTACTTTAAGGAAATCTAATCCAACTTCATCCTTCTGCTTAAAGTCCTTCAGTGGCTTCCCAGTAGTCAGCCCACCTCTATGTGGGACCTGCCTTTCTCCTGTCTTTCACACTTTCACCTAATTGTGGGTATTCTCTCAATCTCCAACAGCATCTCTAGACCTTCTGGTACACACACCCCACCTGAAAGTTGTCCTCTGTTCCCATCACTCTCTTGAACTACAGTTTTTCATAGGCCCCACAACTTTGAATATGCTTTCCCTTCTAACCAGAATCCACCAGGTTTTATCACCTTGATAGAATGGTTTATTCCAACACTGCTAAGAGGTCCTTTTGCACCCTGTATGTTTCTTGTCCTAACATTCAACAGGCCTTATGAAAAACTACCTGTTGCATATCTATTTCTTTCTCCAGAATGTAAATGCCATGACAATAGTGATCTATGCATTCCTTGACCGCCACACAGTGCCTAGAACAGTGCCCAGCACAAAATAAGTACCAAGGAAGCCGTTGAAAGAATACATTTTAAAAATCATTTTCAACTTGTTTTTCAACATCTCAGTAGCAGAATTTCCAACCTACATTTTTACATCATTATATGCTTTTAGGGGATTTTTCTCTTCTTTTTAAAAGCTTTATATAAATAGAAAAATAAAGCACTAAGGCAAATCCTGCTCCATTCAGAGTAATTCCAACTATTTTCATTGGTATCAAGATAAATGTTATCGCTTACTCAGGCGCACCGTTTTCTTATCCACTTTGTCCTATAGTGCTACAGCCCTTTGCGCTGGAAACGCTTCATCTCCATTGTACCTTTCCTTGTTGTACCTTCATCTCCATTGTACCTTTCCACTAAGTTTCTGATTTCTAACTTTTTTGGTACAATCACATATAATCATGTATTTAGGCTGTGGCTCCTCTCTCTTGCACATACACACTGCCTCTCTCTCATGCTCCTGTTCCCTCCCCCTTTCTTGATTGTAATCCTTAGGACTCTGAGTGTGAGCCTGGATTTTGAAGCAGGATTGAATATGCAACAAGCTAAGAGTCCCTTGGACTGCAAGGAGATCCAACCAGTCCATTCTGAAGGAGATCAACCCTGGGATTTCTTGGGAAGGAATGATGCTAAAGCTGAAACTCCAATACTCTGGCCACCTCATGCGAAGAGTTGACTCATTGGGAAAGACTCTGATGCTGGGAGGGATTGGGGGCAGGAGGAGAAGGGGATGACAGAGGATGAGATAGCTGGATGGCATCACCGATATGATGGACTGAGTCTGAGTGAAATCCGCGAGATGGTGATGAACAGGGAGGCCTGGCGTGCTGTGATTCATGGGGTTGCAAAGAATCGGACATGACTGAGAGACTGAACTGAAGGTGGTATTGTAACATGAAGAGAATTTTGTGTTTCTCCAAGGTGATAAAAACTATATCATGAAAATTTCTTAAAACAAAAGGGCAAAGGATGGGCATACAAAAGAAGTATCAAAATATGCAACTGAATGCATTTGTGCACGCATGCTAAGTTGCTTCAGTCATGTTTGACTCTTTGCAATCCCCTGGGCTGTAGTCCCCCTGGCTCCTCTGTCCATGGTATTCTCCAGGCAAGAATACTGGAGTGAGCTGCCATTTCCTTCTCCAGGAGATCTTCCTGATCCCGGGAAGAAACCCAAGTCTCTTACAACTCCTGCACTGGCAGGTGGGTTCTTCACCACTAGTGCCACCTGGGAAGCCCCAAATGCATTTGTGGATGCCACTGTTTCCTAAAGTTCAATAGAAAGTCACCCTTCACTTGGTCTAGTTCCCAGCATAATCCTTTAGAGTCTATGATTCTACCAGAGGCATGGTCATTACCTAAGTGGATAGAAGGTCAGGAAGAGCAGGCATACCTGGACACTTCACCAGAAATCTAGACTGTGGCATCTGAAAGTGGGAATGCAAGCGGACCTTTCCTTCACCTGAATGAAACCATTTATAATTGAGAAGTAAGTACGTGCAAGTTCTGAATGCATGAGGAAGGAACTATCAAATTCCTATAAGACAGAAGTTTAGTAACAAGAGAATGTCATAGGTATTCAAATCAGAATTCTTCAATCAAAAGTTCTCCCATAATCAGAAGGAAAAAATAACCAGCTATAATAAAAGCATTATAATACTACCATTGGAAGTAACTAAAACATTCTCCATTTATCAAAAAGATTTCTAATTCTTAATAACATCCTTTTGTATTGGTAAGTGATTAGTTCCTGGGGGGAAAGGGGTTTGCTAATAAGCAAGATTCCATGTTAAGCTATTTGTTTATAAATTTGTGAGAAACTCTGGTTAATTCCCTTTAGTTGTTGTGGAGATCATAGTTACCTTGTAAAAGAGAATGAGGAAAATGTTTCTATAAAAAATTAACTCTTTGGCATAAGTAAAAGGATTCATTAATTAACACTGTGGATGCAGAAGTACTTCTATCAATTTTTCTGTGATTCTAATGTGCATAAGCTATATGGCACAGAAACAAAATAATATACTGGGAAAGAAAAATGGTTTCTGCTTTTGAACTTGGGATATTTTTCTAGGACCTTTCCTCAGTACTTCTAAAATTTTTATTTATGCACACGTACATGGAGATAACTTTTTAAATTTTTAGATTCCTCAGTAACATCCCTTTCCCCAACATTCTGATCCAAGATGCCTAACATACAACTTACGACCTGTGTTTTTAAAATATCCAGAGTCACTCTGGAAATCCTTTAGGATTAATGATCATTCCTCTAAATAATGATGTAACCTTTCTCTGTTATGCCAATCACTTCCACAATTATATTATTATCTCTGGGTGGATGAATCTGTTACTGACAAATACAAATTGATAAGAGGCCAGAGGAGGAGTTCACGCAAGGCTTTATAGAGGACTCATGCTGCACAACCAAGGAGCTAGAACAAGTAACAGACTGGTGCTGTGTGCAGAGATCATTGCAGTAAAGCACCCTGCTTTTGCTGCCAGCACTGAGAAGCAGCCAATGGTTTTTGGCTTCTTCGTACATTATTGTTCATAATTTTCCCTACTGTGCATGCATGCAGGCATTTTTAGTCCCTTATAGTTTCTCTGCAAGCTGAGGTATTTGTCCATGTGCAAGCACTCCAGTAAAGGGTTCCAGGTCATCTCAATTTCACATCTGCATTTCTAGTTTGGATTTCTCAGCAGAGATTTAGATCAGCAGTTCTAGCTAGTTCTAGACCTGCTGAACCCAGCTGCATTTTCAACAACACATCCATGAGGGGCAGTTAAAGGCAACAATACGGCTAAAAGAGAAGCCGTCGTCAGTGGATATTTCAATGTTGTTTTACCCTCATTTTACATTAATCGATTTCCTTTGTGTTTACAGCACTCTCTTAAGACCTGGTTTTCACCCTATCTTTGGTGATAATTCACACTTTTTTTTTTAAAATCTAAAGATGGTTTCAAGTCTTTTCATTCCAATCTGTGGATATTCATAGAATTAGACTCTTAGTTCCCTGTATTTTCTAAAAAGGTTTTAAATATTTAAACTGGACACTGGAAATTATTCTTATGTGATTGTTCAAGATCATTATTGACAAAGTGTCAGAGTTTCCCAACACTGAATAGGGCTTTTAAATAGTAATCAATTTGCATGTCGAGGTCCAATGAGGTTAATAATTATGACCCCAGGGGAATTTGAACTTCAAACTATAAACAAAGATTTCAATTATAGGCTCATACTTTCTCTTAATAATATTTACCTGCTGGCTATTCTGATCCATGTAAGAAAGCAAAGCCTTAATAAGGAAGGTCTATGAAACCATGTCGCAATATGGAAAAGATCTTCACAAATAAAACCCTTTGTTAAAATGCATCATTTGAGCTTCACTCAAACTGTTACCTAGTCCACACCTATGATATTTAAACATGAATTCAATAAATCTGCCAATGATTCTACAAGCCAGACATTACAATTCTCATCACAAAAAAAGCCACAAACAACAAGGTGAAAATTTGGAAACAGCTCAACACATTCTTTATCTGTCTAGAC
Source organism: Nanger dama (assembly GCA_917880005.1). Lineage (NCBI taxonomy): Eukaryota > Metazoa > Chordata > Mammalia > Artiodactyla > Bovidae > Nanger > Nanger dama. The sequence goes on from CAKJTW010000030.1 coordinate 10,584,663, forward strand.
TGAATAATTCTGGAAGACCTCTTTGAAAAACATCTCCATAAATGATTCCATAAACCAGATATGTTATTTGTTCCCTTGAACAACACCACAAAGAAAAAAATTTGACACTAATTTTTGATGTATCATATTATTATAAAACATTGTTATATGACATCTCTTTGAGGCACTATTTCCTTCAATATTTCAAGATCTGGTACATGCAATAGGGACTCAAATATCCAAGTCACATAATAGGTACTTAAATACACAAATTGATTGAACCATTTTCACCACTACTCAATCTGTGTCTTTCCAATCTCTTTCACTTAGAAACACAGGGACCTTTGTCAGTTTCAGCACCAGAGTAAATTTCATTTGTGAAAAAATAAGCAGCGAAAGCACTGTAAGAAGAAGGTAAGAGAGCAATAGTGTAGAAAATGCTGCTACTCTTGGCCTACAGACCACAGATCAAGTGGATGCTTGAGCATGCTCTTTCTTTTTTATTGTTGCATGGACAGAGGAGCCTGGCAGGCTACAGTCCATAGGGTCACAAAGAGCTGGACACAACTGAAGCTACTTAGCACTCACTGCTGTTGTCACAGCTGTGCCAGAAACTCTCTGCATCTGTATCTGAGTGCTGGTTGAGACTGTCATTTCAAGTACAGAACTGAGTTCTCAGAGATGCTGTCCAGTCTGCAGCAAGATCAGTCCTCGTGGGATTATTTGTCAGTCCTGATAAGAAATAAGGAGAAATAAGTCTGAGAGATAGAGAAACAAGTAGAATCAGTTGCTCACTCTACCAATCTGTTTCTTCTTTCTTATTCTCACCCCTACAACACACTCTTTCCAAATGTTTTTCTGCTGTGGAAATGCTGTCTACAAAGCAGTACTTCTCTCATTTTTAGTTGAAATTCAGTTGTTTGAAGTATTCTTCTGTCATAACTGTCATAAGGTACTCAGGCATTTTAGAACAGACTGAGATTATGACTGCAAATTTGATATCAAGAATGTAAATAATAGGGACTTCCCTGGCAGTCCAGTGGTTAAGAATTCGCCTTCCAATGTAGGGAGGATTTGTTTGACACCTGGTCAGGAAGCTAAGATCTCACATGCCTCACAGTCAAAAAATCAAAACATAAAATGGAAGCATATTGTAACAAATTCAGTAAGACTAAAAATGGCCCACATGAAGAAAATCTTAAAAAAAAGAATGCAAATAATAATTAGAATATAATTACATGATCTAAGCATTATATATATGTATGTGTATATATACCTATGAATATATATATATATATTCATTTATCCTTAAAACATCTCCATGTGCTAGATACTATTTTTTCTACATTTTATAGATGAGGAAATCAAAGCCCACATTAGTTAAAGAACGTGTCCACTGTCACAAAACTACCAAAAGAAAGGGCTGAGATAAAAATTGAAGTTCCCAGGCTCCCAAGGCTGTGCTCTTTACTAGTGTTATAATTTCTTTTTAAACTCATTTTATTTGAAATGGATGATAATTACTTTACAATATTGTGAGGGTTTGCCATACCTCAACATGAATCTGTCACAGGGTATACATGAGTCTCCCCATCCTGACCCCCCTCCCACCTCCCTCCCCACCTCATCCCTCTGGGCTGTCCCAGAGCACTGGCCTTGGGTGCCCTGCTTCACGCATCAAACTTGCACTGGTCATCTATTTTACACATGGTGATATATATGTTTCAATGTTATTCTCTCAAATCATCCTACCTTTGCCTTCTCCCACAGAGCCCAAAAATGTCTTCCCAGTGAATCTCTTTTATTTATTGTTTCCAGGAGATAAGATTTACTGACAAAGGACTAAGGCAATATCACCCATGCTATGCAACCCAGGCCCCAGAGGCAGAAGCTGTTTTCAACTATGCAGGCTAATTGTGTTTTATCAATAGGACTCCACAAAGGACCCCAATAAAACCAGACTGAACAGGCTGGATCCAGGATAGGGGGCAAAAGATGCTAAAGGTTATTGCTTTCTTTGCTTTGATTTGTCTCTGTGTTTCTGTATGAATCCCTGAGAGTGGAAGGACACATGTCCTGATTTATTTCTGTGTTTATTTCAAATGTGCCTGGTGTTTGGCAGAGATGCTTCACAGCTGGGCTTTTAGAGACAGATGCTTTTAGAGAGACACGGTGGTCACCATCCCTGAGTGGGCTCTGACTTGACTGCAGGAACATGCCTGCACAGATGAAACCGAAAAGTGTCTGACGTCACCTTCGCCTCATTACCACCCTAGGATCACCCAAAGGGGATATGCACTCTGCCAGGCACAATTTGTGCCCTGTGCAAGGGAGACTGCAAAACTGCACATACACCAGCAACTCCTGGGAATTTCGGCCTTTTCCCAGTCTCTGATGATGCAGCTGTAACTAGCCCCTTTCCTCCCTTCTGGGAGAAGATGACAAGCCTCCCTTCTCCATTGTCTGGCCACTGAATAAAACCCTCTCTTGATATGCACCAAATTTAGCTTTATCACTGGCAGGCATGAATCTGAGCAGAAAGAACTCCCTAACAGAGCCAGGGGACTTTGGTTCAACTGGGGCCCCAAGAGAGCAGCCTCATGACTAACTGGGTAACAGTGAGATCTTTGTTTTCATACTGCCTAATTGCTCAGTGACTTTGAACAAGATTTGTAAGCTTTTCAGTCTCATTGCTCATGCAAAATGAACAGTATGAAAGCTACCTCCTCCTTCTAAATTATTGTAAAAATTACATTAGATAATTAGTATGAAAACACCAATTAGACAAAAATATTCAATAAAATCGAGCTTTATTTCTCTCTTCATTTGAAAAGTTTCACAATAAAGAAAAGGAAACCTGCTTTCATTTTCAGAATGATCATTTTCTACCTTTATATTGTAAGAATCATAAATTATGTTGGTACATTAAGCCAAATTTTCTATGAGAATAAGTTAAAGGCAGTCAGATTGATAGGAAAATACTTCTTGTATTTCACAGACTCTTGAGTGAGTGAGCAAGTGAAAGTCGCTCAGTTGTGTCTGACTCTTTGTGACCCCATGAACTATAGAGTCCTTGCAGTTCTCCAGGCCAGAATGCTGGAGTGGGTTGCCGTTCCCTTCTCCAGGGGATCTTCCTAACCCAGAGATCGAACCCAGGTTTCCTGCATCGCAGGTGGATTTTTAACCAGCTGAGCCACAAGGGAAGCCCCACAGACTCTTAAGATACCACTAATTGCAAAGAATATAATTATTTATGTACTGAAAAGAAAAAAAAATGCTGCTAATTAATCTAGGATGATGCTTTATTTGTCACAAAGATTAGTTATCTGTATGTAATAAGACCTTCTTTTAATCTGAAGAATACTCATATCCCCCCTCCATATTTCACTGGCCATTACTCATAAAGTTTCATGTAATAAAAAACGAGGATAGGAAATGCTGTCAACATGGCCATCCACTTCAAATCATCATTTTCTGAAATAGCAAACTGCTCAAAGTCACTCAGCTAAATAGTGGCAAGAATGGGACTATATTGAATGTTCCATAACTTCAAGTATGCAGAAGCTCTCTTGGTAGTCTATGGTGGTGGTGGTGCTTTAGTCACTGTGTTGTGTCCAACTCTTGTGACCCCATAGACTATAACCCTCCAGGTTCCTCTGTTTATAGGATTCTCCAGGCAAGAATACTGGATTGGGTTGTCATTTCCTTCCTCTGGGGATCTTCCCAACTCAGGAATTGAACCCAGGTCTCCTGCATTGCAGGCAGATTCTTTACTGACTGAGCTACAAGGGAAGCCTGGTAGTCTATAGCGGCTTCAAACCAGATATAGAAAGGCTCAAACCCAAACTTCTTCGAAAAGCACATTTTATATATTGGAAAAAAATCTGAAAATAAGTTATAAGGTTTTAAAATCAAGTAGAGAACCCTGCACTCCCACTCCAAGCACAAAGGCCCCTCCATGTCCCCTGCCTCTTGTTTATAGAAGAGCTAAAGTCTCCCAGCCTTCCCCTGAGACACAAAAGAGCAGCCTCAAGCAATTAATGATTAGAACAATAAAACTGCAGAATCTTTCAGTGTCTGATGCACATTCCTGAGTTCCTTTACAGATGCTGCAACTGCTACTGGAGGGAAAAAGCTAAACTGCCAATGACCAGACTATGTCCATGACATAAGCTGCTCCATCATGAGCAGTGCTGGTAGTGCAGCTTCAAGAACTGGCCTCAGAAGAATGGGGTTAACACTATTGCTCATCATAATCTATAATCTTTGTGGGCATCAAAATAATTGTGTCTGGTTCTGCCCATATATGCAAGAGGGCAACCAAAATTGTCAGCAAAGAGATGGTACAGACCCATGTGAACATCTTCCACTCTAGGAATACATCACCCAGTGTCAGCATGAAGAAGTCAGAGAAGACACGAACCTTAACCCATAATCCCATAGAAAAGGGAGTAATTTCTAAGCAGCTTTCCCTTTTTGCAGGAAGCAGCCCTCTGTAGGAAGCACCTTTCTGCTTGTCATTTTAACTAAACTTTACATTTTAACTAAACTTTAAAGTTTCCCATGCCAATAATCTCTTTGAAATCTTTGATCATATATAAACTTCACCTAATCTGTTGACTGTTTTCTTAAAGCAGAAGAAATCATGAAAATGTAATTAACAGAGGATTAGATCATTTCCCATAGTTCCCCTTTAGTAATCTCGTGAACAGATGATGCGAACAAAGAGCATCTAACAAACAGAGACCAGAAGTCCACAAGCCTGCATGCTGTGGGGGATGGTGAAGAATCTAACCCCTACATCAGTGACTAACTGAGATTACATCCCTTTTTTGGCTTTAAAAGCTTTCACAGCCCAGCAGAATTTTCAGTTAGTTTTTGGACGTGAGTCTGCCTTCTCCCTAGGTTGCCAGCCTCCTGAATAAAGCAAGTGTTCCTTTCTAAACAACGCTTGCCTCTAGAGTGTACTGGCTTTCAAGCAGCAAGCAGCAGAACCTACGTTCTGTCACAGTCTGGGAGTCATTAGTTCTTTTACTCTCACATCTGATCCATTAGCAAGCTGTGCCACCTCTTCAGGGAACACTTCAGAGACCAAATACTTTAATTACAGCAATACTCCAGCCCTGGGCACCCTCCATCCTTTTGTAATGTCTACACAGAATGCATCATCACCTCGCTTGCTATATGATCAGCTTAAGTATTTGGCTTCTGTGTTCCATCCTCAACTCAGCAAGCCCTTCAAAGCCTTAGTAGAAAGTAAAGCTTTCTTGTAATAGTTAATTCTTTTTCGGTGTATAGTTTCTTCTATCTCCTTGTGATTTGTTTGTGATAGATTCTTTTAGCTGTAATTTGTTCAATTCTATATATTTAGGCCATGAAATACTGACTGGCACATAGAAGGTAGTCAAAAAATATTTGTTGAATTAACAAAATATTAATACTTAATTAATCATGTCATTTAATTATTGAATAAGCAACAGAATAATCTTTATGTCAAATCTGGGCTTCTCAGGTGGCTCAGTGGGTAAAGAATCTGCCTGCAATGCAAGAGACATTGAGTTCAACCCCTGGGTCAGGGAAGATCCCCTAGAGGAGGGCATGGTAACACATTCCAGTATTCTTGTTTGGAGGCCTGGAGAATCCCATGGACAGAGGAGCCTGGTGGGCTACAGTCCATGGGGCTGTGAAGATTCTGGAGTGATTGAGCATGCCCACATGAAAATTTGATTAGATAAAGCCATTTTTGAAAAAAAGAACAAAATAAAGTGCCGCAAGAAGTTTCCTTCCATACATTTGCAAAATTCTGCCCTTTCCTCCTCTTTAATGGCAAAGCAATAATAGTAATAGTTTCTTACTTTAGAAATAGGTAAGTTTCTGAGTCGGCTGCTCTTTTCTTTCATATTGAAACAACCCCACCTTGTGGAATAAAGGGTAAGTTGGCTGAAGATTCAAGTATCCCTGACAGCATTTTTGCAACTACAGATATATAAGCCATTGTGTATCTTTGGCTTTTAAAAGTCTCTGCTGATTTCTAAATGTGTCATAATTACAGTGGGTGGAGGTGCTGGAGACACAGGCTGTTTAATGTCCCAACTGAGCCACTCCCTAAGGTGATGTTTGAACAGCAGATCCAAATGATTTTCTCTTTTAGATTAAAAAAATAATATATTCCTCTGCCTCATAGTTGTATCAGATTACTGACATTTGTTCTAGTTTATTTTCCTAGAGAAATGCCATAGTTTCTCATAAAATGCACATACCTGTTAAGAGATATAACTATACAATCATAGAAGAAGTGAAGTGACGTGAAGTTGCTCAGTCGTGTCCTACTCTTTGTGACCCCATGGAGTGTAGCCAACCAGGCTTCTCAGTCTATGGGGTTTTCCAGGCAAGAGTACTGGAGTGGGGTGCCATTTGTGGTGTGGGGCTTCCCAGGTGGCACTAGTAAGGATAAGTAAGAGACACTGGTTCAGTCCCTGGGTTGAGAATATCCCCTGGAGGAGGGCATGGCAACCCAGTTCAGTATTCTTGCTGGAGAATCCTATGGATAGAAGAGCCTGGCAGCCTATAGTCCATGGGGACAGAAAGAGTCGGACACGACTAAAGTGACTTAGCACGCACGCAGAGTGGTATAGCTAACCAAGATGGAAAGTTCTGCATTGACCACGGAAATCACCTACTGTACCCTAGGGGCAATTCTGACTAACCAGAAACTACCTAAGAAGCAATATTTTCTGGATTATATTGCACCATGAGGAGCACAAGCTCCAATTTAAGCTAAAAGTGCTTTAAGGAAATAGCCATTGTCCCATGCAGTGTTAACCACCGTGGAAGCTCCAGGGATGCTTTTTTGAAACTCCACTGTTGATTACTGTGATGAATGGACTATAGCAAGTGAAGGACTCAAGAAGAAAGAGATACTACAAATTTTCAACTTCATTAAGTTAAAAATACATTGTAAGGCAATACATGTTAAAATTTCTTAACAAAGCATAAAATACAGCATTATTTTACAAACCGAGGTATATGGAATAAGGGAAAATATATTGATCCAAAAGAAGCCAAAAAGGAGAATCTGGGGAAAAGAGAGAACAGAAGGGACAAAGTATGGAGAAGGCGATGGCACCCCACTCCAGGACTCTTGCCTGGAAAATCCCATGGACCGAGGAGCCTGGTGGGCTGCAGTCCATGGGGTTGTGAAGAGTCAGACATGACTGAGCGACTTCACTTTCACTTTTCACTTTCATGCATTGGAGAAGGAAATGGCAACCTACTCCTGTATTCTTGCCTAGAGAATCCCAGGGATGGGGGAGCCTGGTGGGCTGCCGTCTATGGGGTCGCACAGAGTCGGACACGACTGAAGCGACTCAGCAGCAGTAGCAGCAGCATAGCAAGGGATACATTAAAAATAAAACTTTACATTTAAATTATTAATACCACTGTGGATTACTCACTCAAAATTATGTTTTGGTTAGAAACCATTTGCTTTATTTTTCTGTAAACAGAAATGAGTAAAGTCATGCACAGGATGTTATTGTTAATTTTTGAAATAATTCTCCTTCACATTTTTACTTTAAGATTTGTAAGTAAATTCTCAAAGAAATAAATTTACCCAAAGTTCTACAAACTTAAAAATATATTCTAATCTTCCATGTTACCCCCTCTCATGTCATAAAAAGCAATTTTATAGTTAAATGCTCATATTTTGTTAACATGTTAACGTCACCCCTAAATGTTTATCATAAACAATTTCTGGCACTATAAGTAGTCTTCTGGCATAAGGGTGGAGTTCTGCGTATCTGAGGTTATTGATACTTCTCCCAGCAATCCTGATTCCAGCTTGTGTGCTTCATCTAGCCCAGCAATTTGCATGATGTATTTTGCATATATGTTAAATAGGCAGGGTGACAATATACAGCCTTGACGTACTCCTTTCCTGATTTGGAACCAGTCTGTTGTTCCATGTCCAGTTCTAACTGTTGCTTCCTGACCTGCATACAGATTTCTCAGGAGACAGGTCAGGTGGTCTGGAATTCCCCTCTCTTGAAGAATTTATCACAGTTTGTTGTGATCCATACAGTCAAACTCTTTGGCATAGTCAAAAAAGTACATGTTTTTCTCGGAAAAGGCAATGGCAACCCACTCCAGTACTCTTGCCTGGAAAATCCCATGGATGGATGAGCCTGGAAGGCTGCAGTCCATGGGGTCACTAAGAGTTGGATACGACTAAGCGACTTCACTTTCCCTTTTCACTTACATGCATTGGAGAAGGAAATGGTAACCCACTCCAGTATTCTTGCCTGGAGAATCCCAGGGGTGGAGGAGCCTGGTGGGCTGCCATCTATGGGGTCTCACAGAGTCAGACACTACTGAAGCGACTTAGCAGCAGCAGCAGCAGCAGATATTTTTCTGGAACTTTCTTGCTTTTTTGATGATCCAGTGGATGTTGGCAATAAGGAAATCAGTCCTGATTGGAAGGACTGATGCTGAAGCTGAAACTCCAATACTGTGGCCACCTGATGCAAAGAACTGACTCATTGGAAAAGACTCAGATGCTGGGAAAGACTGAATACAGGAGGAGAAGGGGGCAACGAGAATGAGATGGTTGGATGGCATCACCAACGCAACGGATATGAGTTTGAATAAGCTCCAGGAGTTAGTGATGGAAAAGGAAGCTTCTGTGTGCTGCAGTCCATGTGACCACAAAGAGTAGCACACGACTGAGTAACTAAACTGACTGATAAGTAGGCTATTTCTCTGTATTATTTATTGATTTTTAAATATTACATATAATGATTCCTCCAATTAAAATTCATTTCTAACTTCTTACTACTATAGTAAGAGCATAAGTTATTATCATTTTTATGACTGTATTTTTATTTACCAAAGTTATTGGATAGAACCAAAGAAAGAATAGAACAAACACATATTTAAACCCAGTGCCCATGTATCAAAACATCATACATACTAGAGACTAGGTTTTTCTCACTAATCCAGTCCCTATAAATTCACTGCAAGTCTGTTTATTTTATTTTTATTTTTTTAAACACACTAAAATCTTTTATTTAATGTTATTTAAAATTTCAGAACACATTTTATGTGGTGTGATGAAAACAAATAATATTATAAAGTGACATTTTATGTTGAATGTCATTTTTCTAACTACCCAAGACTTTTTCTATCCTTTCCCTCAATTTGATGAGTCATTCAAAAGGGTAATGATGTCTTTTTTTTTTTTTTCAGGAATCTTTTTTTTTTTTTTTTTAACTTTATTTTGCTTTACAACAGTGTATTGGTTTTGCCATACAGTGACATGAATCCACCACAGGTGTATACGAGCTCGCTGAACCCCTCTCCCACCCCATATCATCTCTCTGGATCATCTGTTTAAAAGAAAGATTTTTTTTTTTCCTCACCAGTGCTTGTGGATCAAATTAAAATTTTAAGGGCCATTATAGCTAAGCTACTTTCTTCCTGCAGGGTGGTAAGAACTAGTAAAATCTCAAGAGTAAGAGGCCTAACATTTTAAATCAACTATACTTCAATATTTTTTTTTTTTAAAGTAAGGGGTCTACAGTTGATTTCCCATACCCATCAGCACTAAGGTAGATTGTTGAACAGTTAGATCAGATAGTGTACGTAAAATGTTTTGAACCATGTTTGGCACACAGGAAGCATTCAATAAATGTTATATTTTTACATCTATATCTATGCAAAGATATAAATATTCTCCTTGGATGCCTTAAGTATTTTCAAACATTCTATATTATTGTTTCCTGATTTTGGACCAGTAAGAGATTTTGCAAAGAATATCTTCTCCAACAAATGCAGACATAGCTGGAGCTCGAATTCAATCATGGAAGCACTGCTTGCCTTTCCCCTTTCCACCTGCAGTCAATGCAAACATGAAATAAATTCATTAATCCTGAACTATAATGAATTCCAAATTGTAGAATCAGATCAAAAATACAACTGGATTTTTACATTTCAGGTAAAAATATGACTTAATCTTGCAGTCTCAAGGCCAAAAAAAAAGAAGGAGAAAAAAACATATCAAAAGATTACTTGAATAAATGTAAATTTGACATTATTATAATTTCCAAGGAAATGAATTATGAGGTTTTAGTCATAAAGTGACATTAGTGTAACCTTCAGAATCCATAACTCGTGAAGTTTCATTTAATAGTGTTGAGTATTGTTAATTTCATAGTGACAGCAAACTCTTTCCCTATGGTGCATGAGCAAACAAAAATGATAAAAGTCAATCAAGAATCCAGGATCATAATGTGGGTTCTATTAATTTACTTCCATGGTACATTTAGGTTATTTTTAAATCTCTCTTCACAGTTGACAAAATGTACACACTATTAGACATTACTATAGGGTATCACTTGCACCACGGCTATGAATTATTTGGAGAAAAGAAGAATAAGTGGTATCAATGTTTTTATAAATGTAATTGACTAATGGGTTCATATCTAGCAAATTTCAGGAAGCCTAAAAGAGAGAGTTTAGGCATGCAAACACAAATTATGTCATTACTGAATTAGCCTCTCCTGCTACTCACTGCTACGCAATCCTCCCTTCCACATCAGTTTTTGGTACAATTTTAATGACTAAAAAAAATTCTCTTTCATTTCCAGATTGCAATTTAAGGAGCAATTCAATCACATCAGAGATTTAATGAAAAATGTCTCTTTAATTTTCTCACACATGGCATGACTATAATATAATGAGACTGCTGTGTCCTCTATCAGCTCAGAAGTCTTCACAAGGCCTTCTCAAAGGCATTTCAGATGAAGACAAATCCCTCTAACATTCTTAGGCAATCTTGCTAAAAGGCAGTAAATACAATATAGTACTTACGAGCATAAACCATGGAGCCTGTTCACAGGAGTTCTTGGCCAGTTCCATCATTATCCAGGTGGCTGTTTTCCAGCTTTAATGAGGTATAGTTAAAATAAATATTGTGTATATTTAAGATGTGTAACATAAGGCATATACACTGTGAAGTGATTATTACAATCAAGCTAATTAACATACCCACTACCCCATACAGTTACTCTCTTTTGTGCGTGTTTTGTGAAAACACTTAAGATCTTTAGCAAATTACAGTATAGATTCTAAAAGTGGAGAAAAACTTTAGCTCTTGATGAAAGGAGCTGCAAAGAATATGTGGCCACTTTAAACAACCATACAGCTATTTAATGACAGGACCTACTCCCATCTCTCTTTTCTAGTACAATCTTCTCTCTCTTTCAAATATGACATTTTAGGAATATTTTTTTTAATTGAAGTATAGTTGATTTCAATGTTGTGTCAATCTCTACTGTACAGCAAAGTGATTCAGTTATACATATACATATATTCTTTTCCATTATGACTTATCACAGGATATTGAATAGAGTTCCCTTTGCTATACAGTAGGAACTTGTCATTTATCCATTCTATATACAAGAGTTTGCCTCTGATAATCCCAAACTCCAACTCCATCCCTCCATCACCCATCTATCCCTTGGCAACCACAAGTCTGTTCCCTATGTCTGTGATTGTATTTTTGTTTCATAGATAAGTTTATTTCTCACATATTTTAGATTCCACTTATAAAGTATTTATTTTTCTACTTCTGACTTACTTCACTTAGAATAATCATCTCCAGGTCCACTCATTTTGCTGAAAAACACATTATTTCATTCTTTTTATGGCTGAGTAGTATTACATTGAATATATGTACAACATAAATCCAACTATAATTTTTAAATGTGATGGCATAGCCAAGAGTTTTCAGGACTATCTCAGTTTCTTTGGACTCATTCTTCAGTGAGTCTGGCTAGACTGACTTTAGATTGCTCGTCTATACCAGTGCTCTAGAAGTAGGCACAACTGTCAAGTTCCTAAAGACTTGCTCTAGCCTGAGATAAAATTTAAGAAAGATTCTCCTTTCTAGTGTTGAGAAACTAAATTTTCCAAGGCTCACAGTTAACACAGAAAAGGAAAAGTCATGGGAAACACAGAAATATCTACGATGGGAGTTAGTCAGTACCCCTTTGCTTCCTCTATGGATAGTGTCCAGCAAAGACAATCTCTGCCTTTGCTCTGCTAGTCCTTATACTGCCAGGAGTCATGGTTATGTTTCATCTCCTCAACCTAATCAGTGGAGATTCAGGACAGTTCCTGTTACAAGTTTTATTCACCAGTGAAACTACATAGGAATATACAATGGGTAAAGTGAAAAACAAACATAAAAAGAAAATTGATGCAAAAACATTAATGTAAATAGCTTAAGAGTCATAGAAAATATTTATCGGATACATTTACTTGTTAATGATGATTATTTCAATTGATCAATTATTATTTGAATATCAATCTATTCATCAGACACCAAGGTAAAGATCATTTGTTATTTTTGGGGATAGAGACTCTCTTAAAAGTGTTTCTTGAATGGGTGCATGTAAACCCACAACCTCCAATAGTAGATACAAAGACACAAACCACCCTACGTCCACAGCAAAGATGCCACAAACAGGTCTATGAAATATTTTACAACAGGCAACCTGAGGTATGCACGTAAATTAGCTATGATGAATTTCTCTGCAAAATATTTTAAAAGAGGCCATCTCTGCTTTCTTGTAAAGTCTGGGTTTTTAAGACTTAATTTTAAAATGATTCTCACTCAACATATTGACATTCCGTCAGGCTTCCTTTTCTTAAACTACTTTGGCTATCAAAATCATGAACAAAAGCTTAGGTTTCATTTCCCACAATGACACACTTCCTAACGTAATTGCTAAAAAGTAGATGAAATTTCTCATTAAAAAAGAAAATTATGTATGTGTGTTATATGTATTTCTCTCACTTGGCCTATTTTCAAACAAATATCTCTTGATATTCTTCTTTCTTTGCCATATGATTTTGTTACAATTTGGCAAATATCCCTAAGACTTTCACAATGGACAAGAAAACCACTCTAGGCTTGTCAGCTCCACCTCCCTGAGACAAATGACCATTTTTAAATGCCTGCAACACTTTCTGCTAAAGAGAAATATGCCTCTCCTTCTATGCTGAGTATAAACAAAACAGAAACAAAAGAAACAAGAATTCAGGTCAGCATGAGCCAGCTCTACCATACAACTGATTCTAATCCACATCTTAAAAGTATGATTTAATAGGGGAAAATAAACTGTAATAATCAGATCAATGGCAGCCCACTCCAATACTCTTGCCTGGAAAATCCCATGAACCGAGGAGCCTGGTGGGCTGCAGCCCATGGGGTCGCTAAGAGTCGGACACGACTGAGCGACTTCACTTTCACTTTGCACTTTCATGCATTGGAGAAGGAAATGGCAACCCACTCCAGTGTTCTTGCCTGGAGAATCCCAGGAACGGGGAGCCTGGGGAGCTGCCGCCTATGGGGTCAGACAGAGTCGGACACGACTGAAGTGACTTAGGAGCAGCAGCAGCAACTCTTTATTTTAGAATAACTGTCAAAATGCAACAGACTTCATTTACATAAAGAGAACAGTCTAGAGAACCACTTCTCAAGAAAAAGAAAACTCACCCTACCCCCAAAATCTGGGGAGTGGGAATTTGTAACACTGCTCCAGCTTGATTCCATAATCTTTATGAAGCAGTGGCTGTTACCTGTTCCATTCCTTCCACTTTTAAAATGCAATGACCTATTTGCAGTTATCTTGTCCTTATTTCATCATGTTATGAATGTGTAGGCAACTAACAGGGTGGACAACTTGTCATCTGGATCATGAGAAACTGAACTATATCTGTATTTATGTAAATCATGAGTACCTGGAATCCAAATCCAATAGAAGATTTAATCAACAATGGTATGGGTCACTGAAGGGAAATGGATACGCACAAAAGGTATTTGCCTGTGGAAAAAGCCATTAGCTGGCCAGAGGGAAGACTATGAAAAAGTAATTTTATTTATGGCTCCAATCTTCATGTCTTTCTCCACTCATGCTATTTTGGTACCCTCCTACATAGCCTCTGGCTTTGGCCACATGAGTTATGTGGACAAACAGGCTATTAGCAACCTTGTCACAAACAGAGGTTTAAACTGTCACAGGGGGTTAAAAAGAACGTTGTTTCTGCTTCTTCTCCCCTTGATTTTCCATTAAATCAGATCTGCCAGATATACGTTGAGTTATAATAATCAGAAGCATTAAACCAAGAGGAGAATTACTTTAATTAGCCAAAAATTTCTAAACATCAGATAAGTGTCCCTAAATAATGCCATGTATCTAAAAAAATGCCTAATCAAAAGATCATCTGCTACTGCTTTATTGAATACTCCAAAGCCTTTGATTTTGTAGATCAAAACAAACTAGAAAATTCATCAAGAGATGGACATACTAGATGACCCTACCAACCTCCTGAGAAATCTGTATGCAAGACAAGAAGCAACCGACTGGTTCCAAATTGGGAAAGGAGGATGACAAGGCTGTATATTGACACCCTGCTTATTTAACTTATGTGCAGAATACATCATGCAAAATGCTGGGCTGGATGAAGCCCAAACTAGAATAAAGATTGGTAAGAGAAATATCAATATTTCTTCAAATGGATCAATATTTCAATCAAATATCAATAACTTCAGATATGCAGATGATACCACCCTTATGGCAGAAAGTGAAGAACTAAAAAGCCTCTTGAGGAAAATGAAAGAGGAGAATGAAAAAGTTGGCTTAAAACTCAACACTCAGAAAACGAACATCATGGCATCCGGTCCTATCACTTCATGGCAAATAGATGGGGAAACAGTGGAACCAGTGTCAGACTTTATTTTTGGAGGGCTCCAAAATCATCGCAGATAGTGATTGCAGCCATGAAATTAAAAGATGCTTACTCCTTGGAAAGAAAGTTATGACCAACCTAGACAGCATATTAAAAAGCAGAGACATTACTTTGTCAACAAAGGTCCGTCTAGTCAAAGCTACAGAGAAGGTGATGGCACCTCACTCCAGTACTCTTGCCTGGAAAATCCCATGGACGGAGGTGCCTGGTAGGCTGCAGTCCATGGGGTTGCGAAGAGTAGGACAAGACTGAGTGACTTCACTTTCACTTTTCACTTTCATGCATTGGAGAAGGAAATGGCAACCCACTCCAGTGTTCTTGCCTGGAGAATCCCAGGGATGGGGGATCCTGGTGGGCTGCTGTCTATGGGGTTGCACAGAGTCAGACATGACTGAAGTGACTTAGCAGCAGCAGCAGCAGTAGCAGTCAAGCCTATGGCTTTTCCAGTAGTCATGTATGGATGTGAGAGTTGGACTTTAAAGAAAGCTGAGCACCGAAGAATTAATGCTTTTGAACTGCGGTGTTGGAGAAGACTCTTGAGAGTCCCTTGGACTGCAAGGAGATCCAGCCAGTCAATCCTAAAGGAAATAAGCCTTGAATATTCACTGGACGGGCTGATACTGAAGCTGAAATGCCTATACTTTGGCCACCTGATACGAAGAACTGACTTACTGGAAATGACGCTGATGTTGAGAAAGATTGAGGGCAGGAGGAGAAGGGGACGACAGGGGATGAGCTGGTTGGATGGCATCACCGACTCAATGGACATGGGTTTGGGTGAACTCTGGGAGCTGGTGATGGACAGGGTAGCCTGACGTGCTGCAGTCCATAAGGTCGCAAAGAGTTGGACACGACTGAGTGACTGAACTGAACTGAAAGGATAGTCAATCAATAAACTTCTGAGCAGAGGCGAATGGGTGATTTAAACCACTGAATTGCCTACTGATCTTTATATAGCATTATTTTAATAACTAACTGATACACTCTCTCAAAACAGGTTTCTCACCTGTCCCCACATTATCATCACCTATAAATTACCTAAACAAGAAATCTTCTAAACATCTTCATGATTGTAGTCTTTCTCCTCCTCACCACCACACTTACATGCACCCTTTCCCCATCAGTCACAAGTAGCGCCAATTCTACTTTCACAGTGCATTTCTTTAACTATTTTACTCTATTCCTACTGTCATTCTAAGCTGATTCCACAATATTAAAATCGTTTCTTTGTAATACTCACCCCATGTCTACTCCTGTTCCCTATCCTGTAACATTCTTTCATAAGCCAAGAACATTTTTATAAAAAGGATTTCATCATGTCCCACTGTCAGGCTTCAAGATTTCTGGTCAAACTTATAACTTGGCTTGCTATTGATTGTAAAGTCTACTATCCAGCCTCATCTTCAGACACACAATAGTCTTCATCTACGCTGTAGCATATATAAATTACTGATTTCCGAATACACATGACTATTTTCCTCTGTGCCTACTGTTCACTCTGCCTAGAACTGCAGTCTCCAAGACAGTAGCCATTAACCACATGTGACTATTTAAATGTAAATAAACTGAAATGAAATAGAATTTAAAATCCAGCTCTTCATTCACACCAGCCATGTTTCAAGGTCTCAAGAGCTATGGGTGCCCAGAGGTTACCATATTAAGTAATGTAGATTATAGAACAGTTTTGTTATTATAGAAAATTCTACAGCGGATCTAAAATGGTTTCTCTCTTATAATAAATGCATGCTCTGTTGAACCAGCCGGAATGTGGGCCCCAAACTGTATTATTTAATATTCATGCCATCATTCCCATTGACAAAATATAGAGGAAAAACGGGAAATTCAGGGATAATGAGGCATGGATTGACACCTGGCAAAGGTGTCAAAAGGGCTCATGAAGGAACTAGTTATACAGAATTAAGCAGAAGATAACTAAAGAGTTTTAGAATATGTGACTAATCTTAAAATTGGGATTCAGAGCAATTCAAAGGTATGCTAGCACTACTGATTGGATCTCACTGGATTCGCTTTCAGAAAATCCCAATAAAATCTGGCTGCTGTTGTGATCATTTTTCAAGGCCCAAATTCAAATTTCACCTTCTCTCACATTTCATGTCATCTCTTCCCTCTGAAATCACCATGTCACACTTCATGTGGAATTAATTCTCATATTTATAGCTGTTGTTCTACTTTGATTTATCATATTATATTGAGATCACATACTGGTTGAATTAAGTAGAATTTAATGGATCTCAAAAATTATTTACTAATCATCATGAGACTCTATAGAATAAATGCAGATTAAGAGGGTGACAGGAACCATGCTGTATATTATACATGTAATTTTTATTATAAATAAATTATGTAATGAATTGCTATGTATTATATTGATAATACATTGTCTATATATTATTTGGGATTTCCCTGGTGGCTCAGATGGTAAAGCGTCTGTCTACAATGCAGGAGACTCGGGCTCGATCCCTGGGTCGGGAAGATCCCCTGGAGAAGGAAATGGCAACCCACTCCAGGACTATTGCCTGGAAAAATCCCATGGACAGAGGAGCCTGGT
Source organism: Nanger dama (assembly GCA_917880005.1). Classification (NCBI taxonomy): domain Eukaryota; kingdom Metazoa; phylum Chordata; class Mammalia; order Artiodactyla; family Bovidae; genus Nanger; species Nanger dama. The sequence continues at coordinate 10,602,022 of CAKJTW010000030.1, forward strand.
AGGCTACAGTCCATGGGCTCGCAAAGAGTCAGACACGACTGAGCGACTTCACGACGACGACGACGACGATATATTATTTGATGACATACATTACCTATATTCTCTCTCTCTCTCTCCGTTTCACGTGATCTCTAGAATATTAAACGGACTGCTGACCCAATCAGTTGAATCTCATTTGAGAGGCTTTTCAGAAAATCCCACATTTTGAAAGAAGTTATATTCAAAGGTAATGGTTATTAATTCATGTGGATGAATGTTGTTGAAGAATTTCAACAACTTTAAGAGACTGGGGACATTCTGCAGTAGAAGTGTCTTCTAGTAGCCTCTAATTACAAAGTATGGAGGGAGTCCAGCACCGACTATGGGAAGAAATCTAGACACCATCTTTGATGTGACCCTACTCTTTTAATCAACTAAAAATACAGGTTACAAAACATGCAAACCAAAAATTCTATTTAAGAGAATTATAAAGCTTGGGGAAACATTCCTGATAGACTTTGTCTAACCATACAATGAACATTTTGACTGTGGCTACATTTCAAAAAGAAATCAAAGCAAAGCAATGAAATTTATTGCATCTCATTAAGTGCTACAGACGCATTAATCCATCACTTGCTAAAGGAAAGACATTCATAGCTTGCTTGCTGTTAACAAATGGAATCAACACAATTGGTAGTGGCAATCAGGTAGCAATATCCTAGGAGGAAAACCAAGTGCTTTATTTAACAATACAACAGTATGCCAGAAAAGATCTCATCAGAGAAAGACAGATTATTATAAAAAACAAAAGCAAAACATCCAAGCCCAGGTACTTTATGTTACACTCTGTCTCTGGATTTTACTTCTTTATTACAGCCTTTACCTGTACTTATGACTAAGAGTATTGGCTCTCATTTCTGAAATCTCACTGTGATTCTTCTGTATTTTGCACTTCACATTCAAGAGTCTAGTTATAGTTGGACATGTGTTATCTCTTCTACGTGGTCTTTAAATGATAGGTAAATCTTTAAACCATTGTACTCTTTGTGGTTCCTATGCCTGGCACAACTGAGATACTGAATGAATGTCAGCTGCATTAAGCAACTATTTATGTATGTAAAATATTAGCTTTTTCATACTATTTTACCTAGCTAGATTGTCTGTATGAAAAGTGGTAGCGTAGTGATTAAGAACAAACACTAGGCTCAGTATTAAAATATCCATTCTTTCGGTTCTTAGTTGGGCAAGGCATTCAATGTCTCTGAACATCAATCTCATTTCTTAAGTGAAATTAATAATTATTCTGAATCCAGTGCAACTGGTGATGTATAATAAGTTCAGAGGCCAGAGAACCAGGAATATACGTATACAATGTGGTGCTATTCGTCTCGAAAATGGGGCAGAAAGCACACTTCACATTGAAAGAAGCAACCTGGAAGACCCAGAGTTCACTGCATTTCCTCTCGACACGTCCTTAAATTCTGTCATGGCCTCTACTTCACTTTTGGTAATAACTGTTTTCTCGCCTGGCCTCCACAATAAAGGACAGAAGATGAGCACAATCACAATAAAGGATAGAAACTGTAAGGACATAACAGAAGCAGAAGAGATTGAGAAGAGGTAGAAAGAATACACAGAAGAACTATACAAAAAAAAAAAAAATCTTAATGAAACAGATAACCACAATGGTGTGATCACTTAACCTGGAGCCAGACATCCTGGAATGTGAAGTCAAGTGGGCCTTAGGAATCATCACTACAAAGTTAGTGGAGGTGATGGAATTCCAGCTATTTCAAATCCTAAAAGATGACACTGTCAAAGTGTTGCACTCAAAAAGCTAGAAAATTTAGAAAACTCAGCAGTGGCCACAGGACTGGGAAAGGTCAGCTTTCATTCCAATCCCAAAGAAAGGCAATGTGAAAGAATGCTCAAACTGCTGCACAATTGCATTCATCTCACATACTAGCAAAGTAATGCTGAAAACTCTCCAAGTGAGGATTCAACAGCATGTGAACCAAGAACTTCTAGATGCTCAAGCTGGGTTTAGAAAAGGCAGAGGAATCAAAGATCAAATTGCCAATATCCACTGGATCACTGAAAAAGCAAGAGAATTCCAGAAAAACATCTACTTCTGCTTTATTGACTATACCAAAGCCTTTGACTATGTGGATCGCAACAAACTGTGCAAAATTCTTAAAGAGATGGGAATACAAGACAACCTTACCTGCTTCCTGAGAAATCTGTATGCAGGTCAAAAAGCAACAGTCAGAATCAGACATGAAACAATGGATTGGTTCCAAATAGGGAAACGAGTACGTCAAGGTTCTGTATTGTCATCCTGCTTATTTAACTTATATGCAGAGTACATCATGAGAAATGCTGGGCTGGAAGAAGCACAAGCTGGAATCAAGATTTCCAGGAGAAATATCAATAACCTCAGATATGAAAATGACACCACCCTTATGGCAGAAAGTGAAGAGGAACTGGAGAGCCTCTTGATCAAGGTGAAAAGTAAGAATGAAAAAGTTGGTTTAAAACTCAACAGTCAAAAAATGAAGATCATGGTATCCGGTCCCATAACTTCATGACAAATAGATGGGAAATAATGGAAATGGTGACAGACTTTATTTTCTTAGGCTTCAAAATGACTGTAGATGGTGACTGCAGCCATGAAATTAAAAGACGCTTGCTCCTTGGAAGAAAAGTTATGACCAACCTAGATAGCATATTAAAAAGCACAGACATTACTTTGATGAAAAAGTTACACCTAGTCAAAGCAATGGTTTTCCCAGTAATCATGTATGGATGTAAGAGTTGGACCATAAAGAAAGCTGAGCACTGAAGAAATGATGCTTCTGAACTGTGGTGTTGAAGAAGACTCCTGAGAATCCCTTGGACTGCAAGGAGATCAAACCAGTCAATCCTAAAGGAAATTAATCCTGAATATTCTTTGGAAGGTCTGATGCTGAAACTCAAATACTTTGGCCACCTGATGCAAAGAACTTACTCACTGGAAAAGACCCTGATGCCGGGAAAAAAGAAGGTAGGAAAAGGGGACAACAGAAGATGAGATGGTTGAATGGCATCACCAACTCTATGAACATGAGTTTAAGCAACCTCCAGGAGTTAGTAATGGATAGGGAAGCCTGGCGTGCTGCAGTCAATGGGGTCATAAAGAGTCAGACACAACTGAGCAACTGAACTGAACTCAATAACTGAATTCTAGGATTGTGAAGAATAAATGAAACAATACTAAAGGATTATTTAAGGAATTTTAAACTATTATTATGATTAATTAGATCCAACTTACACTTCCCATTAACATTTTCCCTAATGCTAAAATAATATTTTGGGAATTAAGATGATTAAAGGTATGAACTTCCCTTGTGGTCTATTGACTAAGACTCTGAGATTCCATTGCAGGGGACATGGATTTGATCCCTGTTGGAGAACTAACATTCCACATGCCCTGTGACACAGCCAAAAAAAAAAAAAAATTAAAAATACTAGACATAACTGGCAATTTGGGGGTTTATTTGTTAAAAATTTGGGGATTTGAAAGAAGATGATATCTTTTCATCTTGTGTTAAAATAGAGTGAAAGGAGTGAAAATTTCCTGATATATAGGGCAAAAAATTCAAATAGAGTGCTTTGGGTTTCAAAGCAGTTCATCTTCACATCAACCACTTAAATAACCCAACTTGGCTAAGATGAGTTATTAATTTCATTTCAGTTACGAGGGATTATCTATAACTGGCAAACTGTACCTTCCATCGTTGCAGAATCAGCTTGACAAGCTTGATGCTCATGCCAGAAAAGCCAAATGAATAACAGATTTGCCATGAGCAACTTTCCAAATTTCTTGCAATAGTAATTTGCTTAAAAGTGTAATGTGCCACCAATAATTAGACTGGTTTGAATCCTGATAGCGTACAGTAGCATCTGCTGATACCATCCCTTCTTCCTAATTACAATTATTACAACCTCTTTGACTTTTTCAATTTCCAATTCCAGTGTACTGGTTGTTCAAAGCTGTTTGAGCCATTAAGATGCTTGTTATCCAATCACAGATTAATTCTCTCAAGAATGACCTGGGAGATAACTGGGTGAGGCAACAGCTTCACCAGAAATATATGAAAGATATTTAAGCGAGAAAGTTAAGTGTGGATGCGTGTGGATGTGTACACATGTCACACACATATAACATATATTTAACTTTAAAAAGTAGACAAATAGATAGACACACATACACCCAATAAACATATATTTAACTTCACTGAAAACCCGGATTTACAATCTTTGTTGTTGTTCAGTTGCTAAGTCATATCCAACTCTTTTCAATCCCATGGACTGAAGTATGCCAGGCTTCCCTGTCCTTCACTATGCCCCAGGGTTGTTCAAATTCATGTCAACTGAGTTGGTGATGCCATCCAACCATTTCATACTCTGTCGTCCCCTTCTCCTGCCCTCAGTCTTTTCCAGCATCAGGGTCTTTTCCAATGAGTTAGCTGTTCACATCAAGCAGCCAAAGTATTGGGAACTTCAGCATCAGTCCTTCAAGTAGATAGTTTGGGTTAATTTCCTTTAGGGTTGATGGCTTTGATCTCCCTGATATCCAAGGAGCATCACAATTCAAAAGCATCAGTTCCTTCGAGCTCAGGTTTCCTTACGGTCCAGCCCTCATATCTGTACATGACTGCTGAAAAAAAGATAGCTTAGACTATACACAATTTTATTGCAAAGTGGTCTCTGCTTTGTAATATGCTGAAAAAGGTTTGTCAAAGATTTCCTTTTAAGGAGCTAATGTCTTAATTTCATGGCTGAGGTCACCATCTGCAGTAATTTTGGATCCCAAGAAAATAAAGTCTATCACTTTTTCCATTGTTTCTCCATTTGTTGCCATAGAGTGATGGGACCAGATGCCAGGACCTTAGATTTTGAATGTTGAGTTTTAAGCCAGCTTTCTCACTCTCCTCTTTCATCTTCATCAAGAGACTTTTTAGTCCCTCTGCACTTTCTGCCATTGGAGTGGCACTATCTGCATATCTGAGTTCAGTTCAGTTCAGTTCAATCAATCAGTCGTGTGACTCTTTGTGACTCTGTGAATCACAGCACGCCAAGCCTCCTATCCATCACCAACTCCAGGAGTTCACTCAGACTCGCGTTCATCGAGTCAGTGATGCCATCCAGCCATCTCATCCTTGGTCTTCCCCTTCTCCTCTTGCCCCCAATCCCTCCCAGCATCAGAGTCTTTTCCAATCAGTCAACATTTCACATAAGGTGGCCAAAGTACTGGAGTTTCAGCTTTAGCATCATTCCTTCCAAAGAAATCCCAGGGCTGATCTCCTTCAGAATGGACTGGTTGAATCTCCTTGCAGTCCAAGGGACTCTCAAGAGTCTTCTCCAATACCACAGTTCAAAAGCATCAGTTCTTCAGTGCTCAGCCTTCTTCACAGTCCAACTCTCACATCCATACATGACCACAGGAAAAACCATAGCCTTGACTAGATGGACCTTAGTCAGCAAAGTAATGTCTCTGTTTTTGAATATACTATCTAGGTTGGTCATAACTTTTCTTCCAAGGAGTAAGCGTCTGTTAATTTCATGGCTGCAGTCACCATCTGCAGTGATTTTGGAGCCCAGAAAAATAAAGTCTGACACAGTTTCCACTGTTTCCCCATCTATTTCCCATGGAGTGATGGGACCAGATGCCATGGTCTTCGTTTACTGAATGTTGCACTTTAAGCCAACTTTTTCACTCTCTTCTTTTACTTTCATCAACAAGCTTTTTAATTCCTCTTCACTTTCTGCCATAAGGGGTGGTGTCATCTGCATATCTGAGGTTATTGATATTTCTCCCAGCAATCTTGATTCCAGCTTGTGCTTCTTCCAGTCCAGCGTTTCTCATGATGCACTCTGTATATAAGTTAAATAAGCAGGGTGACAATATACAGCCTTGACGTACTCCCTTTCCTATTTGGAACCAGTCTGTTGTTCCATGTCCAGTTTTAACTGTTGCTTCCTGACCGGCATACAGATTTCTCAAGAGGCAGGTCAGGTGGTCTGATATTCCCATCTCTTTCAGAATTTTCCACAGTTTATTGTGATCCACACAGTCAAAGGCTTTGGCATAGTCAATAAAGCAGAAATAGATGTTTTTCTGGAACTCTCTTGCTTTTCCATGATCCAGCAGATGTTGGCAATCTGATCTCTGGTTCCTCTGCCTTTTCTAAAAACAGCTTGAACATCAGAAAGTTCATGGTTCACGTATTGCTGAAGCCTGGCTTGGAGAATTTTGAGCATTATTTTACTAGTGTGTGAGATGAGTGCAATTGTGCGGTAGTTTGAGCATTCTTTGGCATTGCCTTTCTTTGGGATTGGAATGAAAACGGACCTTTTCCAGTCCTGTGGCCACTGCTGAGCTTTCCAAATTTTCTGGCATATTGAGTGCATCAATTTCACAGCATCATCTTTCAGGATTTGAAATAGCTCTACTGGAATTCCACCACCTCCACTAGCTTTGTTCATAGTGATGCTTTCTAAGGCCCACTTGATTTCTGGCTCTAGATTAGCGATCACACCATCGTGATTATCCAGGTCATGAAGATCCTTTTGTACAGTTCTTCTGTGTTATCTTGCCATCTCTTCTTAATATCTTCTGCTTCTGTTAGGTCCATACCATTTCTGTCCTTTATCGAGCCCATCTTTGCATGAAATATTCCCTTGGTATCTCTAATTTTCTTGAAGAGATCTCTAGTCTTGCCCATTCTGTTTTTTTCCTCTATTTCTTTGCATTGATCTCTGAAGAAGGCTTTCTTATCTCTTCTTGCTATTCTTTGGAACTCTGCATTCAGATGTTTATGGCTTTCCTTTTCTCCTTGGCTTTTGTTTCTCTTCTTCTCACAGCTATTTGTAAGGCTTCCTCAGACAGCCATTTTGCTTTTTGTATTTCTTTTCCATGGGGATGGTCTTGATCCCTGTCTCCTGTACAATGTCACGAACCTCATTTATAGTTCATCAGGCACTCTATCTATCAGATCTAGACCCTTAAATCTATTTCTCACTTCCACTGTATAATCATAAGGGATTTGATTTAGGTCATACCTGAATGGTCTAGTGGTTTTCCCTGCTTTCTTCAATTTAAGTCTGAATTTGGTAATGAGTTCTTGGTCTGAGCCAGTCAGCTCCTGGTCTTATTTTTGTCGACTGTATAGAGCTTCTCCATCTTTGGCTGCAGAGAATATAATCAATGTGATTTCAGTGTTGACCATCTGGTGATGTCCATGTGTAGAGTCTTCTCTGTGTTGCTGGAAGACGGTGTTTGCTATGGTCAGTGCATTATCTTGGCAAAACTCTATTAGTCTTTGCCCTGCTTCATTCCACATTTCAGGGCCAAATCTGCCTGTTACTGTATGCGTTTCTTGACTTCCTACTTTTGCATTCCAGTCCCCTATAATGAAAAGGACATCTTTTGGGAGTGTTAGTTCTAAAAGGTCTTTTAGGTCTTCATAAAACCATTCAGCTTCAGCTTCTTCAGCATTACTGGTTGGAGCATAGACTTGGATTACTGTGATATTGAATGGTTTGCCTTGGAAATGAACAGAGATCATTCTGTCGTTTTTGAGATTGCATCCAAGTACTGCATTTCAGACTCTTCTGTTGACCATGATGGCTACTCCATTTCTTCTGAGGGTTCCTGCCCGCAGTAGTAGATATAATGGTCATCTGAGTTAAATTCACCCATTCCAGTCCATTTTAGTTCGCTTTGATTCCTAGGGTGTCAACGTTCACTCTTGCCATCTCCTGTTTGACTACTTCCAATTTGCCTTGATTCATTGACCTGACATTCCAGGTTCCTATGCAATATTGCTCTTTACAGCATCAGACTTTGCTTCTATCACCAGTCACATCCACAGCTGGGTACTGTTTTTGCTTTGGCTCCATCCTTTCATTCTTTCTGGAGTTATTTCTCCACTGACTTCCAGTAGCATATTGGGCACCTACTGGCCTGGGGACTACCTCTTTCAGTATCCTATTATTTTGCCTTTTCATACTGTTCATGGGGTTCTCAAGGCAAAAATACTGAAGTGGTTTGCCATTCCCTTCTCCAGTGGACCACATTCTGTCAGACCTCTCCACCACGACCCGCCCATCTTGGGTTTCCCTGCTGGCATGGCTTAGTTTCATTGAGTTAGACAAGGCTGTGGTCCTAGTGTGATTAGACTGACTAGATTTCTGTGAGTATGGTTTCAGTGTGTCTGCCCTCTGATGCCCTCTTGCAACACCTACCATCTTACTTGGGTTTCTCTTACCTTGGGCATGGGGTATCTCTTCACACCTGCTCCAGAAAAGCACAGCCTCTGCTCCTTACCTTGGATGAGGGATATCTCCTCCCACTGCCCTTCCTGACCGTGGGATGGCTCCTCTAGGCCCTCCTGCACCCGGGCAGCCTCTGTTTATATTTCTCTCAGCAATCTTGATTCCAGCTTATGAGTTATCCAACCTGGCATTTTGCATGATATACTCTGCAGATATGTTAAATAAGAAGGGTGACAATATACAGCCTTGTCATACTCCTTTCCAATTTTGAATCAGTCCTTTATTCCATGTCCATTTCCAACTGTTGCTTCTTAACCTGCATATGGATTTCTCAGGAGACAGGTAAGGTGGTTTGGTATTCCCATCTCTTTAAGGATTTTTCCACATTTTGCTGTGATCCACACAGTCAAAGACTTAAGCATGGTCAGTGAAGCAGAAGTAGGTGTTTATTTAGAATTCCCTTGCTTTCTCTATGATCTAACTAATACTGGCAATTTGATCTCTGGTTCCTCTATCTTTTCTAAATCCAGATTATACATTGGGAAGTTCTCAGTTCATGTACTGTTGAAGAATACTTGAAGGATTTTCAGCATTACCTTGCTAACATGTGAAATGAGTACAGTTGTATAGTAGTTTGAACATTCTTTGGCATTGCCATTTTTGGGGACTGGAATGAAAACTGTCCTTTTCCAGTCCTGTGATCACTGCTCTTTTCCAAATGTGTTGGCATATTGAGTGCAGCACTTTCATGGCATCATTTTTTAGGATTTGGAAGAGCTCAGCTGGAATTCTATCAGCTCCACTAGCCTTGTTGGTAGTAATGCTTCTTAAGGCCCATCTGACTTCACACTTTAGGATAACTTTAGGATATGGGACTCCAAGTGAGTCGTCACAGCATCGTGGTTATCTGGGCTCCATGAAGGCATTCTTTGTATAGTTCTGTATATTCTTCCCAGCTCTTCTTAATCTCATTTGCTTCTGTTAGGTCCTTGCCATTTCTGTCCATCATTGTGACCAGCTTTTCATGAAATGTTCCTTGACATCTCTACTTTTCTTGAAGAGATCTCTAGTCTTTCCCATTCTCTTGTTTCCTTCTACTTTGCACTGTTCACTTAAGCATTTCTTATCTCTCCCTGCTGTCCTCTGAAACTTTGCATTCAATTGGATATATCTTTCCCTTTCTCCTTTGCCTTTTGCTTCTCTTTATTTCTCAGCTATTTTAAGGCCTTCTCAGACAGCCACTTTATCGTCTTCAATTTCTTTTTCTTGGGGAAGGTTTTGGTCACTGCCTCCTGTACAACGTTATGAACCTCCATCCATAGTTCTTCAGACACTCTGTCTACCATATCTAGTCCCTTGAATCTATTTGTCATCTCCACTGTATAATCATAAAGGATTAGCTTTAGGTCATACCTGAATGGTCTAGTGTTTTTCCCTACTTTCTTCAAGGTAAGCCTGAATTTTGCAGTAAGAAGCTCTTGATCTGAACCACAGTCAGCTCCAGGTTTGTTTTTGCTGACTGTATAGAGCTCTCCATCTTTGGCTGCAAAGAATATGATCAATCTTATTTTTGTACCGACCATCTGGTGATGTCCATGTGCAGAGTCTACTACATCAGCTTATTCGCATGAAATGGGGATATTAACCCAACCACTGTATTTAGATTTGGTTTCCCAAAGATTACAGTGATTTAATGTATTGCTTACATTTAATGCTGAGGGTATCTTGTCCTTCTGTTCATGTTTATGCTGTTATATATTTGTTTTAGGGGTAGTTGTCTGTTTCCTGTTGATTTTATATTAACTGAGCAGTTAGTAAAGTAAACAACAATTTTCTTGGGGTCAGTCCAGTCACCTACTTTTTGTATAGCCACAATCTGGCCTCAAACACATGAGCTAAATTTCTGCAATGTGCCTTGAAGAATCCATATCAATCACAATGACACTAATTATTGCTAATAACAATGTGAAAGGAGAGTCAATATGTTGAACTTTAAATAAATTTGCTATGCTTGAAAATGAATTTCTCATAATGATCATATGTGTACCTGCTATATTAATGAGTGACTACCTGGGCAGAATTGTCTCATTTGGAAGACCTCTAGTTTAAGATTTGGTGTGGTAAACACAAGATTTTAAGCCAAAACCAAATCAATCCAAAGTCCTTTTCTAGTTATGTGTTACTTTCACAAATCTGAAACTTAGTTCCATCCTCTGTAATATGGAGGTTAGTAAAACCTCTCTTGCAAAGTAGTTATGAGGAATAGTGTTGGCATATATTGGGTGCCTAGCAGAGAGGAGAAGCTGAAGAAATGATAATGTTCAGATGCTGAGTACAGACCTAGAGAATAGTACAGAGTCTTATTAACTAAATATTACATACTGCAGGGAAAAAAATGCCTTTGAGAGAATTAGTCTCATGAAGAGTCAGAAGTTAGCTTCACCACCTTTGTTCATTAAAATACCCTCAAAGTTAAATATTATAATAAATCAATTGTATAAAGTATGCTTCACTGCAGTTATCTACCTTTTTCAATCTACCTTTTTGTTTTGTAAACCATACCAAAAATTTCAATCTTCAATTCTTTGCGACCCCATGGACTGTCGCCTACCAGGCTCCTCTGTCCATGGGATTCCCCAGGCAAGAATACTGGAGTGGATTGCCATTCCCCTCTCCAGGGGATCTTCCTAACCCAGGGATTGAATCCAGGTCTCTCGCATTGTAGACAGACGCTTTACTATCTGAGCCACCAGGGAAGTCCACCTTTTTGTTTTACCATACCAAAATTTCAGTCTTCAGAAGATTAGGTTCCACTCTTAGACTCAATTGACTCAGTAGTAAAAATTGCACAAATAAATCATTAACAAACTCTTAGCATGCTAACTATATTGCATGCATTATCTCAGCTATCACTTGTGACAAAATGATGTGATAATTATTGCCATTAAAAATAATTTAATAGAGGTTCTGAAAAGTTAAAAATTAGCTCACATTCATAGATTAGCAGAGCTACAATTAGTACCCCAATCCAAGCCTAACCCCCAAACACAGCAGAGAACCACCAGAAATTACAACACAGACACCATCTGCCTGATAATGAGATGGCCCAAACATAGGATCAGTCCCACAGAAAGGATATGATCTGGAACCAACATGAGACTGCTGCTGCTGCTGCTAAGTCACTTCAGTCATGTCTGACTCTGTGCACCCCCATAGGGCAGCCCACCAGGGTCTGCTGTCCCTGGGATTCTCAGGCAAGAATACTGGAGTGGGTTGCCATTTCTGTCTCCAATGCAAGCATGCATGCAAAGTTGCTTCAGCTGTGTCCGACTCTGTGTGACCCTATGGACAGCAGCCCACCAGGCTCCTACGTTCACGGGACCCTCCAGGCAAGAATACTGGAGTGAGTTGCCATTTCCTTCTCCAGCATGAGACTAGACCATGGAAAGGACTTGACTGAAAACAAATAAACAAGGCACATTTTGAATACAGCAAATTTAATGAGAATATGCATGAGGAATGATTGGAGAGAAAGCAGAAACTCTACATTGCATCTGGAAAGGTAGGGTCTCATATAAGAAATATGAAGTGTTTTTCACAGTCAAAATCCAGAGCAAGGTATCTCTGCTGTGATCATTGTTGGTTCTCTGCCTTTTCTATTGGTTCTTATAATCAAGTGCTAAATGGTTTGTCTGGTGGGTGGATCTGATACAGATGAAAACAGGGCTTTTCTCAGTGTAGACAAAACACTTATCTTTGAATTGTCAAGTTTGTGCTATAGCAAATGTATCCATGGATATATAAACACAGTCAGACAGGAAAGATCAAAAGGCTACAACATGTGTCCAAGTCAATGCACTAAAGAAGAGAAGTACATATTAAGCAATGGGAACAAGTCCGCTAAGACTAATAAAGGTAGTGTTGACTGAGCAAATCCAGCATCGCCATACTGCCGCTCCATTCCCTTTCTGTTTCTACAGTAGATGTCATGTGCCAATCATGACCCTTATTTTCCCTCTTAGAGCTTGCGTGCATGCTCAGTTGCTTCAGTCATGCCTGAGTCTTTGTGACCCCATGGACTATAGCCCATCAGGCTTCTGTGTCCATGGGATTATTCCAGCAAGAATATTGGAGTGGGTTGCCATTCCTTTCTCCAGGAGATCTTCCCAACTCAGGGCTTGAACCTGCATCTCCTGCTGCTCCTGCGTTGGCAGGTAGATCCTTTACCACTGAGCCACCTGAGAAATACCCCACAGAGCTTGAAGAGACTTTAATTCCTTTGAAGCCCAGTGAAACACACAGCCAGTACGAACTGATATATGGGTTGATTCAGATGAAATCTAGTTGCTACCTTGAGTACACATTATTGAATACATGTTTCATGAGCACCACCGTAGTAATGTCAGTCCCTTTAGGAACTCCAACTCACCCAAGAAAGTATGATCCTTTTGAAAAGGATAATAAATAATTTTATTATTAATTTATCTGAGGAAAGGACAATGTAACAATTTAAGATACTGTATAAAACTAAATTTATATTAGGTTTATATAGAACATATAAATTCTGCAATTAAGAGGTAATCTTTAAAATATTTGGGAAAGATAAAAATGGAAGGAAAATGTATAAGCAGCAATCTATATACTTAATATGCAAGCAGTGAAGGGTGTATGAATTTTTTTCCTGAATTCTGCTCACTCCCTTTGTTTATTTCATCGGTTATAGGAATAAGAAATCTCTATAATGTTATGAACACCAGCAAAGTCAGACAACTGGAAATTCTGTAATGTCACAGAATGCTATAGCTGAAAATAAGTAGCAAACCAGGTTAATTGCTGAAACTGAGGATGCTGAGCAAGAGATAATGTGGTACTGATATCCTGGCAATAGAAGGCTTATGACTGAATACTATTGAGAGGTCTATTCCATCAGGAAGGTAGGTAGATAGTTCACCTTTCAGTAACTGCATGAGAAAGGAAAATTTTAAAACAAGGACAAGCATTATCACATCTGACTATGATACGGAGACATAGGAGACAGGAACTCAAATTACAGAACTATGCCTCAAAGTCAGAGCTAGACCTGCAGTCATGTTGCCTTGATTCTAAGTTCTCTGAGTGCTGCCTTTGGGAAGTCAAAGACCTGAAAAGCCAAGTCCAAATTCTGGTTCTGCCACTTATTAGTTGTGTAACCTTGGAAAAACTATTTTGCCTTACTGAATTTCAGTTTTCTTATCTGTAAACTACTGTTGGCACACTTACTCTGTCAGGATATGTTAAAGATTAAATGAGAAAGCGTATTTGTCACGCCTCATAGAGGCATTTGGAATGCCTTACATTAAGCGTGCTTGCTTTCCTCTTTGGAAAGTTGTCTAGTAAGATTTTAAATACAAGGTCTCTCTCTATAGGCAGACATATCTAGATAAATAGATGGCTCATATATATGTGACACATACATGTCACATATATGTATATATATCACAGACGGTTAAGAAACTCAGAGACATATATGTAATATACGTAGTATATGTGTTACATCACATACATTATGTAATATATAAATGTAATTCTCTAGATATTCTATGGTATTTTGGGAACTTTGTCTTGTATGATTATTTGTGAAAATCATATTAGAAGCAACTTAGTCTTCAACCAGATAGTTCTTCATGATTGCATGAAGTACCCACAATATAGTACAGGATACAAATAATGCAAATCACCATGGTTGAACCTTCAGACACCACTACCCCCAGCTTAAATCTATATAATTATAACAATATATTTATTCTAGGTCATAACTTTCTATTTTCAAAATATATAGAAAAAAGCAGAGAGAGGCAAATGCTGGACCCATGGTGGATTCATGTCAATGTACGACAAAACCAATACAGTAAAGTAAAATAAAGTAAAAATAAAATTTAAAAAATAATTTAAAAAACTAAAAAATGATTATTTCTTTTCAATACAATAGCCATTCATGTAGCTTATATAATGATAATTTCCCTTCAATTAGGAGCTCTAAAATTAAGAAATATGAATGAGCTCCTGGATTACTCATAAACCTGTGTACAATGTATGCTGAATTTTCTATATGTATGTAATGTGTAATATTTTAGGGAGAAGATCCATAGCTTATAAAGATTCTTGACTATGTCGTTCCCAGTAAATATAGAAGTTAACAGCAACTGCATTTGAGTATGTTTATCTTGAGTCTTATCTCAAAACTAAAATCACAGTTGTATAAAAAAATAAGAATTATTGGAGGTATAGTGAAATATACCTTAGGGGTGAAACACTTTAATTTTCCACTTCTGATTTCAGTAAGGACAAAAAATATGTCCTCAAATGTGCAGATATGTTTGTGGGTTTACTATGAAAAAGTCAGGGAATACTAATTTAGGCAAGAGTTTCAAAAGAGTTACTGCATATACATATATTTTATGGTAATTAAGAATGTCAGTGGTGTAAGAGTATTACCTTTTATGGCTCAAAAATCAATATAGATATCACAAATATCAGTACCCAACATTATGGAATTTACTTTTATATGGGAACAGCATTCATTCATTTTAAATCAGGTAATCTCAAACTCATTCTTACTTTTATCTATATTAAGTTCTATAACGTCTTATCTATATGAAAATAGATCCAACACAGCAAAGAAATCACCCTAAAAATTCAGGTATTTCCTCTTATCTCCTATAGTTTGATAGACTTAGGTTGAAAAATCTTGGCCTTTCTGACTTTTGCTTGTTGGAGGAGGAATAGCTAATCCAATAGGTCCATATGACCATCAGGTGGATTCCTATCAGGGTCAGTCTTGATGTTCAATCCAGCCTGTTTTCTCTGGCCTCCCAGACAGGTGTGTACCTGGGCACCTGGTGGGTTTTTGCAGCCAGTTTCCAGGCAGATCCCAGGGTCTGTCCCCATAAGCCCAAATCAGTCTATATTCTATCTCTTCCAGAGCTCCTTCTTGCAACTAAGTCAACAAAGTTATATATCCCAAGGCATGGATTTGAGAATAGTTACAAATCCTTCACATGGTATCTAATCTGGGAAAGCAGTAATCAAGGTCATATTTTGTCCCATTAGACTCACTACTTCGTAACATGGATTTCCCTGGTGACTCAGTGGTAAAGAATCTGCCTGCCAATGCAGGAGAAGTGGGTTTGATCCCTGGTACAGGAAGAACCCTTGGAGAAGGAAATGGCAACCCACTCCAGTATTACAGGAAGCCTGGAGTGTTACAGCCCATGGGGTCACCAAGAGTCAGACACGACTTAGCGGCCTTAGTAACTGAACAAAAACTTAATAGCTAGTACTATGAAACAGAAGAAGGATGAATGGAACCCAAAGCCAAACTTCCAACAAAAGCATGGATTTAAGATTACAATTGACATATATACCCTGCCATGTATAAAAAAGATAGTTAGTGGGAAAAGTGAAAGTGAAAGTTGCTCAGTCATGTCCAACTCTGCGATCCCACAGACTATACAGTCCATGGAATTCTCCAGGCCAGAATACTGGAGTTGGGTAGCCTTCCCCTTCTCCAGGGCATCTTCCCAACACAGGGATCGAACCCAGGTCTCCCACATTGCAGATGGATTCTTTCCCAGCTGAGTCACAAGGGAAGCCCAAGAATACTGGAGAGGGTAGCCTATCCCTTCTCCAGAGGATCTTCCTGACCCAGGAATCGAACCAGAGTCTCCTGCACTGCAGGCAGATTCTTTACCAGCTGAGCTCTCGGGGAAGCCCAGCTAGCGGGAATCTGCTGCTATAACAGAGAGAGCTCAGCTTAGTGCTGTCTGATGACCTAGATGGGTGGGATGGTTTGGTGGTGCAGAAAGATTCAAGAGGATGGGATTATATGTACACATATAGCTGATTAACTTCATTGTACATTAGGAATGAATAAAATATTGTAATAAAACTATACCCCAACAAAAAGAAAGCGTGGACTTAATATTTGTAGAATACTCTGAAAATCTAAAGAAAAAGAGAAGAAATAAGACAAAAGCAGAAATGGGACCTGCTAACCATGATGTTGATAACCTTGGTATTAGATTCCAGGTTACAAAGCATGTAGGAATAACTACAAATATCTTTGCCAAGCTCTCGGGAAAATTTAGACTTGGGACAACCACTGACCAAAACCTAGTTGCATGTTGATTATAAAGTCGGGACATAGGCATACACGCAGTACACTGGTAAGACAACAGGCCTATCAACTTTACACAATTAATTGGTGTTTAAACGGTTAACAAAATAATCTGCAGCCACAGCCCTCCTGTTAAAATGACCAAGCAGAGCCTTCTCTTAAATGCTCACAGAATCTAAGTTACAATCCTCTGGGCAAGGATTTGAGCCAAAGGTTACTCAAATTTTACACTATCTATACTCAGTGTCAGAGAAAAACAGTTAATTCAGACTTTTTGCCTGTTTTAGGAGGGTAAAAGAGAAAGAATCGTGGTTGTTTTGGGTTTTTGTTTTGTTTTTTAATTAACAAATGAGAGATCTTTTAAAATCCTGAAAATTAGGTGAAAGTTCTGCCTCCTAAGTGGAATATAACTGTAAAAATCATCTATTTTGGAAAAATTAATATTTAATTCCATAAAAGTTTATTAACTGACTGATGTATGCAAATGTTTTAGAGCCTAATCACTGGCATCTATTATGTGGTATTTAACATGAAACATAAAGGAGTATGGCTAAGGAGAGTCCCACAGACGTGGTGTTTTGAAACAGTCCAGTGGATTTCAATAGGTGAAACATTTCTATAAATGTAAGTCACAGTATACCCTGAAAGCTCTTTACAACAATTATTTTTGCCCAGATTATGTTCATTTTTGTTCCCCACTTGGAAAAAATAACAAGGTCTGAATTTTACAAAGGAAGGATATTTAAATATTGCTGAATTAAAATTGACTAGCTATTACTAGTAATTCATATGCTTAAATTGAAGGTTCCTGATATTGGTTACAGTGACATGGGGAACCAGAATGAAAAAGAACCAGTTTCTTCAATGGACTCTTCTTTTGCAGGCTGGGAAACAGATTGTAGAAAACAGTTCCCAAGAAAAATGATCAAGGAATGAATAGGTATCAAGTGGTAATGCTGGTGGCTGTGGGTGGGACACTGGACGTGGTCTTACCTGACATCCAAAAACAATCAACTGAATCAAATCCATTAAGCAAATGACACGTTTACTGGGGATTCCAGGAGTTGAAGAGTTTAAAAAAGATCATTTGAACTGAGGTTAAGTGATAGAGATGACTACCTAAATACTGCCCCAGACCAGTGGCTGGAGGGGAAGTTGATGTCTGATTCAGCTGCAGGTCGTGATTTGCAGCTTCTAAAAGATGAAATCATAATTACCAGAGCAATTTCAGGAGAATCTATTCAATATCCTACTGACCTTCCAACTGCTTCTCTTCTGTGGATTTCTGGCTTCTCTGATTCCATCTTGAATTTTATCACCGCATCTTACATATCTAGATCTTGATCTGAATAGGCGTTCTTATTCAAGCTATGGCTGTGGAGAGACTCTTGCAGTGTGACTCCTGCTCACTTATCATATTAACCTTAAGAGGAGTTTGACTCCTTGTGACTACTATAAACAATGATATCCCACCTGCTCTATTCCCCTATCCCCATTTCTTGGTCTAGGTTAGAAGTGCCTCCTCTATGTCAGATCTATTAGCCTTGATACACCATTTTTTCCACATTTGTTAATGTAGGTCTTTCTGGTGATCTGCAATTATTTAAGACTTCATATAAAATAGATTTCATATGAAGGTCCAAAATCAATTTGCAGAGATGTGTGGAAGTCTATACAAAAATGGTTTCTAAGGCCAGATCAAAGCTCAGTAAGATAGATTCCAGGGCCACATTTAGATTCAGGGAGAAATAGCATATTTATTGATTAATACTAGTCAGCCATGACACGGGATGCAGAACACTCCTTTGTGTCCAAGTTGAACCCACAGTGCACAGGCAGCATGTTTTCTGCTCAGCTTCCTTTCACTTAAGAGAACCACCTCTCCCTCATTCTTCAGGCTGCAGCTTCAATCTTTATACTACTGAACGTACCTATTCATCTCACTCTGCCAATTTCACTGATGGAGATGTGTTCCAGGTCTTCTAATCATGTTACCTGTTCATCCACCTAAGTAATTCTCACAAAGTATGAGTCCATAACTTCAAAGCATATTCTTTTCTGAGGACAGATGTAAGATATCCAGGAGGAAGAAGCATTCTCCTTCTCTGTGAAGTTGCTGTGGGATGATACATTTCAGGGTATGTCAGTGGCCATCCTAATTGCATGGAGGAAGACCATCTATAGTAAAGAAAGACCAACACACGCATGAGCGCACACACATACATACACACACATCAAAGAATCCGAGAGACAGCAGTGCTGAAAAATGGACAAGAGGGTATTCTAAAGGCGTTAATAACATTCCCATTTTCCCACAGGAATTGGGAATCGTCCTTTGGAAAATTACAAAGGAATTTCTTTGTAATTATTTCTCCAATTCAGTGAACTGCATCCTTTTAGCTAAACATGTAAGTAACTTCCTTTCTTCTCAAGCTATGTATTATTTTCCCCATAATATTTATTTAATGCTTATGATTCACAAGATTAGTTTTTAGATAATGGCAATAATTTTTGCTGGGAAATTTCATGGCTAGAGGAGCCTGGCTGGCTACAGTCCATGGGGCTGCAAAAGAGTCACACATGACTTAGCCATTACGCAACAAAAATACAGATATAAACAAAAGAGACCAAGCCCTGACTTCATGGAACTCACACTCTAACAGAAAGAGAGACAGTGGACAGGTATGTAAGTAATTATTTAAAGTGTGCTAGGTAGTGATATATGCACTGCTGCTGCTGCTGCTGCGTCGCTTCATTTGTGTCCGACTCTGTGCGGCCCCATAGACGGCAGCCCACCAGGCTCCCCTGTCCCTGGGATTCTCCAGGCAAGAACACTGGAGTGGGTTGCCATTTCCTTCTCCAATGCATGAAAGTGAAAAATGAAAGTGAAGTCGCTCAGTCCTGTCCGACTGTTCGCGACCCCATGGACTGCAGCCCACCAGGCTCCTCTGTCCATGGGATTTTCCAGGCAAGAGTACTGGAGTGGGGTGCCATCGCATAAGGAAAATAAAATAAAGCAGAATAGGAATATGGGTGCCACTGAGAGCAAAGAGAATTAAAATATATTATGTAGCTATGGAAAGTATTGAGAATTTGGTATCTCTCATATAACACCAAAAACACTAAAAAAAATAGTATAATGTGGGTTCATCATCCTGTTATACTATTTATCACCTTTAAATTTTAATGTTCCATATTTACCATCATATTCCATTGAAAGAATATACTTTACAAGACTATAACATGACCTTATTTTGCAGTATTTACTCCACTTTTTAAATATTTTCATTTTATTTGGTTTTTAATCCTACAGATAAATAAATATTAGTATCAGGGTGCTTGAAAAACTCAAATTCATATTTTTCATTTGAAGCAACAATAACTTTTTTTGTTTGTTTCTAGCAATGAACATGGCTGCTTTATTAGCTTTTGCTGCAATACAGCTGTATAGAAAACAACCCCCAAATCTCACTGGCTTCTAACAACAAACATTTTATTTTACACTCATGGTATAACAGATTTTTGATTCCATGATGGATCAGAAAAGCTTGAGAGACAAGAATGGCAGCTTGCTTATGGACATGGCTCAGAAATGGCCCCCTATCATTTCCTTCCAAATTCCACTGATCAGGCCAAGCCCAAATACGAGATGGAGAAGTACACTCCATTCACAGTGAATCACCTCAAAGGCAGAGAGGAAAGAAAGAATTTTTAATAAAAAGTAAAATCTACTATTCACCAAATTTAATTTTCCACATTGAGCATGATTATTCCAGGGAGTGATCTAAATACAGCTACACAACAGAAATTCTGGAAACTTGGCCCTATTCAGGTTATATAGGAAGATCTGCCAGAAGGGAGGCAAGACTTTTAAAAAATTATGTAAAGGTGATATGTCAAGAAAAGGAATATCTCCATGTAGCTGCCTGAATATGTCAAGCTACCAGACAACCCCCTGCTTTCTACCTGAAATTTCCTGTCCTTCACAACTGAAACTCTTTTGTGCAAACCCAGTTCTATATTCTTTCCTAATTTAACATTGCTTCTTCTACTGGTCCTTTAAAACAGAATGTGTATGTAACACATTTATTGTAATTTATGAGACATGTTCTATGATCCAATAGTTTATCAGCACTATAGGTTCTTGGAAGGTGAACACAGCATATTCACCTCTGTATATCAAAGTTTAACTTAGTTCTTGGCTGCAGGGATATTCAAATATCACACAATACATTTAATATGAATGATCTTCAAATTTCTTCCTACTCTAATTATCAAACACAAAGCCCCGTGTTATCACACTAGTTTGGAATGTTGTTCTAACAAAGTACCA
Organism: Nanger dama; assembly: GCA_917880005.1. NCBI lineage: Eukaryota > Metazoa > Chordata > Mammalia > Artiodactyla > Bovidae > Nanger > Nanger dama. The sequence goes on from CAKJTW010000030.1 coordinate 10,622,808, forward strand.
ATGATTTTCAGTCTTAGTGCTAAAAATACTTAACGACAATAATTGAGAGGGTTACTCTGCTTGTTGCATTTAGAGAGCATTTGCTCCAACTGTTAGCTCCCAACCTTGGATTTCTTATCCTCAGGGCCCTCTTTTCACTCAGTGTTCAGTTGTGCTTAGTCTTTGGATTGCTGTTCATTCTGCCGATCATTTCACAGCAGTGATTTTGGCAGACAAAGCAACTCCTAGGCACAGCCAGGTGTTCGCCTTGGCACCGTCACCACTGGTGGGGTTGACTCAGATGTTTCCCACACCTGTGAATTGGCTGCCCAATCTTAGCCAGCTCCCATGAACTTAATTATCATGCTCAATTTCAAAATTAAAAAAAAATAGTTAAGAGAACACACATACATTTCAGATGCCGCTGCTTCTTGCCATCCCTGCCACGTCCTCCTCAACAGAGCATTACTATAAACAAATTAGCATTTCCTCATCATTTTATCTTGATTTGTGGGATGTGGGAATGGAATACAACTCATTATGTCTGAAGAGCTGATTAATTCCAGTGGTGAAATCATCTCTGTGCCTGCCCATCAGATTGTAGCTAAGGTATTCAACCTATAATCCATGAATAAGTGGAAGGTCTAGGAATGGCTTTGACATTTAACATGTCTTTCTTGATGCATGTTACAATTTTAGACATCAAAAGATGAAATTTTATATGAAAATAAAATAGAAAACAGAAGTAGACTTCGAATACTCTCGTAACTTTTCTTTTCTCTCAGCCAACAAGGTACTGTATTTCTTTAAGGAAGAATGTTTTCTGTAGGCTTTGAATTCCCATTCACTTGCTTAATACCATTCCTACTGCTCCATTTGTTTTGTCTGCTCTACTGGACAAAATTCCATGGGTGCTGTCAAAAGAATAGGCATATAGATCAATGGGACAGAACCGAGATACCAGAAATAACCCCACACATTTACAGTTAAATGATTTTTGACACAGGCACCATGACAAATTAGTGGAGAAAGAATAGTCTTTTCAACAAATGGTGTCAGGACTGCTGGATATCCACTTAGAAATGAATTAAGTTGGACATCTTCCTCCCAACATAGCCAAAATGAATTCAAAACTTGTCAAAAAGCTAAATGTGAGAGATAAAACTTTAAAACTCTTAAAAGAAAACAGATATTTTGGACTCTGTGGGAGAGGGAGAGGGTGGGATGATTCAGGAGAATGGCATTGAAACATGTATAATATCATATATGAAACAAGTTGCCAGTCCAGGTTCGATGCATGATACTGGATGCTTGTGGCTGGTGCACTGAGATGACGCAGAGGGATGGTACGGGGAGGGAAGTAGGAGGGGGGGGTTCAGGATGGGGAACATGTGTATACCTGTGGCAGATTCATGTTGATGTATGGCAAAGCCAATACAATATTGTAAAGTAATTAACCTCCAATTAAAATAAATAAATTTAAATTCTTTAAAAAAATGTTCATGACCAAGAATTAGGCACTGGTTTCTTAGATATGGCACCTAAAGCACAACCAACCAAGGAAATTGTTAGACAAATTGAATTTCATCAAATTTGAAAAATGTTGGCTTCAAAAGACACTATCGAAAAAGTGAAAGGACAAAAAAATGGGAGAAAATATCTTCAAATCATATCAAATCCCTGGACCCGGAAGACTCCCTGGAGAAGGAAATGGCAACCCACTCTACTGTCCTTGCCTGGGAAATCCCATGGACATAGGAGCCTGGCAGGCCACCGCCCATGGAGCCACAAAGAGCTGGACATGATGGAGGAGCTAAGCGATGGCAACAGCAGCAAAATAACCCATCCATACAGTGGGATGCAGCCATGAGAAGGAAGGGAACGCTAGCTCACGCTACAGGGAGGAAGCCTGAAAGCGTTATGCCAAACGAAGGAAGCCACGAAATGCCTCATCCTGCGTGATCCGTTTCCATGAAATGTCCAACCAGGCAAATCTACAGAAACAGAAAGTATCAGTGGTTGCTAGGGGCTTGGGGGAAAAGGAAATGGAGTGACTGCTAATGGGTTGGGGTAGGTGAAATTGTTCTGGAATTAGGCAGTGTTGTTCTTTTGAATAGACTAAAAATCACTGAATTATACACTTAAAAGGGGGTGGATTTATGATATTTGTGATAGTTTTACTACTTCAGGAATAAAAAGTGAGCAGTCTATTGATACAGTAAACAACACTGAGGAATCTCAAAATCATTATGCTGAGAGAAAGAAGTTACACCAAAAAGAGCAATACTATCAGGCTCTATTTATACATTTGAGGAAATGCAAGCTAATCTGCACTGACAAGAAGCAGATAGATAAGCAGGTGACTGATTGGAGGTTTGAGAGGAAGAAGAGATGAAAAAGGGCATCAGTAAACCTGGGGGATGGTACATATTCATCATCTTGACTGTGGTGATGGTTGTATACATATAATAGAAAATTATACACCTCTATATGTGTAGTTTCTTATATGTCAATTATTTCTTTAAAATGATTAAGGAAGAAATATACACTGACTCTATTGGTGGTGAATGAACCATCAGCTGGGAGGAGACACGCAAGTCTAGAGAACTGAGATAATACGGACATATTAGCAGGTTCTTGGCAGTAGGCAATTACTAGAATGTCTGTAAGAAAAAAATGCAGTGATGACAGAAAACAAAGTTACAGGCATTTTTAAAACCACCTAAAAATTCTGTGCTAGACAAAGCTCCATGAGAAGTAGACTTTTCTGTATTTAACCTCAGTATGTAAAGCAGTAAGTAACACAAAGGAGCATTCAATAAATGGCTGCATGAAGTATTCTGAGCTTCCAATGACAAAATGATCTGTTTTACTGAATTCCATGATTATTTAAAAGAGGAGGATGTGCGTGCTGTTTATATTCCAAGCAGACAAAAAAAAATCATACATTTAATTAGAGTCTAAAATGGATTTGTGCACCAAATATCGTGAAGAATCAGTTCTTTTGATCTAAAAATTATGATTTTAAAGCTCCCTATTTGAAACTTAAAAAGAATGTAACTTTTTTCACTTACAACTGATCCCAGTTTGAAGGAATGATGTAACAGTTGAGAGTTTACACTACCTGATATTGTTCCCCAGATTCAAAATCCTTTTCTCTGCTTAAGTCCTTTTTACCTGGAATACTGTTTGTCTGACCCCTTGCATGGCACAGTCTACCTCATCTTCCAACAAAGAGGAACTTTTAATTATGCCTTATTAATACCTCTCTTCACCCAAATTACACTGTATTATGTCTCCATAGATTTTCCTTACAGCACTAATACATTCCACTTACAATTTTTAATTTGCTTTTTTTTTTCTTTTAAATGTGATTCCTCCAACTGGAATCTAAGATCCATAAAGGAAGCAATCTTGTCTGTCTTGTTCTCTGCTGAATATCCAGTACTCAAATACAAAGACTGGCACATTGTAAACATCTGCGAATGAATGAATGAATGGGTGTAACTATAACAACTTTAAAAGGAAGGTTTTCATAGAATACTATAAAAGTTTGACGGGAAGTATCTGCAAAAACAGGTAAGGTTCATACCCAGTTCCCAGTTCAGGAATAATAAAAGCCCTTTCCCTCCATTTCATCTTTTTCTAACAATTCAATATTTTTTGAACATCTGCTATGATCCAAATATTTTATTAGGCCCTGAAGTTAGAACAATGAAATAAGGCTTCCTGTTGTTTCCCCTGTTTGGAGGACAAGGAACATGGAAAGAGATGAAACTTGAATCAAAACATATCATCTTCAGGTAGGACTTCCAGCATGCTTGGTGCAAGAGGAGCAGGGTGCAAGTGATTAAACTGAAGTTTGAAGACAGTCTGTGAATTTTAATTATCTCTACTATCCCTGTCTCCCATTGCCATGGATAATTGAAAGTTGGCCATATTGCTAGGTAACGCTTCATTCCCTGCATAACTTGGCACTTAGAAAATGTTTTGCAAGAAAAGCAATTATAGCAATTGTCTCATGGGGGTGGGTAGAGGATGGATATAAACTGACTCTTGATGATGTTCTTGCTCTTTGCACATATTTACTAGATTCTTCAACCTAGTTTTGAAAACCTTCAAATAGATACACTCAACTGTTTTACCTACCAACCTGGGAAGGCGGGGGTAGGGTGTGGACTGCAAAAAATGGGTATCATTTCAGGTGCAGTTACTCATGTAAGGACACTGAGCAATAACCAGTCTGGCCGCTCATTTCCCCTAACATATGTCTACTCAGGAAGTTATGTGCAAGCTACGATTAAACAAAGATCGAAGACAAAAATAGGCAAAATGTGGCTTTGGGGGCACATTTGAGAAGGTTCTGGAGTAATTCTGTTTGCCCTGTACATTTATGGGTGCTTTGGTGGGGGAAAAAAAAAGAAAAACTTCTAGATTTTTCAAATTATTCAAGCATATCTTTTGTTCATTTCACTGCCTTTCCCCCATTGCTTCACTTCCTCAATGTTTCTGACTTTGAAACAGTCAGTTCAGACTTTCTAAAGCATGGTGCTTGAGGCAGTCATCCTACAACCTGAATGCTGTGTTTGTCATGTCCATTTTAGACATTCCCAGACAGTCTTCTAGAAAGGTTAACCTTTTCAATACTATTCTCACCTTCTGTGGAATATGCAAAGTGGAGATATTTTTTTCCAGTGAGAAGGACAAGCAAGCATTTTAGTACTGGGCTGAGCAGGATCCATTTAGTGTTATCAATACAACCGTCAGTGTTTCCTGGCATGTAATTTGGTGGAAGGGTGTCTATAATACATAAGGTAACATGCCAGAAGTGTCTCAAGAGCAGTGTCTGGGTCAGAACGATTAAATTCACTGATGCCCAGGAAGCCATGAAAGTTTATACTTGAAAAGCCAATATCTTCAGCTGTGTGTGTGGTGTTTGCTTTTGGTTTAAGTTTGGGGTTTGGGGTTGTTATTTTTTGGTAATCCTTTCCTTTGTGTACTGAATTGCAATTTTCAGGCTATATCTTAGTTTTCTTTCTAATTCCTTCACTTCCTGTTAATTTTTTTTTTTAAAGAAAGAGAAGAACATTTTAAAGCTTAAAGCTATCATTATGATATGGGTATGATTCCTTGACCTTTCATTACCCAATGAGCTACTCTCAGGCAAGTGATTCCTACATATTTATATGACACCTCCTGAAAATTTTTGCAAGAACAAAAGACTGATTTCTAATCATTGAAATTATTTTTCCTCACCACTATCAGAATCTCATAGAGGTCTCCTACAACTCTACATAATTTATAGAAATGCTGGTGTAGATGGATGACTCACAGAGTACTGGAAATATCACCAATCCCCCAGATTAGGTTTGGACCTTCTCCCACAGCATCCCAGCATCCAAGCGCCTAGCATCCAAGCTCCCACAGCATTCAAGGCATCTCCTCTCCAGAACTTAGGACAACGGCAATTGATTATTTGAACGGCTTTTGCTGACTAAGCTTTACATGTGTGTCTTTATGCTAAGTGCTTTGCAAATGTTTTATAATGTAATCTTTATGATGAGCTCTATACTTTAAATCAATATTTTAGAAATGAAATAAGTGTCTGAGAGATGTTGGGTAGCTTGCTCAAGGTCACATACTTTGTAACTGGCAATGACCTGACTAATGGTTATATGACCTCAATGGACATGATCTTAACCACTATGCAAAACTGATCTTCCAGCTAAGCTCACTTTGGAATTTTTTAAAAGGCATTTTCAACTGTTCTACACTTCTTTAGGGGTAGTTAACTAAAGAACGCAATGTAAAATAGTTGTCAACATCTTGGTGTGAACTAGTTGTCAACATCTTGGTGTGAACTACAGAAGACTGATGAAGGAATAACTGCAAATGTAGCTAGAACCAGCAGAGTTTGAAAGAGTATTGCCACACAAGATAGAAGCAGATTGCAAAAAGAGTGGTGGGGTGACTGGGTGATAAACAGGCTTTAGTTAGATATGTGTATATACAACTTTAATTTTATTGTCATTCTTAGATTTATAAACATATATGTTATTGGCTTGTTTTTAATAATAAATGAATAAATAAGAAGACATAAAATCATCCCAATCCCACCACAGAGAAGCAGCAATTGTCAACATTAGTGCATTTCACTCAGGATACTGAGATATATATGTTGTGATCTCATCGATCTTTCTATCAGTATAGATAGAATGAATCAGATAATTATTTATAAAGGCATTACTAAACATAGATTCATATTTTTAAATAAAAATATTGAGATTATTCAATTAAAATAAACACATTTAGCAAAAATGTTAGCTTTTAGATAAAGTTACTAAATTTAAAAATTATTTCTTAAGAGTAAAGGTATTGCTAAAATATACCAGTACAAAATTTAATTAAAAACCACGAGAAATATCGAGGTAGAAATTATTCATTTTAAACTACATTTTACAAGTTTAGTCAAGCTTAAGTTGTGTCAGCTGACTTGCTATAAAAGATGAGAAAGAACTTCAGTTCAGTTCAGTTCATTCGCTCAGTCGTGTCCAACTCTTTGTGACCCCATGAATCACAGCACGCCAGGTCTCCCCTATTCATCATCATCTCCAGGACTTCACTCAGACTCACGTCCATCGAGTCCATGATGCCATCGAGCCATCTCATCCTCGGTCGTCCCCTTCTCCTCCTGCCCCCAATCCCTCCCACCATCAGAGTCTTCTCCAATGAGTCAACTCTTCGCATGAGGTGGCCAAAGTACTGGAGTTTTAGCTTTAGCATCATTGCTTCCAAAGAAATCCCAGGGTTGATCTCCTTCCAGAATGGACTGGTTGGATCTCCTTGCAGTCCAAGGGACTCTCAAGAGTCTTCTCCAACACCACAGTTCAAAGCATCCATTCTTCGGCGCTCAGCCTTCTTCAGAGTCCAACTCTCACATCCATACATGACTACTGGAAAAACCATAGCCTTGACTAGACAGACCTTAGTTGGAATATACTTTTGAATATACTACCTAGGTTGGTCATAACTTTCCTTCCAAGGAGTAAGCATCTTTTAATTTCATGGCTGCAATCACCATCTGCAGTGATTTTGGAGCCCCCAAAATAACGTTTGACACTGTTTCCACTGTTTCCCCATCTATTTCCCATGGAGTGATGGGACTGGATGCCATGATCTTTGTTTTCTGAATCTTGAGCTTTAAGCCAACTTTTTCACTCTCCTCTTTCACTTTCATCAAGAGGCTTTTTAGTTCCTCTTTACTTGCTGCCATAAGGGTGGTATCATCTCCATATCTGAGGTTATTGATATTTCTCCCAGCAGTCTTGATTCCAGCTTGTGTTTCTTCCAGTCCAGTGTTTCTCATGATGTACTCTGTATATAAGTTAAATAAGCAGGGTGAGAATATACAGCCTTGATGTACTCCTTTTCTTATTTGGAACCAGTCTGTTGTTCCATGTCCAGTTCTAACTCTTGCTTCCTGACCTGCATACAGATTTCTCAAGAGGCAGGTCAGGTGGTCTGGTATTCCCATCTCTTGAAGAATTTTCCACAGTTTATTGTGATCCACACAGTCAAAGGCTTTGGCATAATCTATAAAGCAGAAATAGATGTTTTTCTGGAACTCTCTTGCTTTTTCCATGATCCAGCAGATGTTGGCAATTGGATCTCTGGTTCCTCTGCCTTTCTAAAACCAGCTTGAACATCAAGGAGTTCAGAGTTCATGTATTGCTGAAGCCTGGCTTAGAGAATTTTGAGCATTACTTTACTAGCGTGTGAGATGAGTGAAACTGTGTGATAGTTTGTGCATTCTTTTGTATTGCTTTTCTTTGGAATTGGGATGAAAGCTGACCTTTTCCAGTCCTGTGGCCACTGCTGAGTTTTCCAATATTGCTGGCATATTGAGTGCAGCACTTTCACAACATCATCTTTTAGGATTTGAAACAGCTCCATTGGAATTCCACCACCTCCACTAGCTTTGTTCATAGTGATGCTTTCTAAGGCCCACTTGACTTCACATTCTAAGATGTCTGGCTATAGATTAGTGATCACATCATCATGATTATCCAGGTCATAAAGATCTTTTGTACAGTTCCTCTGTGTATTCTTGCCACCTCTTCTTAATATCTTCTCCTTCTGTTAGGTCCGTACCATACTTCATTCCCCTTCTAATCTTCTTAATTACATTGGGGTTTAAACTGTTAGTATTCTTAACATATATATTATCTTCTATAATCATTATTTTAAATTAATTTAAAGTTGACTGTATACTCACTACCAATCCCTTTTACACATATTCATTTTTAATTTTTAAAATTAATTTATTTTTAATTGAAGGATAATGGCTTTACAGAATTTGTTGTTCTCTGTCAAGCCTCAATCTGAATCAGCGATAGGTGTACATCTATCCCTTCCCCTTTGAAATTCCCTCCTATTTCTCTCCCCATCCCACCCCTAGGTTGATACAGAGCCCCTGTTTGAGTTTCCTGAGCCATACAGCAAATTCCTGTTGGCTATCTATTTTACACATAGTAATATGAGTTTCCCTGTTACTCTTTCCATGCATCTCACCCCTCTCCTCCCCTCTCCCCATGTCCATAAGTCTATTCTCTATGTCTGTTTCTCCGTTGCTGTCCTGTAAATAAATTCTTCAGGACCATTTTTCTAGATTCCATATATATGGGTTAGAAACAATATTTATCTTTCTCTTTCTGACTTACTTAACTCTGTATAATAGGCTATATTCTTTATCATGAGATCATCTCTCAGTGGACTACATTTCATTATGAATTTTTTTTCTCTAAGAAAAAATGGATAGGGGGCTTGAATTCCTTTAATTAATGTCCTTTAATTAATAATGACAATCTATCTGGCTGGGTTTGTTATTTGTGATACTTTGTTTCATTCAAAAGATAATGTACATTGCACAGTTTTCATATTGCTGTGAAAGAAAACTTCGTTTAAATTTTCCTCTTCACTGGTAGCTTGCTTTTTCTGCCTAGACATTTGCTTTCTTCTTTGTCCTGCAAGATTAGCATCCCCAAAATGTATCTTGATTTTTATTTTCAGTTTAATTTCCATACTACTCACCAAAATATCCTTTTAAAATACAGAATCAACTTTTATTTCAAGAATATAATTCTGGCATCATTAAACAAATCTTATGGTCACCTTTGCTTTTAAGCACTTCTATAGGCTTTTTTTTTAAGCTGAAGTTATTTCAATATCTAACTTTTGGGATATCTTAAAATGGCATCCCACTTTTAACTATTTTCCTAGATTTTCTCTACAACATCCAAGGTGTCAGTGACACCATCAACCTGAAGATGCACTGTCATCTTAAGTACAATTAAAAAGTAAAACCTTCTGTCACTTATAAGATGCTATTTATTGTCATATGTGTTCCAATTTAAAACAGGATAAAATTGGAAATAGAAAAGTACAATTGATTAAATTATTATCATTTTTCAGGTAAGAAATTCTACCAGTTTTAGAAAAAGGCTTGACTCAGCTACTTCCCTGAACATGACTAAGTTAGACAGCAGTGGACAAAGAAACCTCCTAATTCCTTATCTTCTAACTTCCATCCCTATTTTTCATCCATCAAAATAGCTCCTTCATTCTAAAGTAAGTGGATGTAGAGGAAAGAGTTACAAACCCAAGCTCACAACAACAAAAACAATAAAATGGCTAAATTACTTTCAAATAAAACTGTCTGCTTCCATATTGATCCTTGATATTGGATCATTTTAAATGGGCCGTGCTGCTGCTGCTGCTGCTGCTGCTGCTGCTGCTGCTGCTCCTGCGTCACTCCAGTCATGTCCGACTCTGTGCTACCCCATAGACGGCAGCCCACCAGGCTCCCCCATCCCTGAGATTCTCCAGGCAAGAACACTGGAGTGGGCTGCCATTTCCTTCTCCAATGCATGAAAGTGAAAAGTGAAAGGGAAGTCGCTCAGTCGTGGCCGACCCTCAGAGACCCCATGGACTGCAGCCTACCAGGCTTCTCCATCCATGGGCTTTTCCAGGCAAGAGTATTGGGGTGAGGTGCCATTGCCTTCCTCCATAAATGGGCCGTATGTAACCTAAATTCAACATCTTTTCTGCTTCAGAGGTTGACCAGAAGATTGTGTGGTGGTTTAGTCACTCAGTCTTGTCTGACTCTTGTGACTCCAGGGTCTGTAGCCTGCCAGGCTTCTCTGTCCATGGAATATCCCAGGCAAGAACACTGGAGTGGGTTGCCGTTTTCTTCTTTTGTGGATAAAACTGAACTTATGGTCTGTTGATTCCACTGCATTTTGAAGGCCTATTATACTGCAGCTGCATCTTCATTGTCTGGTATTTTATTTTGTGATTGATGGAAATTCTATGGCCACTTGAATAGTTAGTCTCTTGGGCTATTTGTATTTCATTATTATTACATCACCTAAACATGATTAGGTTTATGATGAATATGAATAAACTCCAGTGAGAATAGTTTTCATTTTATTCCTAAACATCTAAAAGGAAAATATTAACATGAATAATATAATTGTTGGCTATTAGGAAGAATGAAATCCATTGTATAAGAAAGTTGTGGCTAATTTTTAGTTAATCTATATTCAAAATTTAGATTATTTTAGCCCAAAGAGTTTTTATTAGAGGTTGAATATATGGTTTCATGTTCCAGCCACAAGAAATTACTTTGTGACAGTTGGCATGTCAATTAACCCGAGACTGAGTTTCATGACCACCCCTATATGTAACATAAACATGAAAATTCAGCCTATAAATGAGTAGGTATAAGCTCAGGTAAAACTAAAGTAATACTGTTATTAAAAGGAGATTGATAAAAAGTTGATATTAGGGTAAAAGCATAAGTTTCTGTCATAGAAAGCTGCAAAAATTAATTTTTCTATTTAAATAAAAATGAAACATAAATGCAAATACTTAAAGTCTACAATGACTGGTAAATATTTTTTCAGAGAGAAAGCAATGACTTGTTTTCTTGTTTGTTACTGTTTCATAATCATAATATTCTAGATGAAAGAGGAAGCTTTGCCAAGTTTGGTGAAACACATGAGTCAACCACAATTGTAGCAATTGTTTCATTTAAACAACTTTCTATAAAATTAATGACACAGGTGAGGGCATCTAAGATGTATGTTGGTTTTTATCCTGCCCGGTTAAAATAAAGAGGCATTTTGTGGAAGCAAGACAATTATCTCTAAGATATTGTTCCTTCATCAAATTTCCCAATTTATCTCACTTCTGAGTTCTCACAGGGTTTGAGTAAAGACTATAATAATTGAGTTGCTTTGGCTAATGATACCCCCTGATGGGGAGACAGGAAGGCATGGTGAAGGTCTGAACAGCTGAAGGAACAATTTGGCCTTGCATGAGCCTCCTTCCTTGCAAGAGATGGAAAGGAAAATAAAACAAAACAAAAGGTCATAACTTTTTGAACTAATGTACTTTAAAGATAAATTTAAAAATCTCCTTAGTGGCAAATTTTCTCCAGAATCTATGCCTCCATAGTCTGTAGTGCAAGCTTTTGCTTTTGATATCTTAAACAAATGTTGCATTGTATTTGGACAAAGAATTGAATGGGAAATCAACTTTTCATCTCAAAGTGTCTTAGCTAATAGCTCCTCCATACCAGAAATCAGTGTGTCATGCAGTCTGGAGGGAAACTGCTTTGATCTACAGGCCCAAACCCTAACCCAATTCATTCATCAGTCAAAACGAAGTTATTGTTGTTGTGTTGTTTAAGAGTGGCAGGGATTACAGCTATGGCTAATAGAAAAGAATGGCAAATCCTCTCCTCATAAAGCAACTGGAAAATCAAACAAATAGACCAAAAACACAACTAAACAAAACCCAAGAAAACAGTTTCAGTGCTCTGAAAATCATCAGAAGGAACGATACAACCTGAAAAGTATTTCTGGTTTCAAAACTGCAGGACATTCAATAATAAAAGCATAGACCTATGCATTCCGGCCTGGCCACCCACCATGCCCTCAATCTCATCCCAGTTCAGCACAGCAGTTCTGGCAGGATGGGTCACGCTGCAGGGACTATAAGATTCCTGCAGTGGGCAAAATGGGTTTACTTTATTTTGAGTGACAGGTGTCACAAATGTCCAGCAACACAGCAGTGGATACGACTTCTCAGACTGAGGAAAATGGAGGAGATCAACAAATATCAATTAGCTTGATATTATGTGGTTAGAAGATAAGCATATTTCTAATTTAGATTGATCACTGTAACAGGAATAAAAAGGGGAGCAGACAAACCATTTGATAAAATGACTAAAAACTTCCAAATTGATGAAAACAAAAATCTATACAGCCAAGAAACTCAACAAATCAAGTATAATAAATACAAAGAGATTCTTATTTAGCTACACAGCATTCAGACTGCTGAAAAACAAAACCAAAATCTTGAAATCAGCAAGAGAAAATCATTCATTACATGCAATGGAACATTAACTATTTTTTCTCATCAAACAAAAGAGAGGTCATGGGAATTCCCTGGTAGTCCAATGGTTAGGACTCAGTGCCTTCACTGCTGGAACCCAGGTCTGACAAATTAATAAGCGTATTATAATTCTTGAAACAACCATTCGGAAAACAACCATTTGGAAAACAACGAAAAAATTGATTTAAAAATCCACAGAGGTGTGGAAATGGTACTTTAAGAAATACTAATCCATCACGAAAACAAATGCAGTCATGGAGACAAATAGTAAGTGAGATGCAATAAGTGACTGGACATCTGGAAAACAAATTACAAATGACAGTGATAAATCCAACCATACCAATGATTACTTTGAATGCAAATGGTCTAACCCACAATCAACAGGCAAAGACTATCAGACTGCATATGAATGAAAAAGCAAAACCAACGACAAGCTGTTCTATATATAGTCACCTTAGACTAAGAGACAAAAATAGATTGAAAGTAAAATGATGTGAAGAGATTTATCATGCGAACAGTAAACACGATAGCTGGAATGCTATATTAATGTAAAACAATAGATTTTAAGGCAAAAAATATTATTAGAGAAAAACAATGAATTTCACAATGATAAAAGAGTCACTGCATGAGGATTTGTAAACATATATGTAACAAAACAAAAGAGGCACAAAATATATGAAACAAAAAATGAACAAAACTGAACACAGAAATGAGTAATTCAGTGATAGTAACAAGCTTTGATATTTTACTCTCAATAAATGATAGAACTAATAAAAAAATCGTAAACCATATATAGAGATGAACAAGAATATCAACAGAAGTGTAGTAATTTCTACCCAACAACAGCAAAACCCACATTCCTTTCCTGCATCATTCTTCAAAATAGATCACATTCAAGGCAATAAAACAAGTCATAACACGTTGAAGAGTAATGAACTCGTACACAGTATGTGATCTGACCACAATGGAATTACATTACAAATCAAAAATAAAAAGAAATGTGAAAAATCATCTAATATTAATTTTAAATACATCATCCTAAACAACTCTTGCCTGGAAAATCCCATGGATGGAGGAGCCTGGTAGGCTGCAGTCCATGGGGTCGCTAAGAGTCAGACACAACTGAGCGACTTTCCTTTCACTTTTCACTTTCATGCATTGGAGAAGGAAATGGCAGTCCACTCCAGTGTTCTTGCCTGGAGAATCCCAGGGACCGGGGAGCCTGCTGGGCTGCCATCTATGGGGTCACACAGAGTTGGACATGACTGAAGCTACTCAGCAGCAGCAGCAAACAACTCATTAATCAAAGAAACAACAGGCAAAATAGAAAATATTCTGAAATGACTGAAAATGAAAATACAACATAGGATTTATGTGATGCACTTAAACAGTGCTTAGAGGAAAACTTATAGTCATATGACCTACATCAGAAAAAGATACCTGAAAATAATAACCTGAGCTTCTACTACCTCAACAAACTAGATATCCATAAGCAAACTAAACCAAAAACAATCATAAGCAAATAAAAGGCATTAGCAGAGGCATCAATGAAATAAAAAGCATATAAACTACTGAGAAAAATCGATGAAACTCATAATTTTTTGCTTGAAAATTTCAAGAAAGGTAAATTACCAAAAATAAGAATGAAAAATTATATATACACATACACACATATATATACACACACTACAAAAATTAGATAAACTTATACGCATCACAAAAATTATATACTACACTTGTATGGTTCAGGCTGCTCTAACAAGATATCATAGACTAGGTAGCTTAAACAACAGAAATTTATTACTCACAGATCTGTAGGCTGGAAAGTCCAAAATCAAGGTGCTGGTTGATTTGGATCCTGGTGAGAACCCTTTTCCTTGTTTGCAGATGGCATTCTTCTCATTGTATCCTGACAAGTTAAAGAGAGAAATAAGCTTTGTCATGTCTCTTCTTATAGAGGCACTAATCTCATCACAAAGGCTACCACATATGAAATATCTACACATAACATAGTCCTTAGTGTGAAAATGAATGTTTTCCTCCAAAGATGAAAAATGACTCAATAATGTGCATTCTTGCCATATCTGTTCACCATTGTACTGGACAGCTTTGTCATGGCTATGTACCAGGAAAAAGATGAAAAATCATCTTACTTGCAGATGACATGATTTTCTATATAGAAATTCTATGGAAGTCACTAAAATACTGTTAGATTTAATTAAGGATACAAGACAAACCATCAGTAAACAATAAAAAACAAAATTAAGAAATGATTTCATTTATAATAATATTAAAGAAAAATATATAGGAATATATTTAATATTCAAAGAAGGGCATAACATACTTAAAAACATAAAGTACTGCTGAAAGAAATTTAAGGAGTTCTAAATAAATGGGAAAATAACCATATTAATCAATTAAGTAATCTCAGAGACCTAAATATAAGAATTAAACTACAAAACTTCTAGAAAATAGAAAAATCATTGCAATCTTGAGTTTGAAAAAATAGTCTTGGAATTCAAACACGATCCACAAAAGAACTAAATGATAATTGAACTATATCAAATTATCTTTTATGCTTCAAAAATATCATTATGAAAATCATACATCTAAAAACCTGTATGCAGAATACATAAATAACTCTTACAATTCAATAAAAAGACAACTCAACTTAAAAGTCAGCAAATGATTTGAAGAGACATTTAACAAAGGAAGATACACGAATGGCTAAAACCACTTGAAATATGCTTATATTATTAATCATTAGGAAAATGCTAAATTCAGAAACAGATACAACTATGCACCCATTCAGTTCAGTTCAGTTCAGTCGCATCCGACACTTTGCAACCCCATGAATCGCAGCACGCCAGGCCTTCCTGTTCATTACCATCTGAGTTCACTCAGACTCATGTTCATCGAGTCCATGATGCCATCCAGCCATCTCATCCTTAGTCGTCCCCTTCTCCTCCTGCCCCCAGTCCCTCCCAGCATCAGAGTCTTTTCTAATGAGTCAACTCTTCGCATGAGGTGGCCAAAGGACTGGAGTTTCAGCTTTAGCATCTTTCCTTCCAAAGAAATCCCAGGGCTTATCTCCTTCAGAATGGACTAGTTGGATCTCCTTGCAGTCCAAGGAACTCTCAAGAGTCTTCTCCAATACCACAGTTCAAAAGCATCAATTCTTCAGCGCTCAGCCTTCTTCACAGTCCAACTCTCACATCCATACATGACCACAGGAAAAACCATAGCCTTGACTAAATGGACCTTAATCAGCAAAGTAATGTCTCTGCTTTTGAATATGCTGTCTAGGTTGGTCATAACTTTTCTTCCAAGGAGCAAGCGTCTGTTAATTTCATGGCTGAAGTCACCATCTGCAGTGATTTTGGAGCCCAAAAGATAAAGTCTAACACTGTTTCCCCATCTATTTCCCATGGAGTGATGGGACCGGATGCCATGATCTTTGTTTTCTGAATGTTGAGCTTTAAGCCAACTTTTTCACTCTCCTCTTTCACTTTCATCAAGAGGCTTTTTAGTTCCTCTTCACTTTCTGCCCATAAGGATGGTGTCATCTGCATATCTGAGGTTATTGATATTTCTCCCGGCAATCTTGATTTCAGCTTGTGCTTCCTCCAGTCCTGCGTTTCTCATGATGTACTCTGCATATTAGTTAAATAAGCAGGGTGACAATATATAGCCTTGACATACTCCTTTTCCTACTTGGAATCAGTCTGTTGTTCCATGTTCAGTTCTAACTCTTGCTTCCTGACCTGCATACCGATTTCTCAAGAGGCAGGTCAGGTGGTCTGATATTCCCATCTCTTGAAGAATTTTCCACAGTTTATTGTGATCCACACAGTCAAAGGCTTTGGCATAATCTATAAAGCAGAAATAGATGTTTCTCTCTTGCTTTTTCCACGATCCAGTGGATGTTGGCAATTTGATCTCTGGTTCCTCTGCCTTTTCTAAAACCAGCTTGAACATCAGGGAGTTCACGGTTCACGTATTGCTGAAGCCTGGCTTAGAGAATTTTGAGCATAACTTTACTAGCATATGAGATGAGTGCAATTGTGCGGTAGTTTGAGCATTCTTTGGCATTGCCTTTCTTTGGAATTGGAATGAAAACTGATCTTTTCCAGTCCTGTGGCCACTGCTGAGTTTTCCAAATTTGCTGGCATATTGAGTACAGCACTTTCACAGCATCATGTTTCAGGATTTGAAATAGCTCCACTGGAATTCCATCACCTCCACTAGCTTTGCTCGTAGTAATGCTTTCTAAGGCCCACTTGACCTCATATTCCAAGATGTCTGGCTCTAGATGAGTGATCACATCATCATAATTATCTTGGTCGTGAAGATCTTTTTTGTACAGTTCTTCCATGTATTCTTGCCACCTCTTCTTAATATCTTTGCTTCTGTTAGGTCCATACCATTTCTGCCCTTTATTGAGCCCAGCTTTGCATGAAATGTTCCCTTGGTATCTCTAATTTTCTTGAAGAGATCTCTAGTCTTTCCCATTCTGTTCTTTTCCTCTATTTCTTTGCATTGATCACTGAAAAAGGCTTTCTTATCTCTTCTTGCTATTCTTTGGAACTCTGCATTCAGATGCTTCTATCTTTCCTTTTCTCCTTTGCTTTTTACCTCTCTTCTTTTCACAGCTATTTGTAAGGCCTCCCCAGACAGCCATTTTGCTTTTTGCATTTCTTTTCCATGGGGATGGTCTTGATCTCTGTCTCCCGTACAATGTATGAACCTCATCCCATAGTTCATCAGGCACTCTATCTATCAGATCTAGGCCCTTAAATCTATTTCTCACTTCCACTGTATAATCATAAGGGATTTGATTTAGGTCATACCTGAATGGTCTAGCGGTTTCCCCTACTTTCTTCAACTTAAATCTGAATTTGGTAATAAGGAGTTCATGATCTGAGCCACAGTCAGCTCCTGGTCTTGTTTTTTGTTGACTGTATAGAGCTTCTCCATCTTTGGCTGCATATGGCTCTAATCATAAAAATCAAACAGTATTGTTGGAGCGGATACAGAAAACTAGAACTCTCACGCACTGCTGAAAGTGAAAGCTGCTCAGTTGTGTTCAGCTTTTTGTGACCCCATGACTATACAGTCCATGGATTTCTCCAGGCCAGAATACTGAAGCGGGTATTCTTTCCCTTCTCCAGGGGATCTTCCCAACCCAGAAATCGAACTGGGGTCTCCTGCATTGCAGACGGATTCTTTACCAACTGAGCTATCAGGGAAGCCCTGATATGTATTGCCAGTGGGAAAATAAAAGTGGTACAGACACTTTGGAAAATGTTTCTTAAAAAATTAAAGTTATTTAGCGTAGAACTCAGCAATTTCACTTGTAGGAATCTGTCCAAAAAAATGAAAAGACAGGCCTCCATAAAAAGACATGTGTGAGTGTTCACACATCATTATTCCTAATTGCCCCAAATTGGAAACAACCCAATTACCCATCAATGATGAATGAATGAATAAACAAAATGTGGTACACGTGTACAATGGACTATTATTCAGCCACAAAAACGAATGAACTATTCACACTACAAGCTGGATAATCTCAAAACCAGTAGGCTTAGAGCTAGGAGCCAAATGTTGGAGGGGAAAAGAAACTGCAACATATGATTTTATTTATACGAATATTTTAGGAAAGGTATATTTATAGGGAATGAAAGAAAATCTGTGGTTTCCTAGAGTTGAGTGTGGGAATCAACTCTGAGAAATTACGGAATGTTCTAAGTCTGCATTATGGTGAAGTCTGTACAACTGTAAATTTGTTAACATTATGAATTTTTAACTTTGTTGGCAGAAACCATTGTTAAATCTGATGTATTTACCTTACAAACTAATCATTAATTGGAATAATTCATTGAGAAAATAAATTATTCATCCTAAAAAGAATAAAACATAATTCGTCCTTGTTCTCAGGATGGATTATTGTGGACAGGAAGGATGTGACATTCTTTTCACTCCTCTATCTACAGGCTTACTGTCTGCAATTCCTAGAATCTTTCCTTTTCTGGGATTAAAGGTATTCTTCAAAGGTGGTGGTGGAGAGGGAGGGAAATCCATTTCTGACAGCAACAAAGTAACCAACAAACAAGTTCAATTTCATTGCAACTATGCCTGACATTTGGAGGTTATTTTTCTACTGCTGTCCTGCTGTCACCGTCTACTTAATAGATAAGGTTTTTTTGTTTGTTTGTTTTTAAAGGCAATGTAGTATTTGGTCAAAAACTCAAGTAATGGAGACAGCCAAAGGCAGGTTTAATCATTTTTAATCCTTCCATTTACCAGTGCAAGCACACTGAGAAAGTTACTTGACACGTTTCATCCACAGATTCCTCCTCTAGAAATGGAGGTGATGCTAATATCTGTTTTCCTTACTGAGTTACTTTGAGGATTAAATTCAGTATTACATATGAGAACTTATCTCAAGTTTTTGACATTTCAAATATATCTGAAATATGATCACTTTCACCTCTTCTCAGGCAATTTCCCTAGTCCATGGGAACACCATTCTCTCCCCTACAACTCAAATAGCTTCTGGTTCTCCACTTCTGCTTTTTCCTCCTATTAACTATTGCTTAAATAGCAGAAGATACTTCCAAAGTGTAAATCGGATTATGTCCCTCTCCTGCTCTGAAATCCCTTAGCAAACACCTACAAATCCCTATATTATTTGGCTCCAATCAATCTCTCTGGCCTCATTCCTACCAATATTCTCCTTGATCACTGACCAACCTGATCTTAAAATTTCTCAAACTCAAGAAATTATTTTGCAATTTACAGTATTTGCCCCCCCCCGTTCTCCTTTTTGAAATATTCTTCCCATACTTAGCCAAATAAATTAGTCCCTCACCTCATTCAAGACAAGTGACACTCAAGGATGCCTTTCCTGAGGACAGAGGATCCTGGTAGGCTGCAGTCCATGGGGTCGCTAAGAGTCGGACATGACTGAGTGACTTCTCTTTCACTTTTCACTTTCATGCACTGGAGAAGGAAATGGCAACCCACTCCAGTGTTCTTGCCTGGAGAATCTCAGGGACGGGGAGCCTGGTGGGCTGCCGTCTATGGGGGTCACACAGAGTCGGACACAACTGAAGCGACTTAGCAGCAGCAGCAGCAGCAGCAGCTAACATAGCAACCTCCTGTCACTCTGTGTCCCTTTAACTTTATTCTTACTACTGCTGCTGCTGCTGCTACTAAGTCGCTCCAGTCGTGTCTAACTCTGTGCGACCCCATAGACGGCAGCCCACCAGGCTCCCCGCCCATGGGATCCTCCAGGCAAGAACACTGGAGTGGGTTGCCATTTCCTTCTCCAATGTATGAAAGTGAAAAGTGAAAGTGAAGTCACTCAGTCCTGTCCGACTCTTCACAACCCCATGGACTGCAGCCTACCAGGCTCCTCCATCCATGAGATTCTAATAGTACATATTAATTTTTAGCTGATTACAGTTTTTGTCCCTTCAAGAATATAAGCATCATAAAGGGAGGCCCTTTGAGTATGTATTGTACTGCTATGTTTTTAGGACCTACAACAGTACCAGGCCCAAAGTAGGCTCTCAGTAAATACTTGCCTAATAAATGAATGATAAATAGTAACGTCTCAATATATTTAAACACTATAATTGAACAAGATTTTAACTGACTTGACTCAACATCAGCTAAAACACATAACATTGCAATCAAGTTTCTAATCATAATTGACTACAGCAAAGTTCTCACATCTCTTAATGATCAATAAAAACTTGAAAAACATTGAAACGCACTTTCCATTTCTATTGTGTAACATGTCCATAAATCGTACAAGTACTTACACAAAAATTAAATGGAAAATAAAATTAATACTTCTCTCTGAAAATTCATTACTGACTTACTACAATCTTTCTGTTTCTGTTTCACCATCAAACTTATCTCCTTTAGGGAGCCTCAGGGATATTTTAAGACTTCTATAGGTAACAGTACTCTCTTAAGAGAACAGAAATTTATTCCTCAGAGCAATTAATCATGGCCTCCTGGAAATGTTTTATAGACCCAGTCTTCCCACAGCTATTTATCTCCTTCCCTATAAACTGCCTTATTGCACAGTTTAACTGTTTGTATCCTGACCTTTCTATTATATGTCATATTTAATTTGTAACAACAAGAAAAACCCACCCATAAAACACCACATATGATGTAAAACTCCAATCTCATAAAATGCTATGGGAACAAAACACAAGCTGCTTGCTGACAGAGATCCTTATTGTGGCTAGAGGTTTTGAGACCTTCTCACATCCAACTGACTTTTGGAACCTTTAACTGAAGGTTGATAACTTAAATACACACAGCGATAATCCTAGGATACATGGTTAGCTAGAATCTTCTAGAAAGTTGTCTTTTTTATTGATCCCAGGAGAATTTACTGGGAAAACGGAGGGCCCTTAGCACCCAGAATGAACCTCTGCATTCCCTAACTGGGTTGCTTTTCTCTTTTAACTTGGCCTAGCCATCCTTTCCACCTTTCTCTTCCCACTGTCCTCCAATCATCCTTAAGAATCTTGCTTAAAGAAGCCGGTGGGAGACAAAAGCCAACTCAATCCTGCCTAAATTGATTTTATAATAAAGTTTTGCTTATGTCTTTTAAAGTCAAATTTTGGTGGGGTTAGAGTTCCTGGAAAAGTTAAATAAGTTAATTTTGCCTATATATCTGTTATTTTACCTCCCACTAGCAAGGACATCATCACCAAACTGAGATGAAAAGACACCAAAATTAAAAAATAAACAAACTAACAAGCCTCACCAAAGTGTCACGGGGCTCGGTTACAGTAGCAGTCTTAGTAGCAATCTTCGGAAGCCTTCAGTCACCATGCAGGCCCCAGCCTGGCTTGGCTTCACTCCTTTACTGACCTTTCCAGCCTGGTGGCCGGGCCTGATGGGCTGCTGCATTGAACCACCTTCAGCAGCAGGTGTCAAGTTCCTTGCTCAGCATCTGATGACAAGACCAGACGTCACCCCTCTCCTCCTGCTGGCTGGCTCCCTCTGCTTCCAGGGTTCCCCCAGGGGGCATCACAGTCTTCACTGGTCTTCTTTATATCCCAGGCCCTTCTTCTAGGGGGCCTCTCACTGTTCCTACTTGTTCTGAAAGTTCTGGGCCTGCTGGTCCTACTTCTGGGCCCTGAGCTGCTGCTTCTCCTTCTTGGCTACCAGGCTGGCTTGGAATTCCGTCAAAGTCTTGTGTGTAAAACCGCAGGACAGCACGTTCCCCTCCCTGACACCCTCCTGGGTGAGGTGTGGGTTATCTCAGGCCCAGTCACAGCAGCACCGGGCAACTCCTTGAGGAGCCTGGGTAACTGTGCTCACAAACCAGCTCTGCCTCAAGGCCTGAGAAAGGGCCAGAGCTCACCCGTGTCCTACCGTGAGCTCTTGTCGGGGGAACGTCTGCTGGAGACGCTTCGTCATTCCACAACTTGCTCCCAACTACTTGAATGCTATAATCGCGGAAGTCCGGGTCCGGGGAGGAGGGGCTGTAATTGGTGAGCAGGCAGCGCTTGATGGTGTTCAGGTTCGCCTTGTGCACAGTGATGGGAGAACAGGTTCTGGAACGCGGTATTCATGAGTATCAGGTGCATGCCGTGGTGTAAAAGCTGCTCAGCTCCAGGAGTGAACGGTGGACAAACTGCTGTAAAAGCACACGGTCCCAGCACAGCGAGGAAACCACATCATGCACCAGCGTGTACCTATTGATGTGGAAGATCAAGGGGAGGTCTCCTACAAGGTGCTTCAGTTTAAGATAAATATTGATCTCCATTTCGCTCAAGACCAGGAAGTCTGTGACCCAGAGGGCCAGCCAATACCACATGGTCCTGAAAAGAGTTTTTCTTTTCTTCCCTGCAGGTGAGCGGTGAGGCTCCACAAGACCCACAGGTGCAGGCTGAACTGCTGCTGGATGCCTCTCTCACCAGGCAGAACAATTTAAACAAGAACAAGGGTGGCTGCTAGTGAGACGTGTGCTCCAGGGCGCATGCGCGAACTCTCCAGTTCTCTCGACCAACCTGACTGCTAGGTTCTCCAGGTCCCCTCGGTGAAGCTGCCTCTGCTCACCGCTTCCAGCACTGCTCTGCTAGCTTCCTGCACCGCTGTGAACAGTAACCTGTAGCCAGTTGTGTTACATGTGTGGAAGGCTCTAAAAATCTGAGATTCTTGGTTCCTGACAGAGGTACAAGATGCAGTATGTTCAGTTCAGTTCAGTTGCTCAGTAATGTCCGACCCTTTGCGACTCCATGAAACGCAGCATGCCAGGCCTCCCTGTCCATCACCAACTCCTGGAGTCTACCCAAACCCATGTCCATTGAGCCAGTGATGACATCTAACCATCTCATCCTCTGTCCTCCCTTATCCTCCTGCCTTCAGTCATTCCCAACATCAGGGTTTTTTCAAGTGAATGGGTTCTTTGCATCAGGTGGCCAAAATATTGGAGTTTCAGCTTCAACATCAGTCCTTCCAATGAACACTCAGGACTGATCTCCTTTAGAATGGACTGGTTGAATCTACTTGCAGTCTAAGGGACTCTCAAGAGTCTTCGCCAACACCACAGTTCAAAACCATCAATTCTTCGGCATTCAGTTTTCTTCATAGTCAAACTCTCACATCCATACATGACCACTGGAAAAACCATAGCCTTGACTAGATGGACCTTTGTTGGCAAAGTAATGTCTCTGCTTTTGAATATGCTATCTAGGTCGGTCATAACTTTCCTTCCAAGGAGTAAGCGTCTTTCAATTTCCTGGCTGTAATCACCATCTGCAGTGGTTTTGGAGCCCCCCCCAAATAAAGTGAGCCACTGTTTCCACTGTTTCCTCATCTATTTGCCATGAAGTGATGGGACTGGATGCCATGATCTTAGTTTTCTGAATGTTGAGCTTTAAGTCAACTTTTTCACTCTCCTCTTTCAATTTCATCAAGAGGCTCTTTAGTTCTTCACTTTCTGCCATATGGATTGTGTCATCTGCATATCTGAAATTACTGATATTTCTCCTGGCAATGTTGATTCCAGTTTGTGCTTTCTCCAGCCCAGTGTTTCTCATGATGTACTCTGCATATAAGTTAAATAAGCAGGGTGACAATATACAACCTTGATGTACTCCTTTTCCTATTTGGAACCAGTCTGTTGTTCCATGTCCAGTTCTAACTGTTGCTTCCTGACCTGCATAGAGGGAAAGGGCAAATTAGCCAAGATGTCCATAGTCAGGCTCTCTCACCCTACATTTTGTGAATAATGATTATGTAACTTCTGAAATCAGTTAAAGCACTGTGCATGTGCATCAGGAGTACTCACTTAGCCATTAGCTACTTTTGTTCTGTAAATATGTATAAGTTCCACCTGGAAAGCCCTTGGCGGGGGTTGGGGGTGGGGGGGGTGAGGGTTATGTTATGTTTGCTGCTCTGGCTGCTGTGCCAGCCAGGAGAGAACAAAGGCACCAGCAGTTCCTACAGCTCCTTGAGTTTTCTTCCAGCCTGTTAGCTGATACCTTGCCTGCCGGGGGCCAGTATGAGGAGCTCTGCCCATGGCAAAGGAAATGAGGAAGGAAGCTTGGCATACGCAAAGGCGTGATCAAGCCTCAGGAAACCCCCTGTTCCCAAGCATCTACCCCCAAAACCAGAGTACTTTACAGGGAGCTCTCCCCGTAATCATTTCTCTCGGAGAAGGGGTTAACTTGCAGCTCCAAATCAATAAAAATTCCTGGGCATGACAAGAGTGTTTCAACTTACGAACTCTGAAGGTTCTCTGGCCTGCCTGATCAGGTTCGTCTGGCCACATGTGATTGTTTACAACCCCCCAACTGTGAGAGTCATGGGATGCTTTAAAACTTTCTAAATTCAGACTCTTTTGAGAAGTTAGAAGATAATTAGTATAGTATTAGTGGGTTGATTAGGAATTATATTGATGAAGGGTTTTTTCATCTGTCCTATCAGTAATTACTGCTAATTCCCTGCCCTGGGTGTGACAAGGGTGTCTCAGGTCAAACCTCTCTGCTGACAGACTAGCTTGTGTGACAACCTCTCAACCATAAACAGCACAGAGAGTTTGGAGTACTAGCATAGGGCTTTTCTCATTTGATTGCCCACAGGCCTTCATATCCTTAGGCACCTGAGAATATATTACTCAATGTATTTGGAATATAGAAAAGGAACTATAGTAGTTTTTGATGTTAGCAATACTAGACTTTTGAGTTAATGAATTTTCTCTTTTGTAATAGATCACTGTACTTTGTTATAAATCACTGTGTCCTTGCTATGTAAAAATGCAACTATCACTATCTTAAGACTAAATAGATCTTAAGGGGAGCATTGGTGAAAGGTTTTCATTTGTTGGGCTGATGTTTGCTGCTAAATCTCCATATTCTCTGCCTTTATAATGAATGTAACTAGCATATATGAGAAATAAGTATTAACCTTTAAGATTAATCATGTTAACCTTGGGTTAAATAAATTCCTTTCTTGATTGTAACTCACTACATCCTCACCCTATAGGAATGCAACTTTATTTGGAGGATGGTGCCTGGTTTAAGAAATAACACCCTTGGAAAAAATAAGTTTTTGGTTATCAGAAAGAAAGGGTTGTAAATGTCAGCAGGCAGAAATGGCCTGAAGATGATGTAAAAACCTCTAAGACCTTTTTTATGTAAAACACCCGATTTTGATAAAGGTCAGGACTGCTGACCAATGCGTGATTCTATTCATCCCTATAGGTAACAAAGGTATATAAGAAAACCTGAAAAATAAAGAAATGGGATCAGGTTTTGGAAAGACTGACTCCCCCATGTCGTTCTTTCTTGCTCCCCATTTTTCTGGCTGAATTCCCATCTGGAGCATGAATGCTATTCCATGTAAACCAAGTTATTCAGCAACTTTTTCTCTACTAATTTTCCTACTCCAAGGACGCCAACTCCGTTCCCATCTTCGAATCACCCTGGATCCACCGGGGCTGGACTCCTGGGTTCAGTGAACAGCAAGACAGTTGCTCTTCTACACTTATAGAAAACACCTACAAGGCTCTCCAAGGGATCCCATAGAAGCCCTGGTCATTAGAACTGTGGCCCGCCACAGGCACCCTCTGTCCCTCTGCTCTGGGATGGGAGAGAGTCACAGCACATGTTTAACTCTCTGCAAGGATCGAGCTTCTCATGTCCTCTGTCAGCCCTTTCTCTCAATGTTTTTATGTCCAGGGATGGGGAAGGAGGGGCTATTTCTAGAGCCATGAACTTGTTTTCAAATATTTCCTTTGCATACTTCATGTTACTCTCGCTAATTACTTGGAATTTCATGTTTGGATTGATCTTCGTTTAAAATTGCTAGTCACATCTCTAAAAAAGTGATGGGTCTAGGATTTAAACATAGGTCAACCTAACTCCAAAGCACATGTTCTGTAAGATATCCCAAAAACAGAAGTCCCCTAACCCTCCTTATCTCTATCACCCTGCCTCTTTGACCTTTTAAATGCTCAAAAAGTAGTGTTCTTGCCACATTCTCTTAGAAAATTTTATTTTGATTTCTGATGGAGAATCTCTTACATGTTAACTTTAAAGGACCCACCACTGTGATATCTCTTCTCTTTCCTTTCATATTCTTTATCCAGGAAGTTTTTTTGTGGGGACACCTTTATGGTAATTGTTCTTCCCACCCAACATCTTAAAAATATGACAATAGTTATTTTCCTTCTCAGATAGACCCTGTATAATCAGCAACCTATATTAATATCAGAAATATTCTCCTGAGCATTATATATTATTCCATAATTTTCAATAAACAGATTTAGCTGCTGAATGACAAATTTTGTTCTATTTTCCTTTTGAAATATATATAATCACAAATTAGAAACTCAGACCTGTTTTTACAAACTGTGGATAACTACAATAGTTTTCAGATTTTTTTTTTAAGCATAAGAATGGCAGCCTAGTGTATGCAAGAAATTTTAACTGGGAGTCAGAAGACTAATGATACCTGCTCAGACACCCACAGAAGATTGTTGATAAATGTATATAATAGAACTTTATAAAACATAACAGGATTTTAATACTATTACCCACCCCCATTTCTCACTTCACAATGCATAGAGAAGTATTGGTTACATTCATCAAGAAAATGCACATAATTCAAAATATCTAGTTGGAGCAACACTTGATTACTAAAAGGTCTATATTTATCAGCACTGAAATTTCCCATTATGAAGTTAGCAAGAGCAGTTTGGAGAAGAACAATGCTTTAATTCTCACTCACTAAATTATTTTTAAACTACTGAATACTTCGAACATATACTTCAAGACTTTTGTAATATATCAGAGTCATGATAGGTTTTGAGAAGGCAAAAGATGCAGACGTTACCTTTGTATTTTACCATTATGTTTGTGAATTATTTATCTTGCATTTCCCTCTATTTCACTTGATGCCTTCTATTCAAATAATATACTGTGAGATCAGACCACAAGAACTCCAAATGCTCAGTCTATGATTGCCAGCAATAAATAGGTTCTCCTTCAACTCCATTTAAATAACAACTCCTGAATCTTAATATAACAAAAGGAGTCTGAAATAAAAATATTGTTCTTCTTTACATAAAACATTCCTCCATGCATATTTCAGTAAAACCAGCATCTCTAAATCATCCCTTTGATAATTATTAAATAAAACATAATTTCCAATTACACAGAAGAGAAATTATATAAGTGCAAGTTGAGGTAATAATAGATTTAATTAAAATGGCACAGGTTGAAATTGCCTTGCAGGAGAGGCAGATTGGTCATTTCCTAGAGGGAGAAAGGTAGGCACAGTAATAAAAAGAAAATGTAAGTATCCTATAAATAAATATCCAATTTAAGTCAATTTGAAAAGTAACTGGTTTTTTTTCCTGCAACCTCATTACATTAGTCAAATTTTCCAATGAATAATTCTGTATTTTCTGAATGCATGAATACCATACTCTTTGTCAGAATTTACACAGATAAAATGATATGGGAATATCTAGCACTAATCTTAAACTGTACAGTTTAGGCACTTGATGTGAACTATGTTAGCCCCATATTTATGTTAATTTCTACCATAACATGACAGAAGTTTGTTTCATGATCTGTAGGTCTTTTAGAAAGTCCTTAAACCTCCCTTTTGGATTGTGATCCATAGTACTTACAAATATAAACCTATTGCTATCCTCATATATACTGTATGTGGTAGGTATACATATATTCATTCATTTTGGTTTGGTTTTTACTCCCAATATCCCCTGTGGTTGTGCTATCCTGAAGTCATGTCTGACTCTTTGCAACCCCATGGACTATGGTATGCCAGGCTCCTCTGCCTCCACCATCTACCCAAATTTGTTCAGATTCATGTCCTTTGTGTCAGTGATGCTATCTAACCATCTTATCCTCTGCTACCCAGTTATCCTTTGCCTTCCTTTCCCAGTATCAGGGTCTTTTCCATTGAGTCAGCTTTTCACATCAGGTGGCCAAAATATTGGAGGTTTACCAGCAGTCTTTCCAATAAATATTCACATTTTCTCTCAGTTCAGCTCAGTCATTCAGTCGTGTCTGATGATTTGCAATCCCATGGACTGCAGCACGCCAGACTTCCCTGATCATCACCAACTCCCAGGGTTTAACAAAACTCATATCCACTGAGTTGGTGATGTCATCCAAACATCTCATCCTCTGTCATCCCCGTCTCCTCCCACCTTCAATCTTTCCCAGCATCTTTTCAAATGAGTCAGTTCTTCACATCAGGTGGCCAAAGTATTGCAGTTTCAGCTTCAGCAGCAGTCCTTCCAAAGAATATTTAGGACTGATTTCTCTTAGGATGAACTGGTTGGATCTCTTTGCTGTCCAAGGGACTCTCAAGAGTCTTCTCTAATACCACAGTTCAAAAGAATCAGTTCTTCAACACTGAGCTTATTTATAGTCCAAATCTCACATCCATACATGACCATTGGAAAAACCATAGCTTTGATTAGACAGACCTTTGTTGGTAAAGTAATGTCTCTGGGTTTTTAATATGCTGTGGAGGTTGGTCACAGCTTTTCTTCCAAGAAGCAAGTGCCTTTTAATTTCATGGCTGCAGTCATCATCTCTGTGATTTTGGAGCCCAAGAAAATAAAGTCTGTCACTGTTTCCATTGTTTCCACATGTTTGTCATGAAGTGATAGGACCAGATGTCATGATCTTAGCTTTCTGAATGTTGGGTTTTTAAGCTAACTTTTTCACTCTCCTCTTTCACTTTCATCAAGAGGCTCTTTAGTTCTTCTTCTCTTTCTGCCATAAAGATGGTGTCATTGATGTATCTGAGGTTATTGATATTTCTCCCAGCAATCTTGATTCCAGCATGTGCTTCATCCAGTCTGGCATTTTGCATGATGTACTCTGCATGTAAGTTAAATTAGCAGGGTGACAATATACAGCCTTGATGTGCTCCTTTCCCAATTTGGAACCAGTCTGTTGTTCTATGTCCAGTTCTAGCTGCTTCTTCCTGACCTGCAAACAGATTTCTCAGGAGGCAGGTCAAGTGGTCTGGTATTTCCATCCCTTGAAGAATTTTCCTGAGTTTATTGTGATCCACACAATCAAAGGCTTTGGCATAGTCAACTAAGCAGAAATAGATGTTTTTCTGAAACTCTCTTGCTTTTTCCATGATCCAGCGGATGTTGGCAATTGGATCTCTGGTTCCTCTGCCTTTTCTAAAACCAGATTGAACATCTGGAGGTTCACCGTTCATGTATTGCTGAAACCTGGCTTGGAGAATTTTGACCATTACTTTGCTAGTGTGTGAGATGAGTGCAATTGTGCGATAGTTTGAGCATTCTTTGGCATTGCCTTTCTTTGGGACTGGAATGAAAACGTACATTTTCCAGTCTTTTGGCCACTGTTGAGTTTTCCAGATTTGCTGGCATATTGAGTGCAGCACTTTCACAGCCTCATCTTTTAGGATTTGAAATAGTTCAACTGGAATTCCATCATCCCCACTAGCTTTCTTTGTAGTGATGCTTCCTAAGGCCCGCTTGACTTCGCATTCCAGGATGTCTGGCTCTAGGTGAGTGATCACACCATTGTGGTTATCTGTGTCACGAAGATCTTCTTTGT
The DNA here is from genome assembly GCA_917880005.1 of Nanger dama. NCBI lineage: Eukaryota > Metazoa > Chordata > Mammalia > Artiodactyla > Bovidae > Nanger > Nanger dama. Next base: position 10,652,369 of record CAKJTW010000030.1, read on the forward strand.
CTAATTCTGTGTAAATAGAGGAAAAGAACAGAATGGGAAAGACTAGAGATCTCTTCAAGAAAATTAGAGATACCAAGGGAATATTTCATGCAATGATGGGCTCGATAAAGGACAGAAATGGTATAGACCCAACAGAAGCAGAAGATATTAAAAAGAGGTGGCAAGAATACACAGAAGAACTGTACAAAAAAGATCTTCATGACCTGGATAATCATGATGGTGTGATCACTCATCTAGAGCCAGACATCTTGGAATGGGAAGTCAAGTGGGCCTTAGAAAGCATCACTATGGACAAAGCTAGTGGAGGTGATGGAATTCCAGTTGATCTATTTCAAATCCTGAAAAATGATGCTGTGAAAGTGCTGCACTCAATATGCCAGCAAATTTGGAAAACTTAGCAGTGGCCACAGGACTGGAAAAGGTCCGTTTTCACTCTAGTCCCAAGAAAAGGCAATGCCAAAGGATGCTCAATCTACTGCACAATTGCACTCATCTCACATGCTAGTAAAGTAATGCTCAAAATTCTCAAGCAAGGCTTCAGCAATATGTGAACCGTGAACTCCCTGATGTTCAAGCTGGTTTTAGAAAAGACAGAGGAACCAGAGATCAAATTGCCAGCCTCTGCTTTATCATGGAAAAAGCAAGAGAATTCCAGAAAATATCTATTTCTGCTTTGTTGACTATGCCAAAGCCTTTGACTGTGTGGATCACAATAAACTGTGGAAAATTCTTCAAGAGATGGGAATACCAGACCACCTGACCTGCCTCCTGAGAAATCTGTATGCAGGTCAGGAAGCAACAGTTAGAACTGGACATAGAACAACAGACTGGTTCCAAATAGGAAAAGGAGTATGTCAAGGCTGTATAGGGTCAACCTGCTTATTTAACTTATATACAGAGTGCATCATGAAAAACACTGGACTGGAAGAAACACAAGCTGGAATCAAGAGTGCCGGTAGAAATATCAATAATCTCAGATATGGAGATGACACCAACCTTGTGGAAGAAAGTGAAGAGGAACTAAAAAGCCTCTTGATGAAAGTAAAACAGGAGAGTGAAATATTTGGCTTAAAGCTCAACATTCAGAAAATGAAGATCATGGCATCTGGTCCCATCACTTCATGGGAAATAGATGGAGAACCAGTGCAAACAGTGTCAGACTTTATTTTTCTGGGCTCCAAAATCACAGCAGATGGTGACTGCAGCCATGAAATTAAAAGATGCCTACTCCTTGGAAGAAAAGTTATGACCAACCTAGACAGCACATTGAAAAGCATAGATATTACCTTGCCAACAAAGGTCCATCTAATCACGGCTATGGTTTTCCTGTGGTTATGTATGGATGTGAGAGTTGGACTGTGAAGAAAGCTGAGCCCCAAAGAAGTGATGCTTTTGAATTGTGGTGTTGGAGAAGAATCTTGAGAGTCCCTCGGACTGCAAGGAGATACAACCAATCCATTCTGAAGGATATCAACCCTGGGATTTCTTTGGAAGGAATGATGCTAAAGCTGAAACTCCGGTACTTTGGCCACCTCATGTGAAGAGTTGACTCATTGGAAAAACTCTTATGCTACGAGGGATTGGGGGCAGGAGGAGAAGGGGAAAACCGAGGATGAGATGGCTGGATGGCATCACTGACTCGATGGGCATGAGTCTGAGTGAAGTCTGGGAGTTGGTGATGGACAGGGAGGCCTGGTGTGCTGAAAATCATGGGGTTACAAAGAGTCGAACACAACTGAGTGACTGAAATGAATTGAACTGAACTGTGTATTCTTGAACCTCTTCTTAATATCTTCTCCTTCTGTTAGGTCCATACCATTTCTGTCCTTTATTGTGCTCATCTCTGCATGAAATATTCCTTTGGTATTTCTAGTTTTCTTGAAGAGATCTCTAGGCTTTCCTATTCTACTGTTTTCCTCTATTTCTTTGCATTGATCCCTGAGGAAGGCTTTCTTATTTCTCCTTGATAGTCTTTGGAAATCTGCATTTAAATGGGTATATCTTTCTTTTTCTCCTTTGCCTTTAGCTTGATGCTAAAGCTGAAACTGCAGTACTCTGGCCACTTCATGCGAAGAGTTAACTCATTGGAAAAGACTGATGTTGGGAGGGACTGGGGGCAGGAGGATAAGGGGATGACAGAGCATGAGATGGCTGGATGGCATCACCGACTTGATAGACATGAATATGGGTGGACTCCAGGAGTTGATGATGGACAGGGAGGCCTGGCATGCTGCGATTCATGGGATTGCAAAGAGTCAGACATGACTGAGTGACTGAACTGAACTGAACTATCTTCTATTCACAGCTATTTGTAAGGTCTCCTCAGACAACCCTTTTGCCTTTTTGCATTTCTTTTTCTTGATGATGTGATGAGGTCCTTTAATGGACTGTAACCTGGTGATCTGGAGTCAATGATAAGAAAGTAAAGGAGAGAGAAAGAAATTGATATCCCTTGGTTTACACAGAAAGCCAATAAAGTCCCTGACACAAGGCTTGTTCTTTTCATGAAGGCCTCAGGCACCCTCTTGATGGGGTAAGGGTGTAGAGCGTCTTCTCAAGAGGGTCTTAGAAGCCCGGGCAGGAAAGTAAATTCAGAGGGCCTCTGTGCTCCAAAGAAATAGCCTGAGAGAGAGAGAGAGAGAGAGAGAGAGAGAGAGAGAGAGAGAGAGGGACCAAAGCTCTGATGGAGCAAAGGTGTTTTATTCAACATTGTGTGGGCATATATACTGTTCTTGCTGCTGCTGCTGCTGCTAAGTCGCTTCAGTCGTGTCCAACTCTGTGCCACCCCATAGATGGCAGCCCACCAGGCTCCCCCATCCCTGGGATTCTCCAGGCAAGAACACTGGAGTGGGTTGCCATTTCCTTCTCCAATTCGTGAAAGTGAAAAGTGAAAGTGAAGTCACTCAGTCGTGTCATATACTGTCTTACAAGGTAGTTATTCTCAGCATAGATAAAGATTAAAATTCCAGACTCACAAAACATAGGTGATTCATATTAAAGAGACAGACAGTTGTAAACAATCACTTATCCCATATGGTTCATAAGAAGGAAGATGGTACTTATCACAGTATTGAAATACTATCGAAGGAAATGCCTGGATTCCTCATCCCCGGGAAAGGATTGCCTCTCCTCTTAATTCCTGAATATTCAGGAATTAATAAGGAACAGAGGATTCCTGACAGATCCAAACCAGCACACAGGAAGCCTCCTGTTAAATGCTTCCTGACAGGGATGGTCTTAATAACTACCTCCTCTACAGTGTCACAAACCTCCATCCATACTTCAGGCACTCTGTCTGTCGGATCTAATCCCTTGAATCTACTTCTCACTTCCACTGTATAACATAAGGGATTTAATTTAGGTTATACCTGAATGGTCTAGTGGTTTTCCCTACTTTCTTCAATTTAAGTCTGTATTTGGCAATAAGGAGTTCATGATCTGAGCCAGAGTCAGCTCTTGGTCTTGGTTTTGCTGAGTGTATAGAGCTTTTCCACCTTTGGCTGCAAAGGATATAATCAATCTGATTTTGGTATTGACCATCTGACGATATCAATGTGTAGAGTCTACTCTCATGTTGTTGGAAGTGGGTGTTTGCTATGACCAGTTGTTCTCTTGGCAAAACTCTGTTACACTTTGACCTGCTTCGTTTTGAACTCCAAGGCCAAATTTGCGTCTTACTCCAGGTAGCTCTTGCCTTCCTACTTTTACATTCCAGTCCTCTATAATGAAGTGGACATCTTTTGTAGGTGTTAGTCCTAGAAAGTTTTGTAGGTCTTCATATAACCAGTCAACTTTAACTTCTTCAGCAGTACCGGCTGGGGTATATACTTGGATTACTGTGATACTGAATGGTTTGCCTTGGAAACGAACAGAGATCATTCTGTTGTTTTTGAGATTTTGGACTGTTTTGTTGACTATGATGGCTATTCCATTTCTCCTAAGGGATTCTTGCCCACTGTAGTAGATATAATGGTCACTTGAGTTAAATTCACCCATTCCAATCCATTTTAGTTCACTGATTCCTAAAATGTCTATGTTCACTCTTGCCATCTCTTGTTTGACCACTTCTAATTTGCCTTGATTCATGGACCTAAGATTTAAGATTCCTATGCAATATTGCTTCTTACATTTTCCCTATTCAACTGTAAACTTTGAGACCAAGAGAGTGAGTTATCAAGTTATCAGCTCATATATACTAAGTTATATGCATGCATGCTAAGTCGCTTCAGTTGTATCCAACTCTTTGCAACCCCATGGACTGTAGCCCACCAGGCTTCTCTGTCTGTGGGCATATTCCAAGCAAGAATACTGGAGTGGGTTGCCTTGCCCTCCTCCAGGGGATCTTCCTGACCCAGCAATCAAACCTGCATCTCTCATGTCTGCTGCATTGGCAGGAGGGTTCTTTACCACTGGTACCACCTGGAAAGCCCACTAAGTGATACACACACACACACACACACACATGTATATATATAGAGAGGTTTTGGTTTTAATTCGAAAAATGTTTTAAGATCTATCTATATTGCCAATTATATATCTAATTGATTGCTTCTTGCTACTATAACCCATAATGTGTCCAATATATGCATTTAATATTTATATGTACACTTACACATGTTGTTCAGTCTCTCAGTCATGTCCAACTCTTTTTGACTCCATGGACTGTAGCATGCCAGGCTTCCCTGTCCTTCACCATCTCCTGGAGCTTGCTCAAACTCACGTCCATTGAGTCGGTGATGCCATCCAGCCATCTCATCCTCTGTTGTCTCTTTCTCCTCCTGCCTTCTATTTTCCCCAACATCAGGGTCTTTTCCAATGAGTCGTCTCTTTGCATCAGGTGGCCAAAGTATTGGAGCTTCAGCATCAGTCCTTCCAATGAACATTCCGGGTTGATTTCCTTTAGGATTGACTGGTTTGATCTCCTTGCTGTCCAAGGGATTCTCAAGAGTCTTCTCCAGCACCACAGTTTGAAAGCATCAATCCTTCATAAACCTGACATACATATTTATGTATAGTGTGTATATATATAATATATATAGAGAGATGAGCATGTTTAGATAGATATCAATATTCATGAATGTGTATGTTCATAGAAATTGTATGGTCAGGCCATTGAAGTTGGCTGTTCTCTTGCTCATCCCCTGGTTAACCAGTCCCTGCTTTACTTACATGACTCCTCTTAATTATAGGGCTTAGTTAGCAATGCCTACCTGCTTGCCCCCTGCCCCAGCCGCTTCTTTCCTTGTTAACTGATGAGTCAGCCTGAAGTCAATTCCTGTATAAGTGGTAACTGATATTTCTCCTTGAGTAGCAAAAATTGCTGCTATGTCCTGTCTGCTGTCTGCCGCCCACAGTGGGCTATTGCTCTAGAATCCCAGGTTTAGATATGCAATGCCATCTGTCCAATAAGCTATTGATATCTGCTGCTGTCTCCAGGCTCTTCCTTTAGTCCCAAGGCTGGGCAACTATAAGACTTGCAGGCCTGCAGAGTTCAGCTCAGCACAGATAGTCAAGAAGATGAGGAACACAGAAAAACCAGCACTATAAAACAAAAGATACTGTGGCGTGTAAGGGAGTGCAGTTCTGTTTATAAATAGAGGATTAATTAAAATATACTCTTCATCTTGGATATGTAAGTACTTTTATGGCTTGTCATAAAAATGCTGCTTCTAAAACCACTTCAAGGAAAACAAAATTAGTGCCCTAAAATCTGTTAGAGGGATAAAAAGTGGCTTCTGTGTTGATAACAACCTGGTGTTGACAGAGTCAGAATAAAATTGTCTCATATATTATGAGACCAGAGATCCTAGTGGTTTTTCAACATTTTCTATTATCATGGAGTTGTAACTTTTAGACATAGGCATTTAAATAAAATGAGATTCTCTTTTTGTAATGTAAGATTGGAAGGCAGTTTCTCCAACTTTTTTTCAGCTTTTTTTTTTTACTTTATTTTGCTTTACAATACTGTATTGGTTTTTGCCATACATTGACATGAATCAGCCACGGGTGTACATGAGTTCCCAATCCTGAACCCCCTCCCACCTCCCACCCCATATCATCTCTCTGGATCATCCCTGTGCACCAGCCCCAGACATGCTGTATCCTGTATCAAACATAGACTAGTGATTCATTTCTTACCTGATAGTATACATGTTTCATCAGCTTTATTATATGTTGCCAAATAGATTTCCAAAGTGGTTGCACCTATTTACATATCTCCAAAGAGTCTATGAGAGTATAAATTTTTAAATTTTCTTTATACCATTTGATATCATCATTATTTTGCACATTTTATCTTTTAGTGGTTGTGTAGTGATGTCTCACTGAAGTTCTAATTCACACTGTAATAATGAATAATGAAGCTGAGTACCTTTACATATCTTCCCTTGGCCTCTTAGATTTTTAAAGTCCCATTAAATATTTTTGCCAACTTTCTAAATAGGGTATTTGATTTACATTGATTTGTTAGAATTTTTTGTATTATTTTAGTTTTTTTTTATTCTACATTACAATACTGTATTTGTTTTGCCATACATTGACATGAATCAGCCACAGGTGTACACGATCTCCCAATGCCAAAGCCCCCTCCCACCTTCCACCCCATATCATCTCCCTGGATCCTCCCGTGCACCAGCCCCGAGCATCCTGTATCCTGTATTGAACATAGACTGGCGCTTCATTTCTTACATGATAGTATGCATGTTTCAATGCCATCTCCCGAATCATCCCACCCTTTCCCTCTCCCTCAGAGTCCAAAAGTCTGTTCTATACCTCTGTGTCTCTTTTGTTGTCTCACATAGAGGGTCATCATTACTATCTTTCTAAATTCCATATATATGTGTCAGTATACTGTATTGGTGTTTTTCTTTCTGGCTTACTTCACTCTGTATAATCGGCTCCAGTTTCATCCATCTCATTAGAACTGAGTCAAATTTATTCTTTTAAGGGCTGAGTAATACTCCATTGTGTATATGTATCACAGCTTTCTTATCCATTCATCTGCTGATGGACATCTAGGTTGTTTCCAAGTCCTGGCTATTATAAACAGTGCTGCAATGAACATTGGGGTACATGTGTCTCTTTTGATTCTGGTTTCCTCCGTGTGTATGCCCAGCAGTGGGATTGCTGGGTCATAAGGCAGTTCTCCAACTTTAAAGGAGCACTTTTACAACACCATAGGTATAATACACTTTATATAGATAATATGTTGTATACCAGCTATGCCTTTATATACTACATGTATAAAATTAAAAAGCAAACTCTAAAATAATATATGATTGTTTAATATGTTTATTTGGTTAAATTGATTCAAGCTTAGATTCTTTCACTTGAATCTCAAAGAGGCTGGAACAACAGAGGTGTTACAAAGTATTCCTGAGATGATACCATGTATTTTGTCTGCTGTTGCTTCACCAGACCTATTAGGAAGAAGAAACTGAGAAATTAAAAGTCTGTAGTAACAGTTTTAGGCTTAAGATGAAATAAGGTTTTGACTGTGGGTATTTCTAATTTACATATAAAACTAAGGCTCATTAGTCCTAAGTAACTTTCTCTGATATTTCATTTAGTGAGGAGATTATATAAGACTTATATGTAGCTCTGTCCATCTATGCTTAAACTGAGGCTTCTTGGATTAAAGCAGAAGTCTGCAGACTTTTTTTCTCAAATAGGGCCAGATATAAACACATACTGTGTCTGTTGCAACTATTGTCAATGTAGGAGAGAAGGGTGTGTAGACAGCATGTAAACAAATAAGCAGGGCTATATTCTAATAAAATGGTGTTTATAGACAATTTTAACTTCATAAGATTTACATGTCATGAAGTATTATTCTTATTCTCCTCTTACTTTTTCAGCTATTTGAAGTATAACAAATTCTTTGCTTACATGCTGTAAACAAACAGGTGGGAGACTGCATTTGGCCCATGGCCTGCAATTTTTCAACATTTGCACAAAACTGTGTTAAACTTCAGCAGTTAGAAAGGGTTGAACTTTGTGTTTCAGTTCTGAGATGTTGCAGCAAGATTATTTGGCCTTAAGAATGTAGGTGACGTGATTTTTATGGCATCAAAAATAGATACCCAAAAGTCAGACAAAAATGCACACCCAAAGTTAAGGTTAACGTTAGTAATGATAAATATATGAGTCATTCCTATAAGCTTATAACTCAAGCTGAAACACTATTTGAAAATGTGACTTTGAAAACAGAATTATGCTTGGAAGGAGAGGAAAAAAACAAGAAAATGTGACATATATGGAGATATCAGTAAAAAGGAATGAATTAAGGTGAACAAATTCATAGGAGATAATTTCTTGAAAGGAAAGCAGGGCTAATAAAAATCCAAGTGGACAGGGAAAAATTCATGGCTTCATTTAGCAACTGAGTAGGTCGACAATGATTTCTGATAGAAGAATCACTGGAGACAGATTAGTGTGGGAGAAAGTTACAGATGCTAAAGTAGGAGGCAGAAGTAGGAGATCTGCCTTTCCATTAGAAATGAACTTTATTAAAGGAAACAGTACATGCAAGTTACCTAAAAATTCAATGTTTAATGATTTCTTACTTTATAGAAAACTTTATATTTCATAGGTAAGGTCTGAAAGCAAAAGAGAGGCAGTGGGGTTTATAAACAGACCTATAATCTCTGCAAAGATTTAGAAACTGCTAAGGTTTGGTTGTCATATTCTGGAGCTTCCATGAGCTTTTACCTATTTATTATCTTCGTCTTATGTAATTGATACTTTTATTTCAGTTTGTTGTAATGGATGTGACATATATCTAATATGGAACTTGTGGGTCCGGCACGCTTTCAACCTTAAATGACATGCTGACTCAAATTTTGCCCCTTAGATCTCTCTACATAGGAGGTTAAACTTGGTTAAAAGTAGATCCCAGATTGATATTTCCAGGGCAGGAGAAGTTGGAGAGAATAAAAATATAGAAAGTGAAAATATACCCACTCCAGAGTATAAAATACTTTTCAACAGTATTGTAAGCTATGAACATAGGGATAAGTCATTCCTGATTTAGCATCCTATATCATTCAGAAAATGAAGATCATGGCATCTGGTCCCATCACTTCATGGAAAATAGATGGAGAAAAGTGGAAACAATGTCAGACTTTATTTTGGGGGCTCCAAAATCACTGCAGATGATGATTGCAGCCATGAAATTAAAACACGCTTACTCCTTGGAAGGAAAGTTATGACCAACCTCGATAGCATATTCAAAAGCAGAGACATTACTTTGCCAACAAAGGTCCATCTAGTCAAGGCTATGGTTTTCCCAGTGGTCATGTATGGATGCGAGAGTTGGACTGTAAAGAAAGCTGAGCACCGAAGAATTGATGCTTTTGAACTGTGGTGTTGGAGAAGACTCTTGAGAGTCCCTTGGACTGACAGGAGATCCAACCAGTCCATTCTGAAGGAGATCAGCCCTGGGTGTTCTTTGGAAGGAATGATGCTAAAGCTGAAACTCCAGTCCTTTGGCCACCTCATGCGAAGAGTTGACTCATTGGGAAAGACTCTGATGCTGGGAGGGATTGGGGGGCAGGAGGAGAAGGGGATGACAGAGGATGAGATGGCTGGATGGCATCACCGACTCTATGGATTGGATATGAGTTTGAGTGAACTCTGGGAGTTGGTGATGGACAGGGAGGTCTGGTGTGCTGCAATTCATGGGGTCACAATGAGTCGGACATGATTGAATGACTAAAGTGAACCAAAGATAGCATATAAGCTTCCCTAGTGACTCAGATAGTGAAGAATCTGCCTGCAAAACAGTAGAACTAGGTTCTATCCATGATTCGGGAAGATCCCCTGGAGAAGGAAATGGCTACCTACTCCAGTATTCTTGCCTTGAGAATTCCATGGACAGAGGAGCCTGGTGGGCTACAGTCCAAATGATCACAAAGAGTCAGACATGACTGAGTGACTAACACTTTCACTTTCAAAATAACATATGGCCAGTATTGAGGAGACATTACCTTAAGGAATAACTGCAGAGCTGTGAGGAGTATAAAGCATGTTAGCAAAAGCCATAAGCTGCTTTTATGCTAAGGGCTGAAGAAACAAGTGGACAAATTAATTTCCAGAATTCAGTGAGACATGAGGCTAAGAAGCAATAAATGCTAGAGAGGGTGTGGAGAAAAGGGAACCCTCTTACACTGTTGGTGGGAATGCAAACTAGTACAGCCACTATGAAGAACAGTGTAGAGATTCCTTTAAAAACTGGAAAAAGAACTGCCATATGACCCAGCAATCCTCCTACTGGGCATACACACCAAGGAAACCAGAATTGAAAGAGACACATGTACCCCAATGTTCACTGCAACACTGTTTATAATAGCCAGAACATGGAAGCAACCTAGATGTCCATCAGCAAATGAATGGATAAGAAAGCGGTGATACATATACACAATGGAGTATTACCCAGCCATTAAAAAGAATACATTTGAATCAGTTCTAATGAGGTGGATGAAACTGGAGCCTATTATACAGAGTGAAATAAACCAGGAAGAAAAACACCAATACCTAATACTAACACATATATATGGAATTTAGAAAGATGGTAACGATAACCCTGTGTATGAGACAGCAAGAGAGACACAGATGTATAGAACAGTCTTTTGGACTCTGTGGGAGAGGATGAGGATGGTATGATTTGGGAGAATGACATTAAAACATGTATAATATCATATATGAAACGAATCAGCAGTCCAGGTTCAATGCATGATACAGGATGCTCTGGGCTGGTGCACTGGGATGACCCAGAGGGATGGTGTGCGGAGGGAGGTGGGTGGGGGGTTCAGGATGGGAACACGTGTACACCTATGGTGGATTCATGTTGATGTATGGCAAAACCAATACAATATTGTAAAGTAATTAGCCTCCAATTAAAATAAATAAGTTTATATTAAAAAAATTTTTAAATACACAATTTATTCTATTTTCTGAACTGGAATACATAGTGAATTTATTTCAAAATATGAATTTCTCCTTTTGCAGTCTTTAATAACCAAAATTCTCTGTCATGTATTTCATATATTTATAATCAACTGTGGGCTTTCCAAGTGGTGCTCTGGATTAGGAACATCACCTAGAGGAGGGCATGGAAACCCACTCTAGTATTCTTGTCTGAGATTCCCATGGACCAAGAATCCTGGTGAGCTACTGTTCTTGGGGTCGCAAAGAGACAGACATGACTGAAGCAATTTAGTATGCATGCACACACACATAATCAACTTTGGTGCATCCATTTAATTTAAAAATGTTAACCCCAAGATATTTTGACATATTGTTTAGCTAGAAAAACAAAACTGTATTCTACCAAACCAATTTATATTTATTTTTATCTTTTCTATATAGTATCTCTACCTGCTTTGAGTAAGATTAATTCATTGAGTCACTAAGTGTCTCAGGTACAGTATTTTCCTAAGCACCATGAAAGTGAAAGTGAAGTCACTCAGTCGTGTCCGACTCTTTGCAACCCCGTGGACTGTAGCCTACCAGGCTTCTCTGTCCATGGGATTCTCTAGGCAAGAATACTGGAGTGGGTTATCATTTCCTTCTCCAGGGGATCTTCCTGACCCAGAGATTGAACCCCGGTCTCCCGCATTGGAGGCAGATGCTTTAACCTCTGAGCCAGTCATGCTTTACCATCTGAACCACCAGGGAAGCCCCCTAAGCACCATGGAGGATACTAATTAGAAAACAGCATTCCTAGTATATGATGCCTAAAATCAGTTTGTAGGAAACAGTCATCTACAAACAAATATGTTGAAATTCAGAAGAGAAAAAGCTGGCAGAAAGGAGATAAAGCAACAGCTTCATAAAGGATGCAGCTCAACATTTAAGAATGGGATATGCAGAATGACAGGTTATTTTCCAATTACAGAGAGCAGAGAAGATGCCACCTTTTATTTGTGATAATTGAAAATAATTAGGTTCTGGGTACAGCCAACACCATTGTAAATGGAAATTAATCAGCAGTGATGCAATCCTTGGGATATATTGCTCTCTGGGGAAATACAGTTCTGTCTACCAGATTCTATATCCATGGGCAAAGTGACGGCATAATACTTTTAATAATGCTGAGTAAGCACTTTGTTCTGATCTGCTATAACCACAGAATTTCTAGAAAATCATAAAACACACTATGTGATCATCTCCTTATTCTAAACCTGTGAACTTGGTACATCATTATCCAATTTGAACCAGCAACATTATGTTTCATTTCTTGGAATTTGAGAAAATAGAATGAGATGATTTGCATTGAAAATCAAGATGCAAGTCTGTGAAAACAGTTGCCAGCTTAGTTATCTCTAGTTAGTTCTTAAATTACCAAAAGGAGAACTGATGTCTAGGTGGGGAATTTAAAAAAAAAAAAAAACAGACGATATAGAGTCTTGAAAAAGATATACATCATAAGCCTGATTAAATGATCCTTATTCCTTTACAGTCAGCATATTTTCTTACCAATGTGAAACTTACCATTTTAAAAATATTTGTAGTTACAAGTATCTGCTCAGTATTAACTATATTTTCATATCAGAAAATGATATCTGTGGTACACAAATATCTAACTTTTGTGATGTCTTAAAACGGCATGCCACTTTTAACTATTTTCCTAGATTTTCTCTACAACATCCAAGGTGTCAATAACACCATCAACCTGGAGATGCACCATCATCTTCAGTTCAGTTTAGTTCAGTTCAGTCGCGCAGGTATGTCCAACTCTTTGCAACCCCATGAATCACAGCATGCCAGGCCTCCCTGTCCATCATCAACTCCTGGAGTTTACCCAAACTCATGTTCATCGAGTTGGTGATGCCATCCAGTCATCTCATCCTTTGTCATCCCCCTTTTCCTCCTGCCCCCAATCCCTCCCAGCATCAGAGTCTTTTCCAATGAGTCAACTCTTCACATGAGGTGGTCAAAGTACCGGAGTTTCAGCTTCAACATCAGTCCTTCCAATGAACACTAAGGACTGATCTCCTTTAGAATGGACTGGTTGGATCTCTTTGCAGTCCAAGGTACTCTCAAGAGTCTTCTCCAGCACCACAGTTCAAAAGCATCAATTCTTCGGCGCTCATCATTCTTCACAGTCCAACCTCACATCCATACTTGACCACTAGAAAACCATAGCCTTGACTAGACAGACCTTTGATGGCAAAGTAATGTCTCTGCTTTTTATTATGCTATCTAAGTTGGTCACAACTTTCATTCCAAGGAGGAAGTGTGTTTTAATTTCGTGGCTGCCATCACCATCTGCAGTGATTCTGGAGCCCCCAAAAATAAAGTCAGCCACTATTTCCCCATCTATTTGCCATGAAGTGATGGGACTGGATGCCATGATCTTAGTTTTGTGAATGTTGAGCTTTAAGCCACCTTTTTCAGTTTCCTCTTTCACTTTCATCAAGGGGCTCTTTAGTTCATTAGTACCATCTTTCTAGATTCTATGTATATGCGTTAGTATATCATAGTTATCTTTCTCCTTCTGACTTCATTCTGTATAATAGGCTCTATGTTCATCTACCGCATTAGAATTGACTCAAAACCTTTCCTTTTTAAAGCTGAGTAATATTCCAATGTGTGTATGTACTCAGCTTTTTATCCATTCATCTGTCAGTGGACATCTAGGTTTCTTCCATGTTCTAGCTATTGTAAATAGTGCTGCAGTGAACATTTGGGTACATGTATCTTTTTCAATTTTGGTTTCCTCAGAGTATATGCTGGAGAAGGCAATGGCACCCCACTCCAGTACTCCTGTCTGGAAACTCCCATGGATGGAGGAGCCTGGTAGGCTGCAGTCCATGGTGTCGCTAAGAGTTGGATGTGACTGAGTGAATTCACTTTCACTTTTCACTTTCATGCATTGGAGAAGGAAATGGCAACCCACTCCAGTGTTCTTGCCTGGAGAATCCCAGGGATGGGGGAGCCTAATGGGCTGCCGTCTATGGGGTCACACAGAGTCAGACACGACTAATATGACTTAGCAGCAGCAGCAGCAGAGTATATGCCTAGAAGTGGGATTGCTGGGTCATATGGTGGTTTTATTTCCATTTTTTTAGGTAATCTCGATACTGTCTTCCACAATGGCTGTATCAATTTGCATTCCCACCAACAGTGCAGAAGGGTTCCTTTTCGTCTATACCCTCTCCAACATTTATTACGCATAGACCTTTTGATGGTGGCCATTCTGACTCTTGTGAGGTGATATTTCATTGTAGTTTTGATTTGCATTTCTCTAATGATGAGAAATGTTTAACATCTTTTCATGTGTTTCTTAGCCATCTATCTGTCCTCTTTGGAGAAATATCTGTTTAGGTCCTCTGCCCACTTTCTGATTAGTTGGTTTGTTTTTCTGGTTTTGAACTGCATGAGCTGCTGGTATATTTTGGAGATTAATTCTTTTTCAGCTGTCGCGTTTGCTGTTATTTTCTTCCATTCTGAGGGTTGTCTTTACTCTTTGCTTATAGTTTCCTTCATTGTATTAAAGCGTCAATTTAATCAAGTCTCATTTGTTTATTTTTATTTTTATTTCCATTACTCTAAGAGATGTGTCATAGAGAATCTTGCTGTGATTTATGTCATAGAGTGTTCTGACTAGGTTTTCCTCTAATACTTTTATAGTTTCTGGGTTTACATTTAGGTCTTTAATCCATTTTGAATTTATTTTTATGTATGGTATTAAGAAATGTTCTAATTTAATTCTTTTATAGGTAACTGTCCAGTTTTCCAAGCAACACCTATTGAAAAGGCTGTCTTTGCCCCAAGGCATATTTTTGCCTCCTTTGTCAAAACTAAGGTACCTATAGGTGCATAGGTTTATTTCTAGGTTTTCTATATTGTTCCATTGGTGTGTTTTTCTGTTCTTGTGCCAGTACCATACCAAGCATACCATGTTTCTTATGCTTACTGTTGTCCTAGTATGTAGTTTCATCCTTTTAAATTCACCTTAGTTCTGTCTTTGTATATAAAGTGCTCACTCTTGATATCAAAAATAGTTGTGTGTTGTTTTTTTTCAGTCTGACCACCTCTGCCTTTTAATGACAGTGCCTAAAAGTGAAAGTAACTCAGTCGTGTCTGACTCTTTGTGACTCCATGGAGTATACAGTCCGTAGAAGTCTCCAGGCCAGAATACTGGAGGCCTACTCCAGAGGATCTTTCTGACCCAGGAATCAACCGGGCTCTCCTGCATTGCAGGTGGATTCTTTACCAGCTGAGCTACCAGGGAAGCCCAATTACAAAGCTTAGTGCATTTATATTTAATGTCATTAATGATATAGCTTGGTTTACTTCAACTGTTTGCAATATTCTTTAGTGATATTATCTTGTTTGGCTTTCTTTTTCTCCTTTCCTCACTTCTTTGGAGTTGATCAAATATGTTTTACTAGTCTATCTTTTATTTAGCCGTATTTCCTTAAATTATAATCTTGCTAGTTTTCCTAGGGGCAGTGATATGGTTCTTAAGGTATCAAGTTTACTTAGACTCAAGTATTACAAAATTGCAAGTAAAATGTCAAAACAGTAGTGAAATTTCATTTATTCCCCAACCTCAGTACTATTGTTTGCATGTATTTTGCATCTGCTTATGAAATCTGGCAATATAATGTTATACTTTTGCTTTAAATAGTTATCTTCAGAAAAATTTAGAGAAAAAGTGTAGTTTATATTTATCCACATAATTTACCATTTTGTATGTTTTTCATTCCCTCTGGAAGAACTAAATTTCCACCAGCTATAATCTCTCTTCAGTCTCAAAACTTCCTCATTTCCTGAAATTTGGGCAAGCTACTGACAGTTTTTCTTAGCTGTCATTATCTGAAATTCCTTTATTTCTCTCTTTTAGGGAATATTTTCATTGTTTACAGAATTTGAGGTTGAATATTCAGCACTGTTTTACATTCAGTTTTTTAATGGTGTTGACCCATTTTTCCTTTGCCTCCTTTGTTATAGTAAATCATCAGTCCTTCATAATCCTATTGTTCTATATCTAATATTTCTTTTTCTCTGCCTGCTTTTAAGATATTCTCTTTATTTTCACATCGCACCGTACTTAAGTATGCTGAAAAGGCCCACTTGTAAATGTGAAGTCAGGTGGGCCTTAGAAAATATCACTACAAACAAAGCTAGGGGAGCTGATGGAATTCCAGTTGAACTATTTCAAATCCTAAAAGATGATGCTGTGAAAGTGCTGCACTCAATATGCCAGGAAATTTGGAAAAATCAGCAATGGCCAAAGGACTGAAAAAGTCAGTTTTCATTCCAATACCAAAGAAACGCAATGCCAAAGAATGTTCAAACTACTGCACAAGCACTCATCTCACATGCCAGCAAAATAATGCTCAAAATTCTTCAAGGCAGGCTTCAGGAATATGTGAACCATGAACTTCCAAAAGTTCAAGCTGGTTTTAGAAAAAGCAGAGGAACCAGAGATCAAATTGCCAACATCCGCTGGATCATCAAAAGAGCAAGAAAGTTCCAGAAAATCATCTACTTCTGCTTTATTGACTATGCCAAAGCCTTTGATTGTGTGGATCACAATAAACTCTGGAAAATTCTGAAAGAGAAGGAAATACCAAACCACCTGATTTGCCTCTTTGAGAAATCTGTATGCAGGTCAGGAAGCAACAGTTAGAACTGGACATGGAACAACAGACTGGTTCCAAATAGTAAAAGGAGTACATCGAGCTTGTATACTGTCACCCTGCTTATTTAACTTATATGCAGGATATATCATGAGAAATGCTGGGCTGGAAGAAGCACAGGCTGGAATCAAGATTGTTAGGAGATATATCAATAACCTCAAATATGCAGATGACACCACTTTGATGACAGAAAATGAAGAAGAACTAAAGAGCCTACTGATGTAAGTGAAAGAGGAGAGTGAAAAAGTTGGCTTAAAACTAAACATTCAGAAAACTAATATCATAGCATCTGGCCCCATCACTTCATGGCAAATAGATTCGGAAACAATGGAAATGGTGAGAGACATTTTCCTGGGCTCCAAAATCACTGCAGTTGGTAACTACAGCCATGAAATTAAAAGATGCTTGCTCCTTAGAAGAAAAGCCATGACCAACCTAGAAAGCATATTAAAAGTAGAAACATTACTTTGCCAACAAAGGTCCATCTAGTCAAAGCTATGGTTTCTCTAGTAGTCATGTATGGATGTGAGAATTGGACTGTGAAGAAGGCTGAGTGCTGAAGAATTGATGCTTTTGAACCATGGTGCTGGAGAAGATTCTTGAGAGTAGCTTCAACTGCAAGGAGATCCAGCCAGTCCATCCTAAAGGAAATCAGTTCTGAATATTCATTGGAAGGACTGATGCTGAATCTGAAACTCCAATACTTTGGCCACCTGATGCAAAGAATTGACTAACTAGAAAAGACCCTGATGCTGAGAAAGATTGAAGGTGGGAGGAGGAAGAGATAATAGAAGATGAGATGGTTGGATGGCATCACTGGCTCAATGGACATGAGTTTGAATAAGCTTTGGAAGTTGGTGATGGACAGGGAAGCCTACTGTGCTGCAGTCCATGGGGTCACAAAGAGTTGAACACAACTGAGCAACTGAACTGACTAACTATGGTGCACTATGTTATGATTCTCTTTGTATTTACCCTTCTTAGAATTGAAAACCAACAATTGTAAGTAATTTGATCTTTCTTATGAATTTAAATAATTTGCTTTGGCAATTATATTTTCAAATATTCTCTTCGACCATTCTCTCTCTCATCTCATTCTGGAAGTCACTGAGTTAACATTTTGTTGCTCATTTTCCCAGCATTTTCCCCCATATTCTTCAGAGTGAATATTTTCTATTAATTATGTCTCAATTTAATGTCCCTTTTATTTCCTGACTCTGGTTCTTTCTAATAAGTTTATCCCGTAATATTTTTCAGATATTTTTCAATTCTGAAATTTCTGTTTGATTCTTTATATAGCTTCTGTTACTGTTCTAAAATTTGCTGTTTACTCTTTCCCATCAAATACTTTTCCCCTTTGTTTTAAAATGCATTAATAGTAACTACTTTTAAACTCTTTGTATATTAATACCAATATTTGTGTTTATTACTTTAAAAAAATTTGGGAACGGGTCACATTTTCATAATTTTTTAACTATCCACACATTATTTAAATGTTATCTTCACACTGTGTTATATGCTGAATGGAGCTGAACTTTGATGCCAGTTTTTGAAAGTATGTTGACCTTTGGCAGGCAGTTAAATTGCTGACAGGTCCTTTGTTCCTTCTAGGCTTACTTATACTCTTTGTTAATGTAGATCTGTTATCATTCAGAACTTCAACTGCTGTTCCTCACTATAGTAAGGCATCCTAACCATTCAGGTGTGACCTTTGGGGGCTTATATTATATGCACAAGGTGCTCAGTGTGATCTTTCCATTCTAGGTGGAGTGGAGTCCCAGTATCACTCAGAATGACACAGCCTACAGTCCAGCACTGCACAACTTCTGTCATCGTTCAGCTTTCAGCCTCAAAGCACAGAGATCTCTGCTAGGCCTCAGGGAATCTCACCTTATGCATGTACAGCCTAGCTCTTGGCCAAGGATCCACAGTCAATGACCACACAAACTTCTACAGTGTTTCCTCTGTACAGCTTTCCCTTTTTCAATGTATGCCCTGCAAATTCCAGCTGCTTGAGCAGTCCACAACTCTGATTTTGTATTCTCAGCTTGGAGAGCAGTGTTTCTCAGCCTCCATCTCACAATTCTGTGCTATGGCTGGAAAATGTTAGTAGTTGATCCTCCACTTTTAAGGAATCAAAATACCCTTCAAGGCTTATTTTGAATGCTACTTAACTTTTCCTCATCCTGACTTTTAAGAATCACCAACAGTTATCCAGATATTCTCTTTGTATGGATCTTAGTAATATTTAAGTAGTATCTGGCTTTCAGGATAAATATGTTCTTGCTTAATATCCCTTGTTTAGAACAAGTCCTTTAAGGGCAGGTATATTTGTGATGTTGAAAGGGAGTAAGAATGGGATTCAGTTTTAGGAACACATGAGATTTAGTATTAGAAATGGCTCTGTTGTTTTTTGGTTCAAACAGTCTTAGAAATTTAACCTCTGAATGTGAAATGTCAAATTTATGGTGTCTTGGATTAACTAGTTTTCAATCAAGATGAAGTTGCCATGAGGATAAAGTGAGATAATATACACAAGTGACATTGTAACCAATAAAGTGCTTATAAAAGTGCTAAGGTATTATGGGCAGGTCAACGTCATCTGCATAATCACCATAATACCTCATAAGGTAAAATTCTCGATTAAATTATTTTAATGGTGGTGATAAAATATCTCTCTAGGGAATATTTGATTGCACACAAAATTCATGGCCTTGAAGGGTACTATTTACTACTAAAATAAATTCTGTTTAGCTTTTTTACACTTAAAAAATTAAACCTTGAAGAATGTAAACCATCACAATATTGAATAACAGGGTTTCCTTGAATGAATGAAGAATCAGAGGTATCAACTAACAAAAGGCTGCAGTTCTTTAGCACTGCTCACTTACAAGAGTAATAAACAATAGTAAACGCCAGTCTTTGTTAAGAAAGAGTCTTTTTAATATAACCCCTTTCTACACAACATTCTGTACATAATAAAACTACCCCCCCATGTTATTATACTTGTAATGTCTGGTAGTACACAGTGATAGAATTCCAGAGAAATGACAAACTTTACACCAGCCAAGGTGAGGGAAAGGATTAAAATTTTGTGTCATCAACAAATTTAATTATTTCTTAATGTACTGGAGAAGGGTACTCTTCACTGCCTTTGTAGAGGGCTTTACCTAGGATCTACTTCACCTAGTAAATAAAACACTCTAAGATTTCATGTACTGTACTTTCAATAGTAACTCTTAGATTAATATATTTATGTAATACATTTTCATCATAATATGCTAACAATAGAACATAGCTTCACTGGAGAAGAAAATTGGACACAATGGAATGCTACGTGGCAAAACATTTTTTAAAATTTTAATAAACAAGGATGTATAACAGGTTTAGTAAACACACTGAACTCGGTAGGGTACAGTCAAAAAATAATTCTGTTTTTCTACCATCAGGGCCTTCAGCTTCACTATGTAAGATCTCCATTCCCTCTCCCTGGACATCTTTGACAGATAGGTTGCCTTTCTGATAACTTCTAGGTATTAGAAGAGTGTCATTTTCATGATTAAAACATCTAGTATAATCTTGAATCAAAACTAACCTCTCACACAATTCAAACATTTTCTTCCTACCCTAGTTCAAAACTAAAGTTTTGACTAAATTTTAATGACTAACATTGACTAAAAGTTTGGGATCTGCAAGAGGAAAAGCAGGTTTTGCTATAGTTCTTTTCTTCTCCATAGATTTTGTGAGGTAAGGGAGAAGAGAGAAATGATGAGAGAAAAATAAAGTCTTTTACTTCGTTAATGCTGGTTATAGTCCTCTGGTGGTTGTTTAGTCAGGGGTCCAAACGTTGGCTCTTTTAGAGATGAGCATTGAGGATCTGGGGAGACTGTTCACAGAGGCCTTCATTCTGCATCATTCCAACTGTGATTCACAATGTGGTGACTTCATTCCAACTTCTTGGTTCCCTCCCTCATGGTACTCTCACCTCAACAGCCAGATTTCTTTCAACATGACAATCTCACATGCTGAGCCTACAGCAGAACCTCTTGCTCACTCTGTCATCTTACCTCTAAGAATGTTTTCCATTTGCCCCTACTCACATGGCTTGAGACAAGGTAAATCATAGATCTTCATTTATTAAAAGAGGAGGGAAAAACATTAAAAAAAAAAATAAAAACCACTTGGCTTTTACACCATCTCTCCAAGGAAGTCTCTGAGGAATACTCTTCTATTTTACTCCATATGTAAAGGTGAATATTTTCTATGAGGTGAATTTGGTCTCCTCTTCAATTAGTCCAACAAATATGTCTGTAGCCACTCTTGTTGAAATGTAGGAACATTTTCCAAAATTTACTCAAATTTGGGGGCAGTAGTAAAAGATCGACCATGAAGTTAATGATGCTTAAGTTTCAGGTTTCTGCACTTGCACATGCTCTTTCTAAGGCACTATACCTAATTTTGAATTTGTAATTTTTGTTCTTTTTCTTAAAAGTGCCTCCTCCATCATGTAATGCTGAAGTTCCAAAAGTATTTTTTTTTGCCTTTGTCTTGTTGTTATTCAGTTGCTCAATAATGCCCTACTTTGCAACCCCATGAACTGCACCACACCAGGCTTCCCTGTCCATCACAAACTCCCAAAGCTTGCTCAAACTCATGTCCATTGAGTTGGTGATGCCATCCAGCCATCTCATTCTCACTTGTTGCCTCTTTTCCTCTTGCCTTCTATCTTTCCTAGCATTGAGGTCTTTTCCAATCAGTCAGCTCTTCACATCAGGTGGCCAAAGTATTGGAGTTTTGGCTTCAGCATCAAGTCCTTCCAGTGAATATTCAGTGTTGATTTCCTTTAGTGTTAACTGGTTTGATTACCTTGCAGTCCAAAGGACTCTCAAGAGTCTTCTCCAGCACCATAGTTTGAAAGCGTCAGTTTTTCAGCACTCAGTCTTCTTTATGGTCATCTCTCACATCCATACATGACTATTGGAAAAACCTTAACTTTGAATCTACAGATCTTGGTTGGCAAAGCGATATCTCTGCTTTTTAATACACTGTCTAGGTTTGTCATAGCTATTCTTCTAAGGAACAAGCATCTTTTAATTTCATGGCTGCAGTCACCATCCACAGTGATTTTGGAGTCCAAGAAATTAAAGCCTATCACTCTTTTCATTGTTTTCCCATCTATTTGCTATGAAGTGATGGGACTGAATGCCATGATCTTAGTTTTTTGAATGTTGAATTTTAAGCCAGTTTTTTCACTCTCCTCTTTCACCTTTATCAAGAGGCTCTTTAGTTCCTCTTTACTTTCTGCTATTAGGGTGGTGTCATCTGTATATGTGAGGTTATTGATGTTTCTCCTGGCAATCTTGATGCCAGCTTGTGCTTCGTCCAGAGGGATATATTTGCACAGTGTTTAGAACAAAGGCAAAAATGATTTAACTGGCTCAACTGAGACCAATCTTTTTCTTACCAACTTCTCCCTTCCAAACTTATACCCATATGTCCATGCCTAACGCTTCCTAGTCTCTAGTTCAATTCAGTCACTCAGTTGTGTCCAGCTCTTTGTGACTCATGAATCGCAGCACACCAGGTCTCCCTGTCCATCACCAACTCCCAGAATCCACACAAACTCATGTCCATCCAACCATCTCCTCTGTTGTCCCCTTCTACTCCTGCCCTCAATCTTTCCTAGCATCAGGGTCTTTTCAAATGAGTTAGCTCTTCACATCAGGTGGCCAGAGTATTGGGGTTTCAGCTTCAGCATCAGTACTTTCCAATGAATATTCAGGATTGATCTTTTGGATGGACTGGTTGGATCTCCTTGAAGTCCAAAGAACTCTCAAGAGTCTTCTCCAACAACACAGTTCGAAAGCATCAATTCTTCAGTGCTCAGCTTTCTTTATAGTCCAACTCTCACATCCGTATATGACCACTGGAAAAACCATAGCCTTAACTAGATGAACCTTTGTTGGCAAAGTAATGTCTCTGCTTTTGAATATGATGTCTAGGTTTGTCGTAACTTTAATTTCAAGGAGTAAGCGTCTTTTAATTTCATGGCTGCAATCACCATCTGCAGTGATTTTGGAGCCCCCAAAATAAAGTCAGCCACTGTTTCCCCATCTATTTGCCATGAAGTGATGGGACCAGATGCCATGATTTTCGTTTTCTGAATGTTGAGCTTTAAGCCAACTTTTCCACGCTCCTTTTCACTTTCATCAAGAGGCTCTTTATGTCTTCACTTTCTGCCATAAAGGTGATGTCATCTGCATATCTGAGGTTATTGATATTTCCCCTGCCAATCTTTATTCCACCTTGGGCTCCATCCAGCCAAGCATTTTGCATGATGTATTCTGCATATAAGTTAAATAAGCAGGGTGACAATACACAGCCTTGACATACTCCTTTTCCTATTTTGAACCAGTTTGTTTTTCCATGTCAGGAATTTAATAATTTAAAATTTTGTAATAATGACTTTGCAAAAATGTAATGATGTAATTGATTTTATGTAATAATGAATTGTGAGATTTGATTTAAACATGCCATAATTTGGTACAAATTTCCAAGATGTATTTTACCGATACTAATAAAATCTCAGCATCTTAAGAGATTCTGGATGGCGTCCCAAATGGGAAACTACTGCCATGAATCATTTAATGCAGAAATAAACTTAATTTGGAGGTTTTGATAACCTCAGATATGCAGATGACACCACCCTTGTGGCAGAAAGTGAAGAGGAACTAAAAGCCTCTTGATGAAAGTGAAAGAGGAAAGTGAAAAGTTGGCTTAAAGCTCAACATTCAGAAAACTAAAATCATGGCATCTGGTCCCATCACTTCATGGCAAATAGATGGGGAAACAGGGGAAACAGTGGCTGACTTTATTTTGGGGGCTCCAAAATCACTGCAGATGGTGACTGCAGCCATGAAATTGAAAGACGCTTACTCCTTGGAAGAAAAGTTATGACCAACCTCGATAGCATATTAAAAGTAGAGAAATTACTTTGCCAATCAAGGTCCGTCTAGTCAAGGCTATGGTTTTTCCAGTGGTCATATATGGATGTGAGAGTCGGACTGTGAAGAAAGCTGAGCACCAAAGAATTGATGCTTTTGAACTGTGGTGTTGAGAAGACTCCTCAGAATCCCTTGGACTGCAAGGAAATTCCAACCACTCCATTCTGAAGGAGATCAGCCCTGGGTGTTCTTTGGAAGGAATGATACTAAAGCTGAAACTTCAATACTTTGGCCACCTCATGAGAAGAGTTGACTCATTGGAAAAGACTCTGGTGCTGGGAGGGATTGGGAGCAGGAGTAGAAGGGGATGACAGAGGATGAGATGGCTGGATGGCATCACCAACTCGATGGACCTGAGTCTGAGTGAACTCCAGGAGTTGGTGATGGACTGGGAGGCCTTGGGTGCTATGATTCATGGGGTCACAAAAAGTCGGAAACACCGCACTACTGAACTGAACTGAACTGAACTGAACTGAACTGAAGAGGAAGTTGATGCAGCCAGTGTTGGGCTGACTATCTAATATTATGGGAACTCTATAAAATTGTTAACTAAATTAGGCGACACACAGAAGAATCATTGGGAAATTGATCACAATATGACACAATGAGGCGATTCAGATATTATTTCAGTAGATTTAGAAAATCTGTCTACTATTTTGAACCTGCAGAAATTACAAGTGTAGTCAAACTGCTGCTGTGACCTCAGCAGACTTCCCGGCCCTGCCTTCCTCCACAGCCTCCAGACTTTGTCTGTCAGCTATAGCAGAGTTACATTTTGCTGACAACATTGGATAGGGACTGCCGGGGCGCTGTGTTTCGATGGCACTTTTCTACCTCTGGATTCAGTTGAAAAGCATTTCATGGTCAATATGCGATGCTGCCATAGGAATTCTAATGCAAAATGATGACGTTTATGCTATGTACCTGCCATTCATGTATGAGGATAAGCTGATGTGCTGCCTGGTAACTGTTCTCATCGTTATATCGTCCTACACCTGTGTGTCAAGAGATACCCTACAGTCTATCTTGGCATTTTTATGATTAAATTTTGTACAACAATCTGAAATAAATACAAAATGCCTACATCTTGTATATTCATTTAAAACATTTGTGACCCTCAGCATCACATCATAGCAGGCAATGATTGGAATACCTGAATAGATTTTTTCTTTCTCTATTTAGAACACCTCGTCTTCAGTGTATAAAATGTAATACCATGTATTATTTATCAACAGCAGTGCAGTGCTGCCAAGCAAATGTCAGTCAGTGAGATTACCATATATGTGGCTGTACTGCAAAATATGTTTCTGTGGTTTTCGATTATCCAACATTATGGAAATGTAACAAAAGTGAGAGCAAATAAGAAACTTTTAGCCCAGTGATGGAAATGGATATTTTTTCTCCATAACAAATGTGCTGAAAGAGTACAGGTGAGAAGAAAAGGCTTCTTTTATTTGCTACACCAGAGTGACAGACCTTGGCGATCCAAGTTAGCAGACATATATCACAGCCAAGCTCCCTAGATGCCACTGTCTCTCATTCTGATATGAGCCATACTCACTCACACGGCTGCTTCAAGGTGCTGAGTCAGGGACCTGAAGATAGATGCCTAAGACCAGAGAGAGGTTGGTGTTTTCTCCCTTAAATTTCATGGGATTTTTCTTCACTGTCATTTAATATTTCAGTGTCTAACTCCTTTGAGAGGGATGGAAGAAATGAGTTTAATATCTACTATGCCCTTATGATTATACAGTGGAAGTGAGAAATAGATTTAAGGGCCTAGATCTGATAGACAGAGTGCCTGATGAACTATGGAATCAGGTTCATCACATTGTACAGGAGACATGGATCAAGACAATCCCCATGAAAAAGAAATGCAAAAAGCAAAATGGCTGTCTGGGGAAGCCTTACACATAGCTGTGAAAAGAAGACAGGTGAAAAGCCAGGGAGAAAAAGAAAGATATATGCATCTGAATGCAGAGTTCCAAGAATAACAAGAGATAAGAAAGCCTTCTTCAGTGATCAATGCAAAGAAATAGAGGAAAACAACACAATGGGAAAGACTAGAGATCTCTTCAAGAAAATGAGAGATACCAAGGGAACATTTCATGCAAAGATGGGCTCGATAAAGGACAGAAATGGTCTGGACCTAACAGAAGCAGAAGATATTAGGAAGAGATGGCAAGAATACACAGAAGAACTGTACAAAAAAGATCTTCACGATCCAGATAATCATGATGGTGTGATCATTCATCTAGAACCAGACATCTTGGAATGTGAAGTCAAGTGGGCCTTAGAAAGCATCACTATGAACAAAACTAGTGGAGGTGGTGGCATTCCAGTAGAGCTATTTCAAATCCTGAAAGATTATGCTATGAAAGTGCTGCACTCAGTATGCCAGCAAATTTGGAAAACTTAGCAGTGGCCACAGGACTGGAAAAGGTCCGTTTTCATTCCAATCCCAAAGAAAGGCAATGCCAAAGAATGCTCAAACTATCACACAATTTCACTCATCTCATGCACTAGTAAAGTAATGCTCAAAATTCTCCAAGCCAGGCTTCAGCAATACACGAACCGTGAACTTCCTAATGTTCAAGCTGGTTTTAGAAAAGGCAGAGGAGCCAGAGATCAAATTGCCAACATCTAATGGATCATGGAAAAAGCAAGAGAGTTCCAGAAAAACATCTATTTCTGCTTAGTTGACTATGCCAAAGCCTTTGACTGTGTGGATCACAATAAACTGTGGAAAATTCTGAAAGAGACGGGAATACCAGACCACCTAAACTGCCTCTTGAGAAATCTGTATGCAGGTCAGGAGGCAAAAGTTAGAACTGAACATGGAACAACAGACTGGCTCCAAATAGGAAAGGGAGTACGTTAAGTCTGTATATTGTCACCCTGCTTATTTAACTTATATGCAGAGTACATCATGAGAAACGCTGGACTGGAAGAAACACAAGCTGGAATCAAGATTGCCGGGAGAAATATGAATAACCTCAGCTAGGCAGATGACACCACCCTTGTGGCAGAAATTGAAGAGGAACTAAAAAGCCTCTTGATGAAAGTAAAAGAAGAGAGTCAAAAAGTTGGATTAAAGCTCAACATTCAGAAAACAAAGATCATGGCATCCATTCCTATCACTCCATGGGAAATAGATGGGGAAACAGTGGAAACAGTGTCAGACTTTATTTTGGGGGCTCCAAAATCACTGCAGATGGTGACTTCAGACATGAAATTGAAAGACGCTTACTCCTTGGAAGAAAAGTTATGACCAACCTCGATAGCATATTCAAAAGCAGAGACATTACTTTGCCAATCAAGGTCCATCTAGTCAAGGCTATGGTTTTCCCAGTGGTCATGTATGGATGTGAGAGTTGGACTGTGAAGAAGGCTGAGTGCCAAAGAATTGATGCTTTTGAACTGTGTTGTTTGAGAAAACTCTTCAGAGTCCCTTGGACTGCAAGGAAATCCAACTAGTCCATTCTGAAGGAGATCAGCCCTGGGTGTTCTTTGGAAGGAATGATGCTAAAGCTGAAACTCCGGTACTTTGGCCACCTCATGTGAAGAGCTGACTCATTGGAAAAGACTCTGGTGCTGGGAGGGATTGGGGGCAGGAGGAGAAAAGGACGACAGAGGATGAGATCACTCAATGGACATGAATCTGAGGGAACTCCGGGAGTTGGTGATGGACAGGGAGGCCTGGCGTGCTGAGATTCATGGGGTTGCAAAGAGTTGGACACACTGAGCGACTGAACTGAACTGAACTGCACTGATGCTTCAGGCAGTGGGTTCAGCACTTTATACATATTAATTTATTTTAATATACATCTACTCTCTGAATACATTTCAATTCAGTTTGATGGCAAAGTAATGTCTCTGCTTTTGTTTTTTTTTAATTAAATTTATTTACTTTTTAATTACAATACTGTATTTGTTTTGCCATACATTGACACGAATCAGCCATAGGTGAACACGATGATTCAAGTAGAGGATGTGGGGTGGGAGGTGGGAGGGGGCTTTGGCATTGGGAGATTGTGTTCACCTATGTCTCTGCTTTTGAATATGCTATCTAGGTTGATCATAACTTTTCTTCCAAGGAGTAAGCATCTTTTAATTTCTTGGCTGCTATCACCATGTGCAGTGATTTTGGAGCCCCCAAAATAAAGTCTGACACTGTTTCCACTGCTTCCCCATCTATTTCCCATGTAGTGATGGGACCGGATGCCATGATCTCATTTTCTGAATGTTGAGCTTTAAGCCAACTTTTTCACTCTCCTCTTTCATCTTCATCAAGAGGCTTTTAGTTCCTCTTCACTTTCTGCCATAAGGGTGATTTCATCTGCATATCTGAGGTTACTGTTATTTCTCCCAGCAATCTTGATTCCACTGTGTTTCTTCCAGTCCAGCATTTCTCATGATGTACTCTGCATATAAGTTAAATAAGCAGGGTGACAATATTCAGCCTTGACATACTCCTTTTATTTGGAACCAGTCTGACTTAAGTCCACATTTTATAGACTTAGATACTGTAGATCAGAAAATTGACATAATCTAAGTGAGGTTACCCAAAATTTGAGCTAAGTGCTTGTTGTTTAGTTGCCCAGTCTTGTCCAACCATTTGCAACCCGATGAATCACAGCAAGCCAGGCCTCCATATCCTTCGCCATCATTGAGCTTCAATTTGTTTTTTCTACTATATCACTCTACCTCATGTGAAAAAAATCACATTTTCTCCAGTTATGGCTCAGAGGTTAAAGGGTCTGCCTGCAAGGCGGGGAGACCCAGGTTCAGTCCCTGGGTTGGGAAGATCCTCTGGAGAAGGAAATGCCAACCCACTCCAGTATTCTTGCCTGGAGAATCCCATGGACAGAGGAGCCTTGTAGGCTAAAGTCCACAGGGTCACAAAGAGTCGGACACGACTGATCGAGTTCACTTTCACTTCCAGTTATTTGTTGGATTTTTTTCATGTGCTTGAATCTCCTGGACTGTCTACATCTTACCACCCTTGTAGATGAGGTCACTTTCTCACCATATTTTGCAAATTTGACCAACTTCTAAAAGAAGTAAAAACTAAGTAGTTTTCTGTAATTTGGCTGTATTTCACATGGAATATTTTGCAAATAGTTCCTCTTTTTGCTTTTAAGGTAATTAGAGGTAATGATATTTAGAGAAACGTTGGTGTATCTCCGCATCTGAAGCTTTATTTTTGTGTTCTAAAGGGCATCAGAGCATCAGGACAGGTGGCGTTCTCTGTGATTATCTGAAAAATATCAACCCTAGAGATTCCACTTACCCTTGCAGAAGTTAACATCAATAACACCTTTTACTATATTAGGCATCTCCCTCTACTCAAGGATCTTCTCCTTCTTGTTTTCCATTTCTAAAGGCTGACCTTCACACATTCTCTTAGTTCTGACCATAGTCTTTATACTTTCGAATCCGTCATCTGTGTTTATTCCTCTTCCTAAGTGAATGACTATGTCACATCAAGGTCATTATTCTGCAGTCTCCATATGGCTATATGTGTGTGTGTGTGTGTGTGTATAAAACTTCATTTGGAATAGAGATTGCAAATATATTAACAAAAATAGTCTTTATGGGACTTCCCTGGTGGTTCATTGGCTGGGATTCCACACTCCCTATGTAAGGGCCCTATGTTCGACCCCTGGTCAGGGAACTAGATCCCACATAAGGCAACTAAGACCTGATGCAGCCAAATAAATAAACAAATGTATTTTTTAATAAGATAACCTTTTTCTATTGAGTACTTACCATATGCTATTTTGTTATTCAATCACTTAGTTGTATCTGACTCTTTGCAACCCCATGAACTGCAGCACACCTGGCTTCCCTGTCCTTCACTGTCTCCCAGAGTTAGCTCACTTTCATGTCAGTTGAATCAGTGATGCCATCCAATCATCTAATCCTCTGCTGCCTCATGCCCCCAATCTTTCCCAGCATCAGGGTCCTTTCCAATGAGTCATCTCTTCAAATCAGGTGGCCAAAGTATTGGAGCTTCAGCTTCAGCATCAGTCCTTCTAATGAATATTTAGGGCTGATTTCCTTTAGGATTGACTGGTTAAATCTCCTTGCAGTCCAAGGGACTCTCAAGAGTCTTCTTAGCATCACAATTTTAAAGAATAAGTGCTTTGGCACTCAGCCTTCTTTATGGTCCAACTCTCACATCCATGCATGACTACTGGAAAAACCATAGTTTTGACTCTACAGACCTTTGTTGGCAAAACAATGTCTCTGCTTTTAGTACACTATCTAGGTTTGTCATAGCTTTTCTTCCAAGGAGCAAGAGTCTTTTAATTCTATGGCTGCAGTGATTTTGGAGCCAAAGAAAATAAAGTCTGTCACTGTTTCCATTGTTTCTCCATCCATTTGCCATGAAGTCATGGGTCGGGATGCCATGATCTTGATTTTTGAATGTTGAGTTTTAAGCTGACATTTTCACTCTCCTCTTTCACTTTCATCAAAAGGCTCTTTAGTTCTTCTTCACTTTATGCCATAAAGGTGGTGTCATCTGCATATCTGAGGTTATTGATAATCCTCCCGACAATCTTGAATCCAGTTTGTGTTTCATCCACCCTGGCATTTTGCATAATGTACTCTGCATATAAGTTAAATAAACAGGGTGACAATATAAAGCCTTGACGTATTCCTTTCCCAATTTTGAGCCATTTTGTTGTTCCATTTCTAGTTCTGCTGTTTCTTGACATGCATACAGGATTCTCCAGAAAGCAGGTAAGGTAGTCTGGTATTCCCATCTCTTTAAGAATTTTCCAGTTTGTTGTGATCTGCATAGTCAAAGGCTTTAGCATGGTCCATGAAGTAGAAATAGATGTCTTTCTGGAATTCCCTTGCTTTTCTTATGATCCAGTCGATGTTGGCAATTTGATCTCTGGTTTTTCTGTATTTTCTAAATCTAGCTTTTACATCTGAAGTTCTCAGTTTGTGTACACCTAAAGCCTAGCTTGAGGGATTTTGAGCATTACCTCGCTAGCCTGAGAAGTGAATTCAATTGTGTGGTAGTTTAAGCATTCTTTGGCATTACCCTTCTTTGGGATTGGAATGAAAACTGACCTTTTCCATTCCTGTGGCCACTGCTGAGTTTTTCATATTTGCTGGCATATTGAGTGCAGCCCTTTCACAGCATCATCTTTTGGGATTTGAAACAGCTCTTCCAGAATTCTGTCACCTCCACTAGCTTTGCTAGTGCTTCCTAAGACTCCCTTGACTTCACATTCCAGGATATCTGGCTCTAAGTGAGTGACCACACCATCTTGCTTGTTGAAGTCATTAAAACCTTTTTAGTATAGATCTTCTGTGTATTCCTAACACCTCATCTTAATATCTTCTGCTTCTGTTAGGTCCCTGCCATTTCTGTCCTTTATTGTCCTCATCTTTTGCATGAAATGTTCCCTTGAGATCTCTAATTTTCTTGAGTTATTGAGTAGTAGAATAAAGATTGAGACTGGATTCTGTTTTACCTCTGATATACTGTACTCTCCTGATCATGCTACCACCCTAGTAGCGTATGTTACGCATCATACTTAAAGGTCTCTTCTAGAGGATGAGCAATATGTTCTCACAGGAAAATTTTAATAACTGTTACATTGTAGTAAATATTTTGAATCAGCCTGCAGTTCCAAAGTGTGGCTCAAATGGTAAAGAATCCACCTGCTGTTCGAGAGACATGGGTTGGATCCCTGGGTTGGGAAAATCCCTGGAGAAGGGAAAGGCTACCCACTCCAGTATTCTGTCCTGGAGATTTCCATGGACTGTTATCGTCCATGGGGTCACAAAGAATCAGACAATGCTGAACGACTTTCACAGTTCCAAAGTGTTAAACAGCTTATATAAAAAAGTCTTCTAAATAAACACCACAGAAAACAAACAACAAAAAAAAACTAGATAGTATTTTGTAACTAAAAAAATAAAAGTACAGGAAAAATTGCCAAAACTTAGTTAAGTCTTCAGGGTTTCATATTTTTCACAGAAAAACAAAGCAAAACAAAACTTGACTAGGGACAACATGGAGGCCAGGAACTTACAATTAGAAATTCCTAAATTGTCTTTATGCACTTGTTAAAAGGGGTTATTTGCATTTTTAGACTTTTTCTTTAATCAGAAAACCCACACTATAAAAATTAGGCTGTTCCTACATACCCACTCTCAGTTATCCTAGATAACCCTGAATTATTCATTTTAGAACATCACTGTTAATGTGGTATAAGGATTTCTCCTGTATAGTTAAGTGATAAAGAAAATGGGATAAACAGAAGTCACAAAGACTTCTGTTTATATTATGTATATAGATGTTTGATCTTAAGTGAGTTCCATGTTATCAATTTCAATTTATTTGCCACTAAAAATATGGTTGATAATGCCTATATTTCATGGCTGTTTTATGGTTAAATAAAGTGCTTCAAAGGTATTCGTTTCTTCCAAACTCAGCATCTTAGTCTGTCTCAAAGGAATGAAGCTCATTTAAACTAGTTTACGCATAAAATGCAGAGAAGGCAATGGCACCCCACTCCAGTACTCTTGCCTGGAAAATCCCATGGACGGAGGAGCCTGGTGGGCTGCAGTCCATGGGGTTGCTAAGAGTCGAACACGACTGAGCGACTTCACTTTCACTTTTCACTTTCATGCATTGGAGAAGGAAATGGCAACCCACTCCAGTGTTCTTGCCTGGAGAATCCCAGGGACGGGGGAGACTGGTGGGCTGCCTTCCATGGGGTCGCACAGAGTTGGACACGACTGAAGTGACTTAGCAGCCGGAATAAAATGAAGTTGTCGAAAAGATATTCTGCAGATTCATTCCAAGTAAAAGATCATTACCTAGGTGTCAAGATGGGTGGTAAGAATAAACAGCAAGCTATCAAGAGGCCAAGAAGTTATTTTAAAAGTGTCTTTTCTCTACTGCCAAATGGGTACTTAACCTATTTCTCTATCTCATTTAAAAAAAAATCAAATGTAATTGACTTAAGATGCTTTGTTAGTTTCAGGTGTACAGAGAGTGTTATATATTTTTTCAGATTACTTTACATTTTAGGTTATTACAAAATATTGAATACTGTTCCCTGTGCTACATAGTAAATCCCTATTGTTCATTCATTATATATATAACAGTGTATATTTGTTCACCCCAATTTTACTAATTTATACACCCCTCCCTTTCCCATTGGTAACCATCAGTGTATTTTCTATATGTATGAGTCTGTCTCTCTTCTACTAGTAGAATCATTTGTATTTTAATTCCACATATGAGTGACTTTTTTTGTTGTTGAGTCGCTAAATCATGTCTGATTCTTTGTGACCCATGGACTGCCACACTCCAGGCTTCTCTGTCTTTCCTATGTCTCAGAGTTTGCTCAGATTCATGTCATGATGCTATCTAACCATCTCATCCTCTGCCACCCTTTTCTCTATTTTCCTTCACTCTTTCCCAGCATCAAGGTCTTTTCCAATTAGCCAGCTCTTTGCATAAGGTGGCTAGAGCACTGGAGCTTGAGCTTGAGCATCAGTCCTTCCAGTGAATATTCAGGGTTGATTTCCTTTAGGATTCACTGGTTTGATCTCTTTGCAGTCCAGGAAATTTCAAGAGTCTTCTCAAACATCAATTCAAAGCATCAATTCTTTGGCTCTCAGCCTTCCTTATGGTCCAAATCTCACATCCATAAATGACTACTGGAAAAAACCATAGCTTTGACTTTATGAACCTTTGTCAGCATAGTAATGTCTCCTTTTTTATATGATATCTAGATTTGTTATGGCTTTCCTTCCAAGGAGAAAGTGTCTTTTGATTTCATGGCTGAGTCACTGTCCATAGTGATAATGGTGTCCAAGGGGGTGGGAGGGAATCTGTTACTGCTTCCACTTTTAACCCTTATATTTACCATGGAGTGATGTGACCAGATGCTATGATCTTAGTTTTTAGAATGTTGAGTTTCAAGCCACTTTTTCACTCTCCTGTTTCAACCGCATCAAGAAGCTCCTTAGTTTTTCTTCACTTTCTGCCATTACAGTCCGCACATCAAAGGTTGTTGATATTTTTGCTCACAGTCTTGATTCCAACTTGTGATTCATCCAACCTGCCTTTTGCTTGATGCACTCTGCATACATTTTAAATAAAAATGGTGACATTATACAGCCTTCATGTACTCCTTTCACAATTTTGAACCAGTCAGTTGTTCCATGTCTGGTTCAAACTGTAGCTTCTTGACCCACATACAGGTTTCTCAGATGACAGATAAGGTGATCTGGTACTCCCATCTCTTTAAGAATTTTTCATAGTCAAAGGCTTTAGTGTAATCAATGAAGCAGAAGGAAATGTTTATTTCTGGAATTCCCATGTTTTTTTCTATGATCAAACAGATGTTGGCAACTTGATCTCTGGCTCCTCTCCTTTATCCAAACTCAGCTTGTACATCTGGAATTTCTGGATTCAAGTACTGGTGAAGCCTAACTGGAAGGATTCTGAGCATTACTTTGTTAGCATGTAAAATGAGAACAA
Source organism: Nanger dama (assembly GCA_917880005.1). Lineage (NCBI taxonomy): Eukaryota > Metazoa > Chordata > Mammalia > Artiodactyla > Bovidae > Nanger > Nanger dama. Next base: position 10,686,550 of record CAKJTW010000030.1, read on the forward strand.
CTTTATGATAGTTTGAATATTCATTGATATTGCCCTTCTTTAGAAATGGAATGAAAATTTATCTTTTCCAGTCCTGTGGCCATGGCTGAGTTTTCCAAATTTGCTGGCATATTGAGTGCAGCACTTTAACAGCATCATCTTTTAGGATTTTAAGTATCTCAGCTGGAATACTGTCAAACTCCACTAGATTTGTTCATAGTAATTCTTCCTAGGTCCCACTTGACTACCCTTTCCAGGATGTCCATCTCTAAGTGAGTGACCACACCATCATGATTACCCTGGTCATTAAGATCTTTTTATATAGTTCTTCTATGTATTTTTCCACCTCTTCTTAATCGTTTCTGCTTCTGTTAGGTCCTTACTATTTCTGTTCTTTATCATGTCTTTCCTTGCATGAAATGTTCCCTTGATATCTTCAATTTTCTTGAAGAAATCTCTAGTCTTTCCTAATCTATTATTTTTGTCTATTTATTTGTTTTGTTTGTTTAAGAAAGCTTTCTTATCTCTCCTTATTCTCTGGAACTCCACATTCAGTTGGGTGTATCTATTGATTTTTTCCTTGCCTCTCACTTGTTTTTTTTCCTCATCTATTTGTAAAACCTCCTCAGACAACCACTCTGCCTTCTTGTATTTCTTTTTCATTGAGATAGTTTTTGTCGATGCCTCATGCACAATTTTACAAACTTCCATCCATAATTCTTCAAGCACTCTGTCTACCAGATCTCATCTCTTGAATCTATTCATCACCTCCACTGTATAATCTTAAGAGTGTTGATTTAGGTCATACCTTAATGGCCTACTTGCTTTACTTACTTGCTTCAAGTTAAGCTAGAAATTTCAATATATGAATGATATCATATGTATTTCTCTGTCTGATTTACTTCACCTAGTATGATAGTCTCTAGGTCCTTCCATGGTGCTGCAAATGACAATATTTCACTCTTGTTATGGCAGAGTAATATTCCATTATATATATACACACACACACACACACACACACACACACACACACATACACACACCCCCACAACTTTTCTATCCCATCAACAATCAGTCCACACTTATGTTGCTTCTATGTCTTGGTTTTATAAATAGTAATGATATGAATATTGGGCTTTGCTGGTGGCTCAGATGGTAAAGAATTCTCCTGCAATGTGGGATACCTGGGTTCAATACCTGGGGTGGGAAGGTCCCCTGAAGAAGAGAATGGCTACCCGCTTCAGTATTCTGGCCTGGAGAATTCCATGGACCATATAGTCCATGGGGTTGCAAAGAGTCATTGTGGTCCGTATATGTTTTAGAAATAGAATTTTCAACTCTTTGGATACACACCCAAGAGTGGGATTTCTGGATCATATGGTAACTCCTTTTTTTTTTTTTTTTTTAAGGAACCTCCATACTGTTTCCTATAGTGGTTGCACCAATTTATAATCCTTCAAACAGTGCAAGAACATTCTCTTTTCTCCACTCATTCTCCAACATTTAATATTTGTGCTTTATTTATTATAGCCATTTTTGACCAGTGTGAGGTGTTACCTCACTCATTGTGATTTTGATATGTATTTCTCTCATAATTAGCAATGTTGAGCATCTTTTCTTAAGCTTGTTGGCCATCTATATATGTTTTTAGAGAAATGTCTGGTTAGGTCTCCTTCTCATTTTTTGATTGGGTTATTTGTGTGTGGGGGGTTGATGTTGGTTGTATGAACCATTTTCTATTTCACATTTTTTATTATTTCTTTTTAAATTAGAGAATAATTAGTTAGCATACCCACAGAGCATACCTGTTAGAGACTCTTAGAGGGCACAAACAAAACCCTGTGTGCTCTAGGACCCAGGGGAAGGAGCAGTGACCCCCACAGGAGTCTGAAGCAGACCTGCCTATGAGCATTTGAGGGTCTCCTTCACAGGCATGTGACAGCAGTGGCCTGCCACAGGGACAGAGGCACTGGCAGCAGCAATCTTGGAAGGGGCAGCTTGTTGGCAGTTAAGTCCTGTTACAGTAGGTTGCCATTAAGCCTACCTTCGAGATGTGGACTGGGAAATCCACAAACAGGAGAGTAGTAATACCAAAGAAGTCTTCACAGTGTTGCGAAGGCTCTAGGCTCTACATCAGACTTCCCAGCCTGGGGATCTGGTGAAGGGACTGGGAATCCCCAGCGAATTTGACTTTGAAGATTAGAATCTGATTACAGAAATTCCACAGGACTGGAAGAAATAGAGACTCATTAAGGGCACAAACAAAACTTTGTGCACACCAGGACCCATAGGAAAGGAGCAATAACCCCACAAGGAACTGAACCAGACCTACCTGAGTGTCTGGGAGTCTCCTGCAGAGGTGTGGGTCAGTAGTGGCCTGTCGTAGGAACAGGGGCACTGGCAGCAGCAGTCCTGGATGGTGCAGCCTGTTGGTATAAGTCCTTTTGGAGGAGGTTGCCATTAGCCCTACCATAGAGACTGCAGATTCCCAGACTGAGCCACCTTAAGCCAAGCACTTAATCAGGCAGGGACCACAGATCCACTCATGGGCAGAAAATTGGATTAAAGATTTACTGAGTATGGCCCTTAGAAGGTAAAGAAATCAGCCTGCAATGCAGAAGACCCAGTTTTGATCCCCAGGTCAGGAGATCCCCTGGAGAAGGGACTGGCTACACACTCCAGTATTCTTGCCTGGAGAATTCCATAGACAGAGGAGCCTAGCAGGCTTCAGTCCATGGGATCAAAAGGCCCTACCCACCAGAGCAAGACCCAGTTTTCACCGCAGCCAGTCCGTCCTATCAGGAAGCTTGCTCTAGCCTTTTATCCTCATCCATCAGTGGGCAGAGAGAAGAAGCAAGAACTATAATCCCATGGCCTCCAAATAAAAAAAACACTATGACATAAAACTATGATCACATAAAAATGTGATCATAACCAAAATGATCACATGGACCTCAGCCTTGTGTAATTCAACAAAACTATGAGACATGCCATGTAAAACTGCACAAGATGGACAGGTCATGGTGGAGAGTTCTGACAAAAAGTGGTGTATGGGAGAAGGAAATGGCAAACCACTTCAGTATCTTGAGAAATCCATGAACAGTATGAAAAGGGAAAAAAAATATGACATTGAAAGATGAGCCCTGCAGGTTGGTAGATGTTCGGTATGCTATGGAGAAATAGCTCCAGAAAGAATGAAGTACCTGAGCCCAAAAGAACTCCAGTTATGGATGTGTCTGGTGGTGAACATAAAGTCCAGTGCTATAAAGAACAATACTGTATAGGAACCTGGAATGTTAGGTCCATGAATCAAGGTAAATTGGATGTGGTCAAACAGGAGATGGCAAGAGTAAGCATCAACATTTTAGGAATCATTTTAGACCTAATCTAAAATGGATGGGAATGGGTGAATTTAATTCAGATGACCATTATATCTACTACTGTGGAAAAGAATCCCTTAGAAGAAATGGAGTCACCCTCATAGTCAACCAGAGTCCGAAATGCAGTACTTGGGTGCAATATCAAAAACAACAGAATCATCTTGGTTCATTTCCAAGGCAAACCATTCACACGGTAATCTAAGTCTGTGCCCAACTACTAATGCCAAAGAAGTTGAAGTCAAATGGTTATATGAAGACCTACAACGTCTTCTAGATCTAACACTAAAAAAAAAAAAAGTGTACTTTTCGTCATGCGAATTGGAATGCAAAAGTAGGAATTCAAGAGATACCTGGAGTAACAGGCAAATTTGAACTGTACAAAAAAAAGGCAAGGCAAAAATTAAGAGTTTTACCAAGAGAATACCTTGACCATAGTAAATCCCCTCTTCCAACAACACAAAAGATGGCTGTAAACATCAGTTCAGTTTACTCAGTCGTGTCCAACTCTTTGGACCCCATGGACTGCAGCACACAAAGCTTCCCTGTCCATCACCAGCTCCTGGAGCTTACTCAAGTTCATGTCCATTGAATAAATGATGCCATCCAGCCATCTCATCCTCTGTCATCCCCTTCTCCTCCCGCCTTCAATCTTTCCCATCATTGAGGTCTTTTCCAATGAATCAGTTCTTTGCATCAGGTGGCCAAAGTATTGGATTTTCAGCTTCAACATCAGTCCTCCCAATGAACATTCAGGACTTATTTTTTTAGGACTCTCAAGAGTCTTCTCCAACAACACAACTTAAAAGCATCGATTCTAAACGTGGACATCACCGAATAGTCCATACTGAAATTATTGATTACATTCGTTGTAGCTGAAAATGGAGAAGCTCTATACAGTCAGCAAAAGCCAGACCTTGAGCTGACTGTGACTCAGATCATGAGCTGATTATTGCAAAATTCATACTTAAATTTAAAAAAGTGGGGGGACCACTAAGCCTTTCAGGTATGACCTAAATCAAATCCCTTATGACTATACAGTGGAAGTGAGAAGTCAATTCAAGGGATTATATCTGATGGAATCTCTGAAGAACCATGGATGGAGACTCATAGCATTATACAGGAGGTAGTGACCAAAATCATCCCAAAGAAAAAGAAATGCAAGAAGGCAAAGTCGTTGTCTGAGGAAGCCTTACAAATAGCAGAGAACAGAAGAGAAACAAAAGGCAAAGGAGAAGAGGAAAGATATAACCAACAGAATGCAAAGTTTTAAAAGAATAGCAAAGAGATATAAGAAAGCCTTATTAAATGAATAGTGCAAAGTAATAGAGGAAAATAATAGAATGGGAAAGACTAGAGATCACCTGAAGATAATTAGAGATATCAAAGGAACATTCCATGCAAAGATGGGCACAATAAAGGATAGAAATGGTATGGACCTAACAGAAACAGAAAAGATTAAGAAGAGGTGGCAAGAATACACAGAACTATCCAAAAAAGGTCTCAATGACCTGGAAAATCATGATGGTGTGGTCACTCACCTAGAGGCAGACATGCAGGAATGTGAAGTAAAGTGTGTCTTAGGAAGCCTTAGACACACTTAGGAAGTGTGTCTTGTGTCTTACTGCAAACAAAGCCAGTGGAAGTGATGGAATTCTATCTGAGCTACTTAAAATCCTAAAAGATGATGCTGTGAAAGTGCTGTCCTCAGTATGCCAGCAAATTTCGAAAACTCAGGAATGGCTACAGAATTGGAAAAGGTCAGTTTTCATTCCAGTCCCAAAGAAGGACATTGTCAATGAATGTTTAAAGTACCGCACAATTGCACTCATTTTTGTGCCAGCAAGGTAATGCTCAAAATCCTTCAGGCTAGGCTTCAGCAGTATATAAACCAAGAAGCTCCAGATGTACAACCTGAATTTTGAAAAGGTAGAAAAACCAGAGATCAAATTGCCAACATCCTATAGATCATAGAAAAAGGAAGGGAATTCCCAAAATACATGTACTACTGCTTCACTGACTGCACTAAAGCCTTTGACTATGTGGATCACAATAAACTCTGGAAAATTCTTAAAGAGATGAGAATACCAGACCACCTTACCTGCCTACTGAGAAACCTGTGTTCCGATCAAGTAGCAACAGTGAGAACCAGTCATGAATGGACTGGTTCAAAATTGGGAAAGGAGTATATCAAGGCTATATACTGTCACTGTGCTTATTTAACTTATGTGCAGAGTACATCATGCAAAATTCCAGGCTGGACAATTCACAAACTGGGACCATGATTGCCAGAAAAAGAGCAATAAACTCAGGCATGCAGATGATACCACTCTAATGGCATAAATTTAAGTGGGAGTAAAGAATTTGTTTATGAAGGTGAAAGAGGGACGTGAAAAAGCTGGCTTAAAATTTAACATTCAGAAAACTAAGATCATGGCATCTGGTCCCATCACTGCATGTGCGGAAAACTGATGGGGAAAAAATGGAAACAGTGGCAGATTTTACTATCTTGGGCTCCAAAATCACTGGGGACGGTAACTGAAACCATGAAATTAAAAATGCTTGCTCCTTGGAAGAAAAGACAAAGCTTGACAACAATATTAGAAAGCAGAGACATCATTTTGCCTCACAGTCCTGTATAGTCAAAACTTTAATTTTTCCAATAGTCACGTATGAATGTAAGAGTTGTACCTAAAGAAGGCTGAGCACTGAAGAATTAATGCTTTTGAACTATGGTGCTGGAGAAGACTCTTCAGAGTTCCTTGGACAGCAAGATCAAATCAGTCAACCTGAAAGGAAATCAACTCTGAATATTCACTGGAAGGACTGATGCTGAAGCTCCAATATTTTGGCTACCTGATGCAAAGATCTGACACATTGGAAAAGATCCTGATGGTGGGAAAGACTGAAGGCAGGAGAAGGGGGCAACAGAAGATGAGCTGGTTGGATGGCCTCATCAACTAAATTGACATGAGTTTGAGCAAATTGCGGGAGATAGTGAAGGACAGGGAAGTTTGGCATATGCAGGTCATGGGGTCACAAATTGTTGGACACAACTGAGTGACTGAACAACAACAAATTGCTTAACAATTTGTGATGGCTTTTCCATACATCAACATGAATTGGCCATAGGTATACATATGTCTCTTGCCTCTTGAACAACCTCCTACCATCTTCTCCATCTCACCTCTCCAGGTTGTCATAGAGCTCCATCTTTGGGTTCCCTGTGTCTTACATCACACTCCTACTGGCTCTGTTTTACATATAGCAATGTATATTTTTAATACTATTCTCTCAAATTATCCCCCAAACTTCCTCCACTGTGTCCAAAATTCTATTCTTCATATCTGTCTCTCCTTTGCTGCCCTACAAATAGAATCATCAATGCTATCTTTCTAGACTTCATTTATGCATGTTAATGTAAGGTATTTGTCTCTTTCTGACTCACTACACTGTATGTAATAGGTTCTAGGTTCATCCACCTCATTAGAGCTGACCCAAATGAGTTACTTTCTATAATTGAGTAATATACCATTGTGTATATGTACTGCTGCTGCTAAGTCACTTCAGTCGTTCCCAACTATGTGCGACCCCATAGATGGCAGCCCACCAGGCTCCCCCATCCCTGGGATTCTCCAGGCAAGAACACTGGAGTGGGTTGCCATTTCCTTCTCCAATACATGAAAGTGAAAAGTGAAAAGTGAAAGTGAAGTCGCTCGGTCATGTCTGACTCTTCACGACCCCATGGACTGCAGCCCACCAGGCTCCTCCATCCATAGGATTTTCCAGGCAAGAGTACTGGAGTGGGTTGCCATTGCCTTCTACTACAACTTCTTTATCCAGTCATCTGTCAATGGACATCTAGGCTGCTTACATGTCAACCTATTGTAAATAGTAAATTTAGTGTTGCAAGTAAGCATTGACTTTTGACTGTGACTTTTACAATTATGGTTTAGTCAGGGTATATGCCCAGTAGTGGGACTGATGGGTTGTGGTATTTTTATTCCTAGTTTTTAGGAATCTCTATACTGATCTTCATAGTTGACCATATCATGGTCATTCTGACCAATTCAAGATGATTACTTCATTGTATCTTTTTATTTTTTAATTTATGCCTCTATTTTAAATGAATCAAAGATGAATATTTTTAATGATAAAAGGTGAAATTCGCAAAGAAGATAAACATCATAAACCATTAGACATGTAACAACAAAGCAATATAAAGCAAAATTCAGAAGAAATATAGGGCAAAGAAAAATATATAATCATAGGGATTCACAACATTTTTCTAAGAATATTTTAAGTGAAGAAAAAATAAGACTAGGAGCTTCTTTGATACCATTAATAATATAAATATAATATTTATATTTAATGAATTTATATTCTTATATCCTACACAAATATGTTTGAAATTTTTCATCTCATATTTGTTTTTAGATGTCCATATGACATTTAGAGAAACTGGCCAAAAGATAAACATTACTAAATTTCAAAAAGTGGAATTCTTTTTTGTGAGTGATTCAGTTATAGACATATATAAATTATTTTATATTATAGTTTATTATAAGATATTGGCTATCGTTCCCTGTGCTATTCAGTAAATCTTTGTTGCTTGTTGGATATCTATTTTTTTAAATTAGAAATCTAGTATTCTGTTGAGTATTCTAAGTCAAACAAGTGGAATCAAAATTTTTAGTTATAAATTTTTAAGCAAAATCCATGTTTTCAAAAATATATATATTAAGCATATTAATTTTATATGTGTATACAAAAGCTTTTACTACACCTGATAAAGTCTCAAGAAAAAAAATCATCAAAAAAAAAAAAGGGAAGGTCCATGGTGTCACTAAGAGTTGGACATGACTGAGCGACTTCTCTTTCACTTTTCACTTTCATGCTGTTGGGACCTAACAAACGCCATGATAGGCTTCGGGGACTAGGGTAGGCCTCATGGGAGAAGCTGAGTCATTGCCCAGTGAGGTCATCTCTGCGGATGCCAGGACTGAAATCAGCTGTTAGCCTGCAGGGAGTTCCCTTGTATGCTATTTGTTGTTTTCCCCTTTTTGCTTTTGATATTTTATCTCTGTTTTTATTTTTGTCAGCTTGATTACTATGTGTCTCAGTGTGCTTTTTGGATTTGTCCTTCCCGGGCCTATCTGTGCTTCCTGGACTTGGTTGATTATTTCCTTTCCCCTGTTAAGAAAGTTTTCAGCTATTATCTCTTCAAATATTTTCTCTGGTCTTTTCTTTCTCTTCTCCTCCTGGGTCCCCCTATAATGAAAATATTTGTGCACTTAATGTCCCAGAGTTCTGTTAGGCTGTCTTCATTTCTTTTCATTCTTTTTCTATATTCTGCTCTGTAGCAGTGACTTCCACCAGTCTGACCTCTAGTCATTTATCCATTTTTCTGCATCAGTTTTTCTGCTGTGGATTCCTCCTAGAGTATATTCAACTCTGCTTGTTTGTTCTTTAGTTCTTTTAGATCTTTGGTAAACATATATTGTATCTTCTCAATCTTTGCCTCCATTTTTTTTTCCTGAGATCCTGAATCATCTTCACTAACAATATTCTGAATTCTTTTTCTGGAAGGTTGCTATCTCCACTTCATTTAGTTGTTTTTCTGGGAATTTATCTTGTCTCTTCATCTGGGACATAACTTTCTGCATTTTCATGCTGATTAACTTTTTCTGTAATGTGGTTTCTGTTTTCATCACTGGGGGATTGGGGTTCTTTTTGCTTCTTCTGTCTGCTCTCTGATGGAGGAGGCTAAGATGCTTGTGTAAGCTTCCTGGTGGGAGGGATTGGTGGTGGGAAAACTGGATCTTGCTCTGGTGATCAGGGCTTTGCTCAGTAAAGCTGTAATCCAATTATCTGCTGATGGGTGTGGTTGCTCCCTCCCTGGTGGTTGTTTGGTCTGAGGTGATAGAGCCCTTGGATCCATGGGCTCTGTGGTGGGGTTGATGGTAGCCTCCAAGAGGGTTTGTGCCAAGGGGACCTTCCTAGACTGCTGCTGCCAGTGCCCCTCTCGCTGTGGTGAGGCCCTGCCTACCCACGTCTCCACAGGAGACCCTGTAACACTAGCTGGTGGTTTTGGTTCAGTCTCCTATGGAGCCACTGCTCCTTTCCTTTGAGTTTTGGAGTGTGCAAGGTTTTATTTGTACTCTCCTAGACTGGAGTCTCTGTTTACCCTCATTCTGTGGAAATCTTGTCATCAAATCCTGCTGGCCTTGAAGGTCAGATTCCTGGGGATTCCCTGTGCTTTTGTCAGCTACCCAGTCTGGGAAGCCTGATGTGGAGTTCAGAACCTTCACAACAGTGAGAGAATGTCTTTGGATTTTCCAGTTTATAGGTCACCCATCTGGCAAGTATGGGATTGATTTTATCATACTTGTGCCCATTTTACCATCTCTCTGTGGTTGCTTCTATGTCTTTGGACATGCTGTATCTTTTTTTTTTTTTTTTTTTTTTGGCAGGTTCCAGTGTCAGGCTATCAATTGCTGTTCAATAGCTAGTTGTGATTTTGGTGCTCTTCTGGGAGGAGGTGATCAATACCTCATTGTAGTTTTGATTTGCATTTCTTAAATAATGAGAGATTTTGAGCATTTTTCATGTGTTCCTTAGCCATCTGGCTGTCTTCTTTGGAAAAAAAAGTCTGTTTAGGTCTTTTGCCCTAGCTTTCTGATCGGGTTGCTTGTTTTACTGGTATTGAGCTGCATGAGCTATGTATATTTTTTGGAGATTCTTTGTCAGCTGTTTTGTTTGCTATTATTTTCTCCCATTCTGAGCCTCTCTTTTCACCTTGCTTCCTTATATAGTTTCCTTCATTGTGCAGGAGTTTTTGAGTTTAATTTGGTCCCATTTGTTTACTTTTGGTTTTATTTCTATTACTCTGAGAGTTGGGTCATAGAGGATCTTGCTGTGATTTATGTCATAGAATGTTCTGCCTATGTTTTCCTCTAAGCTTTTATACTTTCTGATCTTATGTTTAAGTCTTGAATCCATTTTCAATTTGTGTATGGTGTTAGGAAGTGTTCAAAGAGCATTCTTTTACACGTAGTTGACCAGTTTTCCCAGCACCACTTGTTGAAGAAACTGTCTTTTCTCCATTGTATATTGTTGCCTCCTTTGTCAAAAATAAGATGTCCATAGGTGTGTGGATTTATCTCTGGGCTTTCTATCTTGTTCCATTGGTGTGTGTGTGTGTGTGTGTGTGTGTGAGTACCATACTATCCTGATGCTGTAGCTTTGTAGTATAGTCTGAAGTCAGGAAGGTTAATTCCTCCTGTTCCATTCTTCTTCCTCAAGATTGCTTTGGCTGTTTGGGGTCTTTTGTGTTTCCATACAAATTGTGAAGTTTTTTGTTCTAGTTTTGTGGAAAATACCATTTGAAGTTTGATAAGGATTGCATTGAATCTATAGATTGCTTTGGGTAGTATAGTCATTTTCACTGTATCGCTTCTTCTAATCCAAGAGAAAAGTACATCTCTCCATCTGTTTTTGCCATCTTTGATTTCTTTCACAAGTGTCATAATTTTGTGCATACAAGTCTTTTCTCTTTATTCCTAAGTATCTTATTCTTTTGTTGCAGTGGTAAATAGGATTGTTTCCTTAATTTCACTTTCTGATTTTTCATTGTTAGTGTTTAGGAATGCAAAGTATTTTTGTGTATTAATTTTATATCCTATATATATTTATTATATTCATTGATTAGCTCTAGCAATTTTCTGGTGGCATCTTTAAGCTTTTCTATGTAGAGAATCATATCAGCTCCAAACAGTTTTACTTCTTTTCTAATCTAGATTCCTTTTCTTTCTTTTTTTTCTGATTGCTCTGACTAGGACTTGCAAAACTATGTAGAATACTAGTGCTTAGAGTGGGCACCCTTGTCTTATTCCTAGTTTTAGAGAAAATGCTTTCAGTTTTTCACCATTAAGGATAATGTTTGCTGTGGGTTTGTCATATATGGATTTTATTATGTTTAGGTATGCCTACTTTCTGGAGAGGTGTGTTTTTTTTTTTTTTTTTTTAATCGAAAATGGTTGTTGAATTTTGTTAAAATTTTTGGATCTTTTGAAATGATCATATGGTTTTTATCTCTCAATTTGTTAGTTTAGTATATTACATTGGTTGATTTATGTTTATTGAAGAATCCTTGCATTCCTGGGATAAAGCCCACTTGAACATGATGTATGATTTCTTTAAAGTGTTGTTGTATTCTGTTTGCTAGAATTTTGTTGATGGATTTTGCATCTGTGTTCATCAGTGATATTGGCTTGTAATTTTCTTTTCTCGTGGCATCTTTGTCTGGTTTTGATATCAGGATAATGGTGGACTCATAGAATGAGTTTGGGAGTTTACCTTTCTCTGCAATTTTCTGGAAGAGTTTGAGCAGCTCTTCTCAAAACTTATGGTAGAATTTAACTGTGAAACCATCTGCCCCTCGGCTTTTGTTTGTTGAAAGATTTTTATTACAGTTGATTTCTGTTCTTGTGATTTATCTGTTCATGTTTTATATTTCTTCCTTGTTTAGTTTTGGAAGGTTATACTTTTTAAGAATTTGTCTATTTCTTCGTTGTCCATTTTATTGGCATAGAGTTGCTCATAGTAATCTCTTATGATCCTTTTTATTTCTGTGTTGTCTGTTGTAACTTCTCCTTTTGTTTCTAATTTTATTGATTTGACTTTTTTTTTCCTTGGTGAGTATGGTCAACAGTTTGTCAATTTTACTCACCTTCTCAAAGAACCAGCTTTTTAGTTTTATGATCTTTGCTATAGCCTCCTTCATTTCTTTTTCATTTATTTCTGCTCTGGTTTTCATGATGCCTTTCCTTCTACTAATTTTTTTAATTTTTCTTTATTTTTCTAGTTGCTTTAGGTGTAAAAGTTAGGTTGTTTATTTGATGTCTCTCTTTTTTCTTGAGGTAGACTTGTATTGCTATAAACTTCTAGCACTGCTTTTATTTTGTGGCTCATATGGTAAAGAAACTGTCTGCAGTGCAGAAGACTCAGGTTTGATTCCTGGGTCAGGAAGATCCCCTGGAGAAGAAGATGGAAAACCACTCCAGTATTCTTGCCTGGAAAAATCTATGGACAGAGGAGCCTGGAAGGCTACAATCCATAGGGTTGCAAAGAATCAGACACTACTAAGTGACTAACATACATTTTTCTTGTCCTGTTTTCATTGTCATCTGTTTCTAGGTTTATTTTTTATTTCCTTTTATGTTTTCAGTGGTCTGTTGGTTATTCAGAAGGGTATTGTTTAGCCTCCATGTGTTTTTTATAGTTTCTTTTTCCCTGTAGTTGATATCTAACTTACAGACTTGTGATCACAAAAGATGCTTGAAATGATTTCAGTTTTTAAATTTATCATGGCTTGATTTGTTGCTCAGGATGTGATCTATCCTGGAAAATATTCCATGTGCACTTGAGAAAAAGTGAAACATGTTGTTTGGGGATGACATGCCCTATAGATAGCAATTAAGTCCGATTAGTCCAATTTATCATTTAAAGCTTGTGCTTCCTTATTAATTTTCTGTCTCGATGATATGTCCATTGGTGTGAAAGAGGTATTAAAGCCCCCTCCCCCATTATTGTCTTACTGTCATTTCCCCTTTAACAGTTGTAAGCATTTGCCTTATGTATTGAGGTGCTACTATGTTAGGTGCATATGTATTTATAATTGTTATGTCTCCTTCTTAGATCAATCCCTTGATCATTAAGTAGTGTTCTTGTCTCTTATAACCATCTTTCTTTTAAAGTCTATTTTATTGGATATGAGTATTGCTACTCCCACTTACTTTTGAGTCCTGTTTGCATGGAATATCTCTTTCCAATCTCTCACTTTCAGTCTGTATGTGTCCCTTGGGTTGAGGTGGTTCTCTTGTAAACAGCATATACAGGGGTCTTGTTTTTGTATCCATTCAGCCATTCTGTCTCTTGGTTGGCGCATTTAACCCATTTACATTTAAAGTAATTACTGATAAGTACGATCATGTTACCATTTACTTTATTGTTTTGAGGGGTTTTTTAATATACCTTTTCTGCCTGTTTATATGCTTTCCTGTGTTTCTCTAGAGAAGTTTCTTTAGCATTTTTTGAAGAACTGGTTTTCTTTTCTCCTTTGAATCTGAATGAGATACTTGTTAGATAGGGTAATCTTGGTTGTAGGTTTTTCCCTTTCATCACTTTAAATATATCCTGTCATTCCCTTCTGGTCTGTAGAGTTTCTGTTGAAAAATCAGCTGTTAGCCTTATGGGATCTCCTTGTATTTATTAGTTGCTTTTCCCTTGCTGCTTTTAATACTTGTTCTTTGTGTTTAATTTTTGTTAATTTGATTAATGTGTGTCTTGGCATGTTTCTATTTCAGTTTATCTTGTATGGGACTCCCTAGGCTTCCATGACATGTGTGGCTATTTTACCCTCATTTTAATCAAGTTTTTTACTATAATATTCTCAAATATTTTCTGATGCCCTTTCATCTTTTTCTTCTGGGACACTTATGATTCAAATATTTCGGTGCTTAATGTTGTCCCAGAGGTCTCTGAGGCTGTCCTCATTTCTTTTATTTTTTTTTCTGCTCTGCTTCAGTTATTTCCACCATTCTCTTCCAGCTGTCTTTTCCTTCCATCCACCTCATTTACTTTTTTTTTTTCCCTGAATAGAAAAGTTTAAAATTTTCTTTATTCTAGAGATTTTCTTTTTAAAAAAATTTTTTTTAATTTAAATTTATTTTAATTGGAGGCTAACTACTTTACAATATTGTATTCGTTTTGCCATACATCAACATGAATCCGCCACGGGTGTATATGTGTTCCCATTAGAACTGATTCAAGTGTATTCTTTTTAATGGCTGAGTAATACTCCATTGTGTATATGTACCATAGCTTTCTTATCCATTCATCTCCTGATGGACATCTAGGTTGCTTCCATGTTCTGGCTATTATAAACAGTGCTACAATGAACATTGGGATACACGTGTCTCTTTCAATTTTCATTTCCTCGGTGTGTGTGCCCAGCAGTGGGATTGCTGAGCCATAAGGCAGTTCTATTTCCAGTTTTTTAAAGGAATCTCCACACTTGCACCCATTTACTTTGTTCTTGGTTCCCTCCAGTGTATTTTTAATCTCATTTCTTGCATGTTTATTAAAGATTGTCTATTCTTCTAGGTCCTTGTTAAACATTTTTTGCATCTTCTCAATCTATGCTTCCAGTCTATCCATTCCTCCATTTTTTTTTCAAGATTTTGGATCATTTTTACTGTCATTATTCTGAATTCTCCTTCAAATAGACTTTGATTTGCTTCCTCATTTGTTTGGTCTGGTGGGTTTTTACCATATTTCCTCACCTGCTGCATATTTTTCTGTCTTTTCATTGTATTTAGTTCACTGTGGAGTCTGCCCTGTGGGTGCAGCAGGATGGACCAATGCCTTGTGAAGGTTTCCTGGTTGGAGGTCATGTGTCTGTGTTCTGGTGGGTGGAGCTGGATCTCATCTCTCTAAAGGAAAGTGCCTTGTCCAGTGGTGGGTTTTGGGGTGTCTGTGGTTTTGGTATGGCTTGGGCAGCCTGTCTGCTTATGTGCAGGGTTGTGTTCCTATTTTGCTGAAGGATTGGCATGTTCTTTGTGTTTAATTTTTGTTAATTTGATTAATGTGTGTCTTGGCATGTTTCTATTTCAGTATTTGGGCATTGTGGTTTGCTGTGCTTTAGGTGGATTTGGTTGTACTGCTGAGATGGAGGCCTTTGGAAGGGCTCTCACCTATTAATGTTCTCTAGTGTTTGTAGTTCTCTGCTGGATCAGTCTTGAGCACAGTTCTCCTACTTCAGGGGTTCAGGCCCAACCCCTGCTGTAACAATAAGACCTTACAAGCCACACAACACAGATGAAAAATTCCCAACACTCCTGGTGAAGGCAACATTCAATAGCCCCAAACCCCCAGTGAGACTTACACCGGAGTCCTCTAATATTCCTAGGAAGGTCTCTGGACCTGTTGTGGGCAGTGTTTGATCAGATCACTCTCAGATCTGTTTTATTCCAGTTTGTACTTGCTCATGGAGTTCACAGTTTTCCTTGAAGTCCACACTCTATTCCCTGCCCATATACTAGGGGGCAAAGGCCTAGGCTCATTCCAGCCCACTCTCTTGGGCTGGAAAATGCGGCAGCCACAATTGTAATGTCCTGGGGAGCACCTGCCAGAGATGTTATCACACCTAGAGACCTGCCAGATGTTATAATAATCTGAGGCAGGTCATGAATTCTTCCAGAGAAAATGACCCCAGGTCGTGGGTCCCTGAGAAGTACTAAGCTGTGTAACCTCCAAGTAAGGTGCAGACAGTAATCTGCACACAGTAGGCAGACAGTAGTCTGCCTGCCCACAGCCTGCAGCTGCCATCTCTGGGGTTGGGACTGCATCAGCAGTGTTTTGCCCACTGCCTCAGGCACCCTCCCCAGCACTGGCAGTGGCAGTCACATCTCATTGCACACCTGTGTCAAAGTAGCCCTCTCAGCGGCATCCACAGCTGTCCACCTCCGATCTCTCCCCTGGGGTCTGTGCCAGACTGAGCACCCTGCCCCTGCCCTCTCTTGGAGGTGGAGGCCAGTGAGCTGCCTCAGCTCTCCTCCATGAAGATGGAGGCTTGCTAGCTCCTTCTTAGCTAAAAGTGCTGTCTGGCAGCGACTTCTGTGGTGAATTTTCTTGTCTTCTGAGCACCCACTGTTCCACTCCCCTGAAAGTTCCACAGACCCCGGCCTCACCTGTGAGGCGGTTTCCTAATGTGTGGAAACTTCCTCCTTCACAACCCCCTCAGAACCCAGGTCCCTGTCCTGAAATCCTTTGTCTCTTTTTATATCTTTATCTTTTCCCTACCTCCTTCCAAAGATATTGGCTTGCCTTTGGGGAAATTTGGGGTCTTCTGCTGTCATTCAGAAGTTTTTCTGTAGGAATTATTCCATATTCTGATGAATTTTTGTTGTATTTGTGGAGAGGCAGGTGATCTCCACATCTTACTTCGCCTCCATCTTTTTCTGTCTCTGTACAAGCCATTTTATATTTTGAAAATTAATCCCTTGTTGGTCACATGGGTTCCAAATATTCTCCCCCAGTCTGTAGGTTATCTTTTCATGTAATTGATGATTTCCTTGCTGTGTTAAAGGTTTTAAGTTTGATTAGATCCCACTTGTTTTATTTTGCCCTTTTTTTTTTTTTTTTTTGCCTTTGGATGCTGATCTAAGAAAATATTGCTACCATTCATATCAAAGATAATTTTTGCCTATATTCTTTCTAGGAGTTTTAGGCCTTATATTTAGGTCTTTGAAACATTTTGAGTTTATTTTTGTGTATGGTGTGAGGAAGTATACTAACATCATTGATTTGTATGTCACTCTCCAGGTTTCCCAACACCACTTGCCAGAGACTCTTTTCTTCATTCTATATTCTCACCTCCTTTGTCAAAAATTAATTGGCTGTCAGTGTGTGGATTTATTTCTGGGCTCTCTATTCTGTTCCACTGATCCATATATCTGTTTCTGTGCCAATACAATTTTGATTACTGTAGCTTTGTAATATTATCTGAAGTCTGGGAGGGTTATGCCTCAACCTCTGTCCTTTTCCCTCAGGATTGCTTTCTGCAGTTCTGCATCTTTGTGATTGCATATAAGTATTAGGGTTATTTATACTAGTTCTATGAAAAAGATCAGTAATTTGATAGAGATCACATTAAATCTGTAGATTGCTTTCAATAGTATGGCCATTTTAGTAACAGTAATTCTTTTAATCAAAGAGCATGAGATATCTTTCTATTTCTTTGGATCTTCTTCAGTTTTCCTTATCAGTGTTTTTATTCTTTTCAGTGTATAGATCTTTCACCTCCTTGGTTAAATATATCTCCAGGTATTATTTTTAAGCAATTTTAAGCAAGATTTTACTTTCTTACTGATATTTCATTGTTATGTAAATAAATGCAACAGACTTCTGTATATCAATTTTGTAGTCTACTGCCTTGTATAAGCAGGTCAGGAAGCAACAGTTAGAACTGGACATGGAACAACAGACTGGTTCCAAGTAGGAAAAGAAATACCTTAAGGCTGTATATTGTCACCCTGCTTATTTAATTTATATGCAGAGTACGTCATGAGAAATGCTGGGCTGGAGGAAGCATAAGGTGGAATCAAGATTGTTGGGGAAAATATCAATAACCTCAGATATGCAGATGACACCACCCTTATGGCAGAAAGTGAAGAGGAACTCAAAAGCCTCTTGATGAAAGTGAAAGAGGAGAGTCAAAAGTAGGCTTAAAGCTCAACATTCGGAAAACGAAGATCATGAGATCCGGTCCCATCTCTTCCTGGGAAATAGATGGGGAAACAGTGGAAGCAGTGTCAGACTTTATTTTGGTTGGCTCAAAAATCACTGCCGATGGTGACTGCAGCCGTGAAATTAGAAGACGCTTACTCCTTGGAAGAAAAGTTATGACCAACCTAGATAGCATATTGAAAAGCAGAGACATTACTTTGCCAACCAAGGTCCGTCTAGTCAAGGCTATGGTTTTTCCTGTGGTCATGTATGGATGCGAGAGTTGGATTATGAAGAAAGCTGAGCCCTGAAGAATTGATGTGTTTGAACTGTGGTGTTGGAGAAGACTCTTGAGAGTCCCTTGGACTGCAGGGAGATCCAACCAGTCCATCCTAAAGGAAATCAGTCCTGGGTGTTCATTGGAAGGACTGATGCTAAAGCTGAAACTCCAGTACTTTGGCTACCACATGCGAAGAGTTGACTCATTGGAAAAGACCCTAATGTTGGGAGGGATTGGGGGCAGGAAGAGACGGGGATGACAGAGGATGAGATGGCTAGATGTCATCACTGACTCAAAGGACATGAGTTTGGGCAAACTTTGAGAATTGTTGATGGATAGGGAGGCCTGACATGCTGTGATTCACGGGGTCTCAAAGGGTCAGACACTACTGAGCGACTGAACTGAACCTTGTTGAATTCATTTATTCTAATAGGTTTTTTTAATGATTTTTAAGGCATATTTAAGATTTTCTGTATAGAATCCCATCTTATGCATGTAATGAGAGTGTTACATCTTCCCTTCCAATTTGGATATCTTTTGTTGTTGTTGTTGTTGTTGTTGTCTGATTGTTGAATAGAAGCCATGAGAATGGACATCCTTGCCTTGTTCCAGAATTTAGTAGGATGGCTTTCACCTTTTCAGCATTGAGTATTATGTTGGCTGTGGGCTTGTCCTAAATGTTGAGATATTTTCCCCCATAGCCACTTTGGTGGGAGTTTTTATCATGAAAGGAATGTTGAATTGTTTCAAATGGTTTTTCTGTTTCTGTTGAGATAATCATGTGTTTCTTGGTCTTTTCTTTCAATACTGAGGTATATCACATTGATTTTGCATATGTTGAACCACCCTTGTAACCTTGGAAGGAAAGCAACTTGAGCATGGTATATGAACCTTTTTTTTGTATTGTTGGACTCAGTTGGTTAAAATTTTGTGGAGGATTTTTGCACCTGTATTTCATTAAAGATATTGGCCTGTAATTCTTTGTAGTATCTTTGTCTGGTTTTGGTGTCAAGGTGATGGTGGCTTCATGGCATAACTGGGAATGGTCCCATCTCATTCATCTTTTGAAAAAGTTTAGGAAGGACATGTATAAGTTCTTTATATTATTAGTACAAATCCCAAGTGAAGCCATCGAGTCTTGGACTTTTGTTTGCAGGGTATTTTATTATTACTATTAGATTATATTTCACTTCTAGTGATTGGTGAGTTCAAATCTGCTTCTTGACTCGATTTGGGCAGATTGCATGTTTCTAGAAACATGACTGTTTCTTCTAGGTTGCCCAATTGGTTGGCATGTAACTGTTCGTACTTTTAATGATTTCTTTGTACTTCTGTGTTATTCGTTGTTATTTATTTATTTACTTTACTTGGGTCCTCTGTTTTCTTGGTTAACCTGGCTAGAAGTGTGTCACTTTTGTTTATCCTTTTAAAAACTAACTCTTGGTCTTATTGAACTTCTGTGCTGTTATTTTGATCTCTATTTTATTTCATTTCTGATCTTTATTATTTCCTTCCTTCTACTGACTTTAGGCATTGCTTGTTCTTTTTTCATAATTCTTTTAGGTTATAGGTTACTTGTTTATTTGAGATTTTTCTTGTTACTTGAGGAAGGCCTGTATTGCTCTGAACTTCCCTTCTAGAGCTGCTTTTGCTGCCCCCATAGGTTGTTCCCCCACATTAGGCTACATTTTCATTGTAATTTATCTTGAGGTAATTTCCATTTTCTTCTTTTATTTCATTGTTGACTGATTTTTTTTTTTTAACAGCGTGCTGTTCCATCTCCATGTAATTGATTTTTTCTCCCCCTTTTCCCTACGATTGATTTCTAGTTTGATATTAGTATGGTCAGAAAGGATGTTTGAATTAACTCTGTCCTTTTAAATTTGCTGAGATTTGTTTCTGTGTCATAGTATGTCATCTATACTAAAGAATGTCCCCTATGTGCTTGAAAGCAACCTGTATTCTCGTGTTTTGGGGGGATGTAGTGTCCTGTAGATATCAGTTAAGTCTAAGTATTCCATTGCATCATTTAGGATCTCTGTGGCCTTATTGATTTTCTGTCTGGAAGATCTGTCTATTGATGTCAGTGGGGTTTTAAAATCTCCTACTATTAATGTTCCTAAATATCTAGAGCACTGTTGTTCTTCTTTGCATTGTTATTTCAAGTAAAGGCCAGCAGGCTCCGAAAGGAGTGGATGCCTGCCTGCTCACCTAAGAATTACCGTATGGTTTCTTTTCAACAGAAATCTAAAACAGGGATAGAAAGAGGAAAAGGAAGCAGCAGATACTGGCTGGGCTTACCACTGGTACCTTGGACTATGTTATTGTTATTGTTCAGTGGCTAAGTCAGATCTGACTCTGCGACCCCGTGGACTGCAGCCTGCCATTCTCTGTTCTTCACTGTCTCGAAGAGTTTGCTCAAATTCATGTCCATTAAGTCCATTGATGCTATCCAAGCATCTCATCCTCTGCCGCCTCCTTCTCCTTTTGCCTTCAGTCTTTCCCAGCATCAGGATCTTTTCCAGTGAGTTGCCTCTGCACATCAGGTAGCTAAGCATTGGAGCTTCAGCATCAGTCCTTCCAATAAATATTCATGGTTGATTTCCTTTATGGTTGACTGGTTTGATCGCCTTGCATTCCTAGGGTCTCTCAAGAGTCTTCTCCAACACCACAATTCAAAAGCATCAATTCTTCAGCTATCAGCCTTCTTTATGGTCCAACTCTCACATCCATACATGTCTACTGGGAAAAATTTAGCTTTGACTATACAGACCCTTTGTTGGCAAAGAGATGTCCCTGCTTTTTAATACACTGTCTAGGTTTGTCATAGCTTTCCTTCTAAGGAGAAAGCATCTTTCAGTTTCATGGTTGCAGTCACTGTCTACAATGATTTTGGAGCCCAAGAAAATAAAATCTGTCATTGCTTGTACTTTTTCCCTTCTATTTGCCATGAAGTGATAGGAACAGTAAGTAAAAGCTCTGAATCATTATCTGGAACTTCCAAAAAGGTTCTCTACTTTTTATCTGAAAATGTTAACAAATGCTAAGGGTAAGCTCCTAAGAAATCCTCCTAAAACCTTATATTTTCCATCTCTTCTTCCTCCTAGAACATCCAACAGATGTGTTGTGTCTAGTAGTTGATTTGTGAGTTTTAAGATAAGTAATCATACTAAGGTGACCATTACAGATGTAATTAACTAAAAAAATTTGTCTTATTTTCTGGAGACAAGAATATGTTGATTAAGAACTAGCTTCAGAAATAGTAACCTCATCTGCCATTACCTTCTTGTCATGGAGTATTTGGTAAACTAATTGGTTATAATACAAGGAAGATTTGATAAATTTTCAATTCTGAATCCATTTCCTTCCTTCCATCCCTCCTGCTTTATAGCCCTCTCCCTCCCCTGATATTAACATGTTGTTTTTCTCTTTTTGAAATTAGAAGCAAAATGAAAGCCACTTATCCCCTTACTTATGATGTTGTGCTTGAACTGAGCTTACATAGTCTCTGAGTAAGAGTTCTAACAAGATATTTTATTTCATTGGGTCTCAGGGTTTGGGGGGGGTGCTTCCCAGGGACTTCCCTGATGGCTCAGACAGTAAAGAACCCACCTGCAATGAAGGAGACCTGGGTTTAACCCCTGGGTTGGGAAGATCCCCATTGATAGAGGAGCCTGGCGGATTACAGTTCATGGGGTTGCAGAGGCAGACAAGACTGAGCAACTAGGTGGCACTAGGGTAAAGAACCTGCCTTCCAGTGCAGAAGACATAAGAGACACAGGTTTGATCCCTGTCAGGAAGATCTCCAGGAAAAGGAAATGGCAACCCGCTTCAGTATTCTTACCTGGAGAAGCCCATGGACAGAGGAGCCTGGAAGGCTACAGTTCATAAGGTCACATAGAGTTGGACGCAACTGAAGTGACTTAGCACACACGCATGCACGATTAATGTATTACTGTCAAATTTTCTCTTTATGGCTGTTCAGTTCAGTCGCTCAGTCATGTCCTACTCTTTGTGACTCCATGAATCGCAGCACGCCAGGCCTTCTTGTCCATCACCAACTCCCAGAGTTCACCCCAAACCATGTCCATTTATTAGGGAAGCACACTGATTGAAAACTGCCCACCCTGGCCAGGCACCATAGTAACCAATTGCATGAGTTGTTTTATGACAGGAGATCCTGATAAGGAATATGGAAGTAACTAACCACCACCAACTGGAAGAGTTCGGGAAAGGTCTAAAGGAGGCACCGTGTGACCATCCACTTCCCAGAATCCCTCTTGCTAGCATCCATCTTGGCTGAGCAATGCGTGCGTCACCAGGAAAGACTCTGAATTAGAATGATTGGCCAAAGACCACCTGGAAACTAATCCCATCACCATAAAAACCTGAGCCTGTGAGCCATGGCAGAGCAATTCTCCTGGGTTCCCTTACCCTTCTGCTCTCCACCCGGGTGCCCTTTCCCAATAAAATATCTTGCTTTGTCAGCACATGTGACTCCTCAGACAATTCATTTCTGAGTGTTAGACAAGAGCCCAGTTTCAAGCCCTAGAAGGGGTCCCCCTTCCTGCAACACACTGAGTTAGTATGTATTTATATGTTTAGGTTCTCTTATATTTGGTGCATATATATTAATAAATATAACGTCCTTTTCTTATATTCATCCCTTCATTAGTTTCCTTCTTTATATTTCTTTATAGATTTATATATCTATTTTGTCTGATATAAGTATTGCTACCCCTGTTTTCTTGTCATTTCCATTTGCATGAAATATTTTTTCATTCCCTCACTTTCAATCTGTGTGTGTCTTTTGCCCAATGTAAGGCTCTTGTAGGCATCATATTATAGGATCTTGGTTTTGTTTTTTATCTAACCTGCTGCTCTGTGTCTTTAGATGAGAACATTTAGTTCTTTGACATGTAAAGTAATTATTGATAAATATGTATTTATTGCTGTTTCCAGTCAATTTTCTAGTTCTTTGTTTCTTTTTCCTTTTGGACTTTGATAGTTTTCTTTGTATTAGGCTTGAGTTCCTTTCTTTTTGGTTTTTGTGAGTCTATTGTGTCTTTGATTTCTGGTTACCCTCATTTTCAAGTATATTAACCCATAACTATATCTACTTGCTCTAGACTAATAGTTTTATAAATTCAAATACACTCTAAAAGATCTACATTTTACATTCCGCTCTGCTGCATTTTGGGGTTTTGAAGTCCTGTTTTCTATCTTTGTTTATCCTTTTGCTGATAATTGTAGTTATAATTACTTTTACAAAAATGTTCTATTTTTAATCTTTACACTAGCTTATTTAAATGATCTTCAATCCTTTTATATATTTGGCCTCTCCTGTTGTGTTTTCTCCTTTCCTGTAGATTCATGCTGTGTTTCTATTTAGGGAAAACCATTCAATATTTCTTTTAGATTAGGTTTAGTATTGCTGTATTCTTTTAGTTTTTGTTTATCTGAGAAATTATTAGCTTCTATTCTAAATAATAATCTTGCTGGGTATAGAGTATCCTAGGTTGAAATGTTTTCCTTTTCACGTTTTTTAATATATCATGCTACTTCTTGTGACCTGCAACGTTTTTGTAGAAAACTCAGCTGATAGACTTGTGAGGGTTCCCTTAAAACTGACTCTTTGTTTTCTCTTCCTGCCTTTAGAATCCTCTCTTTGTCCTTACCTTTTGTGATTTTAATTATATCTTGGCATGGATCTGAGTGGGTTCATCTTGTTTGGACCCTGTGTGCTTCCTGTACCTGGATATCTATTTCCTTCTTTAGGTTTGGAAATTTTATTCCCATAATTCTTTGAAGACTTTTTCAATCCCATTTTTTCTTTCTTCTCCTTCTGGAACCTCTATTATGCAGAGACTGGCATAGTTTGTATTATTTATCCCATAGATCTCATACATTACTTTGACTTTTAGTTTTGTCTTTCTGTCTGCTGTTTTAATTGGGTGACTTCCATTATTCTGTCTTCTAGATCATTTCTTCACTCTTCTACATTATTTAATTTGCTATTCATTGCTCTTAGCTCTGTATTTACCTCAGCAATTAAGTTAGCTAATTTTGATTGGTTCCTCTTTATAGCTTCTGCTGCTACTGTTAAGTCACTTCAGTTGTGTCCAACTCTGTGACCCCTTAGACACAGCCCACCAGGCTGCCCTGTCCCTGGGATCCTCCAGGCAAGAACACTGGAGTGGGTTGCCATTTCCTTCTCCAATGCATGAAAGTGAAAGTGAATTTGCTCAGGTGTGTCCGACTTAGCAACCCCACGGACTGCAGCCTACCAGGCTCCTCTGTCCATGGGATTTTCCAGGCAAGAGTACTGCAGTTGGTTGCCATTGGCTATTTCTACCTCCTTGTTAAAGGGGTATGCATTCCTGTCCATAAATTTTCTTAATCCCTGTAGCATTTTTATTGCCTCCTTTTGAACTCAGCATCTAGTAAGCTGGAGAGGTCTATTTCATTGTTTGCTCTTTCAGGGGATTTCTTTTTCCTTTAATTAGGAGTTGTTCCTCTGATTTTCCATTTTAAATTTCTATGTCTCTATGAATTTAGGAGAAACAATTATCTGCTGTGGTCTTAAAGGGCAATTTTGATGTGTGAGTAACACTTTGTATACTGTGAGAGCCCAGTATTTTTGCTGTGAGGACTGTTTTTGGTATGGAAGACTGCTGTGCCCTCCTACAGAGTGTGATGGCCATTATCCCCTTGATAAGGGAGTGTGCTTGATGTTGTAGTGACTAGAACTGAAGTGAAGTCATTCAGTCATATCCAACTCTTTGCGATCCCATGGACTGTCGCCTACAAGGCTCCTCTGTCCAGGGAATTTTCCTGGCAAGAGTACTGGAGTGGGTTGCCATTTCCTTCTCCAGGGGATCTTCCCAACCCAGGGATCGAACCCGGGTCTCCCACATTGCAGGCAGACGCTTTACTGTCTGAGCCACCAGGGAAGTAGTGACTAGAGACTGCACCAAATGTTGGGTAGGGTCTCTTCTTTGCTCTGTGACTGCCACAGCCCTACTGGGGACAGAGTTTCCTCCTCAGTTGTTGAAGTAGAAGCCCTGAAGGTCCAGTTCAGTAAGTCTCCATTGTCCTTAAGCGTGTTCTCTATCCTTAAAGAAGTGAGCACTGAAGCAGATGAGGCCTATCACAGTGAACCTGTGCGCTGCCCATGCAGGCATCCTCTGTTTTGTTCAAATTACTGCTTTCATCCTGGGTCCCAGAGAGTGTGAGATTTTTGTATACCTTTTAAGAGTTCGGTTTTTATTCTCCTGAGAAATTAAACCCCACTGACTTTGAAAGCCAGATGCTCTGGGAGCTCCTCTTCTTGGTGCAGGGCTCCCAGGCTGGGGAGCCTGATGCAGGTCTCAGAATTCTCAGTCCTATGAGAGACAACCTCTGCAATATAATTATTCTCCAGTTCCTGGGTGTCCAACTCAGGACTTGATTGTATCCTGGTCCACTCCTCCTAATCATCTCCTTGTAGTCCCTTCTTTGTGTCTTTAGTTGTCGAAGATCTTTTCTGGTAGATTCTGGTCTTTTTCACTGATGGTTGTTCTGCAAATAGTTGTGATTTTGGTGTGCCTGTGAGAGATGAGTCACGGTCCTTCTACTCCACTCTCTTTAATGATCTCCAGTTTTTACATCATTAAACTGTTAAGAATTCAGTGACACAATCAAGTATCTGGTTCACAGTAATACCAACAGCTAAGAATGATTGAACATCTGCTCTGTGATAGGTGTGTTCTAATTGTTTTTCTTAGCTGACACTCTTAATACAGTGACCCGGTGTTACCCGATTTATACATGAGGAAAATAAAGCAGAAGTGTCTGCTCAGTTTCACATATCCAGAAAATAATAGGGCCAGTATCCAAACTCAGTCAATGTGGTTCCCTAAAACTAGGGCTCTTAATTATGCCCTTAATCAGTAAATAGCAGAGCCTCAATAATACCAGCAGATCTCCTGATTTGTTCTATGTTGAGTCATATCACGCAATGAATACCTTCAATGATCTTTCAGAAGTAATTATGTAACTTAGTTCTATAACATAGATTGTTAATCTACAGCTGTCCCTAGTAAAGTGTGCACCAGAATCATCTTTGCACTTTTTTAAAAAACACAAATGCCTGTACCCACTGAGTCGTGTGACATTCTAAGGGTAAAGCAAAAAATAATGAGTAATTTTGGATAGCTTTACAGTTGATTTCCTACTCAAGAACCAATAAATCCATTTGGAGGAACTTGTTCAGCACAGAAGGACTCACTTTCTACATGAGACTCAACATTGAATGTCCTAGGGTAGGGCCAAGAAATTCAGCAAATTTCCCAGAATACTGTTTTGCACAACAAAAGTTGACGCTCATTAACCTAGGGTTAAGATCTGAATGATCAGCCAAGTTTCTCTTCCTGTGAAGCAACAGGAAAATCACAGACAGAAGTGGCAGTGATGTCTCCCACGACCCACCATGACATGGAGCTCCCTGGCCTTCATCTCACCCACAGAGCAGTCAGCCGCTCTGGCGCTCTGGTATCTTCCCCTGTTAGGTATGCTGCCCTGCCACCATCAATAGTTATGCATTTGGATTGTCTTTGGGCAAGTCAGCCCCCTCAGTGTTTCCTCAATCAACTCAGTCAGAAAACTCATGTTAAAGAAGCTTGTAAGTCAGCCACAAGGTTGGCAGTTTTAATTTGATGTGATTTATAAATTGCTGCTGTTATTGATTCTGTTGTTGCTGGTGAACCCTGCTGCTACCCGAGGCAGCTGCCTTCTGTAGTTGAGGTGTGCCTGCATCCACTAATGGCTGTCTTGGTCACAGATACAATTTTATAACAGATGTCATTTACCTAGACCGACACTGCATATGGAAATCCCTGCTGTTTGCCTTTAGCACACCAGTGAGAGGAAGCCGTCTCTTTGCTGCACGCCAAGTTGTATCGCTGTCGGCTAACGATTCAGAACGCAAGAGCTACCCTTTAAAAAAATTCCACTGGGATACTTTTTCAGTATGGCAAAAAAATAACCATTTTTTGCATCCTATTTCTTGTGAAGTAGGCAAAGAAACTTGGTATGATAACAGGAAATGGAAGAATGATCAAACGTAAATAGTTATTCATCTGAAGTCCAACTCCTGCATGGTCTTTTCTTAAGAAGCACTGTGGTGAAGGCTACTTCATTTCTTTTTATAATAACTCACTTTATTTTCAACTCTTTTTTTCCTTGGTTCAAGAACACCAAAATTTTAAGATATACCAATCATTTTTAGTAGCTTTTCAGGAACAAAATTTTTAAATGGAAAAATGTATATTTCCATTCAGTTTTTTACATTTTGGTTTTGGTGGTGCTGGGTCTTCATTGCTGTGTGCCAGCTTTCTCTAGTTGCACTGTGTGGGATTCTCATTGCAGTCTTCTTGTTGCAGGGCATGTGCTCTAGGCTCATGGGCCCAGTAGTCGTGGTACACGGCATGTAGAATCTTCCCAGGAAAATTGAACCCATGTCCTGCAGATTCTCAAATACTGGTCTAACAGGGAAGTCCTCCGTTCAACTGATTGTAAAATACAACACAGACTAAGAAATATGAAAATGTTAAAAAGTACCTTGAAGCAAGCAAATGTAGTACATTTATTATGAGATCCTTTAAAAACTTTGCCTTCAGTGTCCAAGAATCAATTTATAATCGTGTTACAAGGCCTGAGGATAACACTTCCAATCACAAATTGAATTTGATCAGCCTGGGCTCCAATTTGATTTGCCGTGTATAATGTATTCTATTTTTTTCTCTTTAAAGAGAAAAAAAAGCTTGTGAGAAAATAGGTCTGCTTATTACTATTATTAATAGCTAACACTTGCTATATGACCGGTACTTTCTGAGCATGATCTCATTAAATGCACACAAAAACCCCAGGGACTAGATACTATCATTATCCTCTGGAGCAATAATTAATGCTATTCACAAGTGTTTCTTACGATCCACCTCCTGGGCAATTGATATGATTCCATGCCCCCAAGTTCCCTCCCTCTTTGATATTAGGCTTGTCTCTTGACCTGAATCCTGAGTGACCTTAAGTAGCAGAGCACCCTGTCTACCCACCTTGGACAGGAGAGAGAAAAAAAGCTTTATTAGAACACCAAGATATGAGGGTTGTTTGTTACTGGCACATACCCTATAAAATCCTAACAGATTTATCCTCATTTTTTAAGTTAAGAATCTAGAGTCCTTTCCTCACTGTCACTACAAGCTCTATTCTTCATTCCTCTCCCTGTAAATATACAGTTCTTTACTGCTCTGTTTATACAATTTGTTTCAATTCCTGCTTACCTCTTTAATTTTGTGGCATAATTTTCTCAGCTCTTAACACCTCTTTTGCAATGCTCTGAAGTCTTTGATGTTTGATGGAAATCATCACCCTAAAGCAGGGATGAGGTAGAAGGGAGTTTAAAGTTTGGAAGAAACTATTCTGCCACCCATCTACTGAAAGGTAAATGGCAGTGACCAGTTTCTGGAGTAGTCTTCAATGAGAAATAGACATCTTCATTTTATTAATATTCCCTAACTTGGGAAGTAGGCTCATGGCTCTTCAAATATCATGACCAATTTTTATTGTGTATTAAGTTTTTAACTGTACGGAACTTCTTTAAATGTTATTACAGGGCTCTTTAGCTAACAATTCTGACATGATAGTCATTGAGGGTCAAAACAGAATTAAGCAAAGTGACCCTAGTCTTTGCTTAGATTTAAAAATCTAAACTGTGCCATTTTCTTGCTTCTCATTGTAAGGAAATTTAATAATCATATTGTCTCAGCTTTTTGCATATAATGTGAGGACTATCCTGGAACATAACTTTTGAGGTCATTAGAAATGTTAAATAAATTAATACATTAAAAATTTTTTAATTAAATTTATTTATTTTTTTAATTACAATACTGTATTTGTTTTGCCATACATTAACACGAATCAGCCATAGGTGAACACAATCGCCCAATGCCGAAGCCCCCTCCCACCTCCCACCCCACATTAAAATTTTTGTACAGAAAGTTATTATCACTAATTCCCAAATGTGACAGATTGCAGAAGCTCCTCAGATCAATAGAGCATTGTCTTTGCTTTCAGGATATTCACAGGGGAGGAAGAGGAAACATACAGATTATTGCAATCCAGTGTGCTGATTCTTAGGATGACAAGAGGTAGACAGGTATATGAGCATGGAGGAAGAATTTAATCTTGGCTGAGGGAACCAGAGGAATCAAGGTTTAAGCAGAAATCTGAAAACTAAGTCTTAACAGGTAGACAAGGAAATTCTGGCAAAAAGAACAGCAAAACTATGGAGTTCTGAGAGCATTGGCTTGAAGTAGAAGGAGAATAGATCATGAGCAGAATCTGGAAAATTAACCAACAATAATTTAACATGTGTATGAAGAGGGCAGCAGGCTCTACCTGTTTCTGTCTTGTGCTTTTGGTTTTTATCTTAAACTACTCTAAATCTTTTGCAAGAATGTGAGGTATAAAAACTGATGCCTTGAGACAGCAGTGCTTAGCCCTAGCACCTCTGTAGGAGTTGTTTGACAGTCAGCTGAGAGTCAGGACAAGAGATGCCTAAAGATAAGTCGGCCTGGTGATGAAGGAGGAACACAGACACAGAGGAGGAGCACCACTGGGATAAGGATGGGACCAGAGGTTAAGTGAAGGCTTCTCTATTTTTTAATCATTGCTTCTAACACCACACTCATTTTGCAATGTCTCTGCACCATGGGTACAAATAACAAGGATTTTTGTTTACATTTAATACTATGACATCTCATCTTCGGTAATAATGAATTCAAAAGGTATGTATGCACTAGTTATAATTTTCTAACACACATTAAGATAAATATGAAACTAAAATCACTCCATTGCCACTAAAATTATGTCATTTATCCCACTTGTTACATTTAACACATTTTAGAGAAAAGCATCCTTAACCAATCATGAGAGAAGATCCTGGCTTGAAGAGAATGACGTCTGTACCTGCCTGGCTATTTTTAGTCATAATGCATTTCAGAACCAGTAGATTTCTGAAAAGGAGTTAAGCATACTGAGGGAGCAATAAAAAAGAGAGAGAGAAAGAATTAAAAGGCAAGAGAATAAAAGAAAACCCAGCAGATCTCTACACACGTTGAGGTACTACGGTATAGAGGTTCAGACAGCAAAATCTAGCAGGCACTGCCAGGGTTCAGATTGTCTCTGCTACTTGCTAACTACGTGATTTGAGCAAAATTCCTCACATCCTTGGTTTCTCAGTTTTCCCATTTTCAAAACAAAGTTCATCATATACCAAAAAGGATTTTGTGAGGAGTAAAATTTGAAGATAGAAAGGTGTAAGAAGTGATGCTGAATAAGTGCAAAATGTTAAGTAACATTATGCTTATTAGATGTACCAGTACCATCATGCATTCTTAGGGCTTTTTGAAACCTGCAAGGGATTTTTTTAAACTGCTCAATGGACTCAATACAAGAAATCAAATCTACAGTTTTGATCTGTATATGAATATACCACAAACACAATGCAGTAGGGCACAGGTAATAGTCTTGCATTCAGGATGGTGAAAGGACAACTTCTGGTCTCCCTTGAGATCCTCTTCTTCCAGATACAATCCTCTGCCATGTCCCACACCAGAATGGACAATGATCCTCTTTGATACTTATCTCAAGATACACGTGCTTGGGTTTTTTGCTTATTTCAGACTGTATTCTATTTGCAGAAAAAAAAAAAATTGAATCTTTACTTTTGTCCCAACTCAGCGTTAACTTTAAGAGCTCCTTGAATCAGTTTCTTTCAGATCTGAGGTATTCTGTCTCCTTCACTTTGTGGTTTAAGAATGATGATGCTTAATTTCTTCTTTGCCTCAGGCTCCTCTTTTCCGCCTCAATCAACATTCTGTCATACATGTCAGATGTTAATCCACACCATTTCTTGTGTCACATTCATTTCACTTTGGGGGCTCAACCCCTATTCAAATAAAGGATATGACTATTGCACAAAAGCAAGAAAGCCATTACAATGCCTGAGTCCTATATCTCAACATCCTCTACAGCCGCTGCTGCTTGCATTTCTTTTCATCCTTATCATTTCTTATGAGAATTCTCTTTCCCTAAGCTTTGTTTCCTTTTCTCATATGAAATAGGCTACACATGGAGAGAGATTCTTGTCCATGGTTTGTGACAGCTCATCACTTATGATGGCCATGAAAGTATTCACAAGGCAAATAAATATCTTAGAGAACAGAGTTTCAGAGGGTATTTCTTCCCCTGGGTACCCTATAGACTGCTGTGCACCTTGAAGTTGGAGTATGATCCTTTGTAGATTCAAGGCAAGAATTCTGTAAATTCTGTAATGAAATTCTGTTACTAAGTGACTGGGGAATGTGAAGAATGTTAAAGAAACCAGTTCTATTCAAAGCTGAGGGGGAACAACTTGCCAGTCAATATAGATCACTTCTAGAATTGTAAAAGCAACCTTGCTGTACTTGGAGAAATTATAAAGAAAAAATAGTCGAGTTCTTATTCCAGGAATTATAAAACTGCTAATTATCCACTTCAAACCTCTTGCTACATTTTGCCCTGGGTCATCTATCAGGCTGATATTTGGCCTTAGCTCCTATATTTTCAGCTTTTGATAGACAAATGAAATAATATGTTTCTGAGTCGGAGAAATATTTTCCCCAAATTCAGTAAGAATAAATTATTGATTAAAGGAAAGATAAATTTACAAATCACTTCCTAAGATAATGGGAAAGTTTGATCATGTCTTTACAAAACGAATGTTTCTCTACTGTCATTTTTGGTTAACTCATGAAGAAACTCCATATGATACTTCTAACAGTCTGACACATCCTTCTCAGTTCTTTCAACCACGTTTCTGCTACTTTCTAGGACCCATATCAAAACAGCTCCATTTCTGTTTCTCCTCTTCATCTATCCTCGCTTCACTCTGCGGCAGATGCAGTGACTGCCAATTGTGATGAGGTTTTTACCGCCCAGAAAATGTCTCTGCACCATTGTTTTCGATAGCTTTCATAACTGAGTCCATCTGCTCTTCCCCCTGCCCCTTTCCTGTCGTGTGAAACATTTCTGAAAAACAGTGCAGGAAAGAAATGCCATCCTGCACCTCTGTCTTGGGTCGTGCCGTGCATTAATTTTCAAGCTGCTTTACTCTGCAGCATTCATTTCTCCAGGAAAATGGCAAAGTGTTGATGCCTTGAGGGCCTGACTTGGCTTTTTTTTTTTTTTCCTTAATCATAAGTAATTAGAGAACCTGCCACATGTTGTTTTGGATAGTGTTTAAGTTCAGAAATGCTCTGAAAGGGTGATATATACAGCCGGATTCAAGATATCCAAAGGCAAATTAGTATCTTCCAAAGCTCAAATGGGTTGATTTGTTACTTCAGCCCACTCAACAACACCTGGCTCTGAAAAAAATTGAAGACTCAGCCTAAGAGAAAAATATGTAATGGGGCACCAAAAAGAAATCATGGCCCAGTCTCATTCTCCACTGTATAATTAACCTTCTAGATGGGAAGATGGCTACGTGCAGGATAAGATGTGACATTAAGGCCTCTCACAGTCTCTCTTCCTCCCTCTGCCACAGTAACCAAAGTGCTCTTCAGGAATTATTCATTCAGGTCTTAAAGCTGGAAAACTCTGCTTTTAGATTTTCAGTATCTCCCTTAGATGATACTCCTTAGGGGTTAATTGCACTTAACTGTCTAAACACACTTGCTAGCCAGGAGGGGATCTGGGTTGAAAAGGAGGCTTAAATAGGTTTCTGGTTTGAGGAAGCAGGAGCAGCAAGAGAAAGGACAAGAGAGTTGAAAATTTAGTAGTCACCAAAACCCAAGGTAGACACTCAGGATTTCAGTGAGAGATGGAAATTAAAGATGATCTAATAGGGTTTCCCTGGTGGTCAAATGGTTGAGAATCCACCTTGCAATGCAGGGTACAGCTGTTCTATCCCACATGCCATGGAGCAATTAAGCCCCTGCACCACAACTATTGAGCCTGCTAGCCGCAAACAGAGAGTAGCCCCAGCCCCCACTCATCATGACCAGAGAAAGCTTCTGCACGCACCCACAAAGCGACAGTGCATCCAAAGATATTTAAAATTAATAAATAATGAATGAAAAGTGATCTGATAACCACTTGTGTTCCTTATCCATGCAGCATGTGAATACCTAGCTTACAGTTTTTCCAATGGCAATTAATTATAGTGCACCTGTGTGAAAGCTGTTCAGTCATGTCTGACTCTTTGCAACCCCATGGGCTATACAGCCCATGGAACTCTCTAGGCCAGAATACTGGAGTGGATAGCCCTTCCCTTCTCCAGGGAATCTTCCCAACCCAGGGGTCTCCTGCATTGCAGGCGGATTCTTTACCAGCTGAGCCACAAGGGAAGCCATTGTGAACCTACTGAGACTTTTTCCCAGCCCAATAGTAACCACTATTCAGTGTGCCTGATAAGCACTTTAATATGTCCATGGCATGAAGAATACTTCCACTATGCTTTGAATTAAGCACCAGCACACTCCAGAAGTCCTAGTAACTGTCCCATCTGAGCAACATGATTAGAGGGAGGAGAAATAGAACAACGAGGTAGTTGGGGCTCAGGACAAACGGTCCCAACTAGGGCACCTTGACATACTGAATGTCTTAAACTGAAGGAATTTGGGGAAATGGAAGAAGCAGAAAGGTCTCTTTGGTCTTCTCTGCCCCCTTTCCCTTATTCCCTGAAACAGATCATAAAATCCTCATGTCAGAGGGCCCCTCCCTATACCCAGAGAAAAGGATCGGGGACATAAAAGAAAAACCCTAACTAATAGGTCTTGCTGAATTTCCCCCATTTATTACAGTTACCTCACACACTTTAACTATCATACTCTTCCATGACTATAAGCTAACCAAGCACAAAAATACGGTCTGTTTCTTCGGGTCTTCATTTCCTTATGAAGCCTCCCACATCACATAAAACTTATTTAAGTAAACATGGATGCTTTTCTCCCTGTAGTTTGTCTTTTTCAGTTAAATATACACACCCAGCCATGGACCCTAACAGGATCAAGGAAGAGCCTTTTTCTTCCCTCCAAGCCTGAAGCAAAAGCCATCAGATGCAGAGATCTTCCCAATTGCATCAGCTTCTGCCATACATTTCTGACCAAAACCAGGATGGGATCTATAGTTTCATTTCCAGGGAGTATAGAAGTTGCTAGCTCATGGATTCTCTCTCAGTTGTTGTGTCACTAAGTCCTGTCCCAGCTCTCTGTGACCCCACGTATTGCAGCACATCAGGCCCCTCTGTCCTTCACTGTCTCTTGGAGTTTGCTCAGACTCATGTCCATTGAGTCAATGATGCTATCTAACCATCTCATTGTCTGCCACCCCTTTTCCCCCTGCCCGCAGTCTTTCCCAGCATCAGAATCTTTTCCAGTGAATCGGCTCTTCACATCAGGTGGTGAAAGTACTGGAGCTTCAGCTTCATCAGTCCTTTCAATGAATATTCCAGGTTGAATTCCTTTAGGATTGACTGGTTTGATCTCCTTGCAGCCCAAGGAGCTCTCAATACTCCTCCAGCACCACAATCCTAAAGCATCAATTCTTCGGTACCCAGCCTTCTTTTTGGTCCAGCTTTCAAATCTATACGTACATGACTACTAGGAAAACCATAGCTTTGACTATATGGACCTTTGTTGACAAAGTGATGTCTCTGCTTTTTAACACTCTGTCTAGGTCTGTCATTACTTTCCTCTTAGACTGGGGAATAAAAAGTCAAGCAATGGATTATTATATGATC
This sequence comes from Nanger dama, assembly GCA_917880005.1. Classification (NCBI taxonomy): domain Eukaryota; kingdom Metazoa; phylum Chordata; class Mammalia; order Artiodactyla; family Bovidae; genus Nanger; species Nanger dama. The sequence continues at coordinate 10,721,300 of CAKJTW010000030.1, forward strand.
TTATGCAAATCATTCATGAACTCCAATCTTCAGTTTCTTGAGTTGTGAAAAGTGGGAGACAGACTTAACAAAAGACTTTCAGCCCTGTCTGTGGAGCCGTTTTGTTTTTGTAAAGTCACCTCAAGGGTCACCGCAGAGATGTGGAGAGAGAGCAGGTGGGTGAGGCTCCAGTCACAGCTGGTCTCTTCCCCTGCTCTGCTGCCCTTAACAGTGAAAGGGCCTCTTCAGATTCTGGAACAACCTTCCCCAAGGGCAGTTTTCATTATCAATATCCTTCTCAAAGGGACCCACACTGTCCTGAAAATGAAGTCAGACTTCAGGTCTGTAATGCTGCAACCCAATCTGTGTCCCAGAATTTCTCATATTTTAAGCCAGTGTCTTTGCTCATCTGTCCTTATGCCATGGACGACTTATCTGACAATTTCTACCTTTGAAAATTTTCCCCATCCTTCAAACTCCCAAGAAATATTTGTTCCCATGAAACCTTCTTTTTCTGTTTTCCCCACGTGTCCCCCAGTCTCTTCCCCCTTGCCATTCTGCCCATTATATGGCTCCTTCATATTTATAAATATGTAGCACTGTGGGGTGTGTGTGTAAGAGGAGAGAGATTCCTCTAGCAAACGGAAACATTTCTGAGATAAACACTATCTTATTCACATTTATGTTTACACACCCACGGATGCTCAGTAAATGTATGCTGAACAGAAAAGCAGATTTAATAAAAAAATTCTCCAACTCAAATATGTGTGAAAATCACCTGGATTGAATTAGCTAAAGGTTCTTTCTGGTTCCCAAGCTGTGGGGTCCATATGAAATGCTAACTCCATATGCACCTGTTTATTTATGCAGATATACATGGAGTGATAAACCCAGATGCAGTGTTCTCGTAGGACTGCCTAATGTGGCACTGTTGGTAATGCTTTTGGTGACGGCCTTTGGGTAAAATAAGTAACTGAAATTGAATTCTTGTCACTGAAATTGTCCCGGGGGTTTGTATAGCATTACAGATTGCTATGGACTTCATCTTCTCACCCAAAGTGTCAGACTCTGCAGTATCTAAGCCTACAAATATTCCCTACAGTCCCCAAGGGATACTGCACATGAGACCAGGGTAAACCTATGCCATCTGGGTATTACGCTGTCCTGCCAGCCTCCACTGGAGATTTGCTGTACCCGCCAGGCATTTTAGTATTCCTTTAGTAGCAGTTGTTTTCTGTTGAGTCAGCTACCCTAACTAATTGCCTAGAAAAGCAATGCTCTGCCCGGGGTGGTGACTCCTGGTGCTTCCCAGGGTGCTTTCAGTTCTCACAAAGTCCTTTATGAGACTGATTTGTTTAATTTCTGACTGTTCCTCTTTGCAGGTGCTGAGCAATATTTCCTGGGTCCCGGTAAGGAGAACAAGGTATTTACTTCCCCCTCCTACTGTCCTCTGTATTGCATATATACATATCTATATCTATCTATATATATATACACACACACACACACACACACACACACATATATATGTGTATATATTGTGTATATATACATGTATACATACATATACGTACATATATTGGAAAAGGCAGTAGCACCCCACACCAGTACTCTTGCCTGAAGAATCCCATGGGTGGAGGAGCCTGGTAGGTTGCAGTCCATGGGGTTGCTAAGAGTTGGACATGACTGAGTGACTTCACTTTCCCTTTTCTTGCACTGGAGAAGGATATGGCAACCCACTCCAGTGTTCTTGCCTGGAGAATCCCAGGGACGGAGGAGCTGGTGGGCTGCCCTCTATGGGGTCGCACAGAGTCAGACACGACTGAAGTGACTTAGCAGCAGCAGCACGTACATATATACATATATGTTGTGTGTATATATATGTGTGTGTATAGGGCTTCCTCATTGGTTCAGATGGTAAAGAATCTGCCTACAATATAAGAGACCCAGGCTCCATCCCTGAGTAGGGAAAATCCCCTGGAGAAAGGAATGTCTATCCACTCCAGTATTCTTGCCTGGAGAATCTCATGGACAGAGAAGCCTGGGAGGCTATATAGTCCATGGGGTCACAAAGAGTCAGACTCAACTGAGTGACTAACACTTTCACTTTTATCACACACACACACACACACACACACACACACACACACATTATTTATATATGTTTGTTTTATATTTTTATTGGTGAGAAAAAATAAACAGCTGCAACATAACCACAACAAAGCCAGATAAGAAAAAATAAAAATCCATGCTTATCTGTGCTGATAGATATGCAGATACCCCAAAAGATCAACAGTTATCAGGAAACCCAAATTCTGAATTCCACATTTAACTCAGCAGATTCCTATCTACAGAGTCTACCTCAGTCACCAAATAACTCCTCATTTTACAGATATCTTCAAGCTTCATTGTTAGTGTTTTTGTTTAACTGTCACTTGTAAGCACTCCATTTTGTTCTATTCATCTTACATTTAACACCCAAACTAACTCTGTGAGGTTGAGGGTTTTTTTTAATGATTAATTGTATTATTTATTTATTTTTGATATAGGCCATGTTTTTTTAAAAACCCCTATTGAATTTGTTGAAATATTGCTTCTGTTTTATGTTTTGTTTGGTCTTGGTTTTTGCCACAAAGCATGTGGGATCCTAGCTCCCCCACCAGGGACTGAAATTGCCCCTCCTGCACTGAAAGGTGGAGTCTTAACCAATAGACTACCTGGGAAGTTCCACGTTGAGGTTCTTATCCTTATACATTTTTCTTTCAGAGTTAACTCAGAGTAAATGTAGATATTTCCTGTTGAAGTTGCCAGCAATAAACTGATCCCCAAATTCATATAAAGGAGTTGGATACTTCCACATAAAAATATCTTCATGTGCTTTTACATCATCTCTGCACATGCATGCTTAGTGAGCTGTGCCCAACTCTTTGTGACCTCATGGACTATATATAGCCCAGGGCTCCGGTGGCTCAGTGGTAAAGAATCCACCTGTAGTGCAGAAGATACGGGAGATATGGGTTTGATCACTGGGTCGGGAAGATGCCCTGGAGAAGGAAATGGCAACCCACTCCAGTATTCTTGCCTGGGAAATCCCATAGACAGAGAAGCCTGGCAGGCTTCAGTCCATGGGGTTGCAAAGACAGGCAACTGAGAGCAGCGGACATGGCTTGGACTATAGCTCACTAGGCTCTACTGTCCATGAAATTTTCCAGGCAAAAATACTGGATTGGGGTGCCATTTCCTATTCTACATCTCTGCACTAGAACCCCCTAAATCCAAAATAAGAAGGCAGGCATATATTTTGATTTTTTCCATGCCTGTTCATACCATACAAGTTGATCAGATTTTGACTTTTGCAAGAGGGGTAAAAAGACTTTATTTGCGTGTGAAATGAGTAATGTGAGTAACGTGAACAGAATTAGAAATGGAATGACTAATTAAACTATTGATTACCCTCACAGCTTAAGCTAACACATCAGACAATTTAAACCACATAAACCACATTCAGATAATTAGGTAGAGAATCTGATTATACTCAGAGGAACAGAAAAATATAAAAGTGTGAGAATCCATTGCAGCAGCCTGCCCAGGTAAGATTACCTAATCTGATCAACTTCTCCCAAGTGTTAGCTGAAGAGTGAGGGTAGAAGCAAGTCCAGCTGTACTCATGAGAATGTCCTTTACTGAATTAATTCCTGAGTTTATATGTTTTATTAGAATAAACTATGGGAATAGATATGGTTCTTCTTTGGTAGCTCAGATGGTAAAGAATCTGCCTGCAATGCAGGAGACATGGGTTTAACCCCTGGGTTGGAAAGATACACTGGAGAAGGAAATGGCAACCCACTCCAGTATTCTTGCCTAGAGAATCCCATGGACAGAGGAGCCTGGTAGGCTACAGTCCATAAGGGTCGTAAAGAGTCACACATGACTGAGCGACTAATATATACACTTCATGGGGATAGAAGAGTTCTATTAAAACCACCTCAGAAGTTGTAGTCACCAAATCTGGGTCAGAGAAGAGAAGATAAAAAAAGTTGATTCCTTCCCAGGGAGCAATAATAAAGTATCTGCTGAGAACAGAAGTAGTAGCTGGAATGAAAAGTGAAACAGCCTTAACTGTGAAATAGGGTAGAACTTGAAAAAGAGGATTAAGAAAGGAGAGAAGACATGAATAGATCCAACTGACTATATGCCTGCCAACTTAGGAATTTTCTCTAGGCTCTTAAAAGGAGAAAATCCCAGTTCTTAACACTCATTTCCCCCAGTGTTATTTGCTGCCAAATTCTTGCTCCAGTTTCTCCTGAATTTTATCACACTATTCATTTCTTTAAAAAGTACCTTTCCCCTTTTCCCCTATTTCTCCATACAAACCCTTGACTTCTCTCTTTATCTGTTCTGTGATTTCTGTGTTGGTAAATTCCCTTTTCTTTTTTAAAATTAATTTGTATTAGAGTATAGTTATTTACAATAACTGTTTCTACTGTAGAACAAAGTGAGTCAGCTATATGTATACACATGTCCCCTCCCTTTTGGACTTCCCTTCCCACTCAGGTCACCACAGAGCACTGAGCAGGGCTCCCTGTGGAGGACAGTAGGTTATCATTCTGTGCTGGTAGCTCAGTTGTGTCCGACTCTTAATGACCCCATGGACTGGAGCCCGCCAAGCTCCGCTGTCTATGGAATTTTTCAGGCAAGAACACTGGAGTGGGTTGCCATTTCCTTCTCCAGGGGATCTTCCCAACCCAGAGATCAAACCCAGGTCTCCTGCATTGCAGGCAGGTTCTTTACCATCTGAGCCACCAGGGAAACCAGGAAACAAGGATAATAATGGTATCATTAGTTATCTTATTTTATACATGGTATCAAGAGTTTGTATGTGTCAGTCCCAATCTCCCAATTCCTATCACCCATTCCCTACCCCCTTAGTATCTATATATTTGTTCTATCTGTGTCTCTGTTTCTGCTTTGCAAATAAGATCATCTATACCATTTTTTTTTAGATTTCACATATATGTGTTAATATACAATATTTGTTTATCTAACTTCATTTTGTATGACACTGTCTGGTTGCATCCATGTCAGTGAAATGAGATGATAGAAATTGGGTAAATTCCTTTTTCAAAGTTAAACATCAAGTCAAATAGCTTTTGTATTCTCTTAACATTTCTTGGTTCTAACCAGCAATAAAAGGTTCAATCTGACTACCCACAACCACCATTTGGATATCTCCCCTCTCCAGCCTGCATTATATTACAGATAAATCTGTATCTTACTCCTTATTTATTAACAAAGCAGAGTATATATTTGATATAAACTTGTCCCAATTTCTTTAGTTTAAAAGTACAATAAAAACACAACCAGAAGTTCTGATTTCTCCTCCACTCTTAGACATTTCTGCTGTTATTCTAACTTAAACTAAAAGATGTAATAATATGCTGCATCAGTTTTCCTCAGAAATACTTACTCCTCATGGCACATCGTAAAACAAAGTCTTCCAAATCACCCCATCTTGTATTTTCCATTTGTGAAATACCTTCTCCCATGCCCTTACTTTCAGACTGTAAGTGTCGCTAGGCATGAAGTGGGTCTCTTATAGACAACACATCTGTGGGTCTTGTTTTTGTATTCACTTAGCCAGTCTGTATGTTTTGGTTGGTCTGTTAACCCTTTTACATTTAAGATAATTATTCATACATATGATCCTATTATTATTTTGTTAATTGCTTTGGGTTTATTTTTTGTAGATCTTTTCCTTGTGTTTCCTGAGAGGAGAAGTTCCTTTAACATTTGTTGCAAAACTGGTTTAGTGATGCTGATTTCTTCTTTGGTTGTCTGGAAACCTTTTGATTCTGCCATCAGGTCTGAATGAGAGTCTTGCTGGGTAGAGTAGTTTGCTTGTGGTTTCTTCCCTTTCATCACTTGGAATATATCATGCCATTCCCTTCTGGCTTACAGAGTTTCCATTGAGAAATCAACTGATAACCTTATGGGTTTTCCCTTATATGTTATTTGTCATTTTTCCTATGTTGCTTTTAGTAATTTATCTCTGTCTTCAATTTTGGTCACTCTGATTACCATGTGTTCTGGAGTGTTCCGCTTTGGGTTTATCCTGCCTGGGACTCTGTGCTTCCTGGACATGGCTGTCTATTTCCTTTCCCATGCTGGGGAAGTTTTGGGCTGTTATCTCTTCAGATATTTTCCAGATCCTTTCTCTCTCTCTTCTCCATCAGAGACCCATATAACGCACATATTGGGTGTTGAATGTTGCCCCAGAGGTCTGTTAAGCTGTCTTCATTTCTTTCCTTTCTTTTTTCTATATTCTGTTTTGCAGCATTCACTTCCACCATTCTGCCGTCCGGGTCACTTATCTGTTTATTCTGCTCTCAATTATTCTGCTATTGATTCCTTCTAGTGTCTTCAACTCTGTTCTTTAGTTCTTCTAGATCTCCTTAGTAACTTTTCTTGCATCTTCTGAATCTTTGCTTCCATTCTTTTTCCAAGATCCTGAAACATCTTCATTATCATTCTGAATTATTTTTCTGGGACGTTGCCTATTCCCACTTCATTTAGTTTTTTTTTTTTTTCCTGAGAATTAATATTATTCCTTCGTCTGGGACATAATCCTATTTTTTTTTCCCATTTTGGTAGTTTTCTGTGATTGTGATATTAGTTCTGATGGGATTGTAGTTATTTCTTCTGTCTGTCTTCTGGTGGATGAGGATAAGAGGCTTTTGCAAGCTTCCTGATGGGAAGGGCTGGTTGTGGGGAAAACTAGGTCTTGCTCTGGTGGAAGTGAAAGTTGCTCAGTCATGTCCCACTCTTTGCAATCCCGTGGACTATACAGTCCATAGAAGGCTTAATGCCAGAATACTGGAGTGGGTTACCTTTCCCTTTTCCAGGGGTTCTTTCCAAACCCAGGGATTGAACCCAGGTCTCTTGCATTGCAAGCAGATTCTTTGTCAGCTGAGCCACAAGGGAAGCTCTGTTGGGAAAGGATATGCTCAGTAAAACTTTAATCCAGTTGTCTGCTGGGGCAGGGGGCGGGAAGGTGGGAGGGAAGTGCTGTGTTCCCTCTCTGTTAGTTATTTGGCCTGAGGTGACCAAGTCCTGCAGCCTATAGGTCTCTATGTTATTATTGTTCAGTCACTCAGTCCTGTCCAACTCTTTGTGACCCCATGGACTGCAGCATGCTTGGCCTCCCTGTCCATCATCATCTCCTAGAGCCTGCTCAAACTCATATCCATTGAGTCAGTGATGCTATCCAACCATCTCATCCTGTCATGCCCTTCTCCTCCTTCAATCTTTCACAGCATCATAGTCTTTTCTAATGAGTCAGCTCTTCACATCAAGTGGCCAAAGTATTGGAGCTTTAGCATCAGTCCTTCCAATGAATATTCAGGATTGATTTCCTTTAGGATTGACTGGTTTGATCTTCTTGCAGTCCAGCAGACTCTCAAGAGCCTTCTCCAACTCTACAGTTTGAAAGCATCAATTCTTCAGTACTCACTCTTCTTTATGGTGCAACTCTCTCATCCATACATGACTACTGGAAAAATCATAGCTTTGACTATACAGGTCTTTGTTGACAAAGCAATATCTCTGCTTTTTAATATGCTGTCTAGATTTGTCATAGCTTTTCTTCCAAGGAGCAAGGGTCTTTTAATTTCATGGCTGCAGTTACCATACATTTGCAGTGATTGTGTAGCCCAAGAAAATAAAGTCTGTCACTGTTTCCATTCTTAACCCATCTATTTGCCATGAAGTGATGGGACCAGATGCCATAATCTTCATTTTTTGACTATTGACTTTTAAGCCAGCTTTTCACTCTCCTCTTTCACTTTCATCAAGAGGCTCTTTAGTTCCTCTTTGCTTTCTACCGTAAGGGTGGTGTCATCTGCATATCTAAAGTTTTGATATATCTCCAGGCAATCTTGATTCCAGTTTGTGCTTCATCTAGCCTGGAATTTTGTATTATATACTCTGAATAGAAGTTAAATAAGCAGGGTGACACAGTCTTAATGTACTCCTTTCCCAATCTGGAATCAGTCTGTTGTTCCATGTCCAGTTCTAACTGTTGCTTCTTGACCTGCATACAGATTTCGCAGGAGGCAGGTAAAGTGGTCTGGTATTCCCATCTCTTTAAGAAGTTTCCACAGTTTGATGTGATCCACACAGTCAAAAGCTTTAGAAAGTCAATGAAATAGAAGTAGATGTTTCTTCTGGAATTTTCTTGTTTTTTCTGTGATTCAACAGATGTTGACAGTTTGATTTCTGGTTCTTCTGCCTTTTCTAAAGCCAGCTTGAACATCTGGAATATTTCAGTTCACATATTATTGAACCCTAGCTTGGAGAACTTTGAGCATTACTTTGGTTTCTATAGTACAGCTACAGGTTTCTATAGTAGGGCTAGCGGTGACCTCCAAGAGGGCTTAAGCAGCTTAGCACTCCCCAGGATCTCCACTGTCAGTATCCCTGTTGCTGTGGCAGGCCATTGCTGACCCATACCTCTGTACAAGACCCTCACACACTCACAGGTCTGACTCAGTCTCCTGTGGGGTCACTGCTTCTTTCCCCTGGGTCCTGGTGTGCACAAATTTTGTTTGTGCCCTCCAAGAGTTTTTGTTTCCTCCAATCCTACAGAAGTTCTTTAATCAAATCCTACTGGCCTTTAAAGTCAGATTCCCTGGGGATCCCCAGTCCCTTAGCTGGATCCTCAGGCTGGGGAGCCTTATCTGGGGCCTAGAACCTTCACAACAGTGGTATCACTGTTCTCTAGTCTGTGAGTTGCCCACTCTGCAGGTACAGGATTTGATTTCATCATAATTGTTCCCCTCCTACACTTTCGTTGTGGCTTCTCCTTTGTCCTTGGATATGGGGTATCTTTTGTTGGTGGTTTCCAGTGTCTTCCTTCAGTGGCTGTTCAACAGTTAGTTGAGACTTTGGTGCTCTGGCAGGAGAAGATGAGCTCATATCCTTCTACTCTGCCATCTTAATCTTGTCTCTCCTCATCTTACATTTTAATGTCAAAAATTCCAGTGTAATTATTACATATCCAAATATTTCATATCATTGTTATAGTTTTATTACTTTATCCAGCAATATTCATTGAGCATCTACTAAATATCAGATACCATTCTGCTCTTGGTAATGTTGCAGTATCCAAAACAAAGTCCCTGACTTAAAGGAGCTGAAACTCTTCTACCACCAGCCTTGGTAGTCCAAAGAAGTAAGTGACCTTCCCAAAATTTAATAATAAATAGCAAAATACCTTTGGATACTCTAGAAGGCTTAATGCAATGTCTTTGGTAACAAACATTTGGAGGAGGCATTTATAGCATTACTTTATTTAAGATTTTTCTGATTGTCTTCTGCCATAAATTCTTTTATAAAAAGAATAGAGTAATATACAAAGGTGTTTAGTTCAAAGGTTCTGCTTTTGTGTACATTCCTAAAACAATGCAGTTGTCCAACAGCAGCATCACTAATGGTGGTTATCAGGATTCCAGCCATGTAGAGAAACTTATTTACTCTAAATAAAAGTATATTGAAGCAAGCAACTAGTGAGAGTGTTCATCCTCCTGGATTATATTTTTAGACACAACCTCCAATGAAAAGTGATTTTTCAGGTAATTACTAATAGTATGAACAAGTGATTATAGACCTCTGAATGTGACATCCCTTTGTCTGCCATCAAACAGCCTTACCCAAAGGAAAAAAAATCATGTTTCACTCTACTCTTCCCTACCCCCATGCTTCCTCATTAATAGTGCAGTAGAAATATTTTCTTGACTTGTTAGGAGGTATACAAACTTTTAGAGTTCTTCAGCATACATCATCGTCCTCCTATTCCTCTATTTCTTTTTCTACTTGTTCCTCTCAGTTCCAGTAGCTCATTAAGTATTATTTCTTCTACCACCTAAAGGCCCCTAGAATTTATCCTTTCATCCCCATCACCACTGACATGATACAAGTTTTCCTAGTGTTGAATTGATGTGTATTTCCCAAATAGTCTCTCACTATAATCCAATTCATCTCCTCCTACCCTGGAGCTAGAACAAACTTTTTTAAATGACAAAATCATTTTTGCCACCCTCATTCTTTAAAAGTCTTAAGGTCTATATGGTAAAACTCTGAAGACAACATAATATATAAAATTGACCGTGATATAATCCTGACCCATTTTCCAAAGCTTGTGTGTTTGTGAACTTCAAACATGTTAAAGTATTTGCAGTTCTTCAAAATCACACTGTTTTTCTACCTCCAGACATTTGCAAATCTGCTAAACATGGAATTCCAGTGCTTTTCTCAACTACTCTAGGCCTAGGTGGTAAACACCTTCCACATCAAATCTCATCTAAAATGTAAATCTGTTTCTAAATTTTCTTGTATCAGTCAGCTTAGGCTATGTATTCCATGAGTAACAAATGACCTCCGAGTCACTGAGGCTTATAGCAAAACTTTATACATGCACATATATATGCATACATAATATTTTATTGAAGTATAGTTGATCTACAACATTAATTTCTGCTGTATAGCAAAGTATCCAATTTTATTTATATATATAATATATATACACACAAGGCAATGGCAACCCACTCCAATACTCTTGCCTGGAAAATCCCAAGGACAGAGGAGTCTGGTAGGCTGCAGTCCATGGGGTTGCGAAGAGTCGGACACGACTGAGCATCTTCACTTTCACTTTTCACTTTCATGCACTGGAGAAGGAAATGGCAGCCCACTCCAGTGTTCTTGCCTGGAGAATCCCAGGGACCGGGGAGCCTGGTGGGCTGCCTTCTATGGGGTCGCACAGAGTCCGACCTGACTGAAGCAACTTAGCAGCAGCAGCATACACATCCTCTTCTTAGCCATTACAATTTATTATGAAAGTGAACGTGTAGTCACTCAGCCTTGTTTGACTCTTTGCAACCCCATGGCCTGCAGCCTTCCAGGATCCTCTGTCCATGGAATTCTCCAGGCAAGAATACTGGAGTGGATTGCCATTTCCTTCCCCAGGGATCTTCCCAACCCAGGGATTGAACCTGGGTCTCCCACACTGCAGGCAGATTCTTTACCATCTTAGCCACAAGGGAAGCCCTGATGTATCATAGGATACCAAATATACTTCCCTGTGCTATACAGTAGGACCTTGTTGTTTATCCATTCCATATGCAAGAGTTTACATTTGCTAGCCAACCTACCACTCCATCCCTTTTCCAGCCTCCTCCCCCTTGGCAACCAAGTCTGCTCTCTGTGAGTCTGTTTCATAGATAAGTTCATTTGTGTCATATTGTAGATACCACAGAAAAGTGATATCACATGACATGTCTTCCTCGTTCCGACTTACTTCACTTAGTATGATAATCTCTGATTGTATATGCATGGCTGAAAATGGCATTATTTGTGCTTTTCTATGGCTGAGTTAGTGTTCCATTGTATACTACATCCTCTTTATCTGTCCATCTGTCAGCGGACATTTAGGTTACCTGTTTCTATGTCTTGGCTACGGTGAATAGTACCGCTATGAACACGGGAGTACATGTATCTTTTTGAATTAAGAGTTTTATTGGGATATATATCCAGAAGTGGGACTGATAGATCATACGATAATTTTTAGTTTTCTAAAGAGCTTAAACAGTGTTTTCCACAGTGGCAGCACCAATTTACATTCCCACTAACAGTGTAGGAGGGTTCCCTTTTCTCTACATCCTATCCAGCATTTGTCATTTGTAGACTTTTTAATCATGGCCATTGTGACTGATGTGAGGTTCACTGTATTTCTGAATTGCATTTCTCTAATAATTAGCAATGCTGAACATCTTTCTATGTTCCTGTTAGCCATTTATGTTCTTCTTTAGAGAAATATCTATTCAGGTCTTCTACCTTTTTTAGATTGGGTTTTTATTTTTTTCTTGTTGAGTTGTATGAGCTGTTTGTTTATTTTGCAAATTAAGGTCTCGTGGGCTGCATCATTTACAAATACTTTCTCCCATTCTGTAGTTTGTCTTTTTTGTTTGTTTATGGTTTTCTTTGCTATGGAAAAGATTGTAAGTTTGATTAGGTCTCATCTTTTTGTTGTTTTTTTACTTCTATTGCCTTAGGAGACTGACCTAAAAGATATTGGTATAATTTATGTCAGAGAATGCTTTGCCTTTGATCTCTTCTAGGAGTTTTATGGTGTCATGTCTTCAGTTTAAGTCTTGAAGCCATTTTGAGTTTATTTTTGTGTACGGTGAGAAGATGTGCTCTAACTTCATTGATTTACATGCAGCTGGTCCAACTTTCCTAGAACCACTTGCTGAAGAGACTGTCTTTTCCATTATATACTCCTATCTCCCTTGTCAAAGATAATTGACTGTAGGTGTGTGGGCTTACTTCTGAGAATTTTATTCTATTTCATTGATCCATATGTCTGTGTTTGTGCCAATACCATGCTGTTTTGATTACTGTAGCCTGGAAGGATTATCTGAAGTCTGGGAGGGTTATGCCTCCTGCTTTGTTCTTTTTCATTAGAATTGCTTTGAAACTTCTAGGACTTTTATGAATCCATATAAATTTTAGGATGATTCTAGTTCTGTGAAAAGAATGTCACGGGTAATTTGATAAGGATTACATTAAATTTGTAGATTTCTTTGGTAGTAGGGCCATTTTGACACATTATTGACCAAGGGGATTTTTTTGCAGAAAATAATGTGGGTGATTTGTTATGTAAGTGAATATTGAAATATCTCTAGTTAATGTTTGGGTAACAAAAGACATATTAATACATCTCTAGTCAAAAGTTAATATTCTTCCAACCCAAGAACATGGGCTGTCTTTCCACTTCTTTGAATCATCTTCAGTTTCCTTTGTTAATAATTTATAGTTCTGGGTATGAAAGTCTTTCACCTTCTTGGAATAAAATATTCCCAAGTATTTTATTTTTGAGGGCTGTGATTTTGAAAGGTATTTTTACATACCCTTTTTCTGATATTTCATTGTTAGTGTAACGACATACAACTGATTTCATTATGATAATCTTTATCCTTCTACCTTGTTGAATTTATCAGCTCTAGTAACTTTTGTGCAGAATCTTTAGAATTTTCTGCATATAGTATCATGTCATCTGCATATAATGATAATGTTAACCTCTTCCCTTCCAATTTGGATACTTTTTATTTCTTGCTTGATTCCTAGGTCTTTCAATACTGTTTTGAATAGAAGAGTGGACATCCTTGTCTTTTTCCAGATTTTAGTGGGAAGGCTTTCAGCTTTTCACCACTGAGTATTATATTGGCTGTGGGTTCGTTATGTTTCCTCCATACTCACTTTGGTAAGAGTCTATATCGTGAGTGAATGTTGAATTTTGTCACATGACTTTTCTGCATTTATGGAGATGATCAGTTAGTTTTTGTCTTTTCTTTTGTTATGTGGTATATCACATTTGCTTATGTTGAACCATTCTTGTGAACTTGGTTATGGAATATGTCTCATTTCTCATTTCTCTTTTTGTTTATTAGGGTTCTCTCTCCTCTTTTTGGTAAGGCCAGAGGTTTATCAGTCTTGTTTACCCTTTCAAAGAATCAACTCTTGCTTTTATTGCTCTTACTGATTTTTTTCTATTTTTTTTAATCTGTTTTCTCTCTGGTACTTATTATTTCATTCCTTTTGCTGATTTTAGGTTTTGTTCTTCTTTTTCTAATTATTTTAAGTTGTAGGTTAGGTGTTTGAGATTTCTCTTCTTTTTTGAGGGTGACAGTTATTGTTAAGAACTTCCCTCTAAGAAGTGCTTTTGCTGACTCCCATATATTTTTTTTTGTTTTTGTTTTTTATTTTTAATAAATTTTTATTTATTTTTTTAAATTACAATACTGTATTTGTTTTGCCATACATTAACATGAATCAGCCACAGGTGAACACAATCTCCCAATGCCGAAGCCCCCTCCCACCTCCATCACAAGCATGGAAATTGAAATTGTAATCAGAAATCTGCCAGCAAACAAAAGGCCAGGTCCAGATGGCTTCACAGCTGAATTCTACCAAAATTTCGAGAAGAGCTAACACCTATCTTACTGAAACTCTTCCAGAAAATTGCAGAGGAAGGTAAACTTCCAAACTCATTCTATGAGGCCACCATCACCCTAATACCAAAACCTGACAAAGACACCACAAAAAAGAAAACTACAGGCCAATATCACTGATGAACATAGATGCAAAAATCCTCAACAAAATCCTAGCAATCAGAATCCAGCAACACATTAAAAAGATCATACACCATGACCAAGTGGGCTTTATCCCAGGGATGCAAGGATTCTTCAATATCTGCAAGTCAATCAATGTAATTCATCACATTAACAAACTGAGAAATAAAAATCATATGATTATCTCAATAGATGCAGAAAAAGCCTTTGACAAAATTCAGCATCCATTTATGATAAAAACTCTCCAGAAAGCAGGAATAGAAGGAACATACCTCCACATAATAAAAGCTATATATGACAAACCCACAGCTAACATTATCCTCAATGGCAAAAATTGAAACCATTTCCCTAAAGTCAGGAACAAGACAAGGGTGTCCACTTTCACCACTACTCTTCAACATCGTACTGGAAGTTTTGGCCACAGCAATCAGAGCAGAAAAAGAAATACAAGGAATCCAAATTGGAAAAGAAGAAGTAAAACTCTCACTGTTTGCAGATGACATGATCCTCTACATAGAAAATCCTAAAGACTCGACCCATATATTTTTGTATGGTTGTGTTTTCATTGTCATTTGTCTAAAAGCAATATTTAATTTCTTCTGTGATTTCATCATTGACCTATTGCATTTTTAGTAGCATGTTGTTTAGTCTCCATGTAATAGTTTTTTTTTCCCCTGTGGTTGATGTCTAGTTTCATGCCATTGTCAAGAAAGATTATGAATGTGTGTGTGTGTCTATATGTATATAATCATTCTATATGTTACAGAATTTACCTATCAGATTTTCTCAAGGTTATGTATCATAGAACTCCCTCATAGATAACACCTGATAAAAGCTCCTATAATATTGTCAAATGGAATACTGGCCCAAAACTAGTTTGTAAAAATATTTTCTTTTCATTGAAAATTCAAAATTTCAATTATGTGTTTTTAAAGCATAACTCCACAAAACCATTTTTGTGTCTAGGTACTTATTTCATTCTCTAGGTAACATTACCGAGAGAGAGAGAAAATTTCTCTTCTCTATATCTTTTTCTTCTCCCACCTCTCATCTGTACCCTTGTTGGTAGTCCTGGAAAGGAGCTTTGACTTATTAGTACCATATTTTGTGCATTATATTTACTAAATGATTTACTAAACTTCTTCTGTATATCAGACATTTATTTTAGGTGCTAGGAATAGCAGTTGAAAAAAAAACTACCTGATACACAAACAATAAAATCTAATAGAAAGGAGGCTGATTTTTTTAAATTAAAATATAAGGTTTTCTAGATAGTTATGGGTGAAGTACAATAAATAAAAATATGGAAAGGGGATACAGTGGTATGGCAAGGGAACTGCAGCTTTAAATATGTTGAGAAACTGCTTCACTGATATAAAGATATTTGAGCAAAGTCCTGAAGGAGTTGAGAGTTAAAGCCCTGAGATCATATGGGGCTTAAAAACATTTCAAGTCAAGAGAACAGCAGGTGCAGCAGCCCTGAGGTATGAACCTACTTGGCCATTTGAGGAGTACTGGGGATTTCCTGTGACGAACATGGACCGATCAAGGAGTGTGGAACAAGAAGTCAAGAGGTAACACAGGGCCAGGTCATGGGCTCAGAAACTATGCAAGGATTTTAGTGTATTCAGTTAATGATATGTAAGACTTTGTTCAGTAAATGATACAAGAAACCAGAGAGGATTTTAAGTGTAGAGATGAAACAAGCACATTCTACAAATACCATTCTGGCTGCTGGGTTGACCAGAGAAGAGAAACAGCAGAATCAGGGCAGTTAGTTGGGGCTGTTGCTTTAGTGTGGCTGAGATTTAAAAAAAAAAAAAAAAAAAAAACAGTGGTGAAGTAAACAACGGAGATATTCTAATTGTGGATACTGGAAGTAGACCCATGGGGCTTGCTTTTAGAGTAAATTTAGTGAATTTAGATGTTTCAAATACTACTTCAAAGATGCTGGCCTGAGTTAACTAGACAGCACTCACATTTACTGAGACAGGTGGTGGATCAAAAGTGTCGTTTTGAACATGCTAAGTATGAGAGGGAAGGAAATGGAGCCATCAATTCAGAATTTAATTTTCCAAGTCTAGAGTTTAATTTAGGTGCTCAAACTGAAAACCTTGATTTCAGAAATGAAAGCAAACAGATGTTCTTTAAAGCAGTAGACTGCATAAGATGGAGTGCCAAGCACACAAAATCATGATGAGGATCCAGACGTACAGGCTGAAAGCAGGGTCAATGAGGTGGAAGGAAAGAAGGGGATTACACCCTGAAGGAGGCCTGTGAAGGTGAAGAAGGTTGTGAACAAGGTTTGTCAAGGAGAAGGAGAGACTGATCAACTGTGTCAAATACTGCTGATAGACCTGGGAACTGGTCATCAGA
Source organism: Nanger dama (assembly GCA_917880005.1). NCBI lineage: Eukaryota > Metazoa > Chordata > Mammalia > Artiodactyla > Bovidae > Nanger > Nanger dama. The sequence continues at coordinate 10,737,838 of CAKJTW010000030.1, forward strand.
GTTAGTAACTGAGAAGTCACTGGTGATACTGGTAAGAGCTGTTTCAATGGAAGAGCAGTGGTAAAAGCCAGATTTAAGTAAGCTCAAGAAAGAGGACAGGAGTTGAGAGACAATACGATGTTCCACTCTGTGGTGTTTTGTTCTTAACGAGCACAGAGAAGTGGAGTGGTAGCTAGAATGCAATGTATAGGTAAGGTTGTTTTTAAATTTTTGTTTCAGGACTTATAAAAATATTTCACTAGCAGAAACCATAGCTTATGTAGAAACAAAACTCTTTTCCAGTTGAAAGAGAAAATTGATCATACAAGGAACAACGTTATTATTGGATCTATGGCCTTGAATAGCTGAAAAGGGAAAAAGTATTCAAGCGATTGTCTCTAGGAATACAGAGTCCACTTCTGGGAATGAAGGAAAGGTAAGAATTTGTGTTATAGATGCAGGGAAGTACATAGGTGTGATACTAGGAGCAGAGAAATGGCCTTTTACTTATTTATTTTGGTAAAGTACAAACGCAAATCATAAGTTTAGAAGGAGGTGGATACAGAAAAATTTGGAGTTTTGAGGACAGGAGAAAGTATAACTACCTAGTATAATCGAGGTTTGAGTGAAGCAGAGAAATGTAACAGAATTATGTGGCTACATTCTAAGGGACAATTTCTGGTCAGTGTCATAAGTTTAGAATGAAATCTGTCAGCACATTTTCTGAGTTTTTCCTCAGTAACAATTAGTTGCTTTATTGATGCAATGATCAGTTACATATAAGTAGGGATTTTCATTACAGTTTGAATTTTAAATATGATGAAAGGTGAAACAAATAACAATATGATGATGATGGTGGAGCATGGATATAAACTGGTTTAAAAATAAGAATGTTACGGAAGGAAAAGTGCAAAGTAGATAGCAGTAATAAATCGTAAATCTGGGTTTAGCTACAGGAATGTTGGAATTAGGGATCTTGAAGGAGTGAAATGGAAAAGACAGGGAAGTGTAGTCTGAGATGTGTTGTTTAAGATTGAGATTAAGATTGTAGAGGAACTGAAGTGGTCAATGATAAGCCCACTTGACAGCCACAGAAATGAAGAGTTAAGGTGGGGGCAGCACCAGATAATGAGAAAAAAAGAAAATTAAAGATCTAGTAAGCCATGGTATTGGAAGAATAATCTACATGGGTATTGAAATCTCCTGAATTAACACTGGAATAGTACTGGAGAGAGTGACTGTAAGCCTGAAACAAAAAATCTCTAAAGATTCAAGATGAATAATGCAGAGGTCTAAAGGTGACTGTAGTGAGTTAAGGTAGTTGTTAGAAATCTGAGAACATAAGATTATAAGATTAAAAGCTAGTGAAAACAGTAATGAAGACCCAAAGGACACGTACTCTTAATTCCAGGAATAAGGAGTTTTGCAGACTGATGGTCACATCTTAAAGAGAGCTGCAAGGGAAACAGTATCCTTGGGAGAGAGAATCCAAGGAGAGAAAGGAGGAAACAGACAAGAGTTTGATGATACAAAGGATTTTTGTCATGAGGAATAACTGGAAATGTGTGGAACAATATGAAATTCTGAGGATGAGGGATAACATTGGTATCTTAGATTGATATAGACAGGGATGAAGGGTAGGATAGGATTTGTCCATCAAGGCAGATGATAGTGATGGGGCTATAAGTCCAAGAGGACAAAAAGGTGAGCCCATCCACAAATACACAGGATTTCTGGAACTCTTAAAACCATAAGACATGAACTTTACATACTAGTACATGTATGTAATTAATTTATATATCTGGGTTATCTGTAGAGCAACAGTTAATTGAGTTTTAGTGTTTTTCTTCTCTTCTTTCATCTTTCAAAAACACATTTCAACTTGACAGTCTGACACTAAGATTTTTATCTCTGACTCTAGAATCTTTTTTCCTCTCATACTCATGTTCCACTTACAAAAATGTATTTCACCATTTTACACCATGTCCACTTTTTAGAATAAAAAAGACAACAACTGGCTAGTAGCTACAAAAAATTTTTTCCTTGTAAATTTTTTTTTAATCAGTGGAGTATGGTGGCTTAAAGTGTATGCTTGGAGTAAAGACAGGCCTGATTTGAATCCAGGCTGGGACATACACCATCTCTGTGACCTTGGATGATTTTCTTTCAGTTCTCTAATCTGTAAAATGGGGACAATGGGAATGCTGGATGAGGCAATGATTATAAAGCACGGAGACTGTGCTTGGTACTTATTAAGCATAATAACTATCTTATAATAAATCAGTTTAGTTCAGTCGCTCAGTCATGTCCAACGCTTTGCAACTCCATGGACTGCACCACACCAGGCTTCTCTGTCCATCACCAATTCCTGGTGATGGACAGAGTGATACTGGTGATACTCAAACTCATGTCCATCACTTTGGGAATGCCATCCAACAACCTCATCCTCTGTCATCCCCTTCTCCTGCCTTCAATCTTTGCCAGCATCAGGGTTTTTTCCAAAGGGTCAGTTCTTCTCATCAGGGGGCCAAAGTATTGGAGTTTAAGTGTTAGTCCTTCCAATGAATATTCAGGGCTGATCTTCAGAATGGACTGGTTGGATTTCCTTGCAGTCCAAGGGACTTTCAAGAGTCTTCTCCAACACCACAGTTAAAAAGCATGAATTCTTTAGCACTCAGCTTTCTTTATAGTCCAGCTCCTACATCCATACATGACTACTAGAAAAATCATAACTTTGACTAGACGGAACTTTGTTGGCAAAGTAATGTCTCTGCTTTTGAATATGCTATCTAGGTTGGTCATAGCTTTTCTTCCAAGAAGCCAAGTGTCTTTTAATTTCATGGCTTAGAATATATGAGTTATACACATACACACACACACGCACAATATATATATGTACTTATATAAGTACAGCTAAATTTTAGTGTTCTTTTTACCATGATTATTAATTGTATACTATTTTGAACAGTGATGAGCTACTAAAATCAAAATTTCTTTGAAAACTGCTGCTGCTGCTAAGTCGTTTCAGTTGTGTCTGACTCTGTGCGACCCCAGAGACGGCAGCCTACCAAGGCTCTCCCATCCCTGGGATTCTCCAGGCAAGAACACTGGAGTGGGATGCCATTTCATTCTCCAATGCATGAAAGTGAAAAGTGAAAGTGAAGTCACTCAGTCATGTCCAATTCTAAGTGACCCCATGGACTGCAGCCCACCAGGCTCCTCCATCCATGGGACTCTCCAGGCAAGAGTACTGGAGTGGGATGCCATTGCCTTCTCCGCCTTAAAAACTAAAAGTTGTCAAACATTGCCATTAATTTAGTACACTTGTATGACATGCATATTTTCCAAACTTTCAAGAGTATAAGTCACCACAAGATCAAGAGTTTTGTTCTATTTGTGTATGGTGACACAATTTTGTGAACAAAAAAAAAATTAGTTTTTAGAACAGTGACCTTACCTTAGTAGGCATATAAAATATATTTAAAACTTAATTCAAATGTATTTCTTTCAAAATCGTAAACTTTATCTAGAAAACAGCATTTTGGTTGTATTTCTGAGCACAAATGTAAAATAGAATGACTTGGGAAATAAAAATAAAGGAAGAGAAATTCTACCCATCAAATGAAAAAACTTCCTAGTGTTTATAGACACCTTTTCTGTAAAACACTTTTAAAGTAACAAAAAGCATAGTTTTAACTTGCACATTTCCTCTGTTGGAGTTTTAAAGCTCTCTCAAATCCTCTCTTAACTTCCGGTCACATTGCCAGTTTGGTAGCCGCCTGCACTATTGTTCCTTTAGACATGCTGCTGTCACAAGATATATTTTATTAAATGCCACCAAGGTTTGGTGTTCTGTGAAATGATGATAATTAGCTGGGTTTCAAAGACAGGTAGAAACCTTCCACATGAAAATGATCCTCACCTCATTGAATATGCTTTTTAATTAATGTTCCATTAACTGGCTGACAATAAGTCCTAAGCTAATGAACAGACCTGAATGTAATTCAGTATTTATTAAGTGGCCTGCATCCCTATTACATCTCTAGCCCATCTCCCTTCCACATAGGTGAGGGTAGGAATGGGAGAGGGAAAAAGAACAGAAAGCCAGTTACCTCCATTATCCACCTCTCATTTCCCTCAAACAGCACTTGCTTTAATTAACAGAGTTAAAGTCGTGCAGTCAAAGTCAGCTTATTGGATTTTTAAAGCACAGCATCCAGAGACTGATTGTTCATTATAATGGCACTTATTAAACTCTCTTAACTACTTCACTTTTGGTAGCAAAGACTCAGCAGAAGACTAAGTCAGGCGCAGCTCTGTCAAGGCAGAGCTCTTGACATCAGATGGAAAATCAGGTCAGGTAATGAACCTCATAAGATATGGCCTGTAAATTTCTATTAAGATACTTCAGGTTTTTTGATTATGTTGTTTTAAAGCAGAAAGTCTTCTTATTTTTCACTTTATTAATTCAGATTTGTTTGGGAATAATTATTGTAACCTGTAGTATAGATAACAAAGGGTCTTATGTTTGAAGCACTGCACTGTTATCAAATATTTTAATAGTTAGAATTAAAGTTTATTCAAGTATATGGAACTAGTTGCATTGTTTTTCCTCAAATACATGTTTTCTATTCATTTTCTGATCCTTCATTCTCTGTTTTTTTCTTTGGGAGAAGGCCTACTCAAAGTTTCAGATATACTTACAGGTAATTATAGAGTTCCGCATCATTTTGCTTATCATACCTTGGTAATATGATTGTACTACTAATCATGGAATTCAAAATCATACTTTCCAAAAATTTTTCTAGAGCTTGGAACATACTCTATTTCTTAAGTATTGCTATGAAAACTGACCTACCATTTGATTAGATGAATTTTGGCAGTTTTCACTAATAAGGATCTGAATACAAGAAGATGTAGAACAGTATATCTACTATTATTTTAAGCTTCTTCAGAATCAATAAATGAAGCTTTCATTTATTCATTTTCACAAACTAAGTCATTGATTGCATTCTTTAGAATATGCCTTTATATTTATGATAGATCTTGTTTCTAAAAATCTTTAAATTATGAAAGAAGAGTTTACATAAACTTTGTCTGTTTAAAAGAAAAATATGCATGTGAAATAACTCAAATGATGTTAGAAGACATAACAAATCAGACAAAAGTTCCAATCTAGTATTTACCTGGATAACCCAATGTTCTGTTCCATACCCATTTCTTCATAAGTCAACCCATATTCACTGGATTTAGTCATGAGCCATTTTTATGTCCTTTCCATTTAAATGTTAAGAATAAGCTGAGTAGAAGCAAGCTCTAGAATCCTGTGAAATGGAGAGGGTGGCTGTAAGGCCTGCCTGCAGACGTTGGGAAGCTTAGGGCAGAATTAGCACATACATGTGACTGACTCTAGAGCAGAAATATCAGGAAATATCAACCGGAGAGAATGTTTTCAGATATGTTTGTAAGCTGACAACTGCCAATGTTTTGTCTCTAGACCAGGTTTGTCTACTAAGGCTCTCGTATATCCAGCAATCTGCTCGATGTGTCTATTTCTGGTTCCCACAAACATTTTATCTCAACATGTCCAGAAGTAACCTATGAACTGCAGCCCCTAAAAGCAACATTTCTCTTCTAATTTCTCCCACTTCAATAATGATACTAAATCTATTCAGTTGCTCCACAAAGAAGATCGAGATATTTTTACAGCTCCTAAGTGTCTTACTGCTGACATTCATATGAAACTTTTATAAAATTTGATAGAAGATATATCTCAAATTGAGACAGTTCTGTCCACTGCCACCACTTCAGCCTAAGCCGTCGTCATCTCTAGTCCGGACTACTGCTCCAAATCCAGATAGCAGAAACTAGGTGAAATAAGAATTGCAGCTGTTTGTTGTAAGCCACCCTCTTCTCCAAATACAAAAATAGATAAATGATTAATAAAATACAAAAATAATGTAAAAGATACTGTTTAGTCACTAAGTCATGACCAACTCTCGCAATCCCATGGACTGAAGCCCACCAAGCTCTTCTGTCCATGGGGTTTCCTAAGCAAGAATACTGGAGTGGGTTGCCATTTCCTTCCCAAGGGATCTTCTCCAACCCAGGGATCAAATCTGCATCTCCTGCTTTGGCAGGCAGATTCTTTACTGGCTGAGCCACAAGGAAAGCCCAAGAATACTGGAGTGGGTAGCCTATCCCTTCTCCAGAGGATCTTCCTGACCCAGGAATCAAAATGGGGTCTCCTTCATGGCGGGCAGATTCTTTACCAACTGAGCTATGAGGAAAGGAGGTAAAAACACAGATGGGGACAAAAATTATCCAAAAAATTTGTATACATCAAAAGGCAAAAGAAACATCAAGTGTGAGCTAAGCTTAAGCAATGTACATACTGGCCTCTGCATTCAGAATCAGGTGGAGGAAACTTGTGGAGGAGTTCAGTCCATGGGACAACAGAAACTACGTAATCCATGTGAGACTGTCAGCAAAGGCAAGCTCAGCGTTTAAACTAGGGGCAGTAACAGGACTATCACTCACCTTAGAGCCACAGATACTGATGCGCACCACTTTCCAGACAGACAGATGGCTGAGAGTGGCATGCTGGGATTCCTATAGCAGCCACTAGAAATATGAATCCAAAGTAAAGCTAGAAATAAAAAAAAACAACAAGTAGGATAAATAAAAAGTCAGAAATTGCATGCAATGAAAATTCATTTTATTTCTTACATGCTTAATGCTATAGCTTAAAAATAAAGTATATAAGAATGAATTTTTTAAAATATGTGAACTACTTTCTGTCAATATGAATTATATCTAGGAATACAAGTGAAGTTCTCAATGTGAATCTGATAAAGATATTTCCAAACAACTATAGCAGACATCACATTTAATGGTAAAATACTACCTTCCTCCAGACATTAGTAACAGACAAGTGTATTCTCAATCCACATTCCAACATTAATTTCAGCTATAGCAGCAGCATAAGACAGAGCAAAACAACAAAATAAAAGTTATAAGGACTGGAAAGGAAGACCTGAAACTTCTATGAAGACAGATAACATGAATGCATATATAGAAAAATAAAAGCAAAATATCTAAAGAAAACCTATTGGAACCAGCAAATTAATTTAGCAAACTCACTGACTATAAGGTCAATATGCAAATATGTATTTTGTTACCATATACTAGCTATAAGTAATTAGATCAGTCTAAATTATGAGACAACTGAAATATCACAGGTAGTATCAAATTCCTAGGAAAATATTGATTAAAAGACTAAATATGTTAAGGATGCCAATTTCCCTTAATTGATTAATAGAATTAAAGCAATTTTAATTATGGCCATGCTTTATGTGGAAATTGTTAAGCTGAGTCTAAAACTGATACGAAAATGCAAAGGCCCATAAATAATACTGACATAATACTGAAGTAAAGAACAAATTTGGAGAACATGTATAACCAGATAACAATACATATTATTATAAATTTAAAAATTAAAGTAGTGAGATATTGATGCAAAAATAGACAAATGAATTAAATTAGAGTTCCCAGAAGCAGATCTATTTATCTATAAATCTTTAAAATTATGTACCTATAATGGAATATTCACTGATAGAAATATATGAAAAGTATATATAAGATATTGATCAAAAGAAGCAATACATAAAAATATATCAAGTATGAAACTTTACATAATGTATGACAAAAGGTTTTTTTTTAATTATGTAGGGGTACATAAAGAGATTTTAAATGTACACTTTTCAAAAACAGGGATATAATTAGTGCACCAGCCAGGGGTTACCTCTATAAAGATGGAGGGTTGTGATAAGAAGAATATTGTCTTGAAAAGAACACAAAAGTTATTGAAGGGAAAAATAAATTTATTTGCTTTAAAACTTATTTTTCTATTAACAGGAATTAAATAGAAATTTTTGTTAGTAAAGTTTTTTATTAACAAAAATTTAATTTTTGCATATATTTGTGTATATATAGATGTATCTATGGGAGAAGGCAATGGCAACCCACTCCAGTACTCTTGCTTGGAAAATCCCATGGGCAGAGGAGCCTGTGGGGTCGCGAAGAGTTGGACACGACTGAGCGACTTCACTTTCACTTTTCCCTTTCATGCGTTGAAGGAAATGGCAACCCACTCCAGTGTTCTTGCCTGGAGAATCCCAGGGATCGGGGAGCCTGGTGGGCTGCCGTCTCTGGGGTCGCACAGAGTTGGACATGACTAAAGCGACTTAGCAGCAGCAGCAGATGTATCTGCTGAGTAACAAGGGAATATATATTTTTCAACATAGCATGGGGAAAGTTTTTGATAAACACTACTCATGTTGGATGAGGAGAGAACTACCTATTGAACTACCCACTAGGCTCACCTTCCTTTTGGTTCTTTACCACTAGTGCCACCTGGGAAACCTTCCTTTTGGTTCAGTTCAGTCGCTCAGTCGTGTCTGACTCTTTGTGATCCCATGAACCGCAGCACGCCAGGCCTCCCTGTCCATCACCAACTCCCAGAGTTCACGCAGACTCACGTCCATCGAACCAGTGTTGCCATCCAGCCATCTCATCCTCTGTTGTCCCCTTCTCCTCCTGCCCCCAATCCCTTTGGTTAGTACCTTTTAATTAATTTTCTTGAGATGTAGACACTAAAAACAATTTGTCTTCCTGGCAATAAATTTTATAAGAAATACATATCATTTTAATTTGAAATTCTTCCTTTCAGAAATATTCTGGTAAGATGTTAGAAATGAAATATAAAATACTACTGGGGGAAAGAACATGAAACATGGAGGATGTTTGCTTATTGATAATTATCCTTTCGGTAACTGTCTAAACTTGAAAATCTTCAAAAGCCATATGAAATGGAAGAGACAATTTTAACATGTAAAAATGGGCAAGATTTAATGATGAAGTAGACATAGTTTATAGCAGTGTTTCTGGCAGTTATTTTCAAATCAGCGAAAGCATACAAGCTTGAAAATAATGAGTTCACAAGTTATCAAAAGCTATCACTTCCAACATGAATTCTGGGCTGAAGGTTCACTGAGTTTTGAAACATGCTTCATGAAATTGAATTCTGGAGGTGAGTTTTGGGTGGGGCAGGGGAAGGAAAATCAGAGACAACTTATATCCCTGGTAGTGATGATTTGGGGAGTTACATGATGGCTTATAAAATTACAGAACATGTAAAATCCATTTAGTGCTTTTTGATATCTGGAAATCATGACGGTAACTGGAAGGAAACACAGATGAAGCCAGAAACTTCTTTATCTGATACTTAACTCAAGTAAAGAGAACTGAGTAAAAGCTTCTCTCTTTACTCATTATGCTCTTTTTTTTTTTAATTAAAAATGCATTTGTTTGCATTGGGTTCTTAGTTGAAGCATGTGGGATCTAGTACCCTGACAAGGGATCAAACCTAGGCCCCTTACATTGGGAGCTTAGCCACAGGACCACGAGGGAAGTGCTCATTAAATGTTTATTTAAATAGTTAATTCTTTTCCTTAGAGCCTGAGCTACGTTCACTGTTAAACAAACTAGGCTCCCCACTTCTTATATTTATAGAGAGAGTTATCTCCTAGGCCAGGTCCACATGAGAATGTTGCCAGAAACGACACAGTCACGTTCAAGAGCCCATCGGGAAGCAGCAGGAAGTGGAGCCTTTCCAGAATTTTCATTATGGTAGTCAATCACTCACAAATGAATGCCCAAAGTGATTGTGTTTAATGGCATGGATTAAAGACCAGGCTGCACGGTTTGTGAGCTCTATATACTTGCACAAAGCACTGCCTAAACTCACTGAGCCCGAACCTCACAAATCTGATACCTACCAATAAAAAATAATACAAATGACCATTTCTTATTAAACTTTACAAAACTCTTGACAGGATCACACTTTATTTTTCCTTCCTTTTAAAAAATGTGCTTAATAGAGCACTGTGCCCAAAATATTTACTCAGTTGTTCATAATTGCAAACACTTTAAGATTGTAGCTTTAGATTTACTCTCAAATAATGCTGGCTAGAAAGATAACCATATCTTATATACAGTGTATGGAAGAAGAGACAGGAATTTTGAAAATGTAAAAAGATATCAATAAAAAGCTTGGCCATGTGCAAAAAAGCAGATTGAGAATATGTGTTTGTATGTACCCTTGTTAAATCCTTATAAAAAGTAAGATAACAGATAATGAGTTAGTCCATAGTATTATTAAGAATGAGAGAGAGAGGACTTTCAGCAGTCAAAAGATTTCAAATTATTTCTAGAAGAAATAAAATATATACTGGAGGAATTATATAGCCTAAAACACAAAGGAGAACTTTTTTAATGGACTTGGGGAGCCATTCATTCTGATGATAGAAAATGAGTCTCTAAATGCAAAGCTATCAAGTTTGCAGAGAAGAAATAGTAGTTGGGTAGAAATAAAAAGAGTAATTGAATAATAATAATAATGCTTTTTTTTTTTTTCTTTTTCTTTTTTTTTTTTTTACAAGATAGCTGCTTAAATAACACTCCTACCTCTTCTAGAATTTTGAGTTGGCAGCAGAATGTTTATCCTCAGGCCAAAACATGAGAAATACTCCCTAAAGAAATGGAGAAGAGCTGCCTTGGAAGAACTAAACTGCTGTTGTGGATCTTGTCACAGAATTCTGCTCTCCTTAATTATAGTGTGAGTGTAGTTTAGAAGTAGCCTTATTTCCAAATTCTCACTTAGATACCCTCAGGGAATTGTAGCCATCACACTCAAGAGACCCATTGGACAAACAGGTATGAACCAGCAGTAAGTCCCAACAAACACATTAAGTATGCTATTGTTTTTAATAGTAACCTGATTTTATTTGAAAATAAAAAGGATAAAAGGTGGGGAAAAAAGAGCCATTAAGCATAAAAGATCTGATCACTTGGAGACTATGAAGAAACATAAAATTTGTATTTTAAGAAAATTTAAAAGAGGTTGAATACATTTTATGTAAATAAGTAGCTCATAGAATTCTACATGTAGAAACAAAGGAATAAATGGTGAGGGTGTGCCCTCTCACCATGAATGAAAAAACAGTGCATGAAATATACAAACTGATAAAGTTCAGTCTTTGGATGCCAGGTGAAACAGAACCTGCAAGAACATAAGCAGGGGAGAATTCAGACTGCCTGAGCTTTCTGAGTGAGTGAAGTCGTTAGTCACGTCCGACTCTCTGCGACCCCATGGACTGTAGCCCACCAGGCTCCTCCATCCATGGAATTTTCTAGGCAAGAGTACTGGAGTGAGTTGCCATTTCCTTCTCCAGGGGATCTTCCTGACCTGGAGAGCAAACCCGGGTCTCCTTCATTGCAGGCAGACAGACGCTTTACCATCTGAGCCACCTTCTACTTGAAGATAATTTCTCAGTGAAGGCATAGGCAGGCTGTACCAAGCAAAGGATGATGGTCTTACTGAGTTGAGACAAAGCCCAAAGTTCAGGATGGATAGAAGGCTAGAATTTGAAGATCAAGATAAGCAGAGTACATGGAGATAACATAGAGAAAGAACTACAAAACTCACAAGAGTCATACTGAATCTTTATCTGAATATTCACACGGAAAAACTCTACAAGGCAAGACTGCAAAGCACAGGCAGAAGTTAGATGTATTCTAGTGTAGTTGGCATTAAGATACATCTGTATCAATAGATATAGGTATACATTCAATATCTATGTCCAATATCATTGTTCAATATAATATTGTCCTATGCTAGCTGCTTTATATACGGATGTGTGCATATGTAGAGTTCTCTAAGCAATCTTGTTATACATTTAGAATTCCAGATTGGAATTTACTTTTCAGGACTTGATTGAATGAAGCCAACTTAATTTAATGAAGAATATTAAAAATACAAAAATATATCATCAAATACTTGAATACCTGATGCTACAGAGAGAAAATGTTCCTATGGTCTATGGCATATTTCATTTTTCTTCCAATTGGTTTTAGACTATATAACCAGAGTGTTGAATATAGGTTTGGTGATCACTGAAACAGATAAACTCCAGTGGAGACTGTTATGTATCAATGCTTTTAAAACCCTTTTTCCCTTCCTATTTCATAGCTGGGCATTTCCCTTGAGCCATATTATAGCCATCAGTGGTCTCCATGAGGCTCTTAATGTTATAGTCACATAAGAATGAGAAATCACAGAAGAGCGGGAAGCAGGAACACAGAAGCTGTTATTTAACTCTTCCATTGTTCAATTTCAAGAGCATTTTCTGAGTAAATAACATGTTGTCTTTCGCTTCCATTACTGAACACTTGAGAGTGACTGATGCCTTAACAAGCTGGTTTGTGTTCAGCAGCCCACTGAGTGAAATGCAGCGCGCTCTGCAGTGACTGGTCCAGGGGGCAGAATTCATCTAACTTGACAATAGTTGGCGACCAGTCATCCTATACGTTTTCTCCATGGCGTTTCTTCTCTAACTTCTTATCTCTAAACTGCTTTATATCTTGTTTGCCCATGCACAGCCAGCCATTCTGGACCAGTTGCCTAAGGCAGCTGTAACAAAGAACCACTAACTGGGAATGCTAAAAACAAAAGTTAATATCCTACAGTTCTGGAGGCTAGAAGCTGAGAACAAGGTCTCATTGCGGCTGCGTTTTCTCTGAAGGGTCTAGAGTGGAAGCTGGCCCATGCTTCCTCTTAGGTTCTGATGTTGCCAGCGATCTTTGACACTCCTTGGCTTCTAGACGCATCACTCTAGTCTGTTTCCATTATCACATGAGCATCCTCTCCCTGTGGTCTGTCTTTCTGTTTCTCCTCTTCTAAGAGCACCAGTCATATTGGGTTAAAAGCCCAACATAATGTGTATGAAATAACATTAACAACCCTATTTCCAAATAAGCTCACCTTCTGAGGTAGTGGGAGTTAGAACTCTAACACATATTTGGAAGTGTTATATAATTTAGCCCACAAAACATGCCTAGGAGGAACATAGCTGAGAACCTCCAACCAAGACACTTGAATTATTAAAATATTTCCTATCATGTAATAAACTAAGCTGAAACTCCAGTACTCTGGCCACCTCACGCGAAGAGCTGACTCATTGGAAAAGACTTTGATGCTGGGAGGGATTGGGGGCAGGAGGAGAAGGGGACGACCGAGGATGAGATGGCTGGATGGCATCACCGACTTGATAGACATGAATATGGGTGGACTCCAGGAGTTGATGATGGACAGGGAGGCCTGGCGGGCTGTGATTCATTGGGTCGCAGAGAGTCAGACACGACTGAGCGACTGAACTGAACTGAATAAACTAAGAGGCTGTCAATTGTAGCAAACCTCGTATATTCATGTTCCACATTTTCCATAGAATCAGCCTCAAACTTGTCCAGTGGATAGATGCTAAATAAATAAATAAAGACTTTGGCCTCAAAAGGAAAGAAAAGAACTCTTTGCTTGTGCGTCATGTGAACATGTTTTTATTTGGGGCATAATTAACATTTAATTAATTCAGTTTACTCTGCTATTTTAATCAGAGTGGTGGTTTTCATATCCAGCAAAAATACCTCTTTGGGGATGAGACACCTCATTTTAGAAAGACATTGAAAGGTAGATTTATCATAAAAGGTTTACTATATCAGTCCTCATCCTTTTCAAGTTTTTATTGCTAAGCAACTTATTTTCTTGACGTGCCCACAGAAGAAGCTATACTATGTCACCCAGGCAACCAGCCATTTACATAGTGAAATTATTAAAATAAACCTAGGATTTAGCCATATTTTTAAAATGGGTTTAAATTACCCTACAGATCAATATAATCTCATGAATAGTAGATAGGTAAAATCATAGGAAAAAAGATCTATCTGACTATTCTGGCTTGAAATTCTTAGGGCTGAGGACCCATTTATTTGGCAATGGAAATAAAGCTAAAATGCTTTAGCTACTCAATTCTGATATTATCAAGATGAACCCAGAATTTATCCTGTACAAAAAAAGGCCTAGATTATCATTTGATCTATATAATATCATGTATTATAGGTTATTATTCCTGCAGTGATCTCACCTGCCTGCCTTCTTACTCTTGCCTAAAATCTCTAAGTGGGGACAAGATTGGAGACTTTTATTACACTGTTGGAGATGAGGCAGACTTCCTAATAATGTTTCATGGACTGAAATTCACACTATGGTGTAAGTGATTTGCTTTAGATATTTTCTTGCAGCAGATTTGGGGAGAGGAAGGTGCCTTGGGTAACAAGAAGAAATATAGTTCCTATGATTGGGGGTAAGGAAGAAATCTCTAGTAATTATTCATACTTTTATCAAGAACCCTAGAGATCAGCAACATAAATAGCTTCTTCATTATTTGTGTTTTGAGATTAATCTAGGGATTTGAATTATTCAGGTAACTGTACCACAGATATAGAGGTTGGGTCTGGATGCATATGGTTAAAATTAAACATTCAAAACTGGATTCATGATTTTTTTCCCTTTAAATCAGTTTCCTTCTATTACTTCTTTTCAGAGAACAGCACCATCAATGATCCAGTTGCACAAGTCAGAAATCTAGGTGGCATCTTTAACATTGAATTCTTCCTCACCTACATGTAATTGACCATCAGAAGCTGTTATTCTATAAATACCTCTTGAAGGTATGTACTCCCCTCCCTCCACTATCATAACCACCACCATCCTAGCTTAAGCTACCACATACATCAGTAACTTCCCATTCCAATTTGTAACTACTCTGGAATCTCTCAAGTGCAATCTGTTTTTCTTACTGCATTTGTATATTCATCCATTCATCTATTAATTCATTCCACAAGTATATGGTAAATTATCTACTCAGAGTCAGACATTGTTCTAGAGACTGGGAAATATCAGTGAATAAAATAAAATACCTGCTTTCATGAAGAGAAATGTTTTAGCAGCAGGAGATAAGCAATAAACAAAGATACAGGATTACATAAAGAAATAGTTATACAGACAAAGGAAAGGAATATGAAAGGTAAGAGATATGAAAAAAATCAGGGGAAAGATACAGAACATGTGGAGAAGAGCTTTTTGATACAATAATCATGAAAAGTTTCTCTAATAAGGTAATTTTGAGCAGCTACCTAAAGAAATTGTAGGAATTTATTTTGAGTGAGATGGCAATTCTTTAGCGAAATTTGATCAGAAAAGTTACTTAACCTCTTTAAATTTTTTAAGGTTATTCTGGCTGCTGTGTGGCATTGACTCTGTAGAGGATATTAACAGTGAAAGAAGAGAACTAGTTATGGATCTACTCAAGTAGTCTCTGAGAAGGCAATGGCACCCCACTCCAGTGTTCTTGCCTGGAAAATCCCACGGACGGAGGAGCCTGGTAGGCTGCAGTCCATGGGTCACTAAGAGTCAGACAGGACTGAGCGACTTCACTTTCACTTTTCACTTTCACACATTGGAGAAGGAAATTGCAACCCACTCCAGTGTTCTTGCCTAGAGAATCCGGGGACAGGGGAGTCTGGTGGGCTGCCCTCTATGAGGTCGCACAGAGTCGGACACAACTGAAGTGACTTAGCAGCAGCAGCAAGTAGTCCAGGAAAAAAAAAAAAATGATGATGATTGCAAAATTAGAAAGGTCATGACTTGAGAAACCAAGAGAAAGAGACATTTAATTTATCTTGAAGATGAAACAGACAGGATGTGTTTATATATATATATATATGTGTGTGTGTGTGTGTGTGTGTGTGTGTATCTTAGGGAAATATAGGGATCAGAAATAACTTCCAAGTATTGGACTCAACAACTGAGAAGAGGACAGTATCAGTCATTCAGTTGTTCTTGCTATTTGTTTTTTAGAGGTGGTGGTGGTGGAGAAGGGAAAAAACAACAACAACAACAACAACAAGAGATCTGTTTGGGCATATGCTGTTTTAAGTACCCATGAGTCTGTCTTGAGAACGCTTCAAGTGGCTGGTTGGAAGTATGGGGATTGGAACTGAAGATAATAACTGGTCAATCTATAGATTATATCATGGGATTGCAAAGGACACTCTTGACAAGAAATATATGAAGACGAATATAGCCCTGAGGTTTGAGTATTGAGCACTACAGTATTTGGAGATCAGGATGATGAAAAGAAACTATCATAGAGAACTGAGAAGAAACCACTAATGAAACAGGAGGGAAACTAAGAGTGCAGTGATCTCTGTTGGGTTGAAAAGGGATTGCAGTACCTTTCTGGCTGAAGTACCCATTGGCATTCAGCTTCCCATTCTCTCTATATATGCTTTTGTAGGGCTAAATACCTACAAACTACATATCATGCTCCCCCGACCATTGGGGGAGTTTTCTAGATTCTTCTAATGCACTGAAAGGAGAATAGAAGGTGATAAAAGGGGGGTTATTTTATTCTAATTATGGGAGCAGTTAAGATAGCGGCCGTAGTATTGGCAGGGAAATTGGGTACAGTGGCACATAACAGATGAGTCAGTGGAAGTTTCAGGAAACTCAGTAGTAGGACAAATTTCTATATTCTTACTCAGCAATAATAGTTTGTTTCCAAAGAAAAGCAAGGAAAGAAAAGAAAACCTTCCTCAGTGATCAGTGGAAAGAAACAGAGGAAAACAATAGAATGGGAAAAATTAAAGATCTCTTCAAGAAAATTAGAGATACCAAGAGAACATTTCATGCAAAGATGGGCTCGATAAAGGACAGAAATTGTACAGACCTAACAGGAGCAGAAGATATTAAGAAGAGGTGGCAAGAATACACAAAAGAACTGTACAAAAAGATCTTCATGACCCAGACAATCATGAAGGTGTGATCACTGACCTAGAGCCAGACATCCTGGAATGTGAAGTCAAGTGGGTCTTAGGAAGCATCACTATGAACAAAGCTAGTGGAGGCGATGGAATTCCAGTTGAGCTATTTCAAATCCTAAAAGATGATGCTTTGAAAACTCTGCACTCAATATGCCAGCAAATCTGGAAAACTCAGCAGTGGCCACAGGACTGGAAAAGATCAGTTTTCATTCCAATCCCTAATAAAGGAAATGTCAAAGAAAGCTCACACTACTGCGCAGTTGCATTCATATCACACACTAGTAAAGTAATGCTCAAAATTTTCCAAGCCAGGCTTCAACAGTATGTGAACTGTGAACTTCCAGATGTTCATGCTGGTTTTAGAAAAGAGAGGAACCAGAGATCAAATTGCCAATATCCACTGGATCATTGAGAAAGCAAGAGAGTTCCAGAAAAACATCTATTTCTGCTTTATTGACTATGCCAAAGCCTTTGACTGTGTGGATTACAATAAACTGTGGAAAATTCTGAAAGAGATGGGAATACCAGATCACCTGACCTGCCTCTTGAGAAAGCTATATACAAGTCAGGAAGCAACAGTTAGAACTGGACATGGAACAACAGGCTGGTTCCAAGTAGGAAAAGGAATATGTCAAGGCTGTATATTGTCACCCTGCTTATTTAACTTCTATGCAGAGTACATCATGAGAAAGGCTGGGCTGGAGGAAGCACAAGCTGGAATTAAGATTGCCAGGAGAAATATCAATAACCTCAGATATGCAGATGACACCACCCTTATGACAGAAAGTGAAGAGGACCTAAAAAGCTTTGATGAAAGTGAAAGAAGAGAGTGAAAAAGTTGGCTTAAAGCTCAGCATTCAGAAAACTAAGATCATGGCATCCAGTCCCATCACTTCATGGGAAACAGATGGGGAAACAGTCACAGACTTTATTTTTGGGGGCTCCAAAATCACTGCAGATGGTGACTGCAGCCATGAAATTAAAAGATGCTCCTCCTTGGAAGAAAAGTTATGGCCAACCTAGACAGAATATTGAAAAGCAGAGACATTACTTTGCTGACAAAGGTCTATCTAGTCAAGGCTATGGTTTTTCCAGTGGTCATGTATGGATGCGAGTGTTGGACTATAAAAAATCTAAGTGCCGAAGAATTGATGCTTTTGAACTACGGTGTTGGAGAAGACTCTTGAGAGTCCCTTGGACTTCAAGAAGATCCAACCATTCTATCCTAAAGGAGATTAGTCATGAATATTCATTAGATGGTCTGATGTTGAAGTTGAAACTCCAATCCTTTGGCCACCTGATGCAAAGAGCTGACTCATTTGAAAAACCCTGATGCTGGGAAAGATTGAAGGCAGGAGGAGAAGTGGACAACAGAGGATGAGATGGTTGGATGACATCACCGACTCAATGGACATGAGTTGGTTTAAACTCTGGGAGTTGGTGATGGACAGGGAGGCCTGGTGTGCTGCAGTCCATGGGGTCACAAAGAGATAGACCCGACTGAGTGACTGAACTGAACTGAAGTTCCATCACTGGTGGTAATTTTTCTAAAAGTTATCCCTCATGGTTTCATTTAAAAACAGTCACAGCTCCTTGGTCTTCAGTCAAAAGTATGCTCCCATTTGTTACTGCAACTCCTCCTGTACCTTTCCAGTCATTGCCTGCATTTATTCCCATTTGCTTGAACTATGTAGAGGGATTTCACCCTTTCCTGACAGAACCATGACCAGTATAGGGCTTGGTCTGAGATGTTTCTCAAAAGTGGAAATCTGGGGTTCAATATCAAACTTGACTGTGCTTAAATAATGTGGTCAGTTCATTGTGAGTGTAAATGGAATGCTAATATTCCATGGGTAACGGTTTATGATATGACTTCAAGGTTAGGCATTTCAAAAGGACAAGATTACAGAATTGGAGGTCTAGGAAATAGGTACGCAGATCAATCCTCTATAATGATCACCACGTGAGAGTATTCATATCCAATACTAGTATTCTTCTGAAGGCACATACAGAGAGAGTTCAGTAATTGGCGGGAAAAGACAGCAAATCAATTTTGTGGATATCTTTTCAATCACCTGGGGCTTGTTCACTGAGTTTATATACCAATTGTCCTGAGTATCTGGTATAGAGATAATGCATAAACTTGACCTCATCAAGGATGAGCTGAATAACAGTATAGCCATGGTAATATTAATTGCCCTATCTAAAATTCTTTAGTAGTTTTCCATTTCTCTTAGGATAAAGACAAAAGTAGTACTGATTTTAAATTTTTATGTAATGAAGCCATGTTATCAATTAGGAGAAGTGAGGTAATCATGCAGTAATAAATATCCCAGTCTCCTCTCAGGCTTAAGTTATTTTTGTAAAATGGTTTCTTTCTCCATCATGCTAATGTCTATTCTGGGCTGACTGAAACTTCACATAATCCTGTTTTGTTTTGTTTTGTTTTGTTTTTAAGAACCCAGACTGAGGGATCAACAATCACTTGAAGTTGTGCTGGTTGCTTCAAAGGGAGGGTATGGTGAATCCCTTTCATTTCATTAGTCAGCTTACATCACATGCAGGGTCAGACCTGACTTCATCAAGGGAAGAATTATCACAGTGATGAGGAAAACTAGAACTATCTGATGAACAAGACTGTTACTGCAGTCCACTATCTGAATCAGATTTTCAGTTCACTCTCTTTCCTACATCTCTATCATCCTTGTTCACCAGAAAAGACAGACCAAGTCCCATAGAATCACTGCATCCACCTTAACTTCCAGTCTTTGAGTACTGCCCAGTAGTCTGCAGTTGTGTTTGGACATGGGTCCTTTAGGTCCAAAACCTATGAAGTGAAATATAAGTTACTTGAGACACACATACCCAAAATGCAATGGCAAGACTAGGACAGGATAATCACAGTAAACAGTCCCATTCAGAAGACAGAAGAATGTAAGTGATGCACAGATCACTCGTTCATAGCAGTTCTGAAATCTGCTGGGCAGATAGTGTAAGGACATTTACCTGGTAATAGAAATGATTAAACACTAGTGTTGTTAATTGAGAAAAACTGCCCAGTGTATAATTAGTCATTGTCCTTGACTCTGACTCTGGGAGTTCTCTATTATTCCGTTGAGCTTCACATCTGAATAAATTAGAATATAAGCTTACCCTGGCCACTGAATTATTTTCTAGCCTGCTTCCTTTCCATAAAAACAGGACCAACAGTAACCGGCGGTTTATTGTAGTTACTTTTATTACAGTTGTTGTTGCTGGTGTCGTCCAGACTTTTGGCAGTCCAACTCAAAAGTTATATCTGACTCCAGTAAATTCCAAAGTTCTTTTATCAAAAAGCCTCTTATCTTAAAAAACTTCTTTCCCATCTCTCTCCCCCCTCTCCCTTCTTCTTCTTCTCTTCCTCCTCTACCTCTTCTTCCCCTTCCCTTGCCTCATGTTCCTCTTCTTTTCACTGCCTCTTGCTCCTTCTGTCTCTCACACATACTCTTTTATTTCTAGTTAAAATTATTTTGCAATTATGAGACTCTAATTTAGTTGGAAGAACAGCACACTCGGTTCCTCTTCTTTGAGCCACTTTTATCCAGCTGGAAGGATGTTCACACTCTCAGCTCAGTCTCTACTCAGAGGAATTGTAATCCATTTAGAAATTTTCACCCTGAGTGTAATGGCTTGACTTGATCCTTGCCACTATGTTCCAAAGCATTTTTCAATATTTTCTTGTAATATCTTGATTTATGAAGCAGTTACCGTATCTCATTTCAAGAAAGCAGAAAACTACAAAAATCACACGTTAAGCTGGAGAACTTGGATATACTTCCACATTAATGATTGCCACCACCCTCTACATATTTCTTAAACCTAATTTCTTCCCACCCATGCCTATATTCTGTCATTTTCCACAATGGCCTCTCAGTTCCTCATCTACATCATCCTCTCACCTGATACAGGGACTTCTCCCAAACTAATCTTATTCCCCTTATTCATCAAGTTTACCCCATCTCATGTTTAAGACCTCAGCTCTTATATTACTTACTCAGAGAAGCAAGCCTTCCTTTATTTGCATGACTCAGTCAAACATCTCCATCACAGATTCCTAGTTCTGGGTACTCTGTGTACCTCTATTTAGATTACTATCATGTGAGCAAGGGTTTTTATATTTTCATCATTGTATCCATAGCACTGCCCTTTGCCTGAGACTTAACGGGTGCTAAATACTTACTTCTTAAGTGATGGATGCAGCAGAAAAAGACAAGTTCTTTTTCTTTTCTTCCCACCACCTCTTGTATTCAATTAAGAATGTGCGCATGCTCAGTTGTGTCCAACTCTTTGCAACCCCATGGAATATAGCCCCCAGAGCCACCTGGGAAGCCTCAGCTATGAGTGGTCAAGCCCATATCAATGTGTGATACTAATTCTCTCCCACCTGACTTCCCCCTCTTATTACCAATGTTATCACCTGGGTTCTTATAGCCTGCATCATTACATGACCTCAATATTTACTGCCACATATAAAGCATTGTGCACCTACAGTCATACTAGCATCATGGCTCCAAAGACCTCCAAGAGTAGTTAAAAATGAACTAAAAATACTATTTCTGAAAATCAACCCCGTATTGTATATTTTAATTTATCAGCATGAAAGTGTTAGTGGCTCAGTCGTGTCTGACTCCTTTGTGACCCCATGGACTGTAGCCCACCAGGCTCCTCTGTCCAAGGAATTCTACAGGCAAGAATACTTGAGTGGGTTTCCATTTCCTTTTCCAGGGGATTTTCCCAACCCGGGGATTGAACCTGGGTCTCCCACAATGCAGGCAGATTCTTCACAGTCTGAGCCACCAGGGAAGCCCAACTTAGTGTGTAAGTGGCCCAACTTCTGATGTCAGGAACACTCTGGAGCCACCCTTTACTAGAGAAGTTGATCCGAAGCCTATGAAATTAGAATCCCAAATAAAATTATCTCCAGAGCCCATAAGACCTCACCCGACAGTCACAAAACATTTGCATGTTCCGTTCCCCACTCAGGAGGCAATTGTTTTGCTCATGCAACAGGAATGAAGGACTGCTCAGTATTTCCCTGTGGTGGGTTAGCCTAAACTAATCCAAAACAACTTTTTCTCTGTGAAGGCCTGCATTACTTCTTAATCACTTGATTCTACCAAGAGGCTGCTGTTTCTCCTCTCCCAAATAGATAGCTCTCTGAAGTTGGCCTCTGTGGTATGGAAGGCGGGTTTGAATGCCAAACATGGAAAAGACTACATGCAGATCACCTCCCCCAGAATTCCCCAACGCAGAGAAATGATTTCACTGCTTTGTTAGTTATGCTATCAGAGTGCATCTCTAATGCCTCTTCTCTTCATTCATGAGTGTTTAAACATTTTAATGAATATGTTATTTACTGTAATAAAGTCAGAGTCTGCTATTAAATTAATAGAGCAGTATAACCAAGAATCCCTTAACAGCAATTTATCCCTGCTCAGAATTACTGAATTCTAAACACAAGATTCCTGGCCGTTTGAATCCTTTGCTGGTCTACAGATACTGCATAAATACTCTTTAGCCACAAATAATAAAATCAGATTGAATTTAATGTGTATGTGTGTATGCATGTGTATTTATGCATATTATTCATCAACATGGTCTTTACAGTAGTGTCTTCTGGAGATAAAGAGCCTAGTTCAAATGCCAGCTTTACGAGCTGGTTATCTTTAGGCAAGTTATCGTCTCTATAAGCCATAGTTTTCTCATCTATAAAATGAGAACAATATGGAGCTTCCCTCCTTGGGCTGTTTGGGCTACCCTGGTGGTTCAGTGGTAAATCCACATGCCATACAGGAGATGTGAGTTTGATCCCTGAGTCAGGAAGATCCCCTGGAGAAAGAAATGGCAACCCACTCCAGTATTCTTGCCTGGGAAATCCCATGGACAGAGGAGCCTGGCAGGCTGCAATGCACGGGGTCTCAAACGAGTCAGACACAGCTTAGTGACTGAACAACAGCAACAACGTGGGGTTGTTCAAATAAAACAAGAGATTATGCATGAAACATGATGCCTGTCACACATTAAGGCTATAAATATTAGCCACTGAGATCAAATGAAAGAGCTGATCATGGTCACCACTAACTTTTAGAACTTTTTGAAAATTAGAAAAATCCCCTCTCCTTGCAGCAGAAGCAAAATGGGTCAAATTGCAGCACTCTGTGTGGAGTATGAACTGGATTTCAGCCTACAAACACCCTCTTAGTTGACAAGAGTACAACTTGTCTAACCAAGAGTTTTGGGCCCAGGAGTTATCTTGCCTCCTTCCTCACTACTTCAGTCACACATAGTTTCTTTTTACCTTCATCCATCATTTTCAAAATTTGGGGATGAGGTGTCAGACTTCATTTTGGGGGCTCCAAAATCACTGCAGATGGTGACTGCAGCCATGAAATTAAAAGACACTTACTCCTTGGAAGAAAAATTATGATCAACCTAGACAGCATATTAAAAAGCATAGACATTACTTTGTCAACAAAGGTCTGTCTAGTCAAGGCTATGGTTTTTCCAGTGGTCGTGTATGGATGTGAGAGTTGGACTGTGAATAAGGCTGAGTGCCGAAGAATTGATGCTTTTGAACTGTGGTGTTGGAGAAGACTCTTGAGAGTCCCTTGGATTGCTAGGAGATCCAACCAATCCATTCTGAAGGAGATCAACTCTGGGATTTCTTTGGAAGGAATGATGCTAAATCTGAAACTCCAGTGAGTTGACTCACTGGAAAAGACTTTGATGCTGGGAGGGATTAGGGGCAGGAGGAGAAGGGGACGACAGAGGATGAGATGGCTGGATGGTAACACTGACTCGATGGATGTGAGTCTGAGTGAACTCCTGGAGTTGGTGATGGACAGGGGGGCCTGGCATGCTGCGATTCATGGGGTCACAGAGAGTCAGACATGACTGAGCTACTGAAATGAACTGAACTGAAGGTTTCACAGGATCAGTGGAAAATGATCTCTAAAAAGAATTTCTAGTTCTTCTTTGGAGTAGATCTCCTAAAGGAAAGGATTTTGTCTTTTTATCTCTGATTCCTCAGCACCTAGCTCAGAACTTATCCTGTAATGGAAACTCAATAAATGACTATTGAATGAGTGAATAAATAAAGTAATAACAAGTAATTTTGCCACTTAATGGCCTAAAATTCAAGCTAGGCTTAAGTTGATAAATCCTATTAGCGATAATTTCTCTCACTAATAATTTAAATATCTCTAATACCATGATAACACAAATATTTAACATAGTTCCAAAGAGTCATTCTATATCATAAAAATCGTCATAAGCACATGCGATTGGGAAAGGAACCAAATGATATGGAAAATTAAGCTCTTAACCAGACAGTGACCTCTAGATAGGAATTGATCCAAATATAGGGAACTATTTCTAGCTTCAAATTTCTTCAGAACAGTCTTGCTGTTTCTTAATCAGGCTCGAATTCGTGACTACACAGCCAATCTAGGGTAATAAGTGATACTGAAATGTCCAAACAATTGACTCCCTCCTCTGCTGCTGTTTCCTGAATTAGCCAATTTTTTGAGTTCTAGTCTATAAAAACAAAGACAATTTTTTGAGTTTTAGTCTATAAAAATAAAGACATCTAGTCTATAAAAACAAAGTCATTTTTCCTCCAAAGACGTCCAAAGAATGTACTTCAGAATCTTCTCACATTCAGACAGTATGGCAAGTACCAAACACAAATATAGAAGCATAACACTGGCTCAGTCAATGAAACACAGCAGTGCAAAAATACAATCATATTACCTAAAATCTTGATACAAAGGCAGAGTTTGCAGCATGTCAGAGAGTGAAATGTATTTCCATTAGTTCAGTTTCACAGCCTAAAAGGAAAATCTAAATAGTTGAAGCAATCTTTTAAAATCATAACTTAATCAACAAAGCCTACCCTGTTATATTTAAATTATAGTTGCTTTCCATATCTCACTGCCTCCTGCATTTTTTGACCCTATCTCACTGCCTCCTGCATTTTTGACCCTAATATGGCTCTGAAATTTATTTTATCAATAGAATTCATCCTTTCTGATTTATCATAACATTCAGTGGCTTTCTATGGCTGCTGTTGCTTGTCTGTCTCCATCCAATGTGTATGTGTGTGTTATCTCACTACTATATGCCAGAGATCTAGAGCCCAACCAAGTGTGGATCAAGGCTCTCAATAAATACTTTCTGAAAGAATGAATGTCATTTCTTTGAACTATTTTATTTTCTACTACATAATCATTAAATCCATTGATGAAGGCTATGCATCCTTCCTATCTCTCTGTTTTATCTTTCTTCTTCTTGCCTACATCACTACAAACCTATGGGCTCCTGTTACATGACACATATGCCACATTCTTTCCTATATCAGGACCGTCTCACATGTTGTTCCTTTTACCTGGAATGCTCTCCTCTCTACTTCCTCCTTCTACCAATCCCCCGTTCCCTTAATTTGCCAAGTTCTTAATGGTTAATTATCTTTCTAAAGGTTATTTTTCTAGAGGGTCTTCCTTTATTATCCTAAGTGGGCATCTCCTGCCCATCCCCCAGACATATATACACATTTTTATTTTTCTCCATCTTAGTGCTAAACACAGTTAACAGATTTTTTTCCCTCTATGTTCCTCTGTTAGGCTCTGTGCCATGAGAATAAGAATTTCATATTCCCTAGTGGTTTCCCAGACTCAGCACATAATAGACACTCCCCAAAATTGAATAAGTGAGTAGACAATTCCATTCTCTCAGAACAATGCTCTTTAGTTTCTTTTTCAAGGGATTTTTAAAAAGAATATACATGTCTTCAGTATGCTTGACCCTTTATTTTCACGATTTAGACTTCTGACTCTAATTTAAAGTGAAAATTAATATGTTCATTCTTCATTAAGTTAGCATGGCCAGGCAGTGCTTTACCTACAGCTATTCACAAGTTTCCAGAGTCTAGTGTCATGACTGAAACTAATACAACGTTTGGGCATCTTCTTCCTGATTTTTTTTTGTGTGTGTGTGAATATGTTTGGGAGAGATTAGACTTACGGGAAATGATTTACACTACTTAATTACTGATGTGTCCATTCTCGTACATTTTACTCTCA
This sequence comes from Nanger dama, assembly GCA_917880005.1. Lineage (NCBI taxonomy): Eukaryota > Metazoa > Chordata > Mammalia > Artiodactyla > Bovidae > Nanger > Nanger dama. Next base: position 10,763,715 of record CAKJTW010000030.1, read on the forward strand.
TCTGAATCAATATGCAATTCAAACTAGCCCTAAATCGTCTCCACTTTTATTTCATATAAATTTATTACTCCTCACTCAGTGCTGTAAAATTTAATTAAAGCTAGTGACTGCAACTTGATTACTCTAATTATTTGACACATAGTTTGTGAGCATTTACAATGCTAAGTGCTAAGCAGAGATCAATTCCTCCTATTTTGTATTAAACTATTTTTTTGACCACCATCCATAGAAAAGAAATTTTGCTGGTCCCTAGAGAGTATGCAATCTACAGTCTGTCTTCAGTGAGTGATGGAATTGGACATGCCTAAACTCATAATTTAGTCATTGTGTTTGTTGTTTTGTTTGCTTATATATTTGTTTCAGAAAACTTAGAATATACCCACAAATATATATTAAAAGTACACCATAAAATTGTGACTTTTTTTTTTTTTTTTAAGTCATGACTCCACTACCCCCTCTTACTCACTTCCATCCCTGTACTCTCATTATCTGCTGGTCTGGATTTTCCTTCCAGGCCACTGACTCTTCAAAGCATCTCTTAAATCTCACATCTCCCTGGAGATGGCTGTGATGATCACAAATTCCTTATAGCTCAACTTTTTGACTTATGTAATATTTACATCTATTACTACCTCATTTTTGTTCATTCACATTATTACCTAACATTACTTTCAGAAGTTTCATGAGTGAGTATCTTGTTTTCATGGCAGGTAATCACCATGACAAAAATACAATCATTTTCCTTAAAGGAATCTTTATAGTATTAGAAAAAATTCTTCTATATTTGAACAATAACATAACTAATAACTATACATTTACTCTTTAAAATGTATTTAAAATTAAAAATTGAGTTACTTTCTCTAATCCTAAACTTCTCCTCTTCTCTACCCCTATCATCGCATTTATCCCCAGATGTGGCTATTATAAAGCATTTGGTACCAGAATTTCTTTATTTTTTCCTGCTCTGAAACTTTTAAGTCCTTCACCACTTAAGCTCTATACTCTGAGTAAGCTCTATACTCATCCTCCAAAAAGGGAGGATCAAAGGCCCATATTGGGAAACACACTCATTGTGATCCCTCGCTGCTTTCAGAGGAGACCCCCTCTCAACGTAGGTTCTATCAATGCAACCATTTGTCTGAGCCTCATACTCATCAAGTGACAAAGAACCACAGGTACAGACTTTTGAGTTTGTTCCAAATTGAGACTTTCTCTCTGTCTCTCTGCAGGCACATTCAGTCCTAAAACTACAGACACAAAGAAAACACACAGATAGAAGAGGTGAAACTATAGAACGGAGGAGAAAAATCTTGAGATTTCTAGATCACTGAAGGACTCTCTTTCAAAGAAAAGAGAGTCCCTTGACTTCATTGTCTTCACAAGCTTTCAAATACATAACTCTAAAGAAACATTAAAGAATTACAGTGGCAGTAAAATCTTGACTTGAAGTTCATGCCTATAAATAAACCTTACCCATCTAGTACTTTAAACATTTCAAAGTTCAATTTATAAGTCTTTATTTTTCCATTTTCCTAGGAAGAACTCCTTCATATAAAGGTTTGAATTTCTTTTAATTGGATTAATTTGACATATTATATTGTGGAAACTTAAGTATATGTCATATTAGTTTGATGCATTTATATATTATGATATAGTTGTCATTGTAATGATATTTATCACAATACTTATAGTACAAGGATACTATCTATATTAAACAAATGGTACATTAAATCTCTCTGGCTGTTTTAGCATCTGTTATAAGTTTGTACCCTTATCCCTGCACCCACCCCCCAACCCCAGGTAACCACCATTTTACTTTTTTTTTTTTTTACATATTTGATCTTTTAAAAATATTCTACATATAATTAATATCATACAATACTTATCTTTATCTCACTTAGCATAATGTGCTCAAGGTCCATCCATGTTATTGCAAATGGCAAGATTTCCTCCTTTCTCATGGCTGAATAAATAGTCCATTATGTCTATATACTTTTTAATCTATCCGTTCATTGATGGGTATCTGAGAACTATAAAAATTTTTAATAGATGGTTTACAAGGATAGTTCAAGGAACCATCCTTGAAGTTTAGATTTTTATTATTATATTTCACCAAGAAAAAGAGTGGGCAATTTAGTAAATCTCCCCAAACACAAGGGGAAAGCCTCATGGGAGAACTGTGAGCAACTGTCTTGTTTTCAGTGCCAACAGACTAGAGGAATTCTTCCAAAGGGTCCTGATTAAAATGACAGATTTCATATACTCATTTAACTTGCTTCTTCCTGAACCCTTATTAAATTTACATTGAAGATATTTTTTTTAAAGACACAGGACTAGAAAAATACAATATTCATAAAATATGGAAGCTAGAAGGTAGAGGAATGTGTGGTAACTGATTTTGTAGGCTGAGAGCCAAATCCTACACCTAGATCTTTGGTGGCAAAAGCTGGCAAGCAACTCAGTTTTATTAAAGAATCCTCAAGAGGGTCAGCACCTAAGATACTCTTGAAATGGAAGGAAAACAGGTTGAGGGCTAACTTTAAGCACACTGAGTAGAATCTGTCCTATTAGGTTTCTGTCCCCACTCCACATTTTTGGGAAAGTGTTCCTCCCTTAGTTTCTACTCTGGCATGTAAGGACTCTTGGAAGTTGCTATTATGTCCTAATAAATTAGCAAAACAGCTAAAAAAATAATAAAAACAATTCTTCTTAAATCCACCAGAAATGAGGTCAGTGAGCAAAGAGCTGTGCCTCCAAATTGGAGAGAGAGAGATATGAGTAGAGAATCATCTAGGCAAATCCCAGAAGCAAAAATCTCCTGAGGACAAGAGTGGGGTAGGAAAACTGAACTGTAAATGACAAAGTCCTTGAAGTTTACTATGCAAGTCTGAGAGTTAAAAACTACAGGGGGTCCAAAATATACTAGCAGCTCTTATAACTCAATACCAGAAAAGCAAACAACCCAATCAAAAAGTGGGGAAAAGGCCTAAACATACATTTCTCCAAAGAAGACATACAGATGGCTAACAAACACATGAAAAGATGCTTAACATCTCTCATTATTAGAGAAATGTAAATAAAAATTATAATGAGATATCACCTCACACTGGTCAACATGGCTATCATCAAAAAGTCTACAAAAAACAAATGCTGAAGAGGGTATGGAGGAAAAGGAATGCTCTTGCACTGTTGGGAATATAAATTGATACAGCCACGATGGAAGAGGGTATGGAGATTCATTAAGGAACTAGGAGTAAAACCAGCATATGATCCAGCAGTGCTACTCCTAGGCATATACCCTGAGGAAACCAAAACTGAAAAAGACACACATACCCCAGTGTTCACTGCAGCACTATTTACAATTCCATTGACAGATGAATGGATAAAGAAGTTGTGATACATACACACAATGGCATATTACTCAGCCAGGGAAAGCATTTGAGTCGGTTCTAATGAGGTGGATGAACCTACAGCCTATTATACAGAGTGAAGTAAGTCAGAAAGAGAAAGAGAAATATAATATGCTAACACATATATATGGAATCTAGAAATATGGTACTGATAAGTTATTTGCAAAGCAGGAATGGAGACACAAACATAGAAAACAGATTTATGGACATGGGGAGAGGGGAGGAGAGGGTGATGGGCACAGAGAGAGTAACATGGAAACTTACATTACCATACGTAAAATAGACAGCCAAAGGGAATTTGCTGTATGGCTCAGGAAACTCAAACAGGGGCTCTGTATCAACCTAGAGGGGTGGGATGGGGAAGGAGATGAGAGGGAGGGAATATATGTATACCTATGGCAGATTCATGTTGATATTTGACAGAAAACAACATAATTCTGTAAAGCAGTTATCCTTCAATTAAAAAAATTAAAATAAAAAGAGACAAATCCATTAGTGGTGGGGTAAACTACAAGGGACCTAGTCACAGGGGGAATCCTCACACCTTTACAAGTTTTACCTCCTGGAGCTTGACCAGATTCTCATGCCTGGAGAAAAGTCATCTCATGCTTCCAGCAGGAGATGGAAAACACCAAATGAAATACACCAAAACATCCCCTTCTTACCAAGTTTTCCCTTGAGAAAAACTACTTTATCAGTGACTAAACTATCTGGGCTTTTTCAGAGCCTCACCTAACTAGAGGAAGAACCTACACCCTGCTCTAGCCCATTCTAGACTTCCACAAGGGAAAAGGGAAATACCCAACTCTGTGGCACTTTGCCATCCTGTCTTAACTGGGGGAAAGGAGAGGGAGACAGAGAAGCACTGGTGAAGTTCACAGTCAAAAGGCACAAGCTTACTAAAACTCTCTTTCTATTTCCCTATGGAAAAAAAAAAACTAAAAAGCGGTGTAATATAAAAATAGGAACAAAGGACAAAGGCAATGAATAAAAAGAAATAAATTTGGTAGGTATTATTCCATTGTATCAATAATAATTTAAAACTCCAATGGTCTAAATAAACAAACTAAAAATAAAAACATAGATTTGGTTGGTTGGTCAAAAGGTCCAACTATATATTATAAGAAACTCACTCAAAAGATACATATAAGGTCAAAAGTCAGAAGATGGAAAAATATATACCATGCTGCTGCTGCTGCCACTGCTGCTGCTAAGTCGCTTCATTTGTGTCCGAATCTGTGCGACCCCATAGACGGCAGCCCACCAGGCTCCCCGTCCCTGGGATTCTCCAGGCAAGAACACTGGAGTGGGTTGCCATTTCCTTCTCCAGTGCATGAAAGTGAATAGTGAAAGTAACACTAATCAAAAGAAAGTAGGAGTAGCTGTATTAATTTCTGATAGAGCAGAAATTAAAAGCAAAGAAACAAAAATAAATTCAGGGATAAAGAGGAGCATTCTATAATGATGCCAGTGTAAATTCTCCAAGGAAATCCCTAATTTGCATGTGCCTAAAAAGAGCTCCAAAATACACAGACAAAATGATAAAACTGCAGGGAGAAACAGATGAATCCACTATTACAGTTGGATATATCAGAGGGCATATATTTTAACTCATTCTGCAAGGTCAGCATTGCTCTAATAGCAAACCAGATGAAAACTTTACAAGAAAATTATAGACCAGTATCTCTCATGAATATACATATAAAAAGTTTCAACAAAATATAAGCAAGTCAATTCTGTGTATAAAAATTATACCTTGAACAAAGTGGGATTTCTCCCAAGTATGTAATATGCAAGCCTGTTTCCATATTCAAAAATCAATTAATGTAGTCCATCACATGAGCACGCTAAAGAAGAAAAATCGAATTAATCATATTAATAGATGAAGAGAAAGCATGAAAGCATTTGACAAAATTCAACACTCAGGATAAAAACGCAGGAAACTATAAACAGAACTTCAGCTTGATAAAGATTACAAACACCCTTTCAACTAACAGCATTTGGTGATAAGAAACTCAAAGCTTTTCCACTAAAATCAGGAACAAAGCAAGAATGTTCACCCTCACACATCTTTTCAACATCATACTCTAAGTCTTAATTATTGCAACATGACAAGAAAAGGAAATAAAATACATACAAATTGGTTGGGAAGAAATATATAATTCTCTCTTCACAAGTGACAAGATTATCTATGTAGAAAATTCAAAGGAATAAACAAAAACTTCTCTCAAACTAGTAATTATAGAAAGGTTGCACGAAAGATGTTTATACAAGAGCCAATTGCTTTCCTATATATCAGCAACGAACAAGTAAAATTGAATTAAAAGATACCACAAATTTAGTGGCTTAGAGCAATCTACATTTATTGTCTCATTTTTTGTGTGGGTCAGGAGTTCAGGAATGACTGAGTCCTCCAATTCAGTCTATGTAAGTCTGTAATCAAGGAATAAGCTAGGACTGGGGTCTCATCTGAAAGGGCAACTGGTGTAGGATTTATTTCAAGACCATGTGGTTGTGCTGTCGGAATTCAGGTCAGTCAGGACTATTGGACTGAGGAATTAATGTCTTTAGGGCCAACAGCCAGAGGCTGCCCTCAGTTCTTTCCACGTGGACCTCTCCATAGGGTATCTCATCATGTGAAGGTTACACCCTTTCCTTTATCTTCCATCCACACATACCTGTGTCTCCTTTCCCATATAAATATCTCCCATACAACACTTAGGGGCTATTTACTGTCAAGGTCAGGAGTGCTTTTTTTTTTTTTTAATTGGAGCATAGTTGATTTACAATGTTATGTTAGTTTCAGGTATATGGCAAAATGAGTCAGCTATAGATATATGCACTCTTCTTGAGATTCTATTTCCACATATGTTATTACAGAGTATTGAACAGCATTCCCTATGCTATACATTCCCTATGCTATACTTCATAACTAATAGTTCTAATAAGAACTATACAGTTCTTATTAGTTATCTATTTTATATATAGTAGTGTGTATATTGGAGAAGGAAATGGCAACCCACTCCAGTATTCTTGCCTAGAGAATCTCAGGGATGGGGGAGCCTGGTGGGCTGCCGTCTATGGGGCTGCACAGAGTCAGACACAACAGAAGCAAATTAGCAGCAGCAGCAGCAGCAGTGTGTACATGTCAGTCCCAATTTCCCACCTTATCCCTTTATCCCTTCCCCATAGGATTTCCATGGTGGTTTAAATTGTAAAGTGTCTGCCTGCAATGTAGTAGACCTGGGTTTGATCCCTGGGTCAGGAAGAGCCTCTGGAGAAGGTAATGGCAACCCAGTCCAGTATTCTTGCCTGGAAAATTCCACAGATAAAAGAACCTAGCAAGCTACAGCCCATGGAGTCGCAAAGAGTTGGCCACAACTGAGCAACCAGCACTGTCCCTTCCGCTTGGCAGTCATAAGTCTGAATGCTTTTCTTAAAGAGAAGAAAAACTGACTATGGGACTAGATCACATTGGTTCAAATCAGTGAAGAAATAGACAAACCTCTTCATTAGGAGCTGTCATTGAGAGACTGCTGTCCACCTGGTATGACCTGACTCCCAATTCTTAAGTAGATGGAGAGGAACAGGACTGCAGTTTTATCAAATGATGATGCTAGTGTACAACTGTCTCCTTATAACTATGATTTTACAAGCCACCTGCCACACAGCTAACACAGAAAAAAGTCATGAATGTTCTTTTTCCTTACATATGAAGTTAAGCAGTAAACCCTTAAGAAACACACAATGTGATTATTTCACAGTTTCACTCTATTAAAAACAGAGAGCTTCATTTCTCCTTTTGAACACACTATTGTGTTAAAAACAGAGACTCTGACGTGAGAAACCTGCTTTAAGGAGATTCTTTTCTTGAAAGTGAAAGTGAATTTGCACAGTGTCTGACTCATTGCAACTCTGTGGACTATAGCCCACCAGGCTCCTCTGTCCATGGGATTTTCCAGGCAAGAATACTGGAGTGGGTTGCTGTTTGTTTCTCCAGAGGATCTTCCCAATCCAGAGAACAAACTCAAGTCTCCCACACTGCAGGCAGACTCTTTACCCTCTGAACCAACAAAGAATCACTTTCATGTCTTTAGTGCAGTTCAGTTCAGTCGTTCCGTCATGTCCAACTCTTTGCAACCCCATGAACTGCAGCACGCCAGGCCTCCTGTCCATCACCAACTTCCAGACTTCACTCAGACACAGGTCCATCAAATCAGTGATGCCATCTAGCCATCTCATCCTCGGTCGGCCCCTTCTCCACCTGCCCCCAATCCCTCCCAGCATCAGAGTCTTTTCCAATGAGTCAACTCTTCGCATGAGGTGGCCAAAGTACTGGAGTTTCAGCTTCAGCATCATTCCTTCCCAAGAAATCCCAGGGCTGATCTCCTTCAGAATGGACTGGTTGGATCTCCTTGCAGTCCAAGGGACTCTCAAGAGTCTTCTCCAACACCACAGTTCAAAAGCATCAATTCTTCGGCGCTCAGCCTTCTTCACAGTCCAACTCTCACATCCATACATGACCACAGGAAAAACCATAGCCTTGACTAGATGGACCTTTGTTGGCAAAGTAATGTCTCTGCTTTTGAATATGCTATCTAGGTTGATCATAACTTTTCTTCCAAGAAGTAAGCATCTTTTAATTTCATGGCTGCAGTCACCATCTGCAGTGATTTTGGAGCCCAGAAAACAAAGTTTGACACTGTTTCCCCTGTTTCCCCATCTATTTCCCATGAAGTGATGGGACCAGATGCCATGATGTTTATTTTCTGAATGTTGAGCTTTAAGCCAACTTTTTCACTCTCCTCTTTCACTTTCATCAAGAGGCTTTTTAGTTCCTCTTCACTTTCTGCCATAAGGGTGGTGTCATCCGCATAACAGATTATTGATATTTTTCCCAGCAATCTTGATTCCAGCTTGTGCTTCTTCCAGCCCAGCCTTTCTCATGATGTACTCTGCATATAAGTTAAGTAATCAGGGTGACAATATACAGGCTTGACGTACTCTTTTCCTATTTGGAACCAGTCTGTTGTTCCATGTCCAGTTCTAACTGTTGCTTCCTGACCTGCATACAGATTTCTCAAGAGGCAGGTCAGATGGTCTGGTATTCCCATCTCTTTCAGAATGTTCCACAGTTTATTGTGATCCACACAGTCAAAGGCTTTGGCATAGTCAATAAAGCAGAAATAGATGTTTTTCTGGAACTCTGTTGCTATTTTGATGATCCAGCGGAAGTTGGCAATTTGATTTCTGGTTTCTCTGCCTTTTCTAAAACCAGCTTGAACATCTGGAAGTTCATGGTTCACGTATTGCTGAAGCCTGGCTTGGAAAATTTTGAGCATTACTTTACTAACATTACTTTACTAACATGCAAGATGAGTGCAATTGTGCGGTAGTTTGGTCATTCTTTGGCAATGCCTTTCTTTGGGATTGGGATGAAAACTGACCTTTTGAGTCCTGTGGCCACTGCTGAGTTTTCCAAATTTGCTGGCATATTGAGTGCAACACTTTCACAGCATCATCTTTCAGGAGTTGAAACAGATCCACTGGAATTCCATCACCTTCACTAGCTTTGTTCGTAGTGATGCTTTCTAAGGCCCACTTGACTTCACATTCCAGGATGTCTGGCTCTAGGTGAGTGATCACACCATTGTGATTATCTTGGTTATGTATATCTTTTTTGTACAGTTCTTCTGTGTATTCTTGCAATCTCTTCTTAATATCTTCTGCTTCTGTTAGGTCCATGCCATTTCTGTCCTTTATCAAGCCCATCTTTACATAAAATGTTCCCTTGGTATCTCTAATTTTCTTGAAGAGATCTCTAGTCTTTCCCATTCTGTTGTTTTCCTCTATTTCTTTGCCTTGATCACTAAGGAAGGCTTTCTTATCTCTTTGTTATTCTTTGGAACTCAACATTCAGATGTTGAGCATTCCTTTTCTCCTTTGCTTTTCACTTCTCTTCTTTTCACAGCTGTTTGTAAGGCTTCCCAGACAGCCATTTTGCCTTTTTGCATTTCTTTTCCATAGGGATGGTCTTGATCCCTGTCTCCTGTACAATGTCATGAACCTCTGTCCATAGTTCATCAGGACTCTATCTATCAGGTCTAGTCCCTTAAATCTATTTCTCACTTCCACTGTATAATCATAATGGGATTAGATTTTCATGTCTTAGGGGAAGATAAATTAGAGTTTGAATCTACCCAGTAGTGCAGGTGACTCTTATTGATACAGGCTAAGTAAAGTAGCATTCCTTTGGTCCCCTAGATTTTCTTTGGAGAAGACTCAAATGGTTTGGGAGTTTCTTTGGAAGAATCATGATAAATAACCTAGGTCAACCCAATTTAACACAGTTTGAGGCTTCTAGAAACATGGTGTTGACCAGTTATATAAAGATTCTGATTTTCAAAGACAAAGCCTTGGCATTTCTGAAGAGCTTGTATTCCTTTCCAATAATTAGTAACTGTTTCCTAAAAGGGGATGGGAGTAGAAATAAGGAAAAACTGAAGGGACAGGAAGCAAGGAAAGAATCAGATGGAACAGGAAGAGCAGGGAAGATTTTATTAATAGATGGGATATGCAGCAAATAGTATTCCTACTGCTGCAACTACAGTTACCTTAATTATAAGGTCAGTCATGAATTAATAACATTGATTAAGCTCTGAAATGAATATACTATCATTGTTTATGGAACTTGATCTGAAATTTTATTTCTACTGGTCTAGGAAAAGCTGTTTGTTATCAGGACTACAAGTTGCCTGTCTGACTCTTTAAATTCTTCCCTCACATTTTAGCATTCTGGGAGAAAATGCTTTAAAAGGATGAAGAACATGGCCAACATTTTTTTTTTCCTGAAGCTTAATTTTTAGACCTTGAATCAACCAGAAGGTCTTTCAAACTTACTTGAATGACAACAGGCCTAACATGAGAGAAGGTAGAGAAGAGGTGAAGGGGACCTCTCTCACACATATTAACTACATGTGATTTATAGGGTCTTTGCAGACATACAGCATACACAGAAGAACTGTACAAAAAGATCTTTACAACCGAGATAATCATGATGGTGTGATCACTCACACCTAGAGCCAGACACCATGGAATGTGAAGTCAAGTGGGCCTTAGGAAGCATTACTATGAACAAAGATAGCACAGGTGATGGAATTCCAGTTGAGTTATTTCAAATCCTAAAAGAAGATGCTGTGAAAGTGCTGCATTCAACGTGTCAACAAATTTGGAAAACTTAGCAGTGGCCACAGGACTGGAAAAGGTCAGTTTTCATTCCAATTCCAAAGAAAGGCAATGCCAAGGAATGCTCAACCTAACGCACAATTGTACTCATCTCACATGCTAGTAAAGAAATGCTCAAAATTCTCAAGCCAGGCGTCAGCAATATGTGAACTGTGAAATTCCAGATGATCATGCTGGTTTTAGAAAAGGCAGAGGAACCAGAGATCAAATTGCCAACATCTGCTGGATCATCAAAAAGCAAGAGAGTTCCAAAAAATATCTATTTCTGCTTTATTGACTATGCCAAAGCCTTTGGCTGTGTGGATCACAATAAACTGTGGAAAATTCTGAAGGAGAGGGTAATACCAGACCACCTGACCTGCCTCTTGAGAAACCTGTATGCAGGTCAGGAAGCAACAGTTAGAACTGGACAGGAACAATAGACTGGTTCCAAATAGGAAAAGGAGTATGTCAAGGCTGTATACTGTCACCCTGCTTATTTAACTTATATGCAGAGTACATCATGAGAAATGCTGGGCTGGAGGAACACAAGCTGGAATCATGATTGCTGGGGAGAACTATCAATAACCTCAGATATGTAGACACCACCTTTATGGCAAGTGAATAAGAACTAAAGAGGCTCTTGATGAAAGTAAAAGGAGAGTGAAAAAGTTGGCTTAAAGCTCAGCATTCAGAAAACTAAGATCATGGCATCTAATCCCATCACTTCATGGCAAATATATATGGAAACAGTGGAAACAGTGATTGATTTTATTTTTTGGCTCCAAAATCACTGCAGATGGTGATTGGAGCCATGAAATTAAAAGACTGTTACTCCTTGGAAGGAAAGTTATGACCAACATAGACAGCATATTAAAAAGCAGAGAGATTACTTTGTCAACAAAGGTCCATCTAGTCAAGCCTATGGTTTTTCCAGTGGTCATGTATAGATGTGAGAGTTAGACTATAAAGAAAGCTGAGCTCTGAAGAACTGATGCTTTTGAACTGTGGTGTTGGAGAAGACTCTTGAGAGTCCCTTGGACTGCAAGGAAATCCAACCAGTCCATCCTAAAACAGATCAGTCAACATCCAAGGACTTATGTTGAAGCTAAAACTCCAATACTTTGGCTACCTGATGCAAAGAGCTGACTCATCTGAAAAGACCCTGAAGCTGGGAAAGACTGAAGGCGGGAGGAGAAGGGGATGACAGAGGATGAGATGGTTGGATGGCATCACTGACTCAATGGACCCAGGTTTGCGTAAATTCCGGGGAGTTGGTGATGGATAGGAGGCCTGGCGTGCTGAAGTCCATGGGGTCACAAAAGGCAGACACGACTGATTGACTGAACTGAACTGAACCTGTGGTGGAGGTAATGAAGATAATAGCAATCTCCTTCAAAAGGTCCCATTTATGCACTCCTACACTCAGTGCCCCCAACCCTGCAGCAGGCCACAGCCGGCCACTGCTGACCCATGCCTCAGCCAGAGACTCCTGGACACTCACAGGCAAGTCTGGGCCAGTCTCTTGTGGGGTCACTGCTCCTTCTTCCTGGGTCCTGGTGTGTACAAGTTTCTGTTTATGCCCTCCAAGAATCCATTTCCCCAGCCCTGTGTCTGTTCTGGCGGCTCTATGGTGGGGTTAACGGCAACCTCCTCCAAAGGGCTTCCACCACACGCAGCTCTGCTGCACCCAGAGCTCCTGCCCTGCAGGAGTCCACTGCCGACCCGCACCCCACAGGAGCCACTGAGACACAGTTCTGTCTCAGTCTCTGTGGGGTCTCTGGGTCCTAGTGCGCACAAGGTTTGTTTCAGCTCTCTGAGCATCTCTGGTGGGTATGGTGTTTGATTCTAAATGTAATTTTGCCTCTCCTACTATCTTTCTGGGGCTTCTCTGCCCTTGGAATTGGGGGTATCTCCTCACAGCCACCCCCATGCTGGCAGCCACCACTCCAGCACCACGAAATACCTTTATGAACTCTTTTAAGGAATACAGCCAAACCTGTAACCATGCTGAAAGGTAAGCATAAAGTAGCATTTGTCTGTTACAACTGGGAGTGTTTGCATCGGTCATTGTCATATTTCTAAAGGAAAGAAGGTTCATGCTGAGATACAAATCATGAGATAAGGAATTAATAATGCAGCAAAGCCTGGTTTCTCATTCAGTAAACCAACTGATCATGTCAGAAATTTGTCGAAAGAAAGAGAAATGCACTACTTTCTAGTGACCCCTGCCTGTCTAATCACTGCTTAGTTTTAGAGTCTGGAAATTAGCATGGATATAGGTCATACTTCAAAGGGAGAAATATACTCCATTAAATATTCTTCATATAGATACAAACATCAAAGTAGATTCACCATGCTGGGCTCTCTTTAAATGCTGGAAACTATACAAAGAAACTGAGATATTATGTATGCCACAAAGTATGGTTTTATTTGATAACTTGATTATTTTTACTTCATTGACATAGGTCAAAGACACATTTCAATTTATTCATTAATGAAACATGTGCTGAAAACTACATAAAAGCACTATCCTTAGTATTATAAAGAACGTGAAGATGAGTAAAATTTCATTCTGCACTTTTAGTTCAGTGACTGATGACTATATATTCAACTGAATTTTTAAGTTTTCATAAATGGGGGAAAATCCCCTGGGTTGTCACAGGAGGAAGACTAGGGTGGGAGGAAGTTCAAGGAGCTCAGGGTTTTTAAATTATCTTCCTTTTATCACTATCTTTAGTGCCCTTTTTAATTTATTTTAAAGTTTCTTAGGAAGCTTTCTGTCCAAACAAAAGTTTGTTGTTGTTGTTGTTTTTAACTTTAATAGAGTTTAAATGTCATTGGTTGAGTTAGAAAAGAGTTGAGTAAATGTTCTATGGTTTATTCTTCTATTCAAATTTGAACAAATATTTATTGTCTATTGATCCAAAAGGCATTAACAAATAAAAGAGAATACTGTGAACTTCATACCAATTAATTTGCCAGCATACATGGAAATGTACAAGTTCTCAGAAAAACCAAGTTGCCAAAACTGACACAAGAAGAAACAGAGAACGCCTATATTTTTAAAAGAATTTGAATTAAAATTTCTCACACACCAAAATAATGCTTAAATATCTTTAGCAGTGAATTCTTTTGAATATTTAAGGAAGATAGAGTATCCATTATGCAAAAAGTCTCAGAAAGCAGAGGCTAATTTTCTCCTTTGATATCTCTGGCAAAAGCTCTGAGCGATCCAGCCTCGTCTCTGGCCCCGGATTGAATTCTTCTCCTCCGGGGCCAAGAATCCGGGCGTCGGTGATTCAACAACAACCTTTCAGTTTGGGAGAATGGCACTGAAACATGTATACTTTCTTGTGAGAAACGAAGCACCAATCTATGTTCAATGCAGGATGCAGGATGCATGGGGCTGGAGCACAGGATGATTCAGGTAGAGGATGTGGGGTGGGAGGTGGGAGGGGCTTTGGCATTGGGAGGTTGTGTTCACCTGTGGCTGTTTCATGTCAATGTATGGCAAAACAAATACAGTATTGTAATTAAAAAAATAAATAAATTAAAAAAAAAAACTTGGCACCTATGTAAATATGTTATTAAAAAGAAAATGATATACCAGTATCCTTCACAGGGGTTTCCTGGTGGCTCAGTGGTAACGAATCTGCCTGCCAGCGCAGGAGACACAGGTTTGATCCCTGGGCCGAGAAGATCCCCTGGAGAAGGAAATGGCAAACCATTCCAGTATTCCTGCCTGGGAAATTCCATGGACAGAGAAGTCTGATGGAGTCACAAAAGTTGAACATGACTTAGAGACTAAATAACAAAAATGTCTCATAAACATACACACAAAATCTTTAACTATAGCAAGTGAATCCAGAAATTTGTAATAAATCATAACCATGTAGAGCTGACTGTAGCAATACAAGGTTTATCAATTAGAAACCAATGTCATTTTATATTAATAAAATAAGGAAGAAAAGTCTTCAAGAGATACAGTAAAAGCATGTGAAAACATTCAGCTCTATTCATGAAAATAATTCTCAATAAACTATAATAGTAATAGAAGGAAATGTCATTGACATTTCCTTGACATGATGCAGGACACCTATGAAACACCTAAAGCTAATTTTAATACTTAAAAGCAAATAATTGAAAGCATTTACTCAAAAATTAAAAACAAGGCAAAGCATCTCAACTCTCTTCACTATTCAGAATTGTTCTAGGTATTGGGAAAACAGCAGTAAGAAGCCCTAAGCAAAATGAGTAAACATCAAAAAAATCAAAAAAAAAAAAATTTTAAGAATCAAAAATCAAGAAAAGTTTATGTGCTTTGATATAATGAGTAATAAAATGTAACTTTTAATAAAAGTACTGGAACTTACCTAGTTATTTTACTTAAAGCACCATCTAGATAGATCACCTATTAACATTTTACTTAAATACAAGCCATGAAACAATACAACATAATTTCCTGGCTTCATCACTGCAAGTGAGAACCAAAAAATATTCCATAGTTAGGATCTCTGCTTTGATCACAAGCCTTCTTGGTCATCAACTTGTCCCCCCATGCAACTGAAGTTTTGTTATTTCTCTTTTTTCAAGCCTGTCTTTTTCCAAACCTACTACTTTGAGAAGCCACATATTTCATATTGAGAATAAAAGAGTGCATGTCTATGCCAACTCTAAAAAGAATGTGAGGTCTATTCAAAATGCACAGTTTTCGAAAATATGCACATCCATGATGAGGACAATGTGAGATGCAAAGCTCCAATTACCTTACAGTACAATAAGCCTGCACTAAGTTCCTTTACACTTCTCCCAGGCTATACAGGAAGCAGTTTGGGACTCTGGTTGGTATGGAAGGCAGGGTAAACTATGCACAACAAATTGAGTGTGACACAATATTCATTCAGATCATCCCTTTCCACAAAGGGCTGTTTGGGAAGTTTTTGGAAAACACCTAGGGGCTTCAAGGCCTTCTTTAATTGACTCTGTGTAGTCTCTTGCCTGACTTCTTGGGAAGTTGTTTAGTTATGATTTGATGCTTTTACTTAAAATGCTACTCTGTGGAATTTGCCTCTTTCATATCCTGAGAGCACAGCATTATAGTCAAGGCTGCACAGGAAGATGATAAATTAGTCTTTCACAAACTGAGGTCATTCAAATCAGCTTATCTCATTAAACTTGGACACAAATTACAATGTGAGATCAGCAGATGCTTTGAAGCAAAACCTATATTAGCTGTGTTCCATTTATCCAGAAACACTGCAGAAAGAAATCTGGTTTGATAGATGATCAATAGCAATTCCCATCTAGTGTTAAATATTATTGTTTAAAAAGTAATGTCCTCTAGGAAGAAATTCTATAGTCCTTGTACTCTGAATGGACTTGTTTTTCATTCTCTGGCTTTCAGACCATAAATTACTTATTTCAATTGTTTGTTTGCTTGGTTCTTGTTCTTAAAGGACCTCAAACGCCTTAAAGAAATGGAACAGTCATTCTTTTATGCAATAGTCCTTACTATAGGTCCTATCTAGTCACTCTATATATTTGTTCTATACAAAGATCCTGTCTATGCACTTAATATAATGTTACAGAAGGAAAGCGATGTGGGGGAGGGATGATGGTAGAATGGAAAAGGGGAAACCAAGGTTTAAGTAAATTTATTTGATAATAAAAATGTTTAGTTCAAAAAAGAATCTAATTAAATGTTCTAAACTTGCCACTTAAGCTAATTACTTTGCAGCATGCATTAACATGAACAATAACTTCCACCTTTATAAGATCATTTCCATCATCGTATAAACATGTTGCTATATATCATATTAAAAAGAAGAAAACTCTCTCCCTCCCTCTCTTTCCTCTTCTCTATGTAATAGCATCAAAGAAGTTGTAGTACTTCCCCAAAGGCCATATAAGGATCAAAACACAGACTAAACACTGGAACTGGGTCTCCTTGTCTTCAAGTTCTTCGCTACTCTAAAAACAGATGGAACAACCCAGCAGGAGATGGCTGCACAATAACAGCACCCCTTTTCCATCTATTCTCACTGCTTTTGCAAGACTATTCTGATTTCTTATCCTGAGCAGACTGTAAATGCCAAAAGATTCCATTTTGAAATTCACAATTCTTTTCCTTCACTCCCAGCTTCCATGTGGTGAGCTTTTATGATTCATCTATGATATTCTCTAAAGGAAGAGAATGTTGTCCAGGGTGCAGATTTGGGCATCAAGGGTCTGGGCCCTCCATGAAGATAGAATAAAGCACCTGTTCTTAGGCTTGACAGTGGAGACATCTCTCAGGTAGGTACCAAACTCTAGCTCTTATTCAGCCCCTAAACCAATCCCTTGTACCTGCCCTTTCTTACAGAGACAACTGCCTCAAAGATTTATCTATGTGCATACTCCTTCATTATCAGGACTCTTCCTCACTGTCCCAATACTAGCACAGAGTCAGAATGGTTTCCTCCAACCTCTACAGAATGCTTGTACCTCCACTTCCAGTAGCTTTCTACCCCCATTTTCTCTGCATCCTGAGAGACTGTGCACTCAAGAATCCCTCAATGATGGGAACTTCCTGGTGGGCCAGTTTTAAGAATCCACCTTGCAATGCAACAGATGCATGTTCAATCCCTGACCAGGAAACTAAGATCTCACATGCCTCAGGGAAACTAAGCATCGGCCCAGGCTGGAGCCCACATGTGGTAACTAGAGCCCAGCTGCAGCAAGAAGACCCCGCATGATGCAACAAGGTCTCTCACACTGCAACCAAATCCTGATGCAACCAAATAAATTAACAAACAAAAAGAATCCCTTTATGGTCACTGGTACACCTCCAGCTTGAGTTTCACTGTAATAAGAAAGCCGCTATCTCAGCATAAATGAGGGTTTCCACGTGGCTTCTTTGTGTTCTTGAAAGCACAGAGGTCTTTACTTAATTCATCACCGATTACTTCCTTCATGGCAGAAAATGAAGAGGAACTAAAAAGCCTTTTAATGAAGGTGAAAGAGGAGAGTGAAAAAGATCTGGCTTAAAACTCAACATTCAAAAAATGATCATGGCATCTGGTCCCATTACTTCATGGAAAATAGATGGGCAAACAATGGAAACAGTGACAGACTTTATTTTCTTGGGCTCCAAAATCACTGCAGATGGTGACCTCAGCCACAAAATTAAAAGACGCTTGCTCCTTGGAAAAAAGCTATGACAAACCTAGACAGCAGAGAGACATTACTTTGCTGACAAAGGTCCATCTAGTCAAAGCTCTGGGTTTTCCAGTAGTCATGTATGGATGTGAGAGTTGGACCATAAACAAAGCTGAGCACCAAAGAACTGAGGCTTCTGAGCTGTGGTGTTGGAGATGACTTGAGAGTCCTTTAGACTGCTAGAAGATCAAGCCAGTCAGTCCTAAAGGAAATCAATCCTTAATATTCATTGGAAAGACTGATGCTGAAGCTCCAATACTTTGGCCACCTGATATGAAGAACTGACTCATCAGAAAAGACCTGATACTGGGAAAGATTGAAGGCAGGAGGAGAAGGGGATGACAGAGGATGAGGTGGTTGGATGGCATCACCAACTCAATGAACACAAATTTGAGCAAGCTCTGGGAGACGGTGAAAGATAGAGAAGCCTGGTGTGCTGCAATCCATGGCATCACAGAGTTGGACATGACTGAGCAACTGAACAATTCTCTACATTCACTAAACATTTATGAGTTTAGCCAGGCACTATAAAGGCCTTCTTATAATCCCACCACCTAGTGCCTCATTTCTTTCCTCTGCATTGCAGTCAGCACCCTCAAATGGGTTGGTCAGTTTTCCTCTCCTGTTCTCTCTCTCATTTCTCCCATTTTTTTAAATGGAGGATAATGGCTTCACAGTCGTTGCTTTAGTCTCTGCTGTACAATGAAGTGACTCAGTCGTGTACATCCCCTCTCTCAGACCTCCCACCCACCCCCCATCCCACCCAGCTGTGTCATCACAGAGCACAGGATAAGCTCCCTGTGCCGCACAAGACGTTCCCACTAGCTATTTTACACATGGTAGTGTTGTTATGTCAAACCTGATCTCCCAGTTCATCCTACCCTCCCTTGCCCCCACTATGTCCAATTCTTCAGCGCTCAGCTTTCTTCACAGTCCAACTCTCACATCCATACATGACCACTGGTCAAACCCACATTTCCTGCATTACAGGAAGATTCTTTAACATCTGAGCCGCCAAGGATTCATGCTTTACACCTTACTGAAAAAAATGAAAAAAAAAAAAAATGAATAATCTTGGTGGCCAGAATCTGTAATAGGCACATAAAAGAAACACTTTTATGGTAGTTGAGTGTGTCTGTGTTTGTGTATATTAACATATATATATATATATATATATATATATATATAAAATTTGGTATCCTTAAAATATATATCTTCCCTTTATTAAATTGGAACCATAAAAAATGGAGTACTCTTTGTAAAAATTCTAACACTCAATTTGAAACACTAACCAAAAGATCATTTTCTAAATTTCCAAGAGAAAAATTCTGGAAAATTATCACCACTAATTCAAAGAAAGAATAAAAGCAGCTCTCCCTTTTAATTTTTGTTAATGGGAAAACCAAAAGTATCTGGCATAAATATCTGAAATTTTGACTATTTCTTATAGACATATATGTCCATTTCTCTGTTTAAATACTGGAAATATATGAAATGTTAAATTCATAACCTTGGTTTGCTTTTATGTTCTTTATTTTTAATTGAGAGAAAATTGCTTTACAATGTAGTGTTGGTTTCTGCTATACAACAATGTGAATGAACCATAATTACAAATATATTTCATACAGTTTGCTCTTGTTTGCTCATTTATTCTGCTTGTTGGTGATTCTGTGTTTAGGTCATAGTATTGTTTAACTTTAACTTCCTTGGTTGGTCAGATGGTAAAGTGTCTGCCTACAATGTGAGAGACCCGGGTTCAATCCCTGGGTTGAGAAGATCTCCTGGAGAAGGAAATGGCAACCCACTCCAGTATTCTTGCCTGGAAAATCCCATGGACGGAGGAGCCTGGTAGGCTGCAAAGAGTCACAGAGTCAGAGAGGACTGAGCGACTGCATTTTCACTTTCTATTGTTTAACTTTGGCTTCCCAGGTGGTTGAGTGGGTCAAGAATCCACTTGCATTGCAGGAGATGCAGAAGACAGTGGTTCAATCCCTGGGTTGGGAAGATCCCCTGGAGGAGGGCACAGCAACCCACTGCAGTGTTCTTGCCTGGAGAATCCCACGCACAGAGGAACCTGGTGGGCTACAGTCCATAGGGTCACAAACTTACTGGTAGAAAAACAGACTTTATAATGAACTGACATGCTGGCTTAGTAAAAGCTTAAATATAGAGGTCAAATAAGGTACTATCACTGTGTGTTTAAAAACATGATATGATTAATAAGACTTGGTTTTAAGACAAATAAACTGACAAATTAGGTAGTTTATTTTGCTGTATTCTGAGTGGCATCCAATGGCCCATTTGCCCTCATGGGTCTCTCCAGTTGAGGTGTTTTTGTTCCTCCATTAATCAATGTCTCTTCTGTAGAAATCTCTTGATATCATCTTTTCAAACTTCTCATTCAATCTCTGTTCCTTCTCTATAGGATTCCTAACAGCTGCCACCCCAGCATGTCTAGTAACTCAAGGATACATTTCTTCTGAAAACAGTAAGTGCAAGCGGTGTGACGAAAGCAACTTGGACACTGTTTTCACCCTGACTTTGTTTTCCTCACATGGATCATTGCAAACTTTAGTGACCACGGAAAAACCAACACTGAACGTCACTTTCCATAAAGCCAGCTTCTGTGGCTCTCACTTTTCTCAACCATAAAGGTAAAAACAGATTTATTCTATGTAAGATGTTAAAAAAAATGCAGTATGTACTGCACTCTTCCACAGAAGTTATCCAATGAGTGGTAGGCATCATTACTCGGGTCTGCATCTAAGACCTACTTGCTGCACAGCTGAGAACATTTTCCTTTTATCATTTAAGCCCTAGACCACAGCACTGCTTATCAGAAATTACTTACTTCAGAAAACCATTGCTAAAACTATTGTGTTTCTGCTTCCCAATTACTATGTAACTCAAAGTTCCTAAATTTCCTTCATTTATCGAAATCTATAAAGATTTTAAGGTTGATCCATAGTAATTATATGGGCCCTATGGTTTCTAAATTTGTTTCTCTGTACTTAAACTCCAGTGCTGGCAAAAACTCCTTTTGTTATTATTCAACATTTCAAATCTTGAGACACAAAAGGATAACATAGAACTACTTTAGATGAGATTTATCCTGCATTCTTAATAAAGGATTTTACTGAGCAGAATAAGATGGCAAATGTGATCATGAAGTAGGATACTTACTAGTCTTCTTGTCCTTTATACGCATTTCACACACTAGCCACAAATGCTTCCTTTGATTAAAACATATAAATCAAAACAGGATCTTTATGAAGACACATATTGATAGTAATTTTGTTAATTTTGAGTTATAGTAATAGTAGAAACACTACAAAATTATTTTCTTAAGAATCTCATACCAAGCTGTTTTATTTTCACAAATTCATTGCTTCTTTTAAGTAAATTGAGATGTTAGGTCAGATACAATAATGAATTAAGAGGGCTACTTTTTCTATGTCTCCAGGAAAACGTTGACGCTTGTATTTATACCAAATATTTTCCCAGTTCTATCTCCCTGGAGTTTAGCTTGTGAAGCACTTATTAACAGCCTGAAGATTTGCTCCCAGCATTAGGTAAAATCTAAATTCCCTTCATCCATCATTAAAGATGCTGGAGATGAATTCGTGTAAGACTTATCATCCAAGGTAGCCTAGCTGGATACCATAGTTGGAATGAGTTCTTGAAATTAAGAGGCTTAGGCTAGGGATGGTAAATAAAAAAAGGTTCATTTTTTTCCCTTAGATCCCAGAAAAGAATGTGCAGCAACAACCATCAGAACACAGAAACAAACATCCAAGAAGGAAATTCTTACACTGCAATTGGTGAAGCAATTGTCCATCAAGGGAGCAGTAACTATCACAGGCCTCTGAAGAATCATATACCTCAATATTTTTTATGGCTTTGGAGCACACCAGAATGGGACATATTCCTTACTTCAATCCTTTTGGAATGAGTGATATCTGATAGTGTTTCTTTGAGTATCAGTGGTCCTTCTGAAAACATCATTACAAAGAAATTTCTTTAGGTAGGTGTTGCTTCAATAAAGTATTATAAAATGGTCAAAGCAACTTAATTTCCCAGGGGTCTCATATAGGAAATTATTTTATTTACAGAGATAAAACAATAAACATTACTTGATGCTAATATGACTTTAAAAGGCATTGACTGATCTTTTGACAAGTCTATTTCCCGTCTATGTGTGTACGAGGAGAGAATGCCCAATTTTGTGAAAGCTAAGATACAGAACCTAGATGATGTGAGAAAGAATTTCAGGGCAGAAACAGATATAGGTAAAGCATTTCTTTCGGGGTACCAATCAAGAAGTTAATCAAATATTTTTCATCTCAATTAAGTGAAATGAGCTGAAAAGTTTGCATGTTCTATTTGTTATTCTTCTCTTTACTCAAAAAATTAATAAATCACATTTAAAGTTCTAATTTTGCTCCTGTGATACTAAAATCCACTTACTAGCTGAAATGAATTACAGAAACCTGATAAGACTATCAATTCTATCTCATACCTATTTTCAGAAGAATAAAGTTGCAGAATGTGGGAAGGTGTGGAACTGTAGAATGTTTGCTTATAATTATTTAAAATTACACTCCACTGTATATTGAGTGTAAGAAGGAAGACATATTAAAAATATTTTTAAACATTTCCTTTAAAATTGAAAGAGACACATGTACCCCAGTGTTCACTGCAGCATTGTTTATAATTGCCAGGACACAGAAACAACCTAGATGTCCATCAGCAGATGAATGGATAAAAAGCTGTGGTACATATACACAATGGAGTATTACTCAGCCCTTAAAAAGAATAAATTTGAATCAGTTCTAATGAGATGAATGAAACTGGAGCTGATTATACAGGGTGAAGTAAGCCAGAAAGAAAAATACCAATATAGTATACTGACACATATATATGGAATTTAGAAAGATAATAAGGATGACCCTGTATGTGAGACAACAAAAGAGACACAGAGGTATAGAACAGACTTTTTGGCCTCTGAGGGAGAGGGAGAGGGTGGGATGATTTGGGAGAATGACACTGAAACATGTATACTATCATATAAGAAACGAAGCGCCAGTCTATGTTCAATACAGGATACAGGATGCTTGGGGCTGGTGTACGGGATGATCCGGGGAGACTGTGTGGGGTGGGAGGTGGGAGGGGGCTTCGGCATTGGGAGATAGTGTACACATGTGGCTGATTCATGTCAATGTATGGCAAAACCAATACAGTATTATAAAGTAGAATAAAGTATTAAAAAATAAATAAATAAAATAAAATGTCCCTAAGAAATAGACCTTCCTTGGAGTAAGTCAGTTAATATTTCATGCAGCATTGCATTCAGAACTTCTTGGCAAATGAGGGAAGTAAGAAATATAGTTAGGTGCTTTCACTGTCCAATAAAATGACTTCTGTATTTTCTTTATCACCAAAGTTTAGAGTAAACTTATCATTCCTTATGATACTTTGAATAGCACAATGTTAAATGTATTAATTATTAAGTCAAAACATGTATATTAAAAAATCCTGTTTTATTTTGCCCTGCATGACTCATGATTTTTTTTTAATTTCCAGCTTTATTGAGGCATAATTAACAAAAATTTGTATACATTTTAGATGTACAGTGTGATGATTTATGATATGCACATGTTCAAAGGTGACTATCACAATCAAGTTAATTAACAAATCACCTCAGGTAGTAACCTTGTGTGGATGTGCAGTGAGAATACTTAAGACCTACTCTCTTATCATGTTTTAAGTGCACAATACAGTATTATTAATTATAGTCACCATATTGTATATTACATCCCTAGAATTAATTCATCTTATTATATAAAAGAAAGTTTCATATTCTTTGACGAACCTCTCTTCAATTCCCACCTTCTCCGGCCTCTAGCAACAACCATGCTACCTACTCTCTGGTTCCAAGTTTTGCTTTTTTAGATTCAATATGAAATAGAAATCACACAGTATGTTTCTCTACGTCTAACTTAATTCACTTAGCATAATATCCTCTTGGTTCATTTACGTTTAAGGTTTGTTCTGATAAAGTATGAGTTACAGATGACCCTTGCTCTGAAGGAATTAGAAATCTAAGGAGGAGACAAAAGAGATCATGTTACTTACAAGAAAAACACAATGATAAAGACATGCACAGGACATCATTGGAAGGGACGAGGAGGCTGGGGTGAGAGAAGTTTAGGAAGCTGTCCCTGAGGTGATCAAAAGCTAACAGCAAAGGGTGGGCATCCCTGGAGGTCCAGTGACTAAGACTCTGGTCCTCCATTGCAGGGGGTGTGGGTTCAATCCCTGGTCAGAGAACTAATACCCCACATGCCCTGGGGTGAGGCCAGAAAGATTTAAAAGTAATAGCCAGACAGTGAGAATTGGTTGTAGATGTTGGGGCAAGGGAGGGGTAAAAGCAGAGAGATGAACTGACTTGCCCAGGGAAGAGATGACACTAGAGAAGACCACAAAGAAAGCACATATTTTAATCATTTATATTTCCCTATCTGTGAACAGACATTTCATCTTCAGTTCAGTTCAGTCACTCAGTCGTGTCTGACTCTTTGTGACCCCATGAACTGGAGAACGCCAGACCTTCCTGTCCATCACCAACTCCCAGAGTCCACTCAAATCCATGTATATTGAGTCAGTGATGCCATCCAACCATCTCATCCTTTGTTGTCCCCTTCTCCTCCTGCCCTCAATCTTTCCCAGCATCAGAGTCTTTTCATCTTTCTTGCCCACTTTTCTTCTGATTGTTTGCCTTAATTCCTTTTAAATTGTTGGAAGTCTTTACTGGAAGTGAACATACTCCATCTGTTAAACATGTAACAAAATTTCTCTTTCAAATAGAGGTTTTCATTTTGAGTAAATTTATCAATCGTTCTTGGTTCCTTTTTTGTCATTCAAAAGAATCTTCCTTTCCCTCAAATAATAAACATATACTGTTGTCATTGTGTTTTGTATTTTTATTTCTAGTCACTTAATCAATTCTTGATAAAGCATGAGGAAAAAATCTTGAAGAATATTATGAGTTGAATTGTTTCCCCTGTGAAAAGATACATTGAAATTCTAAACCCCAACATCATAGAACATGACTTTACTTAGAAAATAAGGTCTTTGCAGACATAATTAGTTAAAATAAGATCTTACATGGGTGGTCAGTCAGTTCAGTCGTGTCCAACTCTTTGTGTCCCCATGGATGGCAGCATGCCAGGCCTCCCTGACCATCACCAACTCCTGGAGTTTACTCAAACTCATGCCCATTGAGTCAGTGATGCCATCCAACCATCTCATGCTCTGCTGTCCCCTTTTCCTCCCACCTTCAATCTTTCCCAGCATCAGGGTCTTTTCAAATGAGTCAATTCTTCGCATCAGGTGGTCAAAGCAAAGTATTGGAGTTTCAGCTTCAACATCAGTCCTTCCAGTGAATATTCAGGACTGATTTTCTTGAGGATTGAGTATTTTGATCTCTTTGCAGTCCAAGGGACTCTCAAGAGTCTTCTCCAACACCACAGTTCAAAACCATCAATTCTTTGGTGCTCAGCTTTCTTTATAGTCCAACTCTCACATCCATACATGACTACTGGAAAAACTATAGCTTTGAATAGATGGATCTTTGTATGTGGGTGGAGTGGACCCCTCTCCAAGATAACTGGTATCATAAAAAGAATGCCATGAAAAGAGACACAGAGAGAAGCCAACGTGAAGACAGGACTGAAACGATGCATCTACAAGCCAAGGTATGCCAATGATTGCCCACAAATACCAGAAGTTAGGTCAAAGCAAGAAAAGATTCTCCCCTATAAATTTCTGAGGGAGCATGGCTCTGCTGACACCTTGATTTTGGACTTGCAGTCTCCACAATTGTGAAGCAATAGATTTTTTTCTGTTTGAAGCCACCCAGTTTGGGATATTTTGTATGGCAGCCCTAGAAAAGATTTATACCAAACTGAAAATAGTGGTGAGAGAGACAACAGGGAAAAGAGACTAGAATTGGGGGCAGATGGGCTGAGTATAAGAGGATTAGGGATAATTTTGAGCTATGGTATGTGGTGGGGATAATGGAGAGATCATATGTAGTCCAGCTTTCATAAGATATATGAGTCATAGGTTGTTAAATGTTAAGCTGGAAAAGGAGAAGGGGTACACAGAATGGGCAAATTGTATGTTCAATTCAAAGCACCTGGATTTGACATTTTAAAGTTTTTTTAATTATTTCTCAAAGTACACACACACACACACACACACACACACACACACACACACACACACACACTATAATTCAAAGGTAAAATGTCTAGTCAAGGCTATGGTTTTTCCAGTGGTCATGTTTGGATGTGAGAGTTGGACTGTGAAGAAAGCTGAGCATCGAAGAATTGATGCTTTTGAACTGTGGTGTTGGAGAAGACTCTTGAGAGTCCCTTGGACTGCAAGGATATCCAACCAGTCCATCCTAAAGGAGATCAGTCCTGGGTGTTCATTGGAAGGACTGATGTTGAAACTGAAACTCCAATACTTTGGCCACCTCATGTGAAGAGTTGACTCATTGGAAAAAACCCTGATGCTGGGAAGGATTGGGGGCAGGAGGAGAAGGGGACGACAGATGAGATGGCTGGATGGCATCACTGTCTCGATGGACATGAATTTGGGTAAACTCCGGGAGTTGGTGATTGACAGGGTGGCCTGACATGCTGCAATTCATGAGGTCACAAAGAGTCAGACATGACTGAGCGACTGAACTGAAAATGCCTTTCAATAAATAATACTACATATAAAAATAAAAGGCAACAGGAGAGTTAATAAGCAAGACACAGATTAACTGAATATAGTATTTGCAATGCATGAAGAGTGTGTGTGAGAGAGAGAGAGAAACCAATAATTATAAACTTATCTGCTCAATACAGAAATGGGCAAAAACCCTTGAATTTAGAGAATTCAAAGAGAACATCCAAATGGTCAATAAATATATAAAAGGATTTCAACAATAGCACTTACATGAGAAGTGCAAATTAAAACCACCATGAGGATCACTAAACTACCCTCAGTTGACTAACCTTAAAAAAATCAACCCTATCTAGTGCTGAAAAGATGGGGAATCACTGGATTCACGCATGCTGAGATGCAACATCCTAGTAGGGACTGTCACTGAGTATCAAAATGGCCACAAACCTTCCCATTCAGTATGTGTGCCCTTGAAACTCTTTCAGTTAAAAAGGCAGTCTGTTTCCCCATTCCTTGGCTTTCTTTGTCATATGGAACATCTTTTTTTTTAAGTGACTCAAGCAGAGGTTTGAAAAAACTTGACACATTGGGGTAGCCCTATTTTGCTGCTCCTAAGGAACTCACCATGTGATAAAGCACAGATCAGCCAAAGACAGACAAAAATTCAGTCGTTAAAGTCATCAGGACCGACAACTAACATTAGCATGCAACAGGTGAGTAAGGTCATCCTCGATCAGCCAACATCTCACCAACCTGCCAGATGACTACAGCCACATAGGCACATCAGGAAAGACAGGCACAAGAATTACCCTGATCAGACTGCTGACTCAAATAATTATTAGCAATTAAGTAGTTAACTGCTATTTTGGCATAATTTGCTTCTCTGGTGGTTCAGAAGGTAAAGAATCTGCCTGCAATACAGGAAACCTTGGTTCAATCTCTGGGTTGGGACGATCCCCTAGAGAAGGGAATGGCTACCCACTAAAGTATTCTTGCCTTGAGAATTCCATGGACAGAGGAACCTGGAGGGCTACAGTCCATAGAGTCAGTCACAAAGAGTCAGAACAACTGAGTGACTAACACTTTCACTTTTGTTTATACAGAAGAATTTAATTTACACAGAATATTGGAATTAGTTTTTTTTATTTTACCAATAACAGTGCAACTATTTCAAAACCTAAAATAAGCCAAGACTGTTAAATAATGTACCTAGACATCTCTCTCAATCCAGGCCTCCAAGCTCACTTGTATTACAAGGGTCTTGTCATGTGCTATAAAACATTCAGTCTGGGCTTGCAGTTACTGAACACACTAAATAGGTTAACTTGTTAGCTACTCTTTTCATTATAAAGTGAACAAGAAATGCATGTGGCTCACATGGATTTTACTTATCGTCATGAAAGAATAAAAATTTCACTTTGACTGAAAATCAACCAGAACCAATCAGCCAGCTTTTACCATCAATATAGCCACCAACACAAGTTATGACAAACCTACACAGTGTATTAAAAAGCAGAGACATTACTTTGCCAACATAGGTCCATATAGTCAAAGCTATAGTTTTTCCAGTAGTCATGTATGGAGTCATGGGAGAGTTGGACCATAAAGAAGGCTGAGGGCCAAAGAATTGATGCTTTTGAACTGTGGTATTGAAGACTCTTGAAAGTGCCTTGGACTGCAAGGAGATCAAACCAGTCAATCCAAAAGGAAATCAACCCTGAATATTCATCAGAAAGACTGATGCCGAAGCTCCAATCCTTCAGCCACTTGATGCTAAGAACAGACTTATAAGAAAAGATCCTGATGGTAGGAAAGACTGAAGGCAGGAGGAGAAGGGGGATGACAGAGGATAAAATGGTTGGATGGCATCACCAACTCAAGGGACGTGAGTTGGAGTAAGCTCCGGAAGATGGTGAAGGACAGGGAAGCCTGTCGTGCTGCAGTCCATGGAGTTGCAAAGAGTAGGACACGACTGAGGGACTGAAGAACAACAGTCAACACAAGTATTCAAATGCTTCTTTACAAAATGTAGTTGTTTTATTATCCAAGCAAAATATACTGAGAAGATCAATGGGCAAATTATTTGAGATGCTATGTTCTCAGCAAATGTCACAGCAGCTGCTGGACCATTCTGGAACTGCTAGACCCTGATTCTGACAACATTTCATTTCTGTACATTCCCATAGATCCAAGGTGGACTTGGATTAATATACTAATGTGTAAAGACATTTGTTAAAATTAACAGAAGTCAATGTAATAGATAAGTCCCATAAATGTAAGCTACATAACCAGATAAACCTCTGCATAACGCTAGCTATTCAAATACATCTTTTGAGCATATTGAAATGTCTTGCATCCTCCCCTCACATTCTACAATCTCCACTGAATTTCTCTCAGGTTTTTTTCATATCTATCATGATCAAGGTCTTCTCAGATTTTTCCCCCTATGGACACCTTCCTCTCCCCTATATTAATTTGGCTAACTTATATACACGTTCCATGGCCATCTCTTAGATATAAGCACACACAAACACATGTATACACACTCTCAGCCTGTTTTCCACCCTGTTCTGAGTTCCTGCAGCAGCCTCTACTCTCTAGCATAGAACTTTCTAGCCTATGTTATAAATTTTTATTTCCTCCAATAGAAAGAAAGCTCTAAGAAGTTAGGAATTGTATGTCCAATTGCCTATTGAATGCCTATAAAAGTGCCTGCCCAGGTTACTATTCCAAAGATACACAATAAAAGAACAAAGAGGAAATGCATTAATACATCCCACTGACAGCCTATTTCAAGTTACAGAGGGCTTAGGAAAGTTTTCTAACAAGAATAAACTGAGTAGTGCAAAGATATGTTTGCACACAAACCCTTAAACACCTTGTTTTCCATACTTCTGATTTGCTAGCAAAATAGGATTCTATATTGCTCATCAAAAGGCACGTCATAATTTTAGCTGTCACATTTAGTATTGGAAGAATTAAATCTAGCAGTGAAATTTTGCCCTGACATAAAACTGCCCTATTTGTTCTTGGCTGTGAGTTTCTGAGTTGCCTATGAATAATGCTAATAGCTTATTTTCTTATTCAAGATCTCCGAATCAGCTCTAACATCTTGGCAAATACTCATCTGAGATGATATATTCATATACCATAAAGTGTGGAAAACATAATTTGTGCCTAACTAAAAATTTTAAGACATGCTATCGAAAAGCCAAGTTGTGTATGGCTGCAACTGAAAGGATACCATTAGGATGTGTGATTTTGAGAATTATGCTTATTTATGGACCTAACTGATGTTCTAAGATTATTGTAATCTCCTTGAAGAAAAGGATAATGCTTTAATTATGGTCTCTTGATAAACAGTTGAAAAATCAATCAACATTGAGATAATGAAGGAGGAAAAACAGCAATACAGAAACAGGAAGACATATACTTATAAAGACAAGCAAATCAGACACCATGATCTTAAACCAAAGATACCAAATAAAGAGTTGGCAGTACTGGGACTTCCCTGGTGGTCCAGTGGTTAAGATTCTGTGCTTCCATGCAGGGAGCATCGATTCGATCCCTGGTCAGTGAACCTAGATCCCACATGCTGTGCAGTGCAGCCAGAAACCCAAGAGCTGGCAATACTGATGAGTATGCTCTTGTCCATCTGAACTTCTAGCATCCATCTAGGTTAAAATACTTGACGAAAGTTCCTTCTAAAAAACAAAATTGGCTTTTCTTTTATAAATAGCTTTTTATTGTATGGAAATGTGATAGAGACTTAGGGTTTGCTATTTCTTCTTAACATATAGAGGATTATACCTCTGAACTCATGTGTCCAGTCTGGACTGTATGTCTAGCTATAGTCAATGGCTTGTAAGCAAATATGATGTATGTTGCTTTCAGGTCAAATAATTTCAGCAAGAGACTTTGAAGACTTTGAAGTGCTTTTTCTCCCTACTATATCAAGGAATTCTCCCTGATATATCGAGGTAGCTGAAGCTACCTCCTGGGTAGAGATTCTGTTAGCCTGCACTGCTGAATGATGTCACAGAGGACACCTATCCACTCCTGCAGGGGACTTTCAAGAGAACTAAGCATTTCATTGTGTGTTCTTCATTATCACAGCATAAATTATCTGAATTAATATGTCTGATAATAGAAAATGTGTACAGTATTAAAACTGTACAAATGTACTAATAAACTTAAGAAAGTTTTCAGAAATCAAAGTGTTTTAGTTTCACCTTTCCAGATCTACACTGTCTGAAGTTTCTTGGTCTAAAAGAATGTCTCATCTTGAGAATAAAGTGATTCAATGTCTAAGACTTTAATTACTTTGATATTTAACAGATGCAGTAGAGAAGTTAATATAGACAACGGATGTAGTCTTAAGCATCTACCCTAGGGAAGTACAAAAGTTGGTTGCCAGTAGAGGTGACCTTTATCTAACAGA
Source organism: Nanger dama (assembly GCA_917880005.1). Classification (NCBI taxonomy): domain Eukaryota; kingdom Metazoa; phylum Chordata; class Mammalia; order Artiodactyla; family Bovidae; genus Nanger; species Nanger dama. The sequence goes on from CAKJTW010000030.1 coordinate 10,794,729, forward strand.
AGAACAGAATAGCACTGGCCACCTTAGGGACTTAATATGGTTGTTTAAGAAAAGAGATTGCCTGTGGAAGGCGGCCTTTGGCAGCTATTGCTGTACTTATGCTGTCAGTGATTCAGCCAACACTGTAACTTTATGTTCCAAAAAAAGCAGACAAAGATAAAATGAAATACTGTATTTTTAATAAAATTAGAAAATGCTATTATCAGTAGTGTGAAGCCTCAGACTGATAGGAAACTTAAATATTTTTCCCCCAGATTAGGAAGCTAGGATCTAAAGAATACCTTGCCATAGAAAGGCAGATTTAAGGCAAGAACTCAGGTCTCCAAATTTTCAGCCCAATGTCTTCCCATAAATATCTAAGAAAGATTATTAATTATAAAGTCTGATATTTAAAAATTATAAGCCATATTCTGGCCTTAAATTTTGCTTTTTGATACCCATGAGAGATGAAACTGAAATGGCAAGAGGTAACTGCATCTCGCTTCCACCAACATCCTGAGCCAATACTGAAAAAGCTTCATCATTCCTTGCTATGAACACACGAGTCTGATGGCTCTCAAGGAAATCACGTATTAGGCCTGAAAGGGAATAGCAAATGGAAACACAAGTCTGAAACTGTCTGCCTGACACACTTATCCTTCACATCTCCAGTGAAATTAACACTGCCTCAAGAAACCCTTCCTTGGTGCTCTGTGTATGCAGAGTTGGTTTCATAGGCCTGCAATCTGTGTGGGTGCAAGAAGTCCTATGCTTAGCCTGTCATTATCCTCACATTCTTACTAGTTTTTGAACAAGGCACCCTACATTTTCATTTTGCATAAAAATGCAAATTCTATAGCCAGTCCTGATACTGCACTAATTCCCTCTAGCATTTCACTCATAACCTCCTGTATCTCTCCCTCATGACATACATAATTAAATACAGTCATGCAATCTCTTTTCATTCTTAGTAGTGTAAGTTCCACAAAAACAGGAACAGGAATTGGTTTTTATCTTTTTCACTATTTTTATCCCCGCTAAACAGTATGCTTTGATGACTACATGGATGAAGTCAATTAGTTAATTATTAATTGAGGTAATGAATAATAAAATAAAACTGGGAGAGAACTTGGGGTTTGGACAGAATGGTAGATATGGAATTAATAGAATGGAATTTTGGCGGGTACAGGAAAAACTAAAGTAGATATTTACCTAGCGTGGGAGCAGAATACAGTGAGTTCTGAAAACTAAGATTCTGACACTTGTCACATGAAGAAATACAAAAGCTGTCATTAGCTTTTGATAAACATGGTAGCATACTGATTGCCTGTTTCCAGAGTGAATTTTATATTCTTAAACACTATTCCTTCTGCTTCCTTAGTAGGAATAAAATATCTTTGTATACTTTAATATATGGTAACATTCATTTACCATCAAATACATCACAAACTTTGATTTAATCCTCATAAAACCCTCTAACGCTGGTTCTCATTTTTCAAATAAACAGCTTCCAAAAGTTAAAATAATTTCCCCAAGTAATATCAGAAATAAAGGTACAGAATTTGAAAACAGGTTTCCTTGAGAAAAATTCTCAAAATCTTGCTATTTAAAAGCACTTTCCTAGCTTAAGACTTTGCTTATAAGCAAACGTTTAGTTACTCTGTATGCACCAATATTGTGTGACTAGTGGAAGAAACTCAGATGGCAGACTATGCTTACCACCCGCTACAGGTTCTACTTAGGACATTCTAGACGAACTGTTTCAAAGTAGATATTTGAAGCATGTCTTTAGAAACATTCACTTTCTGTCAGAGACTTGGAAAAAGGTAAGAAATTGACACTAATTTATTATCAAATGTATTCCAATCCCAAATATAGTACTTTAGAGAAAACTGAAGAAAAGAGAAAAAATTATGGCCAGAGTGAAAGATTATGACCATATAAGCAAGAGAACTTATCTTTTTGAAGTACTGTAGTACTCAAAGAAAACTGACCTCCAATTAAGTAAAGAAAATAAGAAATAGCAGTTTTATTTGACCATAATTTCACCTAATTGAATCACATAATTAATAAAATGTACAGTTCCAATCACACTGAAATAGCTCTTAGAAAAATAGCCCCTTAGTAAATGTGCATTTTTTTTTCCTTTGGGATGGTTTTGGTCACAATCTCCCATGCATTGTTACAAACCTTCACCCACAGTTCTTGAGGCACTCTGTCTACCACATCTAACCCCTTGAATCTACTTGTCATCTCCACTGTATTATCATGTGGGATTTGACTTAGGTCATACTTGAATGGCCTAGTGAACTTCCCTATTTTCTTCAATTTAACCATGAATTTTGCAATAAGGAACTCATGATCTGAGCCACAGTCAGCTCCTGGTCTTGATTTCGCTGACTGTATAAAGCTTCTCCATCTTTGGCTGCAAAGAATATATTCAATCTGATTTTGGTATTAACCAGCTGGTGATGCCCAAGTGTAGCACCATTTCTTGTGTTGTTGGAAGAGAGTGTTTGCTATAACTAATGTGTTCTCTTGGCAAAACTGTTAGCTTTTGCGCAGCTTCATTTTGTACCCAAGGCCAAACTTGCCTGTTAAAAGGTGTGCGCGCCTTGGAAGAAAAGCTATGACAAACCTTCATAGTTTATTAAAAAGCAGAGACATCACTTTGCCAACAAAGGTGCTTAGAGTTAAAGCTATGGTTTCTCCAGTAGTCATGTATGGATGTGAAAGTTGGATGATAAAGAAGACTGAATGTCCAACAATTGATGCTTTAGAAATATGGTGCTGGAAATTTTGAGAATCCCTTGGATAGCAAGGAGATCAAACTAGTCAATCCTAAAGGAAATCAACCCTGCATATTCATTGGAAGGACTGATGCTGAAGCTCCAACTGATGGTGGCCAAAGCTCCAACTTTGGCCACTTTTGGCCACCTGATGTAAAGAACCAACTGATTGGAAAAGACCTTGATGCTGGGAAAGATTGAGGGCAGGAAGAGAAGGGGGCAAAAGAGGATGAGATGGTTGGATGGCACCACTGGCTTAATGGGTTTGAGTCTGAGCAAACTCCAGGAGATAATGAAGGACAGGGAAGCCTGGAATGCTTCCCTGAAGTTGCAGTCCATGAAGTTGCAAAGAGTCAGATATGACTGAACAACAAAAAATGTGCACGCTTAGTTCAGTTCAGTCGCTAAGTCATGTGCATGCTGCTGCTGCTGCTGCTAAGTCACTTCAGTTGTGTCCCACTCTGTGCGACCCCATAGACGGCAGCCCACCAGGCTCTCCCGTCCCTGGGATTCTCCAGGCAAGAACACTGGAGTGGGTTACCATTTCCTTCTCCAATGCATGAAAGTGAAAAGTGAAAGTGAAGTCGCTCAGTTGTGCCAGACTCTTAGCGACCCCATGGACTGCAGCCTACCAGGCTCCTCCGTCCATGGGATTGTCCAGGGCAAGAGTACTGGGGTGAGTTGCCATTGCCTTCTCCGCACGCTCACCCCTACCAAAAGCCTATTATTGATAGTTTTATATCATTATCACTATAATCAACCTTTAAATGAAATTTTATTATGTTGTTTTCACTCAGTGTAGACACTAATTGCAGTCCTCTACCAGGAAAAGAAGGAAATCACCTAGGGTCTTCAATGGATAGAAAATCAACATGATGTGAAAGTTGGATGGATAAGCTAGTTCTCCTAAAGAAATAAAATGCTCACATCACTCCTTCAGTTCTGTTCAGTTCAGTCAGTCACAACTGACTCTTTGTGACCCCAGCACATCTGGCTTCCCTGTCGATCACCACATGTCCATCAAACACATGTCCATTGAGTCGATGATGCCATCCAACTTTCTCCTTCTCTGTTGTCCCCTTCTCTTCCTATCTTCAATCTTAACCAGCATCAGGGTCTTTTCCAATGAGTCAATTCATTCCATACACCAAAGTAAATCCAGCCTTAAGAAGGGGGTATGTATAAAAAATAAAACTTGAAATCAGTAGGTTAAGCATATGGGTTTGAGGATCAGAAAATTGGGGATGCCATTTCAGCTCTATTGTTCTATTAGCTGCATGATGTTGAGCAACATTATTTTCCATCTTTACCTCAATCTCTTAATCTGTAAAATAAGTATATGCTTTATAATGCATATACTTTATATATATATATAAATATATATATGATTAATAATTATTAATTATTAATAATATATTATGATATAATGATATATTGTTAATTATATTAATATATGTGATAATTATATTATTAATATAATATTAATTTTAACATCATATTAATATAATATTAATGTGTAATTATATTATATAACATTATATATTATAATATTAATATAATATAAATTGTGATTAGTATGATTATAATATGTAATTATGTTAATATAATATAATATTAATATATAATATTGATATTTATTAGCTATTAATACTACATAATTATTATAATATATTAATTATATTAATATATGATATATGTATTGTATGATATTATATATTAATTATATATAATATTATATATTATAGAGCATATGATGCATATATGCTTTATAATAAGACTAAGTGAGCAAATGCATGTTATGTTATTAGTACTTCCCATAGGCACACAGTGAGGGGACAGTAATTTGGACATCAGTGCTACATCAGTAGGAATCTCCTCGCATAGATCACTCTGTCAGTTATGATGTAGCACATTTAAAATAGAAATGCTAGATAAGAAGTGGCATTGAGTTTGAATTTGAATGTTGAAAAAATTATCTAGATAAAGTCAATTTTTCTGACATTAGTGCATACATGTATATGTGATTTACTTTGTGACAGAATTTACATACGGTGGCAATCACACATATTAAGTGTACAATTTGATGGCTTTAATAGGCTTTTAAACCTACATCACCAATAATTCTCCAAAGGGCATATTCCACATGCTCTTTGTGGACTATGTGGAAATATATGGAGTATTTCCATTATCCTAGGAAGTTTCCTCATACCCCTTCCTGTCAGTCTCCACCCTCCAAATAAAAGCATTGTTTTGATGCCTATCACAATGGCTCAGCTTGCCTGTTCACAATTTTAATATAGATGGATTAACACATTATGTGCTCCTTTTTTTCTTTATTTTCTTTTTTTAAATACTTTATTCTACGTTACAATACTGTATTTGTTTTGCCATACATTGACATGAATCGGCCACAGGTGTACACAATCTCCCAATGTCGAAGCCCCCTCCCACCTCCCACCCCATATCATCTCCCTGGATCATCCCTTGCACCAGCCCCAAGCATCCTGTATCCTGTATTGAACATAGACTGGCACTTCATTTCTTATATGATAGTATACCTATTTCAATGCCATTCTCCCCAAATCATCCCACCCTCTCCCTCTCCCTCAGAGTCCAAAAGCCATTCTATACCTCTGTGTCTATGTGCTCCTTTTGAATGACCTCTTTCCCTCACTATGATGCAACCCCATGGATAAAGCTAAATGACATCAGTAGTTTTATCATTCTTGTTGCATGTAGTGCTATTCCATTAGCTGAATACACCACAATTTGTTTATTCATTCCCCTTCTGATACCACACAGTTTTTTCTAGTTTCTTCTCAAATTCCTTAAACATTTACAATGAGTGTTGTAAATTTCTAGTCTTCTAATCTCATCAGATGGTTTATCCATATTGGTGATTGTTTCTGTCCTATTTTCCTGCTTCTTCACATACTTAACCAGTTTTCATCGTCTGCTTGTGTACTGTGGATAATACATTGAGGGCACCTGGATCATAACAGTCTTCATCCTAACCATACTGTGTTTCAGGCAGTTACATTTCTGGCAAATCATTTTCATTCTTTCAGGCTTTTTTTCCCTCAGCAATCATGGAAATTTTCACACATACAGAAAGCTTAAGAGTTTTACAAAGAAAATTCATAAACTACCATCTAGATTCTACACTTGTCAAACTTTGTTATACTCATTTGATTATGTATATTCATCTATTCGTACATCTTGATGCTTTTCTAAGTGAGTTGCAAACATCACTATCCTACACACTTAAAGAGTTTAGCATGTCAGATTTTTTATTATTTATTAATATGGCTCTATATTGATTACATCCTTAGTCCTGAGAGCATAGCCTCTACTCTAGACTATGGCTTTTACTTTCAAAGTGGGTATTTTTAATAGCCTCAACTGAATGCCTGAGGTTCTTACCAAGAACCTGTCTGGGATATACTCTGTTGTTATTTAGTTGCTAAGTCATGTCTGACTCTGCAACCCCATGGACTGCAGAATAGCAGGCTTCCCTGTCCTTCGCTATCTCCCAGAGTTTGCTCAAATTCATGTCCATTGAGTCCGTGATGTTACTTAACCATCTTATCCTATGCCACCCTCTTCTCCTTTTGCTTTCAATCTCTCCCAGCATCAGGATCGTTTCTAATGAGTCAGCTCTTTGCATCAGGTGGCCAAAGTACTCTGGCTGGGACATAATTCTAAAGTCTCTCAGCACTGTATGACCTCTGGTGTCTCTGCTTACTTTTTTCATGGAATCTTGCTCCATATATGTTCAGCACAGCCCAGTCCCTCTCTACACAGCTCTCTTTTCTGTACACTTCTCAAAAAATACCAGCTGATTCACAACCCTAGAACTTACCACCTTTTACTTTAAAGTGAATCCTATATTCTGCTTAGATTTCAATTCCCTATGCAATGGCTAGAATCAGTTCTGTTCAGTCGCTCAGTCATGTATGACTCTGCGACCCCATGAATCACAGCACACCATGACTCTGCGACCCCATGAATCACAGCACGCTGGGCCCTCCTGTCCATCACCAACTCCCAGAGTTCACTCAGACTCACGTCCATCGAGTCTGTGATGCCATCCTGCCATCTCATCCTCGGTCATCCCCTTTTCCTCCTGCCCCTAATCCCTCCCAGCATCAGAGTCTTTTCCAGTGAGTCAACTCTTCGCATGAGGTGGCCAAAGTACTGGAGTTTCAGCTTTAGCATCATTCCTTCCAAAGAAATCCCAGGGCTGATCTCCTTCAGAATGGACTGGTTGGATTTCCTTGCAGTCCAAGGGACTCTCAAGAGTCTTCTCCAATACCACAGTTCAAAAGCATCCATTCTTCGGCTCTCAGCCTTCTTCACAGTCCAACTCTCACATCCATACATGACCACAGGAAAAACCATAGCCTTGACTAGACGGACCTTAGTCGGCAAAGTAATGTCTCTGCTAGAATAACACTGCCCAAAGAACTTTCTGTGATAATGAAAATATTCTATATCTCTGCACTGTTCAATGTGGAGATTACTACCCCATTCAATATTGATCACTAGAAATGTGACCTGTTTGAAGACCTGGATTCATAGTTTTATTAATTTTAACTTTAATTATCACATGGGTGGGTACCATACTGGACAGTGCAGATTTAGAAAATATCCCAAGGAGACAGCAAGCAAACGTACAGTATCTAGTATTTGCCTTCTTTCAAGGTTTGCCTTTCTTTGTGAACATCTGAAAAGAATTAACTAATTATTTTGTCCCGGTTTGTAGGTTTTACTTGAAAAGGTAAGTCTAATATGCTTATTCAATTATGGTTGGGACTATACTGGCTTTTGTTTACCTTAAAAAATGAAATCAGCAAAACATGCAATTCTGGCTGCATAGTAAAATAAATAGAAAAATAATGGAATGTCTCCATCAGAATTGAGCTAGTCAAACAGTTTTACGTGCATTCCTGTGACTTGTATTATTTGACCCTTGAATGGTACATTTTATCTTTTGTGTAAGGTATAGTTAGTTCCATAATTCCTAGTGACTCCAACTTAGCCTTAAAGAGTATGTCCACAAAAATGGGATTAAAAAAGTTGTATTCAAAGAACTAACAAAAGCAAAATAAAGTCAGATGGCTGCATCTTTACTTGGCCTCAACACAGAAGACCAAAACTGCGGTCCAGGTTGAAACTGGTCCATGAGCTTCCTTTATGCTCTCAAGTCCTGTGAGAACTTGAGACTAGTCTTTCATGTCTGTGACCCTAGCTCCCAGGATCATCCATGCTGCTGCTACTGCTGCTAAGTCGTTTCAGTTATGTCCGACTCTGTGCGACCCCATAGACAGCAGCCTACCAGGCTCCACCATCCCTGGGATTCTCCAGGCAAGAACACTGGAGTGGGTTGCCATTTCCTTCTCCAAAGCATGAAAGTAAAAGTGAAAGTGAAGTCACTGAGTCATGTCCAACTCTCAGCGACCCCATGGACTGCAGCCCACCAGTCTCCTCCATCCAGTGGATTTTCCAGGCAAGAGTACTGGAGTGGGGGTGCCATTGCCTTCTCCAGTATCATCCATAGTTCATCAATAAACCAATAAAAATATGCTAAATTAATAAGTAAAAAAATACTCATTTCATCTGTGTCATTAAGTAGACTGGTTAAGAAGGAACAGAAAGTGCTAACTTAAACCTTATATATCTCTCAGGTTGGTGAGAATGGAGTAAATTTGCTAAAAACCTCACAACTGAAGGCCAATCACAGCAATCACAAAGAAGAATTGTTCAAGACTGACTGCTCAAACTTATGCCCACAGAGTGCCAGGCTGACCTTCCACAGACACACAGGATTCCACTCAGAAAATGCAGCGTCTCATGCACTGGATGATAAAGATGTCATGCTCACTTCAAAATGCAGCCTTCCTCAGAGAAATTCACCTTTAAGCCTAAAAATGTGGGTACATACCAGAGAAAGCTGTGTTCAAGCATCCAGTTGTTCTATTTTCTCATACATTTATGGTACTGCTCATTAAGTTTGTCATTTGTTCAATGACCTAAACCCAGAGTATATTCACAGCATTAATAAAATGTTCTTTCCATTATTTTTAACTCTTCTCCATAATTTTCTTGCCATGGCACATTTTGCTTAATTCAATTGGCTGCATGATTTCTTATTTAGGTCTCCACAAAATGACTGAGCCCACCTGTAGTTATGAGTAATCGTAACTCATAGGATCGAAGAAATGAATCAAGACTCAAATATGGAGTGTGTTAAGGGTAAACTACACTGTGACTGAGAATACATCTCTAGCAAATTCAATGCAATGTGAAGGAAGACGGGGACTTGATAAGAGTTAGATTTCAATGGGCTCACATAGGGAAGCATTTTCCACATTTCACTCACTCACTTTTCATGCGAAGATGGGCTCAATAAAGGACAGAAATGGTCTGGACCTAACAGAAGGGGAAGATATTAAGAAGACGTGGCAAGAATGCACAGAAGAACTGTACAAAAAAGATCATCACGACCCAGATAATCATGACGATGTGATCACTAATCTAGAGCCAGATATCTTGGAATCTGAAGTCAAGTGGGCCATAGAAAGCATCACTATACGAACAAAGCCAGTGGAGGTGATGGAATACCAGTTGGGCTGTTGCAAATCCTGAAAGATGATGCTGTGAAAGTGCTGCACTCAATATGCCAGAAAATTTGGAAAACTCAGCAGTGGCCACAGGACTGGAAAAGGTCAGTTTTCGTTCCAATTCCAAAGAAAGGCAATGCCAAAGAATGCTCAAACTAGCACACAATTGCACTCATCTCACATGCTAGTAAAGTAATGCTCAAAATTCTCCAAGCCAGGCTTTAGCAATACATGAACTGTGAACTCCCTGATGTTCAAGCTGGTTTTAGAAAAGGCAGAGGAACCAGAGATTAAATTGCCAACATCCACTGGATCATAGAAAAAGCAAGAGAGTTCCAGAAAAACATCTACTTCTGCTTTATTGACTGTGCCAAAGCCTTTGACTGTGTAGATCACAATAAACTGTGGAAAATTCTTCAAGAGATGGGAATACCAGACCACCTGACCTGCCTCTTGAGAAATCTGTATGCAGGTCAGGAAGCAACAGTTAGAACTGGACATGGAACAACAGACTAGTTCCAAATAGGAAAAAGAGTACATCAAGGCTATATATTGTCACTCTGCTTATTTAACTTCTATGCAGAGTACATCATAAGAAATGCTGGACTGGAAGAAACACAAGCTGGAATCAAGATTGCAGGGAGAAATATCAATAACCTCAGATATGCAGATAACACCACCCTTATGGCAGAAAGTGAAGAGGAACGAAAAAGTCTCTTGATGACTTGATGAAATTCAAAGAGGACAGTGAACAAGTTGGCTTAAAGCTCAACATTCAGAAAACAAAGATCATGGCATCCGGTCCCATCACTTCATGAGAAATAGATGGAGAAACAGTGGAAACAGTGTCAGACTTTATTTTGGAGGGCTCGAAAATCAATGCAGATGGTGACTGCAGCCATGAAATTAGAAGACGCTTTCTCTTTGGAAGAAAAGTTATGACCAACCTAGATAGTATATTCAAAAGCAGAGACATTACTTTGCCGACTAAGGTCCGTCTAGTCAAGGCTATGGTTTTTCCTGTGGTCATGTATGGATGTGAGAGTTGGACTGTGAAGAAGGCTGAACACCCGAAGAACTGATGCTTTTGAACTGTGGTATTGGAGAAGACTCTTGAGAGTCCCTTGGACTGCAAGGAGATCCAACCAGTCCATTCTGAAGGAGATCAGCCCTGGGATTTCTTTGGAAGGAATGATGCTAAAGCTGAAACTCCAGTACTTTGGCCACCTCATTCGAAGAGTTGACTCACTGGAAAGACTCTGATGCTGGGAGGGATTGGGGGCAGGAGGAGAAGGGGACGACAGAGGATGAGATGGCTGGATGGCATCACGGACTCGATGGACATGAGTCTGATTGAACTCCGGGAGTTGATGATGGACAGGGAGGCCTGGAGTGCTGCAATTTATGGGGTCGCAAAGAGTCGGACACGACTGAGTGACTGAACTGAACTGAATAAAAATGTGTTTCTGATGCTGAAATTGTTTTTTTGTCGAAAAGACACTGCTATATTTGCTTTATTATAATCTGTTTTGTGATTTTTATATTAAATTCACTATTAATACTCAAAGTGATATACATGCACATAATTTTGGGCCATTTTGCATTCTTCCTACCAAGAAGATCTAGAATTAGTTCTACTATAATTCTTCCATATAAGTTAAAATATCAGTTTTCAAATTGCAATTACCCAGTGAGCTCCCTCGGAGAAGGAGGCAATGGCACCCCACTCCAGTACTCTTGCCTGGAAAGTCCGATGGACGGAGGTGCCTGGTGGGCTGCAGTCCATGGAGTCGCATAGAGTCGGACACGACTAAGCGACTTCACTTTCACTTTCCACTTTCATGTATTGGAGAAGGAAATGGCAACCCACTCCAGTGTTCTTGCCTGGAGAATCACAGCGACAGGGGAGCCTGGTGGGCTGCCATCTATGGGGTCACAGAGTCGACGCGACTGAAGAGACGCAGCAGCAGCAGCAGCAGCAGCAGCAGCAGCAGCAGCAGCAGCAGCAGCAGCAGCAGCAGCAGCAGCAGCAGCAGCAGCAGCAGCAGCGAGCTCCCTTCTACGATAAAGAGAAGAAATTTCACAAACACCACACCTACTTTCTAGGTTTAGTTTCAGCTTCCATCCTTCAAGCCCATATATTTCTTTCTTTATTGGCTCTTATAACTTCCTCTTAAACATTAATATCTACTGATGGAGTTAGTTGTGAAATTTTAACTATTGCTAGAAGTTCGATTTTTCAGGCATAAATAAGGTTTATTATCTGAACTGCTGATGCATATGTTTACTGTTAGGCCTGTCTCTGTAAATGTAGTAAATTCTTCAATGCCCAAATATTTATCAAACAAGATTTCTAAGGTGATTTGGAATAATAACAGAAAATAGATCATACCAACAATTAATCAAGTAGTTCATAGGGAAAGAAAAGGCCAAGCAATCATATTCAATCAGTGGCACTGACTGTACTAGAGCTAACAGCCTACTGAAACAAACTGACTTTAGATTGTAGAAGAAAATAATCGCATTTGATATCTGAGTATATAGTTAACTTTATGAAGAGAGGTTCAAGTGGATTACAAATGGTAATCCAAATACACTCTTTCTTGCCATGGCTGCTCCCTCAAGAATACAAGTACATAAATAATGTGATAGTAACATGTTTTGTTTACATGAAGGTAAAAAACCATGGTTTTACATCTTGTCTTACTATCTCACAGACCCACTAACTTGATAACTGCTTGCAAAGAGTATTCTACTTGTCTAGCTTGATTGCCCCCAAAGAATATTCCTACTAGTGCCTTGATGATCTTCAGCTTGGAGAGATAACAAATACAGGTAATCTTTGAAGGAAATAGGTCAACTGCTCATTAGCAAAAGTAATATTAGTTATGTGAGATCCAATAAGGTATTTTTTTTTCTTTATTGTGTAATAATCCCCTGCTCATATTTGCTACTTAAATTTTAGAAAACTTCCCAACTTTAGTTTGGCAATCCTTTGTCTCAAGTCTGTAACTTCTCTTTTTCACATCTACTATCCCCAAATATTTCTTCACATATATTTTAGTGGATCTTATCTCATAATAATGGTGATATTAAGCTAGTTTAGGAGTGATCTTTCTTTTTAATGATGTAATCACATTTTTAGAGTTTTCTTTTTGTGTGTGTGTGTGAACCATTTCTAAAATCTTCATTGAATTAGCTACAATATTGCTTCTGCTTTATGTTTTTCAGTTTATTGGCCACAAGGCACATGGAACATTAGCTCTGCCACCAGATATCAAACCCATACCCACTGCACTGGAAAGGGAAGTCTTAACCATTTGAAAGCCAGGGAAGTCCCAGGAATGATCTTTGATGATTATCCTTTGTCTTGCCTGAGATTCTTCTCCCTACTTCTAGGCTATTCAAACCCATTCATCTCTTATTCCATAACTATTGCACCATTTGAAATTAGGATAACTTGACAAGGTTTTTTTGAGAGAAAAAAGTGGCAACTCACTCCAGTAATCTTGCCTAAAAAAATCTAATGACAGAGGAGCCTGGAAGGCTACAGTCTAAAGGGTAGCAAAGAGTTGGACAGACTGAGCTACTAAGAATGTACACATGATAAGGGTTTTAAATATATATATCTTTTAAAATCTACATATTTTTAAAATACAGAAAATTTAAAAAAAAACCAAAGTACCAAAAACTTTATGAGAGAAGCCTCCAGCCCTTCCCTGCACAGTCTACTTTTTAAAAGGCAAATCTGATGAAAATCTCAATCAACTGAGGCCTCTCCATGGATTTCCATAACCTACAAGACAAATTGAATGTTTCTTTACTGTGGCAAACTAAGCTCTTCATAATCAGGCTCTTTCCTAATTATTCCATACAATATCAGAATTCTGATGTAATGATTCTCAAACTTGAGCATCTATAATGCCTGCTCTCACATGAACTACTTTTGTTATTATGCAAAACCTAGACAGCCTGCTCTGCCAGTATGACTGCATAGGTCCAAAATGCACTGTGCTTAGTCATTCAGTTGTGTCTGACTCTGCAACTCCATGGACTGCAGCCTGCCAGGGGCCTTTGTTCATGGGGAATCTCCAGGGAAAAATACTGGAGTAGGTAACCTATCACTTCTCCAGGGAAACTTATTCAAACCGAGGTCTCCTGCATTGTAGGCAGATTCTTTACCAGCTGAGTTACTAGGGAAGCCCAGGTCTAAAACAGGGCCCCCAAGTTTGCCTTTTAACATTCACTTAGGGAGATTCTGGTGCACGTGGCTGCCAAGCCAGTCTAAGAATGATTTCTCTTGGCACATAGTTTTCACAACTGGCTCTGTTTCACTACTTTGATTTTACACATGCTATTTCCTCTATAAGGAAAGCACTACTCATCTTTTAAAAACATATTCCTAATGATCCTTCAAGACTAAACCATCAGCACTGATAAAATTTGCTTAAAGGAAAAGAAGCAAATGGGGCTTCCCTAGTGGCTCAGCAGTAAAGAATCTGTCTGCAATGCAGGAGACCAGGGTTCAATCTCTGGGTCGGGAAATTCCCCTGGAGGAGGGCATGGCAACCCACTCCAGTATTCTTGCCTGGAGAATCTCATGGACAGCCAAGCCTGGCAGGATATAGTCCATAGTGTCACAAAGAGTCGGACACAACTGAAGCGACTGAGCGCACATGCTCCTACCCTATATCAGGGCAAAGTGAGGATCGGGGGATGTCCATGGTAAAACTTGGTAAGAGAGAGCATGAGAGTCACATAAACATACTAGACCTGGATGCAGAGATCAGAAATGGAATTCAGGAAAGGTTGGTGAGGAGGGCATGAAAAAAGAATGAGGTCCTTTTGCACACTTTTAAATCAGATTTTTTTTTTCAAATATGGAGTTGTATGAGCTCTTTATGTATTTTGGATATTAACTCTTATCAGACACATCATTTGCAAATGTCTTCTCCTACTCAGTAGTTTGTCTGTTTTATTGATGGTTTCCTTTGCTTGGGAAAAGCTTTTACATTCAGTTAGGTGCCACTGGCTTTTTGTTTTTGTTTCCCTTGCCTGAGGAGACAGATCTTATATATATATATAGCTAAGGCTTATTTATGTCAGACAGTGTAATACCTATGTTTTCTTCTAGAACTTTTGTGGTTTCTGGTCTCAGACTTAATTTAATCCATTTTGAGAAGAAGATCTAAATATATGTTTTTCCAGAGAAGATACACAGGTCAACAGGCATATGACAAGATGTTCATCATCACTAGTCATCAGGAAAATGCATATCAAAATCACAGTAAGCTATCCCCTCACACCCATCAGAATGGCTATTATCAAAGAGACAGAAGTAAAAAGTATTGAAGAGGAGGCAGAGTAAAGAGTACTCTGGTGCACTGCTGGTGGGAATGTAAATTGGTACAATCACTATGCAAAACAGTATAGAGGTTTCTCAAAAAACTAAAAATAGAACTACCAGATGACCCAGCAATTCTACTCCTGGGCATATATTTGGGAAAAAAAAAAAACTAAAACATTAATTTTAAAGATACATGCCCCTCAATACTTATAGCAGTATTATTTACAATAGGCAAGCTAAAGAAGCAGCTTAAGTGGCCAACAGCTGAATGGATAAAGAATATTTGGTGTGTAATGTTGATACACACAAAATAGAGAATTACTCAGCCATAAAAAGAATGAAATTTGACCATTTGCAACAAAATGGATGGTCGAGGAATGTATGCTTAATGAAGTAGGTCAGAGAAAGACAGACATACATGCTTTCACTTATGGGTGGAATCTAAAGGTTTTTGGTTTTTTTTTTTTTTTTTTAATAAAAAATATAACAAACAGACTCAGATACAGAGAACAAACTAGCAGTTACCAATGGGAAGAAGAGTCGGGGAGGAGTGAGACATGGGGGAGGGGATTAAGAGAAACAGCTACTAGGTATAAAAGAAGATAAAGGACATAATGTACAGCACAGGGAATATAACCAATATTTTTATAATAACTAAATGGAATATAAAAAGTATCAATTTACTATGCTGTACACTTGAAGCTAATATAATACTAAATATCAACTATGCTTCAATAAAGAAGGATTCACAAAAGATAAGAATGAGAAGGGAAAAATGAAAGAAGGGGAAATGGAAAGAATAAAGAAGGACAAATAGAAGTATAATTGTATAAAACATGGTTAAAGACAGTTGAGGAAAAAATAACCTCACAAAAGGAAGTACATTTAGCCATGGCTTAAAACTGTTAACTTTAAAAGAATGAGACAGAGTTGTACTAATACAAATTTTAAAAAGAGATCAGAGTTATCCAAAAAGTCAGATGGTAAAGCCAAAGAAATGTTCAAAGTAACCCCTTCTCAGAATAAGAAAAATAATTTAGATACTGGCATGTCTGAAAGTGTCATTAATGTTATATAGAAAGGCTAAGATGACAGTTGCACTCATCTCACACACTAGCAAAGTAATACTCAAAATTCTGCAAGCGAGGTTTCAACAGTACAAGAACTGTGAATTTCCAGATGTTCAAGCTGGATTTCAAAAAGGGAGAGGAACCAGAGATCAAATGGCCAGCATCTGTGGATCATAGAAAAACCAAGAGAATTCCAGAAAAACATCTACTGCTTTTGATTATACCAAAGCCTTTGACTGTATCAGTTCTGTTCAGTCGCTCAATCGTGTCCAACTCTTTACGACCCCATGAATTGATGCACCCCAGGCCTCCCTGTCCATCACCAACCCCCAGAGTCCATCCAAATCCATGCCTATTGAGTCGGTGATGCCATCCAACCATCCCATCCTCTGTTGTCCCCATTCTCCTCCTGTCCTCAATCTCTCCCAGCACCAGGGTCTTTTCCAGTTAGTCAGCTCTTTGCATCAAGTGGCCAAAGTACTGTATAGATCAAAACAAACTGGAAAATTCTTCAAGAGATAGGAATACCAGACCACCTTACCTGCCTCCAGGGAAATCTGTATGCAGGTCAAGAGGCAACAGTTAGAACTGGACATGGAACAACAGACTGGTTCCAAATTGGGAAAGGAGTTATGTCAAGGCTGTATATTGTTGCCCTGCTTATTTAACTTATATGCAGAGTACATCATGTGAAATGCTGGGCTGGATGAAGCACAGCCTGGAATTGCCAAGAGAAAATATAAGATTTCTTCAAATTGATCAGTATTTCAATCAGATATCAGTAACTGCAGATACGCAGATGTGTGACACCACCCTTAAGGCAGAAAGTGAAGAAGAAGTAAAGATCCTCTTGATGAAAGTGAAAGAGGAGAGTGAAAAAAGCTGACTTAAAACTCAAAATTCAAAAAACTAAGATGAGAGCATCCAATCCCATCACTTCATGGCAAATATATGGGGAAACAATGCAAACAGTGACAGACTTTATTTTGGGGGCTCCAAAAATCACTGCAGATGGTGACTGCAGCCATGAAATTAAAAGACGCTTGCTCCTTGGAAGAAAAGCTATGACCAACCTAGACTGCATATTCAAAAGCAGAGACATTAGTTTTCCAACAAATGTCCGTCTACTCAAAGCTATAGTTTTTCCAGTGGTCATGTATGGATGTGAGAGTTGGACTATAAAGAAAGCTTGGCACCAAAGAATTGATACCTTTGAACTGTAGTGTTGGAAAAGACTCTTAAGAGTCCCTTGGACTGCAAGGAGATCAAAACACTCAATCCTCAAGAAAATCAATCCTGATTATTCATTGGAAGGACTGATGCTGAAGCTGAAGCCCCAATACTTTGGCCACCTGATAGCCAAACTCGTTGGTAAAGTCCCTGATTCTGAGAAAGACTGAAGGCATGAAGAGAAAGGGACAAGGGACAACAGAGGATTAGATGGCTGGATAGCATCACTCACTGAATGGACATGAGTTTGAGCAAGAGAACATCTTCTGGTAGATGGTGAAGGATAGGGAAGCCTGGCATACAGAGAGTCCATGTGTGATGTGTCACATGGGTCACAAAGAGTCAGACACAACTGAGCAACTGAACGAGTTATGAAACTTCATGAATAAAGAATAAGATATTCTAAGTATATAGGCAAGAGAAGGACATCACTAACAAGAGAAATCAGATTGGCCTCATACTGCCCTACAACCACATTCAGTGTTAGAAGGTAAAGTTGTTATGGGCACATTTCTGAAAGGAGAAAAAGTCTCACCCAGGAAAATTATACCCATTCAAGTTGTCATTCCAATATAAAGACATCAGACAGACATCTCAAATATGCTAGAACACTAGAAATATAGGATGCATGAATTCTTCTAGAAAAAAAAAAAAGGAATCCAGCAAACCAGAAGATCAATAAAAATAAAGAAACAAAAGGCATAATAGAATTGGTGAACATTAAATCTAGTAAATGTTTGGCTGTGACTAGCATCTGGAGAATTTGTTTGCAGAACAGATGGTAAATTTTATAAACTCGAACATTTTAAATATTACAGCTAACAAACACTGAATGATGTGAGGTGGAGAATTAGAAGAAAGTATAAGAATGCTAATCACCTTCCCTTCAGAATAGAGAATGTATTGATGCTACCCAAAACTGAAAAAGGTCATTTAAAAATCACACAGAGATCCCAAGAACTTAAGGTTCTTTTCTTACTCATATAGAAAACTTCCAGGAATGAATGTTTTGGGAGGAAAGAAAAAAGTTTCATTTTTTTTTTTTCCATTTTGAATGTTTTTCTCTCTGCAAAGTTCCAGTGAACATACCTAGCTTTGAAAATGTTTCTATTCATATATACCTATCTCCACACCTGTTTCTGCATACATACATACCAATAGATATATTTTGAAAAACATAAAAATATTAACATCCATGGGATTTTGGATAATTTGTTGCTTTATAATTGTGTGTATGGCTTGAATTCTCTTATGATCCCATGTCATTTTGATGGACAAAAGCAAAAGCTTTACTGACTCATGAAATCAATTTGTATTTTGGTAGAAATATTTCTAGTTTTGTGTGTGTGTGTGAGAGAGAGAGAGAGAGAGAGAGAGAGAGAGAGTGTGTGTTTGCCAAGTACTGAAGAAAGGCTGAAAGAAAATGAGAGCATTTGTTTCAGCACTGGAAATATTCACCCTCCCTGTAGCATCCTCACTACAACGAATGAAAGGCAGCACGGAATGGCAGCAAAGGGTACTGAAGTGACAGCTTTGAGAAAGACATCCCTGACCTAGACCGTTCAATCATAAAACTACCTGACCACTCTTAACATCCATTCACACTTTGGAGACTGGAGATTGTGATTTTGGATACAGTTTTTGATTAATAAAGGCCCATTAAGTTATTCTACACTAAATTGTAAGGCTTTTTTCTTACAGACAGCTTATTGGGCAACAGTCAACTAAAGTCAAAAGAAACACTTATTAAGAGCTGAACTCTGTCCGAGGTGTTGTTTTCTTTCTGAAAATATGCATGTAACAAAAATTCAAATATCCAGAGAAATGGCATGATTAGAAGCAGATAGAAAGGGCTCTGAGCCATGTGGAATAAAGAGTAGTGTGTGATCCCTATAAACATTGGTGCTTTTTATGATATATTTCCAGGCTTTCAAATAGTTTATTTAATTTTGCTTATTGAGTAAGACTGAAGCTAAAAGCTACCACAATGATGCCAAAGGTTTCCCTTTATTTCTACCATACTACCATTAATAATAGTTTCATTGTTCCATTTTATTCCCATTTTAACAGATAGGATGCAATAAATGCAAATGAATTTTAACCAACAAGCTGAAACTGAGCAGTTGATTCCACAGTTAGAGCCATCTTTCATGAGCCAATATATGAAATATGAAAGTCAAATTAGAGTCAAAAAGTTTCAATGAAGAAGACAAATGTGCCAAGTGTATAGAAGCCAAAAGTACAATATTCAAGGACCAATTCTAACCCAAAGAGTACCAGAAGACTTTAAATATTCTTTAAATTTGTTGAACTAGAGACTTGGGAAATGTGATTGCCAAAGGCCAAAGAAGACTGAAATTGTCATGAATGGGTATAACTATGGCAAGGAGTGAAAGGTGAAAGTGAAGTCGCTCAGTCGTGTCCAAGTCTTTGCCACCCCATGGACTGTAGCCTACCAGGCTTCTCCGTCCATGGGATTTTCCAGGCAAGAGTACTGGAGTGGGTTGCCATTTCCTTCTCCAGGGGATCTTCCCGACCCAGGGACCAAACCCAGGTCTCCCGCAATGCAAGCAGACGCTTTACCCTCTGAGCCACCAGGAAAGCCCCATGGTTAGACAAAGATACATACAACCAACAAGCTCAAACGAAGGTCATGAGAAACTACTCTAAATCCAATTTGAAATGAAGGAAATAATGGGGCTTTCCCTATAACTGAAATACAGGAAAATTTAAATAAATTACTTAGACCTCTGGAGAAGAGGCCTATAGCAGTTGTGATAGCATATTTATTTGAAAATTTGACTAACATCTCCTTCTCTATTCTGTTGCCCCTGAACCATATCCCTTCCCCTCTCTGCAGGCAAACTTACAGAGAAACCAGTCAACTATATTCTCTAGCTCCATTCAGTGCACAGAACAAGATAATCTAACCACAAGAAAACTGGTGCAAGCTGGTTCAGCTCCAAAAGTGGGACAGTGTTGCCTTGCAGCTCGTTATCATCTCATCAGAACAGTAAAATCTCCCCGCTCCTCCTCCAGCCATGATGGCTCAACTTGCTTCTGACACAGATGCCAAAGAACCATACAATGGCAGAAAAGGGATGGCATCCCAGTTTCAGGAAAACGATTCCCAGAAAACCAGTGCATATGCCTCCACCTCGTTAACCTTGCCCTTAAAATCTTGCCTTAATCATCCCCCTACTGAGAAGCTGATTTTAAGCCAAGTTCCTTCTCCCTCATTCTCTGGCCATTGAATAAAGACTATGCTGTTTCAATCTCAGCATTGATTTTGGTATTGACTGGATGAATTCAGATTGAAAAAGAGCTCTTTCTGGCTAAGGTACAGGGCCTCAACTGGATACCCCAAGAGGGAGTCCATACAACCAAGTCAGTAATCACTCCATAAAATTATACTTTCTTTCCACATGAGGATGAACATATGCAGAAAAACTTCATTGCAAATGTTTGTCGTATCATCAACTTGAAGAAATTGCCCACTCTTTGGAACCTCACAGATACAGAAATCATTATGTCGGCAGACGAGAAAGGTAAGAAATAGGATTTCATGTGAGTGGAATATTTTCATGAAAATCTCTAGTAACATAACAGAAAGAAAGGAAAGTGGCAGAAATATGGTAAGTACATAGAGTCAATTGTCTGGAAATAAAATGTTTCTCAAAAGCCAGTAGTGTCCTGAAAATTCTTAGATCAAGACAAGAAACAGAAGAGAGAGGAAATGTCAATATACAGATTTTGTAATTATTTGATGCTATCAAGAGCTGTTTTAGTACTAAATCACTTACGGCATTACATTTAAAATATTTAACTTAAGTATATATCAAAACATTTTATTTTATAATTTGATTTATGGTTCTTTGGGGCTTCCCTGGTGGTGTAGAGGTTAAAGCATCTGCCTGCAATGTGGGAGACCTGGGTTCAATCCCTGGGTCAGGAAGATCCCCTGGAGGAGGAAATGGAAACACACTCCAGTATTCTTGCCTGGAGAATCCCATGGACGGAGGAGTTTGGTGGGCTACAGTCCACGGGTCGCAAAGAGTCTGACATGACTGAGCGACTTCACTTTCACTACGAATTTAGACTACCTGAGATTTAATATTTGGGAAATATTTGGGAATTTTAGACCTTGCAAAAACTAATGAAAGCTCTGTGCCTCAGTTTCATTTGTAAAAATAATAACAGTATCTCCTTCACATGGTGGGAAACATTAGATGAAATAATAATTAAACACTTACAATGATGTGCAGCACAAATGTTTAATAAAGATTAGCTATAACAACTGATTCATTATCTACCAAACAATAGGGTCAAGCTTATGTGCTAGACAAAAATCTAAGTAACTTATGTATATCAGTTCACTTAATCCTTCCATGGCCTATAGGAAGGACTTTACTGTTTTCTCCTTTTTACAGAAGACAGAACAGTTATGCATATTGCCAAGAATCTGTGTTCTTAATCATGTATTGATGTGTAATTTTGGCCACATTATTAGAATCACCTGAGAAGCTTTTAATAGTTCTGATTCTCAGGTTAATTGGTACCCTAGCCCAATTCAATCATGGTAAGTCTAGTTACTGTCACCATATAAAGTTATTATAATAATACTAAGTTCCCTATGCTGTACATTAGAGCCCTGTGACAAAGTTATAATACCCAATACAGTATAAAACTATGTACATAGTTGTAAATACACTGTCAATGATAGAGTTCAACAAAATCTAAATCTAAAGAGGCATCATATCCTAAAAGTAGTGTAAATTTAGAAGGAAAAATAAAACTTGTCTCAATAAAATACTAAGAAAATCTAATAAATTGAGGGTATGGAATAGGTTATTGAGAACAAATTAGTTACTCAAGTGAAAAAAAAAAAAAACACTTGCAGGATTATATTACTCAAGATCAAACCAAAGATGGATAACAAATGATGTCTATAAGTTGTTAAATGAGGGATATAAATAGTTATTAGGGCTAGAACATACTTTGCCTTTAAGAGAAAACGTCTTAATACATGATCAAAAATACTGTAATTGGATAGTTTTCCAATAATTTACAATTCAAATGTTAACCTTTTCATACTTTTTAACAAAATATTTCTCATCTAGTCTATACGTCTCACTTAAATTTGACTTTTATAAAATGAAGATCAAAACAACCTGCAATAATGCAATCAGGCAACAGAGAGAATGGAGATTACTTTTCCTTCCATTTCTACTAAGATGGATAAGGTTAAAATCAGCTTTTACTATTCCACCAAGCTGCCCTTTCTTGTTTATAACCTTCCTTTGTCTTCTGTCTACTTCTATAAATATGCTAAAGTGTTATTGGATATGCAACTAGGAAAGATAGCATTTATGTGAAAATATTAGTTTACATTGTAAACTAAGAACTTTTTATGATAATACAGATGGAGGGTAAGAATATGTATTGTTTTGTAATCATTGCCAAAGCTCCTCCTTAAAGTTTAATGCAAGGCAATAAAGAATGAATAAACCACATTTTAAATGGAGAAATATTTCTTTCAAGTTAACTTTTATATCCAAATGTCTCTTTCCACTCCTTCTTGCCTCCAACCTTCCTAAATACCCAAGGAATTTTGTAATGAGGAAATGTTCTACAAACTTAAATCATAGATGATATAATTCTGCAATAGATCTACTTAATTTCATAAATTCTACCTGCTGAAAGCCATGGATGGTTGGAGATACAAATGAAGTAGGGTAGAGCTCCAAGGGTCCATTCAGTACCATCTGGTTTGCATTCAAAATACTTTGATTATTGAGTCTCTCACACCTGCTGCACATCCTTAAAACCTCTTGAATCCACCCTGAAAGTTAAGGGAGGAAATGTCATTTTCCACCTTCCTTTCTTTATTCCTTACATCTTCCCTATAGTTACTTCCCACAGTGTGGCTCAGATGGTAAAGAATCCACCTGCAATGCAGGAGACCTGGATTCAATCCTGGGTCATGAAAATCTCCTGGAGAAAGGCATGGCAACCCACTCCAGTATTCTCCCTGGAGAACCCCATGGACAGGGGAGCCTAGCAGGCTCCATGGGGTTGCACTGAGTCAGATATGACTGAGCAACTAACATTTTCATTTTCATGGTATTTTGAATGCTACATAACAACTAACTTCTGGAATTTTATTAAGATCTGTTACCTGAAATATTCTTTTGTTGTCATTGTAATAGGGTATTTGGCCATAAAGTAAGGTAACTGGAGAGATCAGCAAAAAGAAATTGTATTGGAGCTTCCCTTATCTACTAAAGCAGAGAATCCTGAAAATACAGTTGTTATTACTGCCATCTCCAATCCCTGAATCCTATTTGAGAGAATGATCCTCAGCAGGAAAGGTGTAGCTTTAGCTGTTAGCAGCCCACCTCCATGACAGGGGAGCTTCCAGCCAGTAAGGATTCTGTTTATTAGCATCCTAATGAAAATGCCCAATAGAAGCTTCCATAATCTTCCAATGAGATCTCAGCTACCACCACCCCTTTTCCTAAGCTGATATATAGATGCTCTTCTGGCTTCCCTAGTGGCTCAGAGGTCAAAGCATCTGCCTCCAATGAGGGAGACCCAGGTTCGGTCCCTGGGTTGAGAAGATCCCCTGGAGAAGGAAATGTTACCCACTCCGGTATTCTTGCCTAGAGAATCCCATGGACAGAGAAGCCTGGTAGGCTACAGTTCATGGGGTCGCAAAGAGTCGGACACGATTGAGCGACTTCACTTTCACTCACTACTGAATACTCCTACATGGTGATTAAACTTTTCTCCAATTAATCTGACTATTGTCAGTTCACAGGACTCCAACCACATGGTCTACAGTGATAGAGAAGTTTTGCTTCCCAACATAACAATCCCACACAAATGTTTGATATCTGTAGACGTTTCTGGAGGAAAGAAGTCTGGGACAAGTAAATGATTTTTTTCAGGGCGTTTCAAAATATCATAAGGAGTATATGAGTCCCATTAAATATTTGAATTCTCTGTATGCTGGCAATATAGACCATAGCCCAACTTATGATATTTTAATGCAGCAAATCTTAGTAGGATTTTAAATGTTTCCTCAACTAACAGTTGGCCAGAATTGACTATTGGTTTCAGCTACAAGTCATTTAAGATGTAAACAACTAGAGAAGAGGCCAGTTGATGACATGTTTAAAACAACCCAATTCTAACCTTGAATACGGTTTACTTAGCTTGAGTCAAACAAACAATTTTTAGCCAATTAATATGATCATTGGAAAAGACTCTGATGCTGGGAGGGATTGGGGGCAGGAGAAGGGGGCGACCGAGGATGAGATGGCTGGATGGCATTATTGACTCGATGGACGTGTTCTGAGTGAACTCTGAGAGGTGGTAATGAACAGGGAGGCCTGGCGTGCTGCGATTCATGGGGTCGCAAAGAGTCAGACACGAGTGAGCGACTGAACTGAACTGAATATGATCAAATCATCAAATACTTGCTACTTACATTATACAGTATCTCCCAAATATTGAATAGGATTCACTAATACTTGAAAGAGTAATTGTTTACTTGAAATTCAATGTAAACTGGGCATCCTGTATTTTATCTAGCAGCTCTATTTTTTGAGTTCTCTATAGGATTACAATGTGGAGGTAAGAGTTAAAAGTTACTACAACGAGGTGTCTGCATCTGTTTGTAATATCCTTTTCTCTTATTGTATTATTCAGATGATTCCTCTTCAGGGAGAAAAGAAAATAGAACATGAAAAATCTTAAATATCAGCCTTTACTGGGGCAAATATAAATCTCCATAACCACATCATAAATTACTACCTAATACAAACGAAAGAAACTTCAAGGATTCAAAACAGAATTGAACAGAAGCATAGCTCTACCTCTGAGACCTATATAAGAATTAGTCATTTAACAAAGTTCTGAGGGAATGATATGGAACTTCCATACAAAAGACTCTTCATATGAAACAGGAAGGGTACCGGAGTGGGAGATCATTCCACTGCAAGGGTGGTTCATTGAACAGCATCACCTCAAAGCTTGTTAGAAATTCACTGTCTCAGGATAGGACACATCCGGACCCACTGAATTAAAATTATTTTAACAAGATTTCCAAATGCCTAACATACACAGTAAGGTTTGGGAAGATCAGCTGTAGGCAATTGGCTTCTAAAAAGGATGTGCATACAGGGTCACTGAAAAGAAAGATGACGTTAAATAAGGCAGTAAAGTCTTTCACATGGAGGTATCTCTCCCTTGACCAGTTTCTACAAGCAAGAGGTAGCTCTTAGTACCCAGAAACACATCAGTTACTCATGTGAAAGTATTTAGTTTGTTCAAACTGCTATAACAAAAATCTAACCACAGACTGGCTACCTTAAACAACAAACATTCAGTTCTTGCAGTTCTGGAGGCTGGGCAATCCAAGATCAAGGCAGTAAGGGTGGACTAGATGTCTGGTGTGATCAGTCTTCCTGGTTCAAAGATGCCTGGCTGTCTTCTCGCCATTTCTGTTCATGGTAGAAGGAGCAACAGAGCCTGCTGGCTCTCTTTTATAGGAACACAGATTCTGCTCATGATGGCTCCACCCCTTTGACCTCATCACCTCCTACAGGTCCCACCTGCAAACACCCTCACATTGGGAATTAGGTTTCAACAAATGAATTTTGGGAAACCAAAACATTGTTTCTAGCCATACTCCTTGACCCTCCAGACTCAACAAGCCTAACGAGGTGAACTAACCAAGGCCACTTCACTGCCATTTATATACAACTCAAAGAACTTGGGCTATAATGCAGAATGTTAGAAAAAAATAACATGGGGCACTTTCTAATCAAATTTAAATCTTATGTAAACAAGTAGATATGAATATTTCAGGTACCTCAGCAAAATCTGCAGCCAGAATGCCAGGTCAATCCTGTTTTAAGTATATACATACTGATAAAAATCTGATCTTAACTACATTTATTTGAGAAGTAACTCTACTGTAATGTATGGTAGCCATAGGAGTGCCAAGGACAAGCATATATTTAATAGGGTTTGTAATCTCATAACTTTAACATTACCTGGAGGAACTTTGCCAGTCTTCCTACCAAGGACAAGAAATACCAACATGTATAGTAGAATTAAATCATATTTTATTCATATATTTTCAGTGTTTTTAAATTGTTAGTGCAGATCTTTCCTAAGCAATTATGACAACTTTCTGAGTTATATCTCAACATGAGTCCTGCCAAGAAAGCAGATACAATGATTAGGGGGAAAAAGAGAAAAGGTTAATTAAGTCAATATATTCAAATAACTATCTCATTTATCAAAGAGGGAGGGGACGATGGACTGGATCAGTTGCAAAGTGGAACTTGATAATTAATTGACTCATGATGATTAATATAGCTGAACCTCTCCCCTCACTTCTTTCAATCCAGGCAAAGGGACAGTTAGAGTGTGATTAAATGAAAACAATATAGGCTCTGGAAAAATTGTACTCCTGTGCTTTCTGGGACAATACAAGTTTGTAACAAAACTGTCACAAGAAACATGCTTCTTTTCAATTTCAGCAGCAAGCAATAGGCATTTACCAAAGAAAATTGAACTGAGGCTGTTGCTGCAGAACTAGAAAGAAATTAAATTCAAATGATTTTTACCAAGTAGGCCAAAACCCTCTGATAAAAACAAACAGATCTATTATTTCTACCTCTCCTGGTTGCTTGCAGGCAGGACCAGGTCTTTAAAGAGCAGTTTTTTTCCCATATGGCCACTGATGAGGAACGAAGCTTCTCCTCAGCATGGGGAGTAAATGTCCGTGTGTCTATGGCAAGCAAGATAATTGATTTTCCCTCGCTTCTGATTGGTTTAGAAATAAGGTGCATGACACCATTCTGCACCATGAATGTGATTCTGCCGAGCACCTATAGTTTCCTTTACTTTTAAATAGAGATATATAAGGAGAGACTTCTGTTCTATCTCTGGATGAAATTATCTGCACGAGACTTGAAATTGCAACAAGCCCTCTTAGGGCCATGAGACAAGCTGACCTAAGAAAACAAACCAACATTATAAAATTGGCAGAGAGGAAAAATGAAAAGCACCTGAATCCCAGATCTTATAACCAAGTCTATGAATAAATTAAATCTGGTATCACATAATTTGCTACATAAGATAACAAAGCTGTTTTGAGTTTGATCTCTTTTACTTGAAGCCAGACTTTCTCAGGCACTGAAAAACCATCAGTCAGAGATTCTATTATTCATTGCCCATTTATTTTAAGGAGACACATCAGGTCATTACACATTAACATTATATATCTATGCTCAAACAAGGGGAAGAATGTCCTGCAAACATAAGGCATTATGTTATTTCATTTGGTTCAGAATAGACCACCAGTGTTTCCTTCTATAATGTGTAGGCATCTACATGCCATGCTTCTTCAACTTTTATACTTGTGAGTTAACCAATCAGAACTTAAAATATCAAGATGATTTTCACCTAATATATGATTTCCATTGAGGGTTCCCTGGTAGTTCAGATGGTAAAGCATCTGCCTGCAATGTGGGAGACCTGGGTTCAATCCCGGGTCTGGAAGATCCCCTGGAGAAGGAAGTGGCAACCCACTCCAGTACTCTTGCTTGGAAAATTCCATGGACTGAGGAGCCTGGTAGGCCACAGTCCATGGGGTTGCAAAGAGTCCAGACACAACAGAGCGACTTCACTTTCACTTTCACTGAGGTTTATTCTCCCTGGTTTCCTGGTCATTGTGTATGATATTCCTACAGATTGCCCATAACTATCATGAAGGACACTATGTTGCAAGTAAAAGTCTCAACTCAAATTGGCTAGAAAAAGAGAATTTATTGGCTTACAAAATCTAGGTGCTCTAATTACATCAGCAAGGAGCCTGGATTCTCTTTATTTACTGCATTCTAAGGGCATTGACTCTATTCCTAGGCTCTATAATCTTTAACCAAAACAGTGTCAACACAGCTGTTCCCAGCCCAGTTTCAAGGTAGAAAAAAATGACTACAGCAGCCTCAAATCTTAAACCCAGAGCACCCAGGGGAAGAGAGGAAGATCTCTTTCTCAGAAGATTCAATAAACACCTCACTACTCATTGGCTCCCTGGTAGCTCAGATGGTAAAGTGTCTGCCTACAATGCGGGAGACAAGGGTTCAATCCCGGGGTTGGGAAGATCCCCTGGATGAGGAAATGACAACCCACTCCAGGACTCTTGCCTGGAAAATCCCATGGACTGAGGAGCCTGGTAGGCTACAGTCCATGGGGTGGCTAAGTCAGACACGACTGAGCCACGTCATTTCACTCCACTCATTGGCTCTGATTTGTAGATAGCAATTGGCTAGGCTAGAATAGTGGTCCCCAACCTTTTTGGCACCAGGATCGATTATGTGGAAGACAATTTTTCCCAGAGTGGGTGGAGGGATGGTTTCCGGATGACTCAAGTGCATTACATTTATTGTGCACTTTATTTCTAATCTAATGCTGCTGCTGATCTGACAGAAGGTACTATTCTGTGGCCTGGAGGTTGGGAACCCCTGTTATAAAAGGAGGGAGTATATCAAATGGTGTAAGTTGTTGTCAATACCTGAAATGAGGTTCAGTTCAGTCGCTCAGTCATGTATGACTTTCTGCGACCCCATGAATCGCAGCACATCAGGCCTCCCTGTCCATCACCAACTCCCGGAGGTCACTCAAACTCACATCCATCGAGTCGGTGATACCATGCAGCCATCTCATCCTCTGTCGTCCCCTTCTTCTCCTGCCCCCAATGCCTCCCAGCATGAATCTTTTCCAATGAGTCAACTCTTTGCATGAGGTGGCCAAAGTACTGGAGTTTCAGCTTTAGCATCATTCCCTCCAAAGAACACCCAGGGCTGATCTCCTTCAGAATGGACTGGTTGGATCTCCTTGCAGTCCAAGGGACTCTCAAAGAGTCTTTTCCAACACCACAGTTCAAAAGCATCATTTCTTCGGCACTCAGCTTTCTTCACAGTCCAACTCTCACATCCATACATGACTACTGGAAAAACCATAGCCTTGACTAGACGGACCCTTGTTGGCAAAGTAATATCTCTGCTTTTGACTATGCTATCTAGGTTGGTCATAATTTTCCTTCCAATGAGTAAGTGTCTTTTAATTTCATGGCTGCAGTCACCATCTGCAGTGATTTTGGGGCCTCAAAAAATAAAGTCTGACACATTATTTCCACTCTTTCCCCATCTATTTCCCATGAAGTGATGGGACCAGATGCCATGATCTTCATTTTCTGAATGTTGAGCTTTAAGGTTAAGCCTACCTAAACAAATGGGCTGATGAAGAAATGGAGATATCCAAAAAGGAGAACTATGGTGCTAGAGAGAAATGGATACCAGGGAGGCAAAAATAAATATCCACTACACCCTGGAGAAATGAGAACAGATTATTTAAAGAGACCATGCACGCAAATGAGTGAAATTTTATTTCAATTTATTATTCTTAAATCTTACTATTTATAATATCTAATTACTACCTAGTCAGTTTAGGGATAAAGGTCACAGATTTACCTTTAGGGGTTGGACAAATAGAAAAATCACATACACTATGGTATAACTCTTGCATTCCAAGGCTTGTATTTAGCAGCTTGTTTATTTATTGCCTGTATTTTTATTTTCTTTCTAACACTAAATTCCATATCCACAACGCCCACAGTATCTGTCACTTGTCTTATTTTGAAAGCTGCAAGAAAACAACACACAAAAGGAATGTCAAAGAAGTTTAAAAGTACTTTTGTCTATGATTAAAACTTGGGCACAAAACTGCCCCACCCCATTCTGTTTCTCTCTAATACCTCTACTTGGGTAATTACTGGTTGGCTGGGGGTGGGGGGAAAAAGGAAAGGAAATTTTAAATAGAAATATTAGTTTTTAATGCCCACACTTTCCACGTAGTAAATTTGCCTCTCACATTAAATACTTGCATGGTGTATTCAGCTATGCCCCATTTAGCACCACGTTATACAATTTTGAGCTAATTGAACGTTATTTCCTATTAAGATTACCACTGTGTTATGTCATTCATCTTCTTGCAAGTTTCCTCTCTTTTGAACAATGAAGAATACAAAACAGCATAGAAATGCAGGATATGACTCTCATTATTGTTACTATATTTTAATAGTTTTAAAGAGGTAGGGTTTAGTAATTCATAAGAAAGATCATGTAATTTTCAACATTGCAATTTTAAAAGTGGTTTAGTATCTGCTCAATTTACCCAAGGTTACATCAAATATGGATCACATTATAAGCTTCAGGTAAAAATTACAACTGTTCATACCAATATCATGAGAAAATCATCATCTGATGCATTTATTAAGAATCATTAAAACTCAGGCAACATATTTGCAATGCAACTGTATTTCACTAATTGATCCTTTTAAACATTTGTGTGAGCATTCAGGCATGTTCTCACTTAGACACTATATATATATATAATATAACAAGACAAAAACCTTGCCTCTAAAGAGTTCACTATTTGACTTGTCCACACTCTTAGGCAGTTTAACGTAAGGTCAGTTTCTCAAATTCTCTGTGCCTCAGTTTCTTTAGCTACCTACTGCCGATGATAACAGTACCTACCTTGAAGGTCTGTTGTGACACTGAAATAAGAAAATACACACAACATGCTAACAACAGCTCTAGCAACCTCATATGCACTCATTAAATATTAGCTGTTATTTTTAGTATAAGAGGAGAAAGGTTACAAAATTACAGTTTCAATTAATTTGTTCAATATATTCTGAGTGCTGAGTTCTATGTAAGTCTCTGAAAATAAAGAATAAGACAACTACACTTTCACAGGCATAAAGTCTAACTTAGCTATGAAACCAATCATAGTAATATTCAAAGGAAGTATACAACATGAAACAGACAATATAAAATATTGAATATTTAGGATATCCCACACTTTGTGCCAAAAACTCATGAAAAATAATCTCACTTTATTTCATGAGGCACAGCTCCAACAGTGGCCCAACCTTACACATATCATAAAGAGTAAAACTAAGATCCAAATATAAATCTATTTTCTAAACTTTCCTCTCTAATGGCTTCTTAACTCATAGAAAGCAATTAGAGTAGTTAGTAAAGTCTTCTCCAAGAAAATAAAGAGCTTTGAAAGATCATTTTGAAAAATAAATTTGAACTAAACCTATATCATTATTTCCTAATGTGTGTTCTGTGGAATACTATTTGCATAAGATACTAATGTAGTCAGTCAACACTGACAAGATATTACTGGTGGAACAGTTTTTAATCTCCTTGATTCTCATGAAATCAAAGAAACTATGAAAACAAAACCAAAAACCTCTAAAAATTATATTTAAAAAGAGAGCAAAGTATCTTCATGACTCAATAATGTGAAGGGGCAAAAACATCACCAACTGTAATGCCTGCATGAAATTAACATCCATGTGGAGGAAACAGGGAAGAAACTGATGAAGCTGAATCAGAAAATCTTAAAACTGTCAATATATTGTCTATAGTGGACCAGCCTTCGGAATTAAGGTGTGGTTTTACATGCTCACAGGTGAGTAGAAGGAGTCTATGGTGAATCTGAAGACTCATGCAATCTGGGGCGTAAACACACCCTAAATTAATATGCCAAGGACTCCAGGACAAACAGCAGCCATAGAGAAACTTTTGGGAACTGAATTTAAAATTGAACAAAGCCAAAGCAGGAGAAGAAAAAAGAGTGTTCAGATAAAAATAAAGAATAGAATAAGGAAATCTCTCAAGTATGGGAACATGGTTTAAGACTTCACAAAATAACAGAAGAGGTTAAAAACAGCATTTATAAACCAACTTCTCCCTTCTAAAAGCAACAGAATAAAAATATAATTAAAAATAATCAACCAAAAACTTGCAGTGAAATATTTTTAAAAGATATTATTAAAAAGAGAATAAGGATTAGAATAACATCCCTGTAATTAAAGTCATGCCAGCAAGATCTGCCTAGAAATTGATGAAAAAATGCAACCCAATATTCCCAAATGTATAGAAATCTATAAAGAAAAATTATATAAAATGTGGAAGTACAGCGTAAGTAATAAATAGTAAAACTCAAAAATTTTATAAATTAAAAAATAAATATGTTTTTTACAAAAGAAGTCTAAACCAAAAGAACACAAGACCAAATGAACACACACAACATGCATGCTTCAAAGGAAGTAGAAGCTGAAAAAAATTTAGGTAAAAATATAAATTAAATAAAAATATTAAATAATTTGAGAAAAATGCTAAATATTATAAGAAAGAGAAGTTTAGCATATGTATAATTGTTTTTCCCAAAGAAAAAAATCCAAGCAGTACATCAAAACAAGTCATTTACCTGAAATATTTATATGAAACTACATATTAAAATAAATTCATATTATATATATACACTCATATATAATTTTATTTATATAAGATAATTTCTACAAATATGACTGTTTCATATGAGTAAATTATATATTCACATATATGAAACTATGCATTTTCACATATACATGAAACTGCATATAAAAATAACAAATATGGAATCTGTCATAGTTTTATATTGTTTAAAAAAATCAAATGGACTCAATACTTCCTCAGCCTTTGAACCAGGGAATCAATAAAAATTTAGTGTCTCTATGGACCAACCTAGATAACATATTAAAAAGCAGAGACGTCACTTTGCCAACCAAGGTCCGTCTAGTCAAGGCTATGGATTTTCCAGTGGTCATGTTTGGATGTAAGAGTTGGACTGTGGAGAAGGCTGAGCACCAAAGAATTGATGCTTTTGAACTGTGGTGTTGGAGAAGACTCTTGAGAGTCCCTTGGACTGCAAGGAGATCCAACCAGTCTATCCTAAAGAAGACCAGTCCTGGGTGTTCATTGGAAGAACTGATGCTGAGGCTGAAACTCCAATATTTTGGCCCATCATCCAATATTTTGGCCCATCAGGGTCTTTAGAAAGACCCTGATGTTGGAAGGGACTGGGGGCAGGAGGAGAAGGGGACAACAGAGGACGAGATGGCTGGATGGCATCACCAACTCGATGCACATGAATCTGAGTGAACTCCGGGAGTTGGTGATGGACAGGGAGGCCTGGCGTGCTGCAGTTCATAGGGTCGCAGAGTCGTACATGACTGAGCGGCTGAACTGAACTGAACTGATGGATTATATATTGATGAAAATTAATCATCTTTAAAGTTGTGAGTATAAATTAAAGATTAGGTTCTCATTGTGTTTGATATGACATTTCACTCTTAATCCCTGTAACCTACTAATTTCACAACCTAGAATACTCCAAACCCTTTAAATCATCTTATGCAATGATACCTAGCAATCCTGACTATTATTTTCTTCAATCTTAACTTCCTTGGAAAGTATTTTCTGTTATTGACCGTAATTTCCCCACCTGGATGAGGGTTCTTTGAGCTAATCACCCCAACTCTCTTTTTCAAGCATCCTCTTCTGGGTCACTCCATTTCTGGTAGCTCTACATTACTTCCCCCATTCCTAGAGCTCATAGAACCATTACCATCAATAGTTCTCTGAGCTGGTTCTCCTTCAAGTAGGAGATCCCATTGGGTCCAAGCAGGTTCCCAGGGCAGATTGAATAGAAGTTGATAAAGCTCCACCCTGCCACTTCTTTCCAAGAGATCCTGCCATTTGTCATAGCTATTCATTATCCATAAAAAAGTATCTATTTTTTTCCTTTTAATTCCATTTGAGGGCTAATTTCATGTCTAAACCGCTCATACCCTAAAGCCATAATCCATATATCTACTATTATCCACAGAAAATATACCATTTGACAATATTTTTTTCCTTTTATGTCAAGTCTACAGTCAACAAAATCTTTATTATAAAAAGGTTATAATTTTCTTTTAAATAAAGTGACTAAGATTTTGCCATGCTAAAAGAACAGTAAAATGGTGAATTTGTTTTGTGATGGTCATGCAGATACATGATGAGAAGGCCTTGGAATGCTTTTAGGGGACTTTGATATTGTCTTCTAAAAAAATGTCGCTTTTACCATTTTTTATCACATAGCTAATAATATAGAGATGTCCTGTATAATGATGAAAAGGGCCCGAGATTAAGCCTTTCAATAATTACTTTCTTATTTTTAGTATCTCAGAAATAGATGTTTGCTTAGGTGATTTGATTAGCTGGACATGTTACTCAACATTACTTTCAAAAAGCTCAAATTACAAGATCAACAATTTTCAGTGACTGTTTTTGCTCTTATGGTTTGATTCAACTTAAATGAGAAATACAGGGATGTAATTGTTATCTTCATGTTTTTAAGGTAATTTCTAAGAGTGGTAAGATATAATCATCACTCTGTCTAATTACCTTACTTTTTGATATTTTTGAGTGAGTGCAATCATATTTTTAAAAAAAGGCTTTTAGCCTGTTTGGAGAAAGAATTAAAAGACTGTGAGAAATGTGGCAAGTAAAAGAGAAAACTAACATCAAATTACATCTAAAAACCTTTGGAGAGAGTAATTAGTGGCAGAAAGACAGAAAGGGAAACCCAAACTTCAATTTATCCTGCTCAGTCTGCTAAAACTCTGTAAGACAAGTCTGAAAAAACTCTAGTCTATGAGTTCAAGGAGTTTAACAATTTAATTCAAGTTACATCTGGCTCTGATTTTTCTGGTAGTCCTCTATAGAGTCTCAGACAAAATTGCTGTCCAGTGAAGCCCTTTTGTGAATACCTAAACTAATGGCTAACACTTCATGAGTATTTATTACGTATCATGCAGACTGTTTTTGAAGGTTTTGCTGTGTTTGTTTTTTTTTATTAAATGTGAGACAACATTCAAATCAGTAGACTTCTAGTAAGATTACCCTCCATACGGTAAGTGGGCCTCAACTGATTAGTTGAATAATTTAATAGAACCAAGACTGACCACCCCCCACCCCCACCCTCACACCAGGCAAGAAAGAATTCTGCCAGAGAACTGCCTTTCAGCCTGTCAGCCTACCCTGTAGATTTTGTTCTTGCCAAGATTCCACAGTCACATGAACTAATGCCTTTTAAATCAATCAATCTCTATCCCTCTTTCTCTCCACATACACAACTCCTATTGGTTCTGTTCCTCTGAAGAATGCTAACACAATGTGATCTCTTATATAGCACTCCAACCACTCTATAAGGTAAATATTATTGATACCCTGGATTTACCAAGAGACTAACCAAAACAAGGTCACAGATTTTCAATTTAAGTCTGTCTACTTCCAAAGCCTGTTGGCTGTATTACAAAGATGCAAATTAAGCAAATATGTATATGAACATATGTGTATGTGTGCATACACATGTATGCATGTTAATATGTATTTGAGCACACACACGTTTGTGTGTATATGTGTGTGTTGGGAGAGTGGTAATGGAGCAATTTAGATGAAGGCAATTTTCTTCTGCCTATCTATACTGCTAACTCCCCATCCAGAGGCTTTCCCTGTGGCATTTCTTAACAGGTTGCCCTGTGTTTTAAATTAATAAAAGCCTATTGGAAGCTCTATCTCCTTATCAGAAAGTCCTGTCTTCTTGGATCAAGAGAGAAATTTTAGGTCACTGTCATGCTAGCAGAAAACTATACTTTTGGAAGTTATACATGAGATAAGTGTCGACTTATTTTGGTTTATAGGAGTAGGGCTTACAGACTAGGACTTCATATCTAATTCCTTCAGCATGCTGCTGACATGGACCTGGTCTAATATCTACCATCTTGTCTAATTATGGACTGAGAATTCTTTACATATATACATACATTGACTGATTGATTGATGGGTTGATTGACTGATGCTTTAGGAACACAGTTTGACCTTAATAGCTCCCATGCTTCCACAGCAGATAGTGATCATAAGCCTGCATGAAAAGGAGAACATATTTCTTTCCCATGTCCATTTATTCCCACAAGGCAAACCTAGTCTTGGTCCAGAGGTTTCAGTGAGCTAATATACTTCACAAAGTACCCAACTCATGATTAACAGAGTCAGGTCACAAAAGTACCACTTAGCAGCTCTGGAAGAAGGCCGAACCTACGGCCAGGCGCTGGTTCAGATGCCCCAGGAATCTGCCTGAGTATCTTTGCAGGAGCTCTGGGAAGCATGCTAAATCATACTCATCATGCTATCTGCCAACAGTGATGCTGAACTGGTTCCACCATTGATCCAAAGCCTTTCCAGAGATATCGCCTGCTGTAATGCAAACACATTCTTGTGCTTTGGAGTCAAGGAATATCAGAGCAATAAGAACTGAGAGATCATAAACTGCACCTAATTTTATAGGTACAGAGACTCAGTCTCCAAGAAGGGAGTGTACAAAGTGGCTACCTGCATGGTCTATTTTTCTTTAAAATATTTTTATGTTGTTTATATGCTTCTCTTAATAAGACATTCTCAGTCAGCAAACTTAGGCTACAACAAGTCTATCAAAAATGAAAATTCTTGTCTTCTGTATATTCCTTTATTACTTCTCCTGGTACTCTACCCCAAGAAATTGTTACTTGCTTTCATTTAGGTATACTGGGACCAGCCTTCTCTGGGGGAACTTGAGTTACTCTGTTTTATTATCACATGTGGAAACACATTTTTCCCTGGTGTAGGAGGCAGAAAGGCTGCAATCCCCAAAGCAAAGCCCAGGGCCTGGCACCTCTACCTGGACTGGCAGTTGTTTTCACCTTTTGATTCCCTTACTACACACCCTACTGCTCTTATTTTCCAAATAGCAGGGGGTTCTGAAATGTTTCTCTCACCAACAGCAAAATCCAAAACGAGCCAGAAGAGTGAAACTCAGCAGCCTGGAGCAAAGTCAGACAGTCTAGGGGATTCAGAGTGTTCCTAGAAAGAAGCACTTTTTGGTGAGGTCAAAATGGACATCTTTTCTTGAGTTTTCATCTATTTTTACCATTAATAGGATGAGAATAGGAAAGATTAGCTAAAAGTCAGTTTCCTCTCTACTAGACACAGTTCAAGTGCTCAGCATCTATTACACCCAACATGACTCTGTGAACTGATACGACGTAAGCTTCACAAGAGCTCCCAGTCAACACTAACGGCCAAGAACCCGCCTACCAATGCAGGAGACATAAGAAACATGGGTTCTATCCCTGGGTTGGGAAGATTCCCTGGAGGAGGGCATGGCAACCCATTCCAATATTCTTGCTTGAAGAACCCTATGACAGAAGAGCCTGGCAGGCTACAGTCCATAGGAAGGCTTACAGATGGAGAAATCACGACTCAACAGCTAGGTAGGAAGGGACAGAATCAGGAGCCTGACTCTGGAGTTCTGTTCAGCATCCTGAGCTTACATGTCAGGGGCATTTCATGAGAATGCTAATTAGAGAAAGCAATGTATTTCCCATTGTTAAACAAAGCCCCCATCTTCTCATGATGACTGCTGCCTAGACTTTTCTGATTAGTACTGTTAAAATGGGAAACCAGAGACTGTTTCTATCCTAAACTCAAAACAATATAGTCAATCCAGTCAAACAACCAGTAATTCAATTAATTCACTTTCTAAAAATAGGCAAAATCTACTCACTTCACTAAAAGGAATAACCTTGAAGGATTAAACAGTTCCATCAAAACAGAAAATCTGGTGGTTCAAAATGGGCACCAGCAGTATCTTAGGCAACATAGCAGAGTTACCTGATACAGTCAGCATGAGTTTTCATAGCTACCATGGTATAAAGGAGTGAGGTGACAGGGATGCCTACATATCAGAGCAAAGACTATTAATCAGTGAGATAGTAAATGAACAGCTGAGGTCATGAATAAAAGCAAAAAAAATAAATGATTCAATAAAAAATGGGCCAAAGAACTAAATAGGCATTTCTCCAAAGAAGACATATGGATGGCTAACAAACACATGAAAAGATGTTCAACATCACTCATTATCAGAGAAATGCAAATCAAGACCACAGTGAGGTACCATTTCACACCAGCCAGAATGGCTGCGATCCAAAAGTCTACAAGCAATAAATGCTGGAGAGGATGTGGAGAAAAGGGAACCCTCTTACACTGCTGGTGGGAATGCAAACTAGTACAGCCATTATGGAAACCAGTGTGGAGATTCCTTAAAAAATTGCAAATAGAACTGTCTTATGACCCAGCAATCCCACTGCTGGGCATACACACCAAGGAAACCAGAATTGAAAGAGACACATGTACCCCAATGTTTATTGCAGCACTGTTTATAATAGCCAGGACATGGAAGCAACCTAGATGTCCATCAGCAGATGAATGGATAAGAAAGATGTGGTACATATACACCATGGAATACTACTCAGCCCTTAAAAAGAATAAATTTGACTCAGTTCTAATGAGATGGATGAATTTGGAACCGATTATACAGAGTGAAGTAAGCCAGAAAGAAAAACACCAATACAGTATTCTGACACATATATATGGAATTTAGAAGACAGTAATGATGACCCTATATGTGTGACAACAAAGAGACACAGAGGTATAGAGTGGACTTTTGGACTCTGAGGGAGAGGGAAAGGGTGGGATGGTTTGGGAGAATGGCATTGAAACATGTATATTTTCCTGTAAGAAACGAAGTGCCAATCTATGTTCAATGTAGGATGCAGGATGCATGGGGCTGATGCACAGGATGATTCAAGTAGAGGATGTGGGGTGGGAGGTGGGAGGGGGCTTCGGCATTGGGAGATTGTGTTCACCTATGGCTGATTCGTGTCAATGTATGGCAAAACAAATACAGTATTGTAATTAAAAAAAAAAAAAACCGATGAGGAAAAGGTAAAAAATAAATAAATAAATAAATAAATAAAATAATAAAAGCAAAA
Organism: Nanger dama; assembly: GCA_917880005.1. Classification (NCBI taxonomy): domain Eukaryota; kingdom Metazoa; phylum Chordata; class Mammalia; order Artiodactyla; family Bovidae; genus Nanger; species Nanger dama. The sequence continues at coordinate 10,833,599 of CAKJTW010000030.1, forward strand.
AAAAAAATAGATAGCAGTACAGGCTAGAGTCTTGAGAGCATTACTCTGAAGAGGCAGGAATCTTGCAATTTGAATTTGAAGGACCTACAGATTAAATTAACAGAAGGGAAATTTGGAAGGTCACCAGTGTGTAAATGAGATTTCGAGTCATAGCACAAGCTGAACTGACACCAAACAGGACTGCCATTAGTTATGTAAATGCGGATGTCTATACTGACAGCCTGATGGATATAGGTTCAGAAGGGTAAACAAGAACCAATTCAAACATTGCCAGCTCAGAAACAATAACATGTCTCTACAGGTAGCAAGGAGCATGGAGATGAATTATCTCATAGGAGACGGAACTCAAGAAATCCTGGTTTTGCTTGTAAGGTAATTCTTCAGGAAATTAAGTTCTAGTAAGTAGTCCTCAGGGCTTCCATGGGGGCTCAGAGGTAAAGAACCCATCTGCCAATTCAGGAGACACAGGGGTTTGATCCTTGGGTCAAGAAGATCCACTACAGATAGAAATGACAACCCATTCCTGTATTCTAGCCTGGGAATCCTATGGACAGAGGACCCTGGTGGGCTATAGTCCCTGGGGTCATGAAGAGTTGGACAAAAGAGCACGTGTACGTGTGTGCACACACACAAACACAGTCGACATGGATGAACATGTGATCACATTTTAACAAAAGGAAATATTATATGCAAAACAGAACTTCACTGCATATTAAAGGTAAATGGAAAGTTCTGTTTCATGAACTTGATGGTAAGTTCAAAAATGTCCACTGAATTACTATTTTCTTACCTTATATTTTCAACATTGTCCTATTTATCTAAGCAAATTTTAATGAAGCATCTTTTAAAAAGACGTTCTAGAATGAAAAATATAATATAAAATCAAGTGTATATTAAGATTAAGACTTCTGCTTTCAATTTAAAATTTTAGCTATTTTAAAAGGTCTATAAGCTCACCTAAAATTAGAGATATATTAAATATATTTACTCTCATTCTGGTCTAAAATTAGATACACCAATTTTGTTCTAATAAGTTTGTAATATTTAACTTATATGCAGAGTACATCATGAGAAACACTGGGCTGGATAAAGCACAAACTGGAATTAATATTGCCAGGAGAAAATATCAGTAACCTAAGATATGCAGATGACACTACCCTTATGGCAGAAAGTAAAGAGGAAATAAAAAGCCTCTTGATGAAAGTGAAAGAAGAAAGTGAACAAGTTGGCTTAAAGCTCACCATTCAGAAAACTAAGATCATGGCATCCGGTCCCATCACTTCATGGGAAATAGATGGGGAAACAGTGGAAATAGTGGCAGACTTTATTTTGGGGGTTCCAAAACCACTGCAGAAGGTGACTGGAGCCATGAAATTAAAAGATACTTACTCCTTGGAAGGAAAGTTATGACCATCCTAGATAGCATATTGAAAAGCAGAGACATTACTTTGCCAACAAAGGTCCATCTAGTCAAGGCTATGGTTTTTCCTGTGGTCATGTATGGATGTGAGAGTTGGACTGTGAAGAAGGTTGAGCGCTGAAGAATTGATGCTTTTGAACTGTGGTGTTGGAGAAGACTCTTGAGAGTCCCTTGGACTGCAAGGAGATCCAACCAGTCCATTCTGAAGGAGATCAACCCTGGGATTTCTTTGGAAGGAATGATGCTGAAGCTGAAACTCCAGTACTTTGGCCACCTCATGCGAAGAGTTGACTCATTGGAAAAGACTCTGATGCTGGGAGGGATTGGGGGCAGGAGGAGAAGGGGACGACAGAGGATGAGATGGCTGAATGGCATCACCAACTCAATGGACATGAGTTTGAGTGAACTCCAGGAGTTGGTGATGGACAGAGAAGCCTGGCATGCTGCAATTCATGGGGTCACAAACAGTTGGACATGACTGAGCAACTGAACTGAACTGAATATATCCTAACACTTACTGTCAGCTATCAGCATGCTTTGATAATATAATTCTGCCCAACTACTAGTCCAGCAGTCATGAGTTAGATCAGAGTGATAGGAATTTAGTTTAATAAATTCTAGGTTTAAGAGGAGGGCATTTAGTTATCAAGACAAATACAACCACCACAATACTTCTAAGTTTTTGAGCATTTTTTAATGGATTTGGTATTGAACTTAGTGTGAACTGTTTAGCTAAGTAACACCTCTTATCAAGTGATGCCTAGATAGAGCTTATGCCTCTTGAGTGAGACATCATATCTCAGATAATTTTGAACAGAAAACTATAATTATCCATTTATTTATCAACCTATTGCATTGAGTGAAGTGCTCTAGAAAAAAGGGGAAATTCTTTGAGAATGTATGATAAAAACATCTCTGGAAAACAGTTCCTTTGATGATAATTGTGATTAAAATTTTTCAAATCAGAAAACAGAAATTTAGTGAACAACATACAGGTAAGATCTCCATTGACTGGGTTTTATCCAGGTTTGGGGTGTGGGGGTTGGTTCTTAGAGAAGAACCGTAGATAATATGCTTCTTCTTAGCTTGCATTCTGAACACATGACAGTTCAGAAAAACTACCATTCATGGGCAAGACGTTTTACTACTGATAGAAATTAGACTATGCCTTTTATTTAGACAGCAGAAGTAAGGAGTGAAGATTATAATCATTCTTTAAATTAAAAAAGTAACTGTTCTTTTTGTTGGGTGTCCCTGGTGTCTCAGACCCTGATGGTTTAATCCCTGGGTTGGGAAGATCCCCTGGAGGAGGATATGGCAACCCACTCCAGTATTCTTGCCTGGAGAATCCCTGTGGACAGAGGAGCCTGGTGGGCTACAGTAGAGGAGCCTGGCAGGTATTCCTTTATTGTCTGTGACATATGGCACGTGGGATTCTAGTTCCCTTATTAGGGGATAGAACCCAAACCACTGCATTTGAAGGACAGAGTCTTGGCCAATGGGCCACTGGAGAAATCTCCCAGTTTTTAAGTTGGATTGTTTTCTTATTGTTCAGTTTTGAAAGTTCTTCGTATATTTTGGATAACAATCCTTTTTAGGTGTGTCTTTTGTACATTTATGGCTGAGTCCCTTGGCTGTTCACCTGAACCTACCACAGCAAATCAGCTACACCCCAGTACAAAATAAGAAGCTAAAAAATAAAAACCTTCCACTCCACAAAAGACATTGTCAAGAGATGAAAAAATAAGCCACAGACTATAAGATATTTGCAAAAGCAACTACTCTGTTTGAAATGTCATGATTAATTACTTTTGTGCTTGCTAAATTACCTCAGTCGTGTCTGACTCTTTGTGACCTCTGGTCTGTAATCCTCCAGGCTTCTCTGCCTGTGGGATTCTCCAGACAAGAGTACTGGAGTGGGATGCCATGCCCTCTCCAGGGGACCTTTCCAACACAGGGATTGAGCTCGGCTCTCTCATGTCTCACATTGGCAGGCAAGTTCTTTACCCCAAGCACCACCTTACCTTGCTATTTTATTAACTGACTTACATTTTTTCACACTAATCATTCATATGTATTAGTGTATTCTTAAGAAAGCATACATCTTCTTTATCAATGCATAGACTAATTTTGTTTGTGAATTTTTAAAAATGCACCCAGATAGTAGTCTAGAAATGTTAGGCTATTCATGCACTGGTGGTGACTCCTCGGCATGTATTATTTCATATTCATCATGCTACATTACAGTGTTTCTGTTCAGTTCAGTTACTCAGTCATGTCCAACTTTTTGCATCCCCATGAACCGCAGCACACCAGGCCTCCCTGTCCATCACCAACTCCTAGAGTCCACCCAAAGTTGGTGGACTTTGAGTTGGTGATGTCATCCAATCATCTCATCCTTTGTCGTTCCCTTCTCCTCCTGCCCTCAATCTTTCCCAGCATCAGGGTCTTTTCCAATGAGTCAGCTCTTTGCAACAGGTGGTCAAAGTACTGGAGTTGCAGCTTCAGCATCAGTCCTTCCAATGAACACCCAGGACTGATCTCCTTTAGGATGGACTGGTTGAATCTCCTTGCAGTCCAAGGGACTTTTCAAGAGTCTTCTCCAACACCACAGTTCAAAAGCATCAACTCTTCAGCACTCAGCTTCCTTTATAGTCCAACTCTCACATCCATACATGCACTGGAAAAACCATAGCCTTGACTAGACGGACCTTTGTTGACAAAGTAATGTCTTTGCTTTAATTATTTACAAATACGTACATCTTATTTGAGTCTTAACAACAATTTTAGGTGGTCAATGCTAATATTTTCCCCATTTTTTTGAATGAGGAAATTAAAGCAATGTCAAATCTAGCCTCCAACCCAAGAAAGACTTTTTCTCCAATTCTAATAATATTTTTAATATACTGCAGCTGATGCTTTTGAACTGTGGTGTTGGAGAAGACTCTTGAGAGCCCCTTGGACTGCAAGGACATCCAACCAGTCCATTCTGAAGATCAGCCCTGGGATTTCTTTGGAAGGAATGATGCTAAAGCTGAAACTCCAGTACTTTGGCCACCTCATGCAAAGTGTTGATTCATTGGAAAAGTCTTTGATTCTTCGAGGGATTGAGGGCAGGAGGAGAAGGGGATGACATAGGATGAGATGGCTGGATGGCATCACTGACTCGATGGATGTGAGTCTGAGTGAACTCCAGGAGTTGGTGATGGACAGGGGAGCCCTGGCGTGCTGCGATTCTTGGGGTCGCAAAGAGTTGGACATGACTGAGCAATTGAACTAAACTGAACTGAACACCTGGCCCAATCCTCATAACATATACAATAAACTCATTTATAGTACATAGCATAATGAAAGATTTTATATATACACACAAAATTCATGATTTGTGATTATTATTCATTTACACAATACACGTAATTAACATGTACAAATTCATTGTAGAGAATAAAACAAATTTATGTCTGAGGAAGGTTGAAAAAAATCAACAAAGACAACGATACACCGAGTTTTAACTTCAACTTATTTTTTACCTGCTTGCTTATTTTCAATAACCTGGAATCTATACTACTATTTATCTACTTACTAAATTTCATTTCTTTAAAAGTACTGGAGTAATTTAGCTTTTTTGATTTGAATTTGTTTACTAATGAATTCATTTAATAGTTTCAACCATATGGAATTGCCAACATTCAAATATTTCTGACTTACAAAAACAGTAATTTCATATGATTCAATTTAATGTTTGTGCAAATTGGGATAGAACAGCAATATTTTTTGTCTCTCCAGTCAGCAAACAGATTACATCAAATTTGATGAGATGCCATCCAACCTAAGACAGACTGGCAATTCCCTGAAATAGCATTTTAGTCATGAATCTCATATTTAGCGTTATTTAATGCAGTTTCAAAGAAAATTTCTGAGCAGTTTTGGCATGGCTTTACCTATATTTCCCATCACAGGAACATGGGTATTATAGCTAAGATAGAACCACAAGTATGTTAAATATGTTATACAAGAAGAAATTTTCGGGGAGAGCTTAAAGTTATACCTGGAAGAAGGAATGGCTACCCACTCCAATATTCTGGCCTAGAGATTTCCATGAACAGAGGAGCCTTGTGGGCTACAGCTGATAGGGTCACAAAGAGTCAGACACGACTGAGCAATTTTCACTTTCAAGTTATAGCAGTCAATGGCAATGACTTGGTATATCAGTTGTTTTCGACTTTTTATGTATTTTATAATCCCTGTGGTGGTATATAAAAATAAACACTTAAGAAAATTTGGCTACTGTGAAACAAAAATAAATATGGAATCAGTATTAATAAGAGAGTGCTCTACAGGGGGAGCCAAGAGGCCGTGCAGGAAGTGTGACTTACTCACATCTCAGCCTAGACAAAATCTGACCTGTTGACCTCTTATTGTTCAACTTAAGATACTTATCCAATCATTACCCCAAACAATTCAAGATTCTTTAAGGACAAATAATCCCTGAGTTGCATCAGAGTCAATTATAATTCTCACTGGGCAACTTTAACAACCTTGTGAATTTTGTCTTTACAAGTCCCTGATTCTTTCTCTTCCCCCAACACTTCTTTGGGTTTTACCTGAATCTGTCTCCTGGTGGTGGTGGTTTAGTCGTTAAATTGTGTCCGACCCTTGCAATCCCATGGACTACAACCTGCCAGGCTCCTCTGTCCATGGGATTCTCCAAGCAAGAATACTGGAGTGGATTGCCATTTCCTCCTCCAATGTCTCCTGCACTGTAATCCTTAAGATCCCAAATAAAGCTTTTTATTCTTTATACTCTCGATGCAGGTTACTGTTGGATTGTACATGGGGTTGAGATCTAGGCATGAGCTTTTATAAACTTCTTAAATTATTCTGATACCTGATATAGGTTAGAAGCCAGTGTAATAAACTCCAATTGAATGAGGTAAATGTTGAAAGGTATACATTCACATGGGCACCCTAAGCCTGTAAATATTACCTGAAGCCATAACTTTTAGGGAAAGCTGAGGAGCAACCTATCAGCATATACCAGATGCTGTGCATAAGAGAAAAAATTCAGATTAAAACAGAAAATACAAGTTTATTACAAAGCTATTTTTACATATTCAGATTTAGAGTCTTCAAAGCAAGAGATTCCAGCTAGGGGACAATAAAGCAATCACCATCACTTGCTTCATTCAGAATGGACTATATCAAATATATTCTGACCAACATGCCTACTAAGGTCAACAAGACTTCATCATCCTTCTTGAACTATTTCTCTATGCCGTTGTAATAAATTCCGCCAACTTAGTGGCTTAAAGCAATACCAATTTATTCTCTTATGGATCTGGTTAGATGTCTAAAATTACAATTGCAGGGCTACATTCCTTTTGAAGCTTCAGAAGACAACCTGTTGAATTGTCTCATCAAGCTTCTAGAGCTGCATTCGTTGTATCTTGTGACTTATGGTCCCTTCATGCATCTTCAAAATGATGACAAATTTAAATTATGATGGAATAATCTCACTGCAGGCATATAAAATGGGAGTCAGTAGCCACTGAGGTCCCAGACCAGTCTCTGTAACACTGAGAATTTGAACTTCCTTTGCTCTATACCAGACCGAAGGACACCACCAGCCATATTTGCAACGTCTACCAGTTGCAACCTCATGGTTTCACGTTCTCCCTTTGTAATTATGCCACCATTTCAAGCCCCAGCCAATCCTTATTTAATGAACGCTCTTTCTTCTTGCCAGCTCCAATTATAATTCTTGATAAGTAACTCATGTAAATGTAATTTTGCCACATTTTGCTTTATAAGCCTCCGCTATTTTGTAGTCAGATGCAACACAATTCAAGTGCTTCTTGAATCTGTGTCTTTCAACTGCGGGTCTGCTGCTGCTGCTGCTAAGTCGCTTCAGTTTTGTTGGACCCTGTGTGACCCGATAGACGGCAGCCCACCAGGCTCCCCCGTCCCTGGGATTCTCCAGGCAAGAACACTGGAGGGGGTTGCCATTTCCTTCTCCAATGCATGGAAGTGAAAAGTGAAAGTGAAGTCGCTCAGTCGTGTCTGACTCTTAGCGACCCCATGGACTGCGGCCTACCAGGCTCCTCCGTCCATGGGATTTTCCAGGCAAGAGTACTGGAGTGGGGCGCCATCACCTTCTCCACAACTTCAGGTCTAACAATACCCAAATAAACACTTAAATTTTTTTTTTTGTTTGTTTCTAACATTTTAGTTAAGAAAAGCCAGCAGTGTGGTCCTATATCCTTTTTCTCTTTTGTAATCAAATCTGCCTGTCTTTCATAAGAATACATTTAGTGCCTATCCAGATAATCCAGAATAATATCCCACCTGAATGTTTCTTTTTAAGATTTTAACTTAATCACAGATTCAAAGCCCTTTATGTCATATAAGGTAACATTCACAGTTTCCAAGGATGAAGTCACGGATATCTTAGTATTTGTGGATGGACAGATATCCTATACACTTATTCAGCCTATCACACTTCTCAACACAACTGTCCAAGCAACCACTGACAATAGCAGGAGGTTGGTCTGTGCTATGAACCCTAATTTCCTGAGATGAAGTTTTTTTTGAATCTGAGCATGCCATTTTAGAACTCTAGATTCTCTCTCATCTAAACTCCTTGTTTTACTGATCGTAAGACTGAAATCTCCTAGAGGCTTACATGAGGTGCCTTAGGTGGCAGATCTTGCTGGTGGCAAAGGCAGGACTAGAATGCAGGCATCCTGATGGGTACACCAATGTTCATTTCATCATCATCCAATGACGTGATAAACTGATACATGTAAGGCAACAGTATGTGGAAAGGGCTTCCCAGGTGGCGCTAGTGGTAAGGAACTCACCTGCCAGTGCAGATGAAGGAGACGTGGGTTTGAGCTCTGGATCAGATCCCCTGGGATGCCACTGATGGGGTGGGCATGGCTACTCCAGTACTCTTGCCTGGAAAATTCCATGGACAGAGGAGCCCAGTGGGATACAGTCCATGGGGTTGCAAAGATTTGGACACGACTGAGGCTATTTAGCATGCACGCACAGTATGTGAAAAGTTCAATTCACTGAAATAAGTTTTCTCTGTGACAAACCTAGACAGAATATTAAAAAGCAAACACATCACTTTGAGACAAAAGTCCACATGATCAAAGCTATGATTTTTCCGGTAGTCACGTACGGATGTGAGAATTGGACCGTAAAGAAGGCCGAGAGCCAAAGAACTGATGCTTTCGAATTATGGTGCTGGAGAAGACTCTTGAGAGCCCTTTGGACTGCTAAGAGATCAAACCAATCAATCCTAAAGGAAACAAACCCCGAATATTCATCAGAAGGACTGATGCTGAAGCCCCAATACTTTGTCCATCTGATGCTAAGAGCCGACTCATTGGAAAAGACCTTGATGCTGGGAAAGACTGAAGCAAAAGGAGAAGATGGTGACAGAGGATGAAACAGAGAGCATCACCGACTCAATGGATGTGAGTTTGAGCAAGTTCTGGCAGATAGTGATGAACAGGGAAGCCTGGCATGCTGTGTCCATGGGGTTGGTTGCAAAGAGTCAGACAGGACTTAGTGACTGAACAAAAATAACCATAATAAGACCTTGCTTTCTGCCAAGCATCGAGAGAGGGGAAGGGCTTTTGCTGCTTACTCCAGGTCTCATTGAACACCGTGGTGTGCTGGAATGGATAAGAGATTATACAGGTTTTTATAAAAACTAATTAGATGATTAGTTACCTTAGTTCTAACAATAGTTATCACTCTAAATTTAGTCAAGAAATGGTCCTAAGGTCACAACAGGAAGACATTTATAGATTTGTCATAAACTTACAATGGCCTTTTTCCATACTTACTCTTATTTACACTATGGTTTTGTAGGTTTTACACAGTAGCTATGTTTCCATTCTGTGGAACACAATGTTGCAGTTCGCATTTACAGAGCATTTTCTAGCTACTCATCAACTGAATCCTATTTTAAGTTTCAAAATATAGCATGCCCACAGAGATTAATATGCAGTATCAAAAATGGCTGTGACCCTAAAATATTGGAAGTTTCAAAATTCACATTAGGTAACCCAGGTTACCTAAATCAAGGCATCATTACAAGCTATTGAGTGCTATTGAGTGCATCAGAAGAAAATAATAGGAATGAGGAGAGATAGGTTTATGTTCCCATGCCAAGAGCAGAAGAATGCCAGAAAGAAAACTGAAGGAAATAATATCAAGGAATAGAGCTCCAAGATAGAAGCTGCTTCAGAAAGAGAAGAGCAATAAGCAGAGAGAGGCCTCTCCAAAAACAAGGAGGAGATCTAAGTGAGGGCAAAACATGCCTTCTCAATAGTAAAGGATATATAAATTTAAATATTAGCTGAATGAAAATCATCCTCACTGAAAATAGAACAGTGATAGAACATATTTCTTTATTCAAGCTTTTAAAAGAAATTTACCTTTGCTTCTCTTTCAATTTTTCTCTTATTTACATTTTTACATATGTGAAATAAGTTTTTTATCATCTTAAATGAACATTTACCATTTTGGATGATTTTAAAATTCATTTTATATAATTATACTGCTGCTGCTGCTGCTGCTAAGTTGCTTCAATCGTGTCCGACTCTGTGCAATCCCATAGACGGCAGCCCACCAGGCTCCGCCAACCCTGGGATTCTCCAGGTAAGAACACTGGAGTGGGTTGCCATTTCCTTCTCCAATGCCTGAAAGTGAAAAGTGAAAATGAAGTCGCTCAGTCATGTCTGACTCTTAGGGACCCCATGGACTGCAGGCTACCAGGCTCCTCCGTCCATGGGGTTTTCCAGGCAAAACTACTGGAGTGGGTTGCCATTGCCTTCTCCTAGGTCATCATTTTAGACCAAAAGATGTTGAGAATTAAGATCAGATATTCCCAGGACCTCCCTGGTGGTCCAGTGGCTAAGACTCCATTCTCCCAATTCTGGAGGCCCAGGTTCAATTCCTGGTCAGAGAAATAGATCCCACATGCTGCAACTAAGCCTATAGGCTGAAGTTAAAGATCCTGCAGGACACAATAAGACTCAGTGCAGCCAAATAAATATTAAAAAAAAAAAAAAGACTACACATATTTCCACATATGGCTTGGACACTGAGAAACAAAGTTTTCTCTTTATTATTCCATTGCTTTCATGAGCATAACTTTATTATTCTGTAAGTCTCTGCCCAGGTAAATAACTTGACTGCTCATTACAGAGACTTCCTGATGTATCCATCTACTCTCAATAGCAAGCATCAATAGACAGTTATGTCCTAAGATTCTTCTGAACTTCTAGCCTTGAAGTTCTTGCCTTGAAGTTTCTACCAATTCTCAACTGTTATATCATGATTATCACCCAGTTCTAATTAGGATTCCCTAGTGGCTCAGACTGGAGAAGGCAATGGCACCCCACTCCAGTACTCTTGCCTGGAAAATCCCATGGGCGGAGAAGCCTGGTGGGCTGTAGTCCAAGAGTCGGACACAACTGAGCGACTTCACTTTCACTTTTCACTTTCATGCATTGGAGAAGGAAATGGCAACCCACTCCAGTGTTCTTACCTGGAGAATCCCAGGGACAGGGGAGCCTGATGGGCTGCCATCTACGGGGTCGCACAGATTCGGACATGACTGAAGCGACTTAGCAGCAGCAGCAGCAGCTCAGACAGTAAAGAATCTGCCTGCAGTGCAGGAGACCTGGGTTCAATCCCCGGGCTGGGAAATCCCCTGCAGGAGGATATAGCAACCCACTCCAGTATTCTTGCCTGGAGAATTCCCATTGACAGAGGAGCCTGGCAGACTATGGTGTCTTAAAAGAGGGGGACACAACCGAGCAACTAAGTACAGCACAACACAAGATCACACAATTTTGATTAAGCCCCCCAGCGTCCCCTGTTGCTGACACTGAAAGATACACCTTAGCTCTCAATTATCAGAAAATCCCAACCCTGCATTCTCCCCTCTGAGACATTGCCCCAGCTTCGGAAGCTGCGTTTTCTCTTACCAAGAAAAGCGGTTAAACTCAGTTTTGCTTTATCAACAGGTTGTGATATCTGATAAGACGATATTCAACTATGCCCATGCTTAACTGACCAGACTGAGACTTACGCTACTAGTGAAGACTTGAACTCCAGAGAAGAGAAACTGCAAAGTTAAAGGGTCAGTTTCCATCTGGCCACCAGACTACCCAACCAAAGAAGGCATAAAGAAATGCTCGGGTCAAGCCGCTGTTTTTGTCTCCTCCGCTTATTAAAAACCCTTTCTCTTGTGGGAAACCTATACCACCTAGCTTAGCTGAGGCTCTCCCCTCTCCCAGTTCTACACGTGTGATGCCGCATGAGCAGGGCAATTACGAGCAGGGAAATCCTGTCTCAAATCACATCACTGAAAGTGTTGCCCACACTTTGATGATGTGTATACTTGGTGGTTACCTCCTTCATATATCTGATAAGTATATTTTGTAGTTAGGAATCTTAGTACATGTGCTGCTCCCCTTGGTCGAGAACACAGGCACATCATGTTGAGGAGATACATTTTGCTTTTCTTCCCTCTTTCATACTCAGATGACTGTAACTTCTCTAGAGTAAGATGTCCATAGGCTTGGAACAGAATGAAAAGGAATAACTGGAAAACCATAAAGCAAACAGAGTCATTCAGGTTCAGGGAAAGAAGAGCTAGTCTTTGGCTGAAGTAAAAGTGAAGATATTTATCCCAGATCCCAAACATACTTCACTCCAGTTTTGGTTGCACTTAGTATTTTAAACAATAACTTAATGAACTGGCTTCTGCAAATTGCCTGGAATATAGGCTGCTGCTGCTGCTGCTAAGTTGCTTCAGTCGTGTCTGACTCTGTGCGACCCCACAGACGGCAGCCCACCAGGCTCCCCCGTCCCTGGGGTTCTCCAGGCAGGAACCTTGAAGTGGGTTGCCATTTCCTTCTCCAATGCATGAAAGTGAAAAATGAAAGTGAAGTTGCTCAGTTGTGTCCAGCTCTTAGTGACCCCATGGACTGCAGCCCACCAGGCTCCTGGGAGTCATTGTCAAATAATAGTTTGCTTTTACTTCTCCACAGATCTCAATAAAGTACAGTATATATCAGTATAAGCTAGTTTATAAACTAATTTACAACAAAGGTTCACTCTTTATTGAACCTGATATCCATCTCGGGGCATCTTAACTTTAGGACTGATACAGACAGGACAGCGTCTAGGTGGAGCATCCCTGGCACAACTCGACAAGGCACACACTGGTGATGAAGGCTGTTCAACTCATATTTTGTTAACCAAGCCTAACATCAATGTGGTAGGGCAACATAATCCTTCCCCAGGAAGAGGCAGCAAATATTTTGTAATAGTAATCTATCCTACTGCATATATATTGCCAAATGGGAACTTGAAAAGTTTTTAAATCAGAGATACCACTGTAAGTCCACCTATATATCACCTAGTCTGAAAGTCTTAAAAACTCAACAAAAAATATGCTTTAGGACTTCCTTCGTTGTCCAGTGGTTAGGACTCATGCTTCCAGTGCAGAAAAACTGGATTTGATCCCTGGGCAGGAAAGTTTCGCTTGCCAGATGGTGCAGCCAAAAAAAAGAGAGCATGCTTAAAGGAGAGACATAGGTTACAGATTTGATAAAAACCCATCAGGGATCTGTGACAAGCACATCCATGCCTTTCGTGGGAGAGGAAATATTTGTCCATAACCTGGTATCAGTTGAAGGATGGCAGAATATGTCACTTTTGCCTTGAGATACTTTGAGCTGAATGCAATTGAGAAGAAATAAATACAAGAAAACCTCCCTGTCTTCCCTTTATTTGCCTGAAAGCAGAAGATAAATTTTCAAAGATGTCCCTCCTCCCTTCTGTACCAGGAAGAAAAATGAATCACCAGAGACAACTTGCACCCCTATCAGCTTGGAGAAAGTACTTGAGGAAGGTACACAACAAGTTCCTTTAAGTTTTTCTTTACCATTAGTTTACCTTCTAATAGTTCATCACCTTTACAAGCCTAACACTGCTTTCCTCTGTGCTGTCATTTCTCCACAGATATAGCGACCTTTGTTGAAGATACTGTATAAGACAGAGTTCTCAGCCATTGCATTGAGTTCCTCATTTCTCCCTGAATAGCTCCCAAGGATACAAGAGATAAATATGTTAATAAACTTGTTTGTTTTTCTCTTGTTAATCTGTCTTTACAGGGTTCACAGCCAAGAACAGGAGAAGGCAATGGCACCCCACTCCAGTACTCTTGCCTAGAAAACCCCATGGATGGAAGAGCCTGGTGGGCTGCAGTCCATGGGGTCACTAAGAGTTGGACACGACTAAACTACTTCATTTTCACTTTTCACTTTCATGCACTGGAGAAGGAAATGGCAACCCACTCCAGTGTTCTTGCCTGGAGAATCCCAGGGACGGGGGAGCCTAGTGGGCTGCCATCTATGAGGTCACACAGAGTCAGACACGACTGAAGCGACGCAGCAGCAGCAGCAGCAGCAGCCAAGAACTCAGGGGCTTAGAGGAAAGCTGTTGTCTCCTCCCTTACACAATCAACAGGAGGCAAGAAGAAAATAATTGCGCTATTATAGGCTTCCCAGGTGGCTCAGACGGTAAAGCGTCTGTCCACAGCGTGGGAGACCTGGGTTCGATCCCTGGGTCAGGAAGATACCCTAGAGAAGGAAATGGCAATCCACTCCAGTACTATTGCCTGGAAAATCCCATGGACAGAGGAGCCTGGTAGGCTACAGTCCATGTGGTCGCAAAGAGTCAGACACTTCTGAGCCACTTCTCTTTCACTTTCAGGCTTCCCAGGTGGGCGATAGTGGTAAAGAACCTGCCTGCCAAAGCAGGAAACCAAGAGGTGTGAGTTCGATCTCTGGGTTGGGAAAGATCTCCCGGAGAATGGCATGGCAACCTATGCCAGTATTCTTGCCTGGGAAATCCCAAGGACAGAGGAGGAGCGTGGTGGGCTATAGACCATGGGATCCAAAGAGTTGGATACAACTTAGGAACTAAACAACATGTCCCTCCTTACTCTGGTAAAGCACACAGCAGCAACCAGTTATTGGTTAAAATGATACCCTCAATAAGATACACAGAAAACTGCTGAGTTGCAAACACCTCCACTGACAATGACACTCTTTTCAGTACTTTCCTAATGCTGAGGAGTTGATGATTACAGATGATGATAAAATGGTTATTTTTTTTTTTTAACACATTATCAAGTACAAAAATACAAGTAAAGTCTCTCAGTCGTGTCCATCTCTTTACAGCTCCATGGACTGTAGCCTACCAGGCTGCTCTGTCCATGGGATTTTCCAGGCAAGAATACTGAACTGGGTTGCTATTTCCTTCTTGAACATATGGTAAAAAAGAAGATGATTATCTTATTCCTTAATACCCTATAAGACTGTGAGGGAAAACTAGAAGAGAAAATACCTCTTCATTTTGCTGGTAGATTTTTTGGAATAAGAAGGATTTTCTAGTAAGAAAAAAAAATTGTATTCACCTAGCTATAACTTTTGTCTTTAATGTTAGTACTAATTTCTTCATATTCTTTTTTATTGGTTGTATAAAGAGATCTCATATAATAAATAACAATGGGCTTCTTTAAGAAAGCAAATCAGCTCAATATGAAGAGCAATATGAATTTAATTTATAATATTCAAAGGAGAAGAAAATTAGAAAAATGTTTGATCCGGTGTCTTTGATACTCTTGATGGTCATATTGATAACATAGTCAAACTAACTGCCTGGACAGAACCACTCATTAGATGCCATAAACCGTTGATTCAGCAAATCATGAAAAGTGACAGCCCTGATTTGGAGTGTTATTGGGTTGCTTGGTATATTTTGTAGCCAATCTGTTCACACACAGATTTCTACATATACTTTTCCATAAAACTCACATCAGAATTCTACTTGGCATATAGTCTATTCCTCCTCTTGAACATGCCAGCTTTGTCTTAGGGAAATTAAGTACATTTTAGTGGGGGAAAATATAAAAGAATCAGCAATCAAATCCTAATGCATTACTAGAGGAAAAGAGGTAGGCCAAGGATCTCTAAGACACATTAGGGGCCATTAATTTTATTTAGTGCAGAAGTACATTTATGTTGTCCCTTTTGAAAGGACTGTAAATATAAGGATTTATTTGGAAAGGGTCAAATAAACTGGGGCTGGATAAATAAAATTGATATGGTAATTACTCTTACATGGCTCATCATGCTGACAAACACCATAAACACAGGAAGCATGAAGAATTACAAGCGTTCAGTCACAGGGTAGCTGGCTAGATTAGCTTCATGGGCTTATTGAAATTGTGTTGCCCTAATAAAGTGGAATGGAATAACTGAATAAAAATTTTCCCCAGAAGCCATCATAAATAATTCATGCAAAATATTTAAAAATTGGTACAAATTTCAATTTAAATTGGGTTCAATTTTTCCCTACTCTACCTTCTAGTCCCCAAATTAGTCTGCATTCTGGGACCACTCTAGGTATCCTGGTGTCCGAAAATCAGTAATATAGTACAATTTCTATTAATGAAGGCTATATATTTTTGGTTTCCAAATCAATGAGAGTGGGAAGTCTAATTCTCTGCCTTCATTGTTAAGATGGAAACAGTGCTCTAGTGAGGAAACCTCCTGTTCCCAGCATCCCTCTGGTCCACTCTCTTAATCCAGGTCTAACTGGATTGGCTGAACTGAAACCCTAGTTATGTTCACTTCAGATTTAGAACTCAGTGTCCATTACAACTTTTCTAACCCAGTCATGCATCATCAAGCAAATTGCTTAAAATCATCAAGATCTTATTTCTTCCACAACAGTAAAAGAGTGATATCTTTCAGTTCTGGTGATTTGCAATTAATACTGTAAGTAAAAGTCAAACATCTTGGAAGACATAGTTGTTGTAGCCACGCATTCTGGGAAACAAACTCACTCAGAAGGACAATGCAGCTTATTACACCAGCAGGCCTAAGGCAGAGTCTCCTCTTAGCCAAGGACCCCGACCAGCACTCGTGAAAATCTTTTATACCCCACGTGTACGTGTCTGAACCCACCACTCCAAATTCCTTGAGACTTACATAAACCAAGGAAAATACAATCCCAATAACCCCGTCATTCACATGCTATGTGCTCATGTGCTCCAACAGTCAAACAATTAGCCAATAATCAATAAGCCCAAGGTTACACTCTGATAGATACAGGAAAATTTATGGCCTGTCTGGAGGAAGGGGTGATTAGTATATGTTTTCTCTTAGGAGATGAGTAACCTAGATATGATCTTCAAGGTTCCCCTGTCTGGAAGGGGTCTTATCCTTCTGTTGTTGTTTTCATAGGCACTAAACACAGAGTTTAGAGCCCATTGGAAAGGTGGCCGAGCATGATCAGCATGAAGAGGCCAAAGATGGAGTCCAGGCCCTATGAATTCCTTCTTCATAGTGAAGATAATTTATTGTAGGCAGAATTATGACCTCACTGCTGCACTAATATAGTCAAGGCATCTATACAACTCTACTGGGAGGAAAAACTTACTCCTCTTTCAGTTTGGTTCCAGCGGTTGGAGTCTGCGACTAAATGACATAGATTAACAGCAGAAAAGAAAAGGTTTATGGACACACAGAGAGTTGCTTGAGATGAGTAATTTGTGGAATAGCCCTAAGTAAAGGTTTATATTGGGCTTCCCTGGTGGCTCAGAGGTTAAAGCATCTGCCTCTGATGTGGGAGACCCGGGTTCGATCCCTGGGTCAGGAAGATCCCCTGGAGAAGGAAACGGTAACCCACTCCCCGTATTCTTGCCTAGAGAATCCCATGGACAGAGAAGCCTGGTAGGCTACAGTCTAAGAGTCAGATACGACTGAGCGACTTCATTTTCACTTTCACAAAGGTCAACTTAATAAAAGAAGGTTTTTAGAAATCCAAAGGGAGAGTATGAGAGATTCTATTGCTTTTTGGGTTTTTTGGGTGGGGGGGGGCGGGGGGGAGGGTTATGCTAATGAAAGTGGGCAGTTTATTTCCAAGGCAGCTGAATTCACAGGAAACTCCCTTGGGGGGTGCTTAATGGCAGTTGTATTTTTGAGAGGTTCTGCTTTAGTCAGATAAGATTTCTTTCTGAATCTTCTAAGCTCAAATGTTTCCATTTTAATATTTATGCCAAATCTGAGGGCCTGAGAGCATTCCCACAGCTCTCTTTCTGCAGATTCCTAGAACCCTATCTTGTCTTTACTTTCTTTCCCAGGACATGGTCGACTGCTGGAAGGAAAAAAAAACAACACCTTTGTTTGGACTTTCATTTGCATTTAAAAGAGAGACCAACTAGGTTGTGCCTGTGATTTAAAGATAATTACACTGCATGTGGCCATATTAAGTCTACAGAGTTTGTTTTAAGTCACTTCCAGATAAAGAAAATGAGGCCTAAGTTCTTAATTCAAAGTTTTGTAGTCATTACATAATTATTTGTCTAGGAAAAATTATATATAAATTGAGTTTACCCTTTTTATAATATTTAAATTGCATCAAGTTCATTTTTGTCGGTAATATTTTAGGTTTCATCCCTGTATCTGCAAAGTTCATGATTTTGCTAATTTAGGTCATTATAAAGCTTACATCAAAGCTTTACTTATTTTCCATTCTATTTTCTATTCCTCTAGGTCATAGATGAAATTTGTACAGCCTTTAATATATTTGTTTTTACACTGATCAGGGTCACTAACATCTTTTTAATCAAATAGTGGATATATGAAACCACTTCAGTCTTGTGGAATGATGCAGGAATCAGAGAAATTGACAGGTGAAATTTAGGTCTCACTTCAGGACACAGTATAAAAAGAAAACTAAAATGAGGACATTCTTCATTTTCAGGAATTTTGACCTTAAACTGACACTGCTGCTGCTGCTGAGTCACTTCAGTCATGTCCGACTCTGTGCGACCCCAGAGACGGCAGCCCACCAGGCTCCCCCGTCCCTGGGATTCTCCAGGCAAGAGCACTGGAGTGGGTTGCCGTTTCCTTCTCCAGTGCATGAAAGGGAAAAGTGAAAGTCTGACACTAGTATTACATTTTTCCCTGAAATTGTGCTTAAGTGTTGATGGCTTCCCCAGTGGCTCAGTGGCAAAGAATCCGCCTGCAGTGCAGGAGCTGCAAGTGACCGTGGTTCGATCCCTGGGTCAGGAAGATCCCCTGGAAGAAAGCATGGCAACCCAGTCTAGTATTCTTGCCAGGAGAATTCCATGGGCGGGGAGCCTGGTGGTCTACAGTCCATAGGGTAGCAAAGAGTCGGACACGACTGAAGCAACAGCATGCAGCATGCATGAGTCCTGAAGGGCAGCAGAATGCACCAATATATGCTACTTTGGCATAGGATTATTTTATTAAAAAATAAATTGTAAAATTTTATTTTGTATTGGAATATAGCTGATTAACAATGCTGTGATAGTTTCAGGTTTCAACGATACATATACACATATCCATTCTCCTCTAAACTTCCCTCCCATCCAAGCTGCCACGTAACATTGAGCAAAGAGTCCCATTTAAATCTAAATGCTGACTTTCGGTGTGTACCTATATACACTGGCACTCTTAAAATAGGTAACCAACAAGGAACAGCTGTGTAGTATATGGAGCTCTGCTCAATGTTATAGTGTTGTAAGGGTCTGTCCTCTAGAAAGATGAGTCTAATCACAAAAATCTCTTATCAGTGGGAAAGAAGTAGATTGAAATATACATGAAAAATCTTACCCTTGTGTACAGTGTTTGCCTTTTTTTTTTTTTTTTTTAATAAACTCCCATAACTACCCCTGACTTGACCGCAACATCTTTCTTTTAGTTTGCAAGATGGTATTTAAGGCAGTGGCTTGGGCCAATCTTAAAGAGTTTTACTCAGTTTTCCTGTGTATCTCCTGTCTATGCATGAAGTATATACATGTTATTAAATTTCTGTTTGTTTTTCTCAAGTTAATCTGTCTCTTATTATAGAGGGATTTCAGTCAGGGAATGTAGAAGAGTAGAAGGAAAATTATTTTTTCCTCTCTAGAGTCCTCTGCTGGTTTCTCAGAACTGCTGCTCAGTTTTGATCCTACAGATTCAAAGGAACGTGGAGCACAATTTTCTAAGCTATGGAACATTTTCCATAACATCAGTGGTTTTCAACCAGGGGGATTTTGGCCCCCAAAACCATTGATGTCTGAGACCTCTTTGGGTAGCACAGATAGGGAGGTGAGGAGCTACTGGGATGCTGTAGAAACCTCCTACAATGCACATGACCACTGCCTACAATAAAAACTACTGGCAAAAAAATTACAACAAAAAAAAACTGGCGCAAAATGGCATGTCACAGGTTAAGAAACCCAGTAGTATTTTGAAAACATGAGGCTTAGTCTACATACCCACACAAACGGGTGCTGTTTTGAACTCTATCAAAATATCTATTCTGACAGATTCAAGTTTGGAGGGCTTTGACATACAAATTTGGGGGGTCGGGGGGTGGGGGTATAGTTGTTTTCCTTAAAAAATAAAATCATCTTTTAAAGTTAATTATATGGTTTTAGCAGATCTGAGTTCATCTGTACAGTGAGCTAAAAGACCTATTTTTCTTCAGATGATAGTTTAAATCCTTGATAACCCACTTGTGATAAAAAGAAAATAATTAAAACTGGAGTCTTAATCATGAAAAGTGCATTGTTGAAGTTGTATAGTTGATATTCATATGAAGCAACCTGATTCTTTAAGAAACACAGCTAAGAGAACCAAATTTATAGCAAAGAGGCACATAAAAATGTTGACAATGCTTCTTAAGATTCTAAAATCATATTTCTGGATCAATATCAATTCAAGATATTAGGTGAATAACACCTCTGTCCAAAAAATATTTTAGAATTGATATGTGTACCTTCAAACAAAAAATATAAGGTATTCTCTCAAATACACATCTAAAAATGTTACTTCTTCAGTATAAAAATCCATGACATCTCTCTAAAAGATCCTTTAAGAAATAATTTCAAATAACTTCTCCAGATTAAATCTTTTATTTTTTCTTATATATGATTTAATCACAATGTGTTTATTTTTACTTTTATCTTTTTGTTGTTGTTGTTAACAGTCTATCATTGTTGGAGAGGTAAAACTTCTACCCATTTAGAGTTTCCAGCTAGGGCTGAAAATTCAATTGAAATAAGACAAATTAAGAGGAGAAAAGCATATATATTTATGTAATTTACATTTTTATGTGACACACATAAGAAACGCAGCTACAAAGATATGGCAAAACTTAAATACTTGGACAAGGGGGCGACAGAGGATAAGATGGTTGGATGGCATCACTAATTCACTGAATATGAGTTTAAGCAAACTCCAGGAGATAGTGAAGGAGAGGGAAGCCTGGTATGCCGCAGCTCATGGGGTTGCAAAGACCAGACATGACTTAGAGTTTGAACAACAACATACTAGGTTGAACAAAGACAATTGTGATAAAGTGACTAAATAGAGGCTAAAGGAAGATAAGAATTATTTTAACAAGATCTGTTTGTAGCGATTTCTCTCAGCTCCAGCTTCCTATCCTTGATGATAAGAATGTCACTTGTTCTTGATATATGGAGGACATCTTTGATATGAGGGTTCTATCTCCTGCTTTCAGGAAGAAAAAGGGAATGGTCATAGTGCCCTTCTTATACATGCCTTTTTTTTTTTTTTTTTAAGTGCCTTAATTCAAAATAATCTCATGTCACAGTAGCATGTTTTAGGATGACACAGTCTGGTTTCTTCCATCACATCTTGTCACTTTCTTATCTCACACCTTGTCAAGGCTTCCTGCCATTATCAGGTTTTCATCTAAACTACCTTCTTGTCCTAAATGACTCTGGATTCCATGTTTCTGCTCACACAGCCTCAGTTTCAGAAAGTCGTCCAAAACTAAAGTGAAAATGAAAGTGTTAGTCGCTCAGTTGTGTCCAATGTTTTGTGGGCCCAAGGACTGTAGCCTGCCAGCCTTCTCTGTCCATGGAATTCTCCAGGCAAGAATACTGGAGTGGGTAACCACTCTCTTCTCCAGGGTATCTTCCCGACCCAGGGATCGAACCCAGGTCTCCTGTATTGCAGCAGATTCTTTACCAGCTGAGCCACCAAGGAAGCCCAAACTAATAATTCTCCTATTGAAATGAAGCAGGACCCTGTGCAACCCTCCCAAGTACAAAAGCCTGTCTGTGCAGCACATTTCTTGCTTGTAAGAAAAAACAAGTTTCTGACACTTTCTCTGAGTTCCAAAGGGTGAATTCAGTTATTAATTAGAAAAATGAGGGGATGCAGAAACAAAAGAAAGGTAGTCAAGAAAAATAGTGCAGCCATGGGGCAGTGTCCTGGTTTCCCTGGAAGAGAAATGCATGACAACCTAATACACATCTCTGAGTTCTTCTAAGGAACTAATACCCTCACCCCAGGCTGGGCACAAGCACATGGACTCTAGACTGGTCGGAACCAGGAGGCTGAGGACTGAGATTCCTGAAACACCACCCTCTTACCTCACCATCAACCAATGAGAGGAAGGTCACAAAGCCTGCAGACCCCCAAATTTTGCCTCTAAAAACTCTTCCTGAAAACTATCAGAGAATTCCAGTTGTTCGAGCACTACCTATTCAGGATTCTTACAATAAACATTACTCTTTCCTTCACCACAACTCAATGTCAATACGTTAGTTTTGCTGTGTGCAGGTAAGCAGACCCAAGCTTGGTTCAGTAACACTATTTCCATTCAAATCTACTGGATCACGCTCCCCTTTGAATGTTTTAAAATGTCTGAGTTGACCATCATGGCAAAATGACGTTGTAACTATTGGTAACTACTTATGCACATATTCCAGACAGATCATATTTATTGTTGTAGTCCTAACATGTAACTACTACACATAGAAGATATGTTTGCCAAATATACTATGTTTGCTGAATACATGCTTCTATGAAGGAATTAAGTTGTGACAGGAGTTTCAAAGACTTTAACTTAGCTTTCCTTAAGGCATTTTACAAACATACATGAATGAGACTATCACTTGGAAAAGAAAGAATAATAAATAGTTTCAATTAATAAATATCCACTAAGTTAATATATCCCCTTCATGGATCACAGCCTTGTTGTAGCAAAGGGGTTTGCATAACTCAATGAACCTATGAGCCATACTGTGCAGGTCCATCCAAGACAGACGGGTCATAGTGAAGTGTTCTGACAAAATGTAGTCCACTGGAAGAGGCAGTGTGAAACAGTACTCCAGTATTCTTATCACGGGAATCCCATGAACAATATGAAAGGCAAAAACATGACACTGGAAACTGAGCCTCCCAGGTCAGAAGTTGTCCAATATGCTACTGGGGAATGGCAGAAGGCAATTGCTAATAGCTCCAGAAATTTCGAAGTGGCTGGGCCAAAGTGGAAATAATGCTCATTTGTGGATGGTGAGAGTACAGTCAGATGCTGTAAAGAACAAAATCACATAGGAAATTGGAATGTAAAGCCCAAGAATCAAGGTAAACTGGATGTGGTCAAGCAGGAGATGGCAAGAGTGAATATCAACACTTTAGGAATCAGTGAACTAAAATGGACAGGAATGAGCAAATTTAATTCAAATAATGATTATATCTACTACTATGGCCAAGAATACCTTAGAAGAAATGGAGTATCCATCATAGTCAACAAAAGAGTCTGAAATGTAGTACTTGGGTAGCCTTCTTCAATGAACAATGCAAATAAGTAGAGGAAAACAACAGAATGGGAAATAATAGAGATCTCTTCAAGAAAATTGGAGAGATCAAGGAAATATTTCATGCAAGAATGGGAACAATAAAGGATAGAAATGGTAAAGAGTACATCAAGTTCATACAGAGAATTACAAAGCAGAGACATCACTTTGCCAACAAAGGTCTGTATAGTCAAAGCTATGGTTTTTCCAATAGTCTTATATGGATGTGAGAGTTGGATCAGAATGAAGGCTGAGCCCTGAAGAACTGATGCTTTGAACTGTCCTTCTGTGAAGACTCTTGAGAGATTCCTTTGGACTACAAGGGTCAAACCATTAAATCCTAAAGGAAATCAATCCTGAATATTGACTGGAAGGACTGATGCTGAACCTGAAGCTCCAATAGACACATTGGAAAACAGCCTGATGCTGGGAAAGATTGAAAGCAAAAGAAGAGGGAAGCAGAGGATGAAATGGTTATGTAGCATCACTGACTCAATGGACATGGATTTAAGCAAACTCCGGGAGATAGTGAAGAACAGGAGAGCCTGGCATACTGCAGTCCATGCGGTCACAAATAGCTGGACACAACTTCGCAACTGAATAAGGACAACAAAAGTAAATATGAATATATGGCCACTAATAACAGCAGTAACACACAACGGAAAACAGAGGCATGTTCAATACTTGGTAGTTATAAGAATGAAAAATAAGACCTCTGACTTTAAGGGTTAAGTTTAAATACAAGGTAGGTACAGGATGGGAAATGCATTTAATTAAGGCAATCCAAAGTGTTTGTCAGTTTCTAGCACAAATGAGTACTCAGTGAATACGCCTTAGTAATAAGATGATGGTGGTAATGATCCTAAGTGTCAGATGAGTTGTTCAGTTCAGTTCAGTCGCTCAGTCATGTCCGACTCTTTGTGACCCCATGAATCGCAGCACGCCAGGCCTCCCTGTCCATCACCAACTCCCGGAGTTCACTCAGACTCACAGCCATCGAGTCAGTGATGCCATCCAGCCATCTCATCCTCTGTCGTCCCCTTCTCCTCCTGCCCCCAATCCCTCCCAGCATCAGAGTCTTTTCCAATGAGTCAACTCTTCACATGAGGTGGCCAAAGTACTGGAGTTTCAGCTTTAGCATCATTCCTTCCAAAGAAATCCCAGGGTTGATCTCCTTCAGAATGGACTGGTTGGATGTCCTTGCAGTCCAAGGGACTCTTAAGAGTCTTCTCCAACATCACAGTTCAAAAGCATCAATTCTTCAGCACTCAGCCTTCTTCACAGACCAACTCTCTCATCCATACATGACCACTGGAAAAACCATAGACTTGACTAGACGGACCTTAGTCGGCACAGTAATGTCTCTGCTTTTGAATATACTATCTAGGTTGCTCATAACCTCTCTTCCAAGGAGTAAGCATCTTTTAATTTCATGGCTGCAGTCACCATCTGCAGTGATTTTGGAGCCCCCAAAATAAAGTCTGACACTGTTTCCACTGTTTCTCCATCTATTTCCCATGAAGTGGTGGGACCGGATGCCATGATCTTCGTTTTCTGAATGTTGAGTTTTAAGCCAACTTTTTCACTCTCCTCTTTCACTTTCCTCAAGAGGCTTTTTCATTCCTCTTCACTTTCTGCCATAAGGGTGGTATCATCTGCATATCTGAGGTTATTGATAATTCTCCCAGCAATCTTGATTCCAGCTTGTTTTTCTTCCAGTCCAGCGTTTCACATGATGTACTCTGCACAGAAGTTAAATAAGCAGGGTGACAACATACAGCCTTAACATACTCCTTTTCCTATTTGGAACCAGTCTGTTGTTTCATGTCCAGTTCTAACTGTTGCTTCCTGACCTGCATACAGATTTCTCAAGAGGCAGGTTAGGTGGTCTGGTATTCCCATCTCTTTCAGAATGTTCCACAGTTTAATGTGATCCACACAGTCAAAGGCTTTGGCACAGTTAATAAAGCAGAAATAGATGTTTTTTTGGAACTCTCTTGCTTTTTCCATGATAAAGCGGAGGTTGGCAATTTGATCTCTGGTTTTTCTGCCTTTTCTAAAACCAGCTTGAACATCTGGAAGTTCACAGTTCATGTATTGCTGAAGCCTGGCTTGGAGAATTTTGAGCATTACTTTATTAGCATGTGAGATGAGTGCAATTGTGCGATAGTTTGAGCATTCTTTGGCAATGCCTTTCTTTGGGATTGGAATGAAAACTGACCTTTTCCAGTCCTGTGGCCACTGTAGAGTCTTCCAAATTTGTTGGCATATTGAGTGCAGCACTTTCACAACATCATCTTTCACGATTTGAAATAGCTCTACTGGAATTCCATCACCTCCACTAGCTTTGTTCGTAGTGATGCTTCTAAGGCCACATGACTTCACATTCCAGGATGTCTGGCTCTAGGTGAGTGATCACACCACTGTGATTATCTTGGTCATGAAGACCTTTTTGTACAGTTCTTCTGTGTATTCTTGCCACCTCTTCTTAATATCTTCTGCTTATTAGGTCCATA
Source organism: Nanger dama (assembly GCA_917880005.1). Classification (NCBI taxonomy): domain Eukaryota; kingdom Metazoa; phylum Chordata; class Mammalia; order Artiodactyla; family Bovidae; genus Nanger; species Nanger dama. The sequence goes on from CAKJTW010000030.1 coordinate 10,859,262, forward strand.
CCATTTCTGTCCTTTTTGTGCCCATCTTTGCATGAAATGTTCCCTTGGTATCTCTAATTTTCTTGAAGAGATCTCTAGTCTTTTCCATTCTATTGTTTTCCTCTATTTCTTTTTGCCAAGAAAACGCACTGGTCACAGCAAACACCCTCTTCGAACAACACAAGAGAAGACTCTACACATGGACATCACCAGATGGTCAACACTGAAATCAGATTGATTATATTCTTTGCAGCCAAAGATGGAGAAGCTCTATACAGTCAACAAAAACAAGACCAGGAGCTGACTGTGGCTCAGATCATGAACTCCTGATTACCAAATTCAGACTGAAATTGAGGAAAGCAGGGAAAACCGCTAGACCATTCAGGTATTACCTAAATCAAATCCCTTATGATTATACAGTGGAAGTGAGAAATAGATTTAAGGGCCTAGATCTGATAGATAGAGTGCCTGATGAACTATGGAATGAGGTTCGTGACATTGTACGGGAGACAGGGACCAAGACCATCCCCATGGAAAAGAAAATGAGTTGTTAGGACATCAAAACTCTCACAGGCATTAAGAAAAATCTCATAGGTAGGAGCAGTAAGTCTTCATAGTAAGGAAAGATGAGATTCAGATCATTGTAAAATGGGGAGAATAAATTATATGCAAGAAGTTGGCACATATATAAGAAATGCATTTGCATTACAAAAACACCATTCCCTAAGAAAGCTGCAATGTAAAAAGGTTAGAGAGAGAGAGATAAGGTCAAGGTTGTAGGATATTTTTAATATCTGGCCTCAAAATTTGATGTTTACTGTGAAGGTTATTGGGAATCATCGGAAGTTTATGAATAGGAAGGATGACTTTGACAATAGTAGTTGCTTAGAATGAGCCTTGAAACAATGACCTGGGGGAAGATGTTAGATTGAAGAGAGAATAGAAACAGGGAAATAGAAGTTTATTTACATATGAATTAAGTAACATAGTACTGTTTGAACAAATATCATGTTTTTAGAAATCATTCTAGAGAAAATGAAATGTTATTACAAGGTCACATACTGAGAAAGTCTGAAATCTTTCTGAGGACAGAAATTTAAATACAAGAAATAGACTTAGAATGAAAAACAAGATGAAACATAGTAATGTTCTTAACTGTCAGTCATAAGAAGTGAAAAAGATCAGAGAAAAGCAACACGGGAGTCCTTGGGGAAGACTTCATGAAAAAGTGACATTTGAAATTGTGCTGAAATGGTGAGTAAGTTTCAAGTAGTCAAAAAGCATAGGGAAAATAAAGGCGTCTTGATGGAGACACATCATAAAGAAAAGTGTGGAGAAATGAAAGAGTACTGTATGTGCTTAGAACAATAATTGTAAAAGAATAATTGATGAATCTATATATGGGTTAAGAGAAGTGTGGATAAAACTACAAGATCTAAGCAGATGTTCAAATGGCATCATAGTTCAACATGTGTTCACTATCTAATTGTCTACTTAGTTTTAGGCGTTGCTCTAATATTTTCAGATGCAGATTTGTTTAATGTTCACAATAACCCTATGAAGTAGGCATTACCCCTACTCTACAGATGAAGAAGCTTAAAGCTTAACTTTTAAAACAGGACATCTGTACTGCCTCTATCTGTCAACATGAAGCCCAGAAGAGTCTTCACAAGTAAATGGCAGGAAGACACATGAATATCACATTTTCAAACTCCTTAATACATGTTTCTCAGGGTTTTGTTAACATAGTCATACTTTTTAGTACATTCTTTTAAAAAAGTCTTTATTAGGAAATTCCCTGGCTTCCAGTTTGTGAACACTCTGCATTGCCACTGCAGGGGGCACACATTTAAACCCTGGTTGGAGGAATAAGATAGCACTTGCCTTGGGGTGTAGCAAAAGAACCCTCAAACAAAGTCTTTCTTAATTGTAAAAAGCACATTCTAAAACTGGAGTTATAAATGGAGCCAACACTCTGTAATTGAGATGAAATCGTTAGAAGGCAACTGCAACATTCTGTCTTAGATTCCTATGGGGAGGAGGGCTGTACTGTAGTGGTTATGGGAAAAAACAAACATATAATATCATCTTAGAAATATCTGTAGAAAACCACCAGAGGCTTAAATAAGATTTAAGATAATGGGCTACATGCTAGCAGTGACAATTTACAGACTCGTAAGCTAACATGCAAAGAACTGATTCATTGGAAAAGACCCTGATGCTGGGAAAGATTGAAGGCAGGAGAAGGGGACAAGAGAGGATGAGATGGTTGCATGGCATCACCAATTCAATGGACATGGGTTTGAGCAAGTTCCAGGAATTGGTGATGGACAGAGAAACATGGTGTGCTGCAGTCCATGGGGTCACAAAGAGTCAGACATGACTGAGCAACTGAACTGAACTGAAGCTAACAAGAAAAAGAGAATAGGAATGTTTAAAACATCCTACAAAAACACTGACACATCTCAATAGATAGATACAGACCATAAGTTGAGAGAGAGAGAAATTGAAGAACAGAAGAATATGCCATCCCCCAAAATACCACTTTGGTTTATCGATTATTTCATGCTGTAGGCCCTTAAAAAACAGCAAATGCAGGGAGCGGCTTTCTCTGAACTCTTCTCATCTAACTAAAGACAGATCCTTCAAAAGGCATTCAATTGTCTAAATCCTCTCCCTGAGAGTTTCATCAACCAAGAAGGATTGATTTTTATCACAAGAGAGGAGAGGAAAAACTGATACAAAACCCCAAGAACTTTGTCACAAAGCACACACCTCATGTACCTTACCTCTTCTGTTTAGAGACAGTCATCTTTCCTAAATAGCATCTACTCTCCACTAAAAGGCCTACATCACCCTCCCCTTTCCCTGCTAAGATGGTATTTAAGTCTGAATTCTAAGCCACTTGGAGGGGTGACTCATTTTCCCCTCTGGCTATATCCTATATTATATGAGGCATACATGTTAACTTCTGTTGGTTTTTCTTGTTACTCTGTCATGAAAAAGGTCTCAGATAAACTCTAAGAATACAGGGGAAATCACTTTGCCTTCCCTATGATATCTACATCTACACACAAATATGCTGCTAATTCAGCTGCAAAAATGGTGCCTTATAGAATGACTGCACTTCCGTGGGTGTTTCAGTGGTAAAGAATGTGCCTGCCAATTCAGGAGAGGCAGTTTCTGTCCCTGGGTCAGGAAGATCCCCTAGAGGAGGAAATGGCAACTCTCTCGTGTTCTTGCCTGAAAAGTTCCATGGACAGAGGAGCCTGGTCGGCTGCACTCCATGGGGTCATAAGAGTCCATCATGATTTAGCAGGCACTCAAAGGGTTATTTTTCTTGCCTGGAGAATCCCGTGGACGGAGGAGCCTGGCAGGCTGCAGTCCATGGGGTCGCAAAGAGCTGGACACGACCGCGCGACTTCACTTTCACTTTTCACTTTCATGCATTGGAGAAGGAAATGGCAGCCCACTCCAGTGTTCTTGCCTGAAGAATCCCAGGGACGGGGAGCCTGGTGGGCTGCCGTCTCTGGGGTCGCACAGAGTCAGACACGACTGAAGCGTCTTAGCAGCAGCAGCAGCAGCAGCAGCAGCAGCAGTTACTTTAGGTTAAAGCAAATACAATCATACAATCTTAAGCAAAAGACTATACAGATTATTTACTTACTTACTTGACTCTTGCAAGGGTTATTAGAAACAAAAACAAACAAACAAAAACACAGGCCCAAAATGGTGTCATGAAATGGCTAAGAAAGAAAAGAAAGTGAAGTCGCTCAGTCGTGTCCAACTCTTTGCGGCCCCATAGACTTAGCCTATCATAGGCTGAAGCCTACTGGCTTCTCCGTCCATGGGATTTTCCAGGCAAGAGTACCAGAGTAGGTTGCCATTTCCTTCTCCAGGGGATCTTCCTGACCCAGCGATAGAAGCCGGGTCTCTCGGATTGCAGGCGGACGCTTTACCCTCTGGACCAACCCCAAGATAAAAAATCTAAAATTTAACAACTGATCTAATTGCAGTTTCAACCTCTTCCAAAAATGTAATCTTAGTCAGTCTGGAAATTTCTCGTCTAGGCACCAGTAAAATAATCTGTGCCCCTGAGCCTTCAGTAACTCCCAGAGGAAGAAAAGGCAAGAAAATCTTAGTCAAGTCCCTCCCCCCAAGGAATATGATGCCTTGGCTTAAAAACAACCCTCTCTTTTCTTTTGCTAATACCTTCTTGCCCCACCCTCCTTCCTATAAAAACCTTTCAATTTGTACAACCCCTCTGAGTACCCTTCTAGGTATTAAATGGGAGGACACCTGATTCATGAATCTTTGAAAAAAGCCAATTAGCGCTTCCAAATTTTCTCCACTGAATTTTGTGTGTTTAACGGGATGTTTGCCTTGAAAGTTCAAAGTTAAGTGACAGTGTAATGGGAAGAGTATAGGAACTGGATTCTAAATGGGTTTCTAACAACCACTTACCACTTACAAATAATAGCAACGTTACCAAATTACTTATTATCCCAACCTAAACTGTATAACCTGGACAATGAGGGTTTACAATTACTGGGTTTCATGGTTTTTATGAGAAATACCTAAAATCACGTGACATGACTAGTTCCATGTTTGCCATAGAAAACAGCCAGTACATATTAAGTCCTTTGAACTTGCATATGAGAAAGATTGAGGGCAAAAGAAGAGTGCGGCAGAGGATGAGATGTCTAGATATCATCATCGACTCAATGGACTTGTACTTGAGCAAACTCCAGGAGATAATGGAGGACAGGGAAGCCTGGCATGCTGCAATTTATGGGGTTGCAAAGACTCGGACACGACTTAGCAACTGCACAGCAACACACGCTTGTCTTATTTGTGATCCCTGAGAAGCAAATCCTGAAACAAGACTTCAAATGTAAGAAGTAATCTGAGAGGTGATACCGAAAGACACAAGGAAGGGGAGGAGAGAGGTAGGGAACAAGGCCAAGATCAAGAATCAAACCATCAGGCTTTGTGTAAATGAAGCTCAACCCCACTGTAGAAAGTGTGGGACAGAGTAGAACACATCTTTTAATTAACCAAAATGAGAAGCAAGGAAGCTAGCTTATTTACCCACTAGTTCCCATCTGTCCTGGGCTAAACAATGCTCACTAGGGCATTCACTGTCTGGCTTCCCTGACTTGCCAAGCGTGTTACAGGTACTTATGGATATAAACAGTGCCAAAACGGTGTCATTCAGGCTAAAGTCAAAGATTAAAAACCTAGAATTTAATACCTGACCTAATTGCAGTTTCAACCTCTTCCAAAAATGTAATCTTAGTCCATCAGTCTGGAAATTTCTGGTCTAGACATCATTAAAATAATGTGTACCCATGGGCATTCTCTGTCCCCCAGAGGAAGAGGCAAGCAGCATATTAAAATCTTTGCCAAGTCCCCTTCCCCCAAGGAAGGTGATGTCTTAGCTTAAAAATAATGCTCTCTTTTCTTTTGCTAATACCTTCTTGTCCCACCCTCCTTCCTATAAAAACCTTTCAATTTGGACAACCCCTCTGAGCATGGATTGCTACTTGGATCAGAGCTGAGGGAACCGAGAGTCAAGAGAATGTCAGGAACCCACAGCATCTGCTGGGGGATGCATGCGTGCGTGCTAAGTCACTTCAGTCACGTCTGACTCTGTGCAACCCTGTGGACTGTAGCCCTCCAGGCTCCCTGCTAGAGGGAGAGAAGACTTTTACTTTTTATTTTTAAAAATTATTTATTTGGCCGCATCAGGTCTCAGTTAAGGCACCTGGGATCTGCCTTGAATCCTGGGGAATCTTTCATTGTGGCACAGGGACTCTTGCGTTTTGGCATGCGGGCTCTAGAGCTTGTGGGCTCACTAGCGGTGGTGTGCCAGCTTCGTTGTTCTGTGGGATCTTAGTTCCCCAATCAGGGGTTGAACCAGCATCTCTTGTGTTGCAAGGCAGGTTCTTAACCACTGCATCACCAGAGAAGTCCCTAGAATGGTATTTTAAAATACCACTCTTTCCAACAATTTGCCAAGATTCTGTATTTATCCCTTCCATTTGACTCCTCTAAGTTCCAGAGTTCAGCAACCATAACAGTCTTGTTTACTGATTTTTCCCAAGCTCCCAGGACATAGCATGCATTTAATAGGTATTTTCTTTCATTTTATAATTTAGAATGTTTATTATTTATTTATAAAGAATGAGGCCCTATGATAAGTGATATAGAAACATGATTGGTAAACTCTCTGATTTGATCTTCATAATTTTCCTGTAATCTCTGAGTGTGTGTGTGCCTGTATGTAGGTGTATGTGTGTGTGCTGAGTCACTCAGTCATGTCCGACTCTTTTGTGACCCCATGGACTGTAACCCTGTCAGGCTCTTCTGTCCATGGCATTTTCGAGGCAAGAATACTGGAGCCAGTTGCCATTTCCTACTTCAGGGGATCTTCCCAACCCAGGGGTTGAACTGGTGTCTTTCTGCATTGGCAGGCAGATTCTTTACCATTAGCGCCACCTGGGAAGCCCGCATCTTCATTTAAGAGAGGTGAAAAGGATGGCACGGGTTAGAATATAGGCTCAGAACCATACAATAGACTAACTGCAACCATGCAATAGACTAACTGCCATGTGCTTCATTACTAGGAGACTGTCTTTCTCCCAGCTCTCGCACCCTTGGAGCCTTCATTCATGTTCACGCCTTGAGTAAGGATCTTTGGTAGTTGCCACCAAAATGGTAAACTGCTCCTCCCTCTTTGGTTATCATACCGCTCCCTCAGATTTAATTTCTCTAAAACGAAGCTCTCCTGTCTTCCAGAAATTTCTCTTGTGGACAAATTGTATCAAGGGTATCAGGCTCAAATCCTCTGAACAATTCCTGATGCTATATACCCTCCCCAGCATAATAAGTATAAAAATTTGTGTGGCTAGTTTTTAGTTGATTCCCTACTATGTACTAACAGCTTAATGACTTGGGTCTTATGAAGATTTGCATAAATCCAGATGCTAATCTGGACATAAGTATCATGAAGGAGATAATAGTTAAGAACCACATATGAGGTACATAAGCAATGGTATATGAAAAAGTGAGATGACAGGATTGTAAAATTCTCTGCGGTCTTTTCTGTGATGCCTTTTCCTCTGCCTACAAAGGGCTCCATTATTCTAGGGTGGGATTCCATCTCAAAAGGAATAATCTGCTTTATTTACGTATCCAGGCCATTAATAACCCATCTTGGAATCACTGGTATAATAAACTCCTTTGCGGTGAGTAGCAATGAGTGGCTGGAGGTTGCATGTATGTATGCTCACTTACTCACTCATATCCAACAGTTTGCAACCCAGTGAACCATAACCCACCAGGATCCTCTGTCCATGGAATTTTTCAGGCAGGAATACTGGAGTGGGTTGCCATTTCCTACTCCAGGATATCTTCCCAACCCAGGGATAGAATGCACACTTTCTTGCATCTCCTGCATTGGCAGGAGGATTCTGTACCACTGCACCACCTGGGTGGAAGTTAGGTTATTCATGATTGCTTTAGGCTTGACTGGAATTACCCTTGTTCTCAGGAAAGTTTAAGACAAAAAACTTTATACTGTGCCTGTCTCTTTTAAGGCTTAACTGCTGGAGGAATATAATATTTCAAGATTTGTGATAATTCAGTAATGCAGAATTTTAGATCCAAAAGCCTCTTCTGTCATAAACATGCTGATATCTATAAAACAACCATTTCTCTCTTAAATGGGGACAATGTTATCAAAATGAAGCTAGTGTCAGTAATACCATGCTGCATTCGTTGAGTATTTATATTCACAAACAACATCTATTTAAATATTACCACATGAGATGGAAATAGTCTAGGCATGGCAGTTTCAGAAGTAAACAAAATATTCAGAGGCATACTGGGGGTGGAAGAGCAATCTCACATCCTTGATGGAGTTTGAAGCTCAAATTAAAATTGTCTAGGGCAACTGTTTCTCTTATCCATTCAGAATCATCCAAGAGATTACTTGGACTCTGCTAAACAAAGGAAGCTATGAATCCGCTGCCCATGATAAAAGACTGTCTAAAAATGCATGGTTCCCCCCCCCCCACTCCCCGAGATAATGATTAAATAGCTTCAAATACAGGAAAGCCTAAGATTTATCATGAGAAGACTAAGTAGAACCATCCAACATTAACACATCTTAATTTTAGGGGGAAAAAGAAATGCAACACAACCCTGGCATCCATTAAAATAAGACAGCTGCCAGGCAAGACTTGAGGCTCTATATTGCTTCAAAACATTTCCATGCATTTCAATTGAAACCATTAGGCACTCATGCCTGTAGAGTATTAAACATTAAGGCAAAGCCTCTATTATCAGGACAACTTCACTCACATTCCTGGTCTTGGAATCTACTCCATACTTTATTTTCCTTTTCAGACAATATGATTATACACCAAATAAAGTTGCAGAACAAAACGACATATGTCTTTTTACTCGTCAACGAAAATTTTAAAAGATGAACATTCTGTTATATTGGCTTCAGGATTTTTTTTTAAGTAATTTCGTTTATTTTTTTGATGGCACTGGGCCTTAGCTGCCTCACTCAGAATCTTTAATTGTGGCCTGCAAACTCTTAGTTGCGGCATGTGGGATCAAGTTCCCTGACCAGGGATCAAGCCCAGGCCCCCTGTGTTGGGAGATCAGAGTCTTTGCCATTGAATCACCAGGGAAGTCCCAGTTTCAGATGTTTTTAGGGTGATAAAATATTGATCCACCTGAAGTCTCTCTCATAGCTCCTTTCAATATACTAACTTCTTGGCTTGTGATGTACTCAGCCTTGAACACTTTTTCTCTGCTCTTCACTTGGCCAACTCCTACTTACCTTTCAAATTTTAACTTAAGAGCTCAAATCAGGTCTAAAAGAAGCCCAAGTTATACAATGAGTTATACAATTTCAAAACATTCTATGTTTTTTAGAATCACTTGACTCAGTTTTAAGTATGTAGTTTTACTGGAATGATTCAGTTTGATGCCTCTTTTCTAAGTACTTTTGAGCTGTGTCTGTCTGCCTTTATCATCTGCCTGGCACATGGCTTGACAGAAACTCAGCAAATATTTGTTGAATCAGTGAAAGAAACAGCATTCAAAATGATGGTCCTATAGTGAATATAGTAAAAGATTTGTGCAACATCATGTACAAAATGAAACCGATTGACCACTTTTTTATGATTTAAATGCAGTTTCTGTGAAACACAGTGTACTGAAAATTCACTGTTTCTTACCTTTTTTTCTCCTACTTCTCTTTGGATTCATGTTTGGGTGCTACTCAAGATGCTTTGGGCTTCCCAGGTGGTGCTAGTGGTAAAGAAACTGCCTGCCAGTACTGGAGACATAGGAGACACAGGTTTGATCCCTAGATCAGGAAGATTCCCTGGAGGATGGCATGGCAACCTACTCCAGTATAGTTGCTTGAAGAATCCCATGGACAGAGGAGCCTGGCAGGCTACAGTCTGCAGGGTTACATGGAGCTGGATGTGATGCTTTACTTTTCAAATGAAAACAGGTTTTGTTAGTTTTCAATGCATTTTTCTACTTTAAATCAAAACGAGAGGCAAACAAACTAATGTGTCGAATTCCATGCAGACTGTGTTTTGTTCTATGGTATTTCTGGTCTGTAGCCTTTTGTCATTTTCTTTCTTGCTATCGTACATTTGTCATAGAATATGATTTCTCTTGACTGTATTGATTGTCTGCCTTTTACTGTCTCAATACAGACATCTGAATCTCTGTTCACTCAGTTTAAAAACCCAGATATGTGTGAGAGAGAAAAAGAGATTGCCATGGTTGCAATTCTTTTTCAGATATACAAGATTATAAGACACTTCACAAGTTCCCTCTCTATCTTTTCAAGGGAAACGTTCTGATCTCTAATCCATTTTATATGGAGAGTAGAAAAACTCAATCCCAAGCTCTACAGAATATTACTTGTTTTACTACAGCATGAGGGGAAAAAAATATCATTGAGAGATTCAGAATTTAGGCTGCTGAAAAGTGAATAATTAGGTCATGTGTGTGTGCTAAGTCACTTCAGTCATGTCTGACTCTGTGCAACCCTATGGACTGTAGCCTGCCAGGCTCCTCTGTCCATGGGAGTCTCCAGGCAAGAATACTGGAGTGGGTTGCCATTTCTTCCTCCAGAGAATCTTCCCTACTCAGGGATCAAACCTGCTTCTCTGACATTTCTTGCATTGGCAGGCAGGTTCTTTACCACTAGCATAACCTTGAAGTCAGTGGTTCTCAAATTTCAAGTTTATCAGAATTTCCTGGAGAGCCTGTTAAAACACAAATTGCTGGGCCCCACATCCAGAGTTTTTGATGGAGCGTATTCATGTGGAATCTGAGAATTTGCATCTCTATCAAATTGTCAAGGTATAGTAATGCTGGTGAAGTGAAAGTCACTCAGTTGTGTCCATGGGAGTGGGTAGCCATTCCCTTCTCCAGGGGATCTTCCCAGCCCTGGGACCTCACACTGCAGGTCTTTGCACTGCAGAGACCATCAAACCCAGGTCTCTCGCACTGCAGGTAGATTCTTTACCAGCTGAGCCACCAGAGAAGCCCAGTAATGCTGACAGTCCCTTTATATACTTTGAAGACAACTGCATTAGATAGTTCACAAGGCAGATATTATGAGAACAAATAGATTGTACTAGGGATTTGCAAAATGACAGGGATGACTGTTCTTGATGAACCTCTTAGAATAATGGACAGAATTCTGGCAACACTCTTGAGGACTTAGGAAAATGTATATCACTTGTGCACCCCAGGAGAACAGATTTTCATTATTAGACATTGCTTTGGAAAGTTCTTCTGCTATTTAATAGCCCTGTGAACTAGGAAAAATTTGTTTCCCTATCTGTGCCTTAGTGTTTGAGGTATAAAATTGGGAGAAAAATTTTTCTGCCATGCTAATGATTATAAATATTCAAGATAATAATACGGAAAAGACCTTAGCCTACCACATGGTATATAGTAAACCAAAACAACTAAAACTAAGAAGGTAGTTCCTTTCCCTTACTGAAGAGTCACATTGGTTAATTTTTAGGGCGTGTATGTCAGCTTTACTTTTGGATACATTTAATAGCACAATATTCCAAGAACAGCTTTGCAGACTGGTAACCAATTTGAACAGTCAAAAAAGGAGAGAAGTTTGAAGGCTATTCATGAGGCTAGCTCCACCAAATCATGCAAACATGAGATGAACTTGTTTTCAGAGGCAGGATGAAGGAAGAAGTGAGAATTCCACTATTGAGTTTAGATGTCACATCATCTCTAAAGCAAGGAGAGCAATTAAACCAAGCATATTCAAAAGCAGAGACATTACTTTGCCAACAAAGGTCTGTCTAGTCAACGCTATGGTTTTTCCAGTGGTCATGGATGGATGTGAGAGTTGGACTGTGAAGAAGGTTGAGCGCTGAAGAATTGATGCTTTTGAACTGTGGTGTTGGAGAAGACTCTTGAGAGTCCCTTGGACTGCAAGGAGATCCAACCAGTCCATTCTGAAGGAGATCAACCCTGGGATTTCTTTGGAAGGAATGATGCTGAAGCTGAAACTCCAGTACTTTGGCCACCTCATGCGAAGAGTTGACTCACTGGAAAGACTCTGATGCTGGGAGGGATTGGGGGCAGGAGGAGAAAGGGACGACAGAGGATGAGATGGCGGGATGACATCACTGACTCGGTGGACATGAGTCTGAGTGAACTCCGGGAGTTGGTGATGGACAGGGAGGCCTGGCTTGCTGCGATTCATGGGGTCACAAAGAGTCAGACACGACTGAGCGACTGAACTGAATTGAACTGAATGTCTCTTAAGAGCACAGCAGAGTCAGTAATATAAGCAGGTTATACATTTAGGCCAGTATTCCCAGCTATAGTTTCCATTATCTTATAACAGGTAAATACAATTTTGGAGACTGAAGCAAGTTACCAAAGACAGTCTCTTGTCTTCTGAAGGAAAATATTTGATCAGATGGTTTCTGGGTTTTCTGGCCACCTTCTCTTTAAAGGGATTTTTTTTTTTTTTTTTTTTTTAATATTTGAAGTCTCTTTATTAGGATTGGATCTGCCATTGAACAAAGAATTTTTTTTTTTCTGTATTCCAGAATCTCTGGTACAGGAAAGCAACTCCTGAGAAAAGGTCTATATAATTATTGAACATATCATAGACTCAAAAAGGAAATCCTCATGAAAATGAAACAGAAAAAAAAATTAGATTCATTCACTATAAAGTTATAACAGGGTAGCATCTGAGCTGATTACATTTCACATTTTTTAAAATAATTACTGCAAACTCTCCAGTTACAATTTCTTTGATATGCTCCTAGGCAGCCATTTTCTTCTGGAATGTTTTAGCTATTTCTGAATTGACATGTCACACTGCAGTGAAGCCATGACCTTATATTTACTTCACAAGAATATCTGCCTTTGGCTTGAGGAGAGAAATGCCTCAAATTAGAAAAGAAATGAAAATCTCTAAGTTGATCAAAACTAAAAGAGGTCCCAGAAGATCATGAGAGATACTTAATAAGGAATTAAGGTTCATATTATGTCTGGGGGTGATGGTGGAATAGGCCTGTAATTCTGCAGATCTGAGTTCAAGTTCTCAGTCTATTAGCTGTGTAACTAGAGTGTGTGCTTGACTTTGAGTCAACTTACTCACCACCAGAGTGATTTAGAAAAAACTTTGAATTAAAGTTTTGAATTAAATGACTTGCACGTAGTATATAACTCATACTTTCCTAATGTTCTCAAAACTCTGGAAGGACTAAACTAACTTGTATTCTAAAGTGATGGGGGAAAAAATGCTTGGAGGCTTACCACGTATTGTCTTGAATGGTGTCCTGATGAAATTTTATCTATTTATACTAACCATAAGTCAATTTTTCTAACTCCAGCTAAGACGAACATAAGATTGAATTTTTCTGTTTCCATAGCAGTAAGTACCTTTCCAATATCAACACTTCCCTGGAAATAACTGTCTTTCAGAAAAAACAAAACAAAGATAGCACTTAAAAGTAATTAATGACAGAAGGAGAGAAGTTGAAAACAAAAGAAAAATGAAAAAAATAGTAATTATATTGGAGAATGACTTGAAGATTCTTTAAGCCTAATGGAGAAAGGGTCAGAGTAAATCAGAAATTAAATCAGAGTAAATCAGAAATTAAAATATTACCTCTGCATCCTCTGGAGTGTTGAGAACTTGCACGTCAATTCCCAATCAATATTCAATAGGAAAGAATAAAAGTAAATTATATTATTCTTCTATTTAGAGATTTAAACTGGTTCATTTCTAGACTTCTATTCAAGCCTGCATGACAAGATTTCATTTTTTTCTTTTTGGAAGCTTAATTCATCAGCCATCCTGATAGTCTTTCTTCTTAATATTTGATAGTGGGGATTTAGATGAATAAGAGAAAAAAATCACACTTTCTTAACATTTATTACTGTCCAAATCAGTCATTTTACTTATGACCTAGATGACTTCCCCCAACAATATCTCATAATGCAATCCTACAGGCCTATCCAATCACTTTAATGAACTTCCAAGAAGTCTGAAAAATAAAATGTCCTTTATGACTAATTTAATGGTCAGAGATAAAGTTGTCTGGATTTCTCTCCTAAATTGCCTGGTCTAGCAGTTACCATCAGCTTCAACCCCCTTTATATAATGAGCAAAAATTAAATTAGACTGGAAAGTCTTGAGCCATTATAATGGTTAAATCATATTTCTCTATTTTTTATGCCATGCATCTATATTTCTGCTGTAGAATAGCAAGTGAACTCAGAAAAGGGACAGCTAATAAATGAAAGAATATTGTGAGATAATAACTACAATTCTCTTTAAAGGTCATCTATAGATGAGGAAGTATAATGCTCTGTTAATATTGCTTATCATTTTATGACTGGGCATCATTTTCTTGTAGAAATGTAACTCCAGATGTCACTTTTCCTTCCTCTCACACACACAAAACATCAGATTAACAACTGACAATGAATTAATCTTGAAAAATGCCTTGGCTTGTAATGGATTTTTAAAAAGGAAAAAGTATTCTGAATGAGGAAAAATGTTCTTTCAAGATGCCAAATTTATCTCACTTCTGTTTCTTTGGTTTTCTTTGGCTGTCCAAACTCTGAAAAACCTTTGTCATAAAATAGATTGAAGTAATATCTTGCCCCTGCCTTTAGTATAAATGAGAGCCAAACTAACATTTTAAATTTCTCAATATAATATATAAAGAGTACAATTAAATATTCTACAAAGTATTGTTCTCCTCTGAATATTACACTATTGCTATTTATATTATTTAATATAGCACATAATATATCAATTATTAGTATAATATATCAAAGGTGGTATTATTATTATTAAACATTATTTTTATTTCCCCCAGTATTGGGTAATGAAATTATTTTATTATGTAAAATAATGCTCCATGAACATTCTGTTAGATAGAATTTTATGGATATCAATAATTATCTCTTATAATTGTACTTTGACTCTTATAGTCTGGCTCACAGTAGATACCAAATAACTACATATATAGTCTTATTCTGTGAAAATTATACATATTCTTGAGACAACAGTCAAAGAACCACGTGTGTTATGCTTGGTGCAAAGACTATAAATACTTTCAAGAATCGTGAATCCTTACTGAAAATGCTTAGACACACTTGAAGTTTCATAATGAGCTGATTTCCTTAATGTGCTTAATCTTTTATGTTTTGGTCACTAACTGATTTTCTGTCTGGTATATTTAATTTATTTCTTGGTCATCATCTCTGTGTCTTTCATTCACACCTGGCTTTTAAAGAATCACACCTTACTTGAGAAACTTCCCTCCCTTTACCCATTTTAACCTTTTGAATACAGCTGCCTATTTTCATCAGATTCTTTGCTTTATTAGCCAGTAATAAGTTAATTAAATACACATTTAATTAAGATGCTACTATGTGACCCAGCCCTGTGATGTAGACTATGAGAAAATGCTAAATTAATATAGTTTTGTGTAAGTTGAAGATATAGTGATTTTTATTATAAATAACTGCCACTGTGGTTGGCAAACAGGAAGAGTTTAGGTT
Source organism: Nanger dama (assembly GCA_917880005.1). Classification (NCBI taxonomy): domain Eukaryota; kingdom Metazoa; phylum Chordata; class Mammalia; order Artiodactyla; family Bovidae; genus Nanger; species Nanger dama. The sequence continues at coordinate 10,874,352 of CAKJTW010000030.1, forward strand.
AAGAGATTGGACAATGACATGTAGGTGAAAGTAATTGGGAAACTTTCACTGGAGGACTGGGACTAGATTTCAGTTCTGAATGATAAGTGAAATTTTAAGGAAGAAAGGGAGGGCCATGTTTTGTCAAAGGAAAAATATACTGAAAGCCATCAAAAAAAAAAAAAAAAAAAACACCCTCAATATATTCCAGTGACTCTAGTACACCACGGAAGGGTTTCTCCACGCTTTCATTTCACAGAGGACAGAGTATTGTGCTGCTTTTGTACAGGACAGTGGGTAAAGATGAGGATATAAATGGTGGGAGATACTGGTGGGATCCTAGCTGCTCAGGCTTAACCTGCCTGCCCTAAGGGCAGAGGACATGAATATGCTCAGCAAATTCAAATCCTCACATCAGGGGAAGCTTGTGTGAAAGCTTAGGCAACTGTAAACAATACAAGGTTGCCACTAACTTGTATATTTCTGTTTTTGAGGGACAAAGTTAAATAAAAGAGAATTTAGGGAAATGTATTTTCAGCACCAAAGGATGTCTCTGATAGCTAAGTGAAAGTGTGAAGTGAAAGCTGTTCAGGCATGTCTGACTCATTGCGACCCCATGGACTGACTATACAGTCCATGGAATTCTCCAGGCCAGAAGTGGGTAGCCCTTCCCTTCTCCAGGGGATCTTCCCAACCCTGGGACTAACCCAGGTCTCCCACATTGCAGGCAGATTCTTTACCAACTGAGTCCCCAGAGAAGCCCAGGAATACTGGAGCGGGTAGCCTATCCCTTCTCCAGTAGATCTCCCTGACTCAGGTATCAAACTGGGGTCTCCTGCATTGCAGGTGGATTCTTTACCAACTGATCTATCAGGGAGCTGAGAGCTGAATAGAGGAGATTTTTTTTTGGGGGGGCGGGGGTAATTTGAATTTTAGCAAAGTTCAAATCAAACACTGATCTTTTTAATTTAGGAGTGAGATCTCTTTTAAGATCCATTGTTATTATTTAGTTGCTAAGTCATGTCCAACTCTTTGCGACCCCATGAATGGTAGTCCACCAGACTCCTCTGGCCATGGGATTTCCCAGGCAAGAATACTGCAGTGGGTTACCATTTCCTTCCTCAGGGGATCTTTCTGATCCAGGGATTGAACCCATGTTTCTTGCACTGGCAGGTAGATTCTTTACCACTGAGCCACCAGGGAAGCTCCTTTAAGATCTCACTCATTCATGTATCTATGATATTGTAAGGGGTCAGCTGTTTGATAACATGGTGACTAGGCAGAATGCAGAGAGAAAGAGCAAAGCATTCAAAGGCCTCTTGTGGCCTATACACATAATTAGGATAATGTCATTTCCAACATATTTTATTGATCAAAGCAAGTCATAAGCTTGACTCATATTCGAAGGACGGATTGTAGATTCCATGCCTTGATGAAAAGAGCTTCACAAATCAAATATTAAGAACATGAATAGAGGGAGGGAAAAATCAGGGCCTTTTGCAAATGATCTAGCCCAGAGAAAAGGGACTTTCTTCAATATTCTTCTGCATTTATGATATAAGAAATAACTGGATTGGAAAGCTGAATTCAGTGCTTTTAGTTTACATTAAATCTTTGCAAATAGGTTAAATGGCCTTAAATGTACAATCGGAGTGGAAGAAGGAGGAAGGAAAATCATTTTTGACAAAAAAAAAATAGCAATTATTAGTGATCATGAATGGAAATTGAACAAATTGAGACTATATTAATAGAAGTAAAAATATCTGAGTCATTTTTTTTCCTAGATCCTTACACAATCCTTTTCAATCTGCTTTGCTGGTATCCCTTCCTCCACTAGACCTACATGTAAATGTTGGGCTGCAACAGGATTTTGTCCTTGGATTTTTTTCTCCTTTCTTTCTATATTTTCATACTAGATGTCATCAGCCCTGTCACCTTAAATATCACAAATCCACTGATGGCTGTCAAATGTAATTTACCAAACCAGAGCTTTCCTCTAAAATCAGATTTATAAGTGACTACCACTTCCACATTTCCACTACTAACTCAAATATTCCATGCTCTAAAATAACTTATTGAATGGATTCTTTGTACATATAATAAGTGATAACATAAGAATTTTCCAAAGTTTTTTTACCCAAGATTAATTATGAATATTCACATAAAATCTATTTCCTAAGTTCTTTACTTTTGTCCATCAAAAATTTTAGTGTCTATTTACTTCTAAAATACACCTCAAATCTGAGCACAATTTGACAATACTCTGCTTAGTCCAATGACCATTTTCCATGACCTCCAACAAGTCTATTTTTCCCAAGGGCAGTGAGAATAACCTGTTATGAAAGTACAACAGGACTTCCCTGGCAGATCAGTGGTGAAGAGTCCACTGGCCAATGCAGGAGACATGAGTTCAATCTCTGGTCCAGGAAGATCCCACATGCTTTGGAGCTACTAAGTCCATGCACCACAATGACTGAGTCTGAGCTGTAGAGCTTGGGAGCCACAAGAATTGAGCCCAGGTGCTGCAACTACTGAAACCTGGATGCCTTAGAGCTCATGCTCTGCAACACAAGAGCCACCACAGTAAGAAACCCATGCAGCCCAAATAGAAAGTAGCCGCCTCACACCACGACTACAGAAAGCTGGCACACAGCAACCAAGACCCAGCACAACCAAAAATAAAGATAAATACAATTATAAAAACAAACAAGCAAAAAGTACAGCCGACCATGTCATCGCTTTGCCTAAACTTAACCAGTAGAACACCATTTTATTTATATTAAAGTTTAAACTCCTTCAGTTCAGTTCAGTCGCTCAGTCGTGTACGACTCTTTGCGACCCCATGAATCGCAGCACGCCAGGCCTCCCTGTCCATCACCATCACCCAGAGTTCACTCAGACTCAGGTTCATCGAGTCGGTGATGCCATCCAGCCATCTCATCCTCTGTCGTCCCCTTCTCCTCCTGCCCCCAATCCCTCCCAGCATCAGAGTCTTTTCCAATGAGTCAGCTCTTTGCATGAGGTGGCCAAAGTACTGGAGTTTCAGCTTTAGCATCATTCCTTCCAGAGAAATCCCAGGGCTGATCTCCTTCAGAATGCACTGGTTGGATCTCCTTGCAGTCCAAGGGACTCACAAGAGTCTTCTTCAACACCACAGTTCAAAAGCATCAATTCTTTGGTGCTCAGCTTTCTTCACAGTCCAACTCTCACATCCATACATGACCACTGGAAAAACCAGAGCCTTGACTAGACGGACCTTTGTTGGCAAAGTAATGTCTCTTTCCTATATGTTATCTAGGTTGGTCATAACTTTTCTTCCAAGGAGTAAGCACCTTTTAATTTCATGGCTGCAGTCACCATCTGCAGTGATTTTGGAGCCCCAAAAATAAAGTCTGACACTGTTTCCACTGTTTCCCCATCTATTTCCCATGAAGTGATGGGACTGGATGCCATGATCTTTTTTTTCTGAATGTTGAGATTTAAGCCAACTTTTTCACTCTCCGCTTTCACTTTCATCAAGAGTCTTTTTAGTTCCTCTTCACTTTCTGCCATAAGGGTGGTGTCATCTGCATATCTGAGGTTATTGATATTTCTCTTAGCAATCTTTATTCCAGCTTGTGCTTCTTCCAGCCCAGCATTTCTCATAATGTACTCTACATATAAGTTAAATAAGCAGGGTGACTTACCATAGCTTAAATGGTTCCATCTACATCTCCAACTTCAGATCTACTACCCATTATGATGCTGCATCCAGGACCCTGCACTTGCTGTTCCCTTCCACTTAAAATCCTCTGTCCACATTTCTGCATGAATGCCTTCTCATCATTTTGATCCCAGCTCAAATGGAACCTCAGAAAGATTAAATCTAGCCATTCTAAGCAGAACTCTTCCACCAGCCAATTACTCCACTGTATTTCACTTTGCCAATTATCTTTAGCAATGAAAGTAACTAAAATCTTTACTGTATTGAATTCATTATCTATTTTCTCACCTAAAACATAACTTCATGATGACAGAAATTCTATTTTGTTCACCACTGTTCTCATAGGAGATGCTTGATAAATATTCATTAATCTCTAGTACTTTACAAAAATCTACTTACTCAAGAGAAAACTCTACACATGGACATCACCAGATGGTCAATACTGAAATCAGACTGATTACATTCTTTGCAGACCAAGATGGAGAAGCTCTATACAGTTAGCAAAAACAAGACCAGGAGCTGATTGTGACTCAGATCATGAACTCCTTATTGCCAAATTCAGACTGAAATTGAAGAAAGTATGGAAAACCACTAAACCATTCAGGTATGACCTAAATCAAATCCCTTAAGACTATACAGTGGAAGTGAGAAATAGATTCAAGGGATTAGATCTGATAGAGTGCCTGATGAACTATGGACAGGGGTTCATGACATTGTACAAGAGACTGTGATCAAGACCATCCCCAAGAAAAACAAATGCAGAAAAGCAAACTTGTTGTCTGAGGAGGCCTCACAAGTAGCTAAAAAAACAAGAGAAGCTAAATGCAAAGGAGAAAAGAAAAGATATACCCATTTGCATGCAGAGTTCCCAAGAATAGCAAGGAGAGATAAAAAAGCCCTCCTCAGTGATCAATGCAAAGAAATAGAGGAAAACAATAGAATAGGAAAGACTAGAGATCTCTTCAGGAAAGTTAGAGATACCAAGGGAATATTTCATGGAAAGATGGGCACAATAAAGGACAGAAATGGCATGGACCTAACAGAAGCAGAAGACCTTAAGAAGTGTTGGCAAGAATACACAGAAGGACAATACAAAAAAGATCTTCACGACCCAGATAACCACAATAGTGTGATCATGTACCTAGAGCCAGACACCCTGAAATGAGAAGTCAAGGGGGCCTTAGGAAGCATCACTATGAACAAAGCTAGTGGAGGTGATGGAATTCCAGTTGAGATATTTCAAATCCTAAAAGACGATGCTGTGAAGGTGTTGCACTCAATATATCAGCAAATTTGAAAAGCTCAGAAGTGGCCACAGGACTAGAAAAGGTCAGTTTTCATTTCAATCCCAAAGAAAGGCAATGCCAAAGAATGCTCAAACTACTGCACAACTGCACTCCTCTCACATGCTAGTAAATTAATGCTCAAAATTCTTCAAGCCAGGCTTCAGCAATATGTGAACCATGAACTTCCAGATGTTCAAGCAGAATTTAGAAAAGGCAGAGGAACCAGAGATCAAATTGCCACCATCCACTGGATCACTGAAAAGCAAGAGACTTCCAGAAAAATATCTACTTTTGCTTTATTGACTACACCAAATCCTTTAGCTGTGGATCACAACTAACTGTGAAAAATTCTTAGAGATGGGAATACCAGACCACTTGATTTGCCTCCTGAGAAATCTGTATTCAGGTCAAGAAGCAACAGTTAGAACTGGACATGGAACAACAGACTGGTATCAGATAGGAAAAGGAGTATGTCAAGGCTGTATATTGTCACCTTGCTTATTTAACTATATGCAGAGTACATCATGAGAAATGTCGAGCTGGATAAAGCACAAGCTGGAATCAAGATTGCTGAGAGAATTACCAATAACCTTATATATGCAGATGACAACACCCTTATAGCATTAAGTAAAGAGGAACTATGACACCACCCTTATAGCAAAAAGTGAGGAGGAACTAAAGAGTCTCTTGATGAAAGTGAAAGAGGAGAGTGAAAAAGTTGGCTTAAAACTCAACATTCAGAAAACTAAGGTCATGGCATCTTTTCCCATAACTTCAAGGCAAATAGATGGGGAAACAATGGAAACAGTGACAGACTTTATTTTCTTGGGCTCCAAAATCACTGCAGATGGTGACTGCAGCCATGAAATTAAAAGACATTTTATTCCTGGAAGAAAAGCTATGACCAACCTAGACAGCATATTAAAAGCAGAGACATTACTTTGCCAACAAAGGTCCATCTAGGCAAAGTTATGGTCTTCCAGCAGTTACATATAGATGTGAGAGCTGGACTATAAAGAAAGCTGAGCACTGAAAAGTTAATGCTTTTGAACTCTCTTGGACTGCAAGGAGGTCCAACCAGCCCATCTTAAGGGAAATCACTCCTGAATATTCATTGGAAGGATTGATGCTGAAGCTGAAACTCATACTTTGGCCACCTGATATACAGTACTGACTCATTTGAAAAGACCCTGATGCTGGGAAAGATTGAAGGTGGGAGTAGAATGGGATGACAGAGGATGAGATGGTTGGATGGCATCAGCAAGGTGATGGTCGTGAGTCTGAGTAGACTCCAGGAGTTGTTGATGGACAGGGAAGCTTGGTGTGCTGCAGTCCATGGGGTCACAAAGACTTGGACAAGAGTGAATGACTGAACTTACTCAAATATATAGGGCAAACTCTTGAGTGCTGTCCCTCAACTCCTCCCCAAACTGACTCAATGGGAATTTAATTATCCAAGGGTGACTCTTTTTATTTTTGTTTTGTAGAATACTTTAAAGCATGCTGGATCTCAAGACCTGATTTTCTTGGGCTTTGTTTAACTTAAAGATAAACTTGAAGAATTTATGTCTAATCATTTATGTTTAGTTCTTAATTTAGACTACATTTATATATTCCTAATTCCCAGAACAAAGACTTCCCTTAAACATCTGTTAAACTACTTTGAAAGTGAAAAAGTGAAAGTGTTATTAGGCTCAGTCATGTCTGACTCTGTGACCCCATGGACTGTATCCTGCTAGGCTCCTCTGTCCATGGAATTCTCCAGGCAGGAGTACTAAAGTGGGTAACCATTCCCTTCTCCAGGGGATCTTTCCAACCCAGGGATCAAACCCAGGTCTCCTACATTGCAGGCAAATTCATCTCACAGGAAAATACATAAATCTAGATGTGGAGAAAATATTAAATTTGAAGGTAGTGTCTTAAATTGTCAAAATTACCTACTCAGATGTTTGTTATTGTTCTCACTGCTTTCAAACTAAGGCAGAAGTTAAATCTTTTCACATTTCTTGGAATCACCAAACCTCCCTGCCTCCACTCAGCCCTTTTACTATGACTGTAATAAATGACTATACATGTAATAAAGACATGGGTTATCAACTCAACAATAGAAAACAAATAATTCAATTCAAAAAAGAGCAGAATATCTAAATATATATTCCTCCAAAGACATATAGATGGACAATAAGCACATGAAAAAATGTTCAGCATGACTAATTTTTTAGAGAAAAGCATATCAAAATTGCAGTGAAGTATACCTCACATCAGTCAGAATGGCCATCATTAAATACTCTATAAACAATAAACGCTAAAGAGGAGGTGGAGAAAGGGGAACTTTTTTACACTGTTGGTGGGAAAGTAAGTTGGTATAGCCACTGTGGAAAACAATATGGATGCTTCTCAAAAACTAAAACTAGGATTACTGTATGATCCAGCAATCCAACTCCTAGGCATATATGTATCCAGACAAAACTATCATTCAAAAGGTATATGCACTCCTATGTCCATAGAAGCACTATTCACAATAGCTAAGGCATGGAAACAACCTAAACGTCCTTCAACAAATGAACTGATAAAGAAGATAATGTACATACATACACACGCCACACACACACACACACACACACATGCAATGGAATACTACACAGCTATACAGAAGAATGAAATAATGTCATTTGTAGCACCATGGATTGATCTGGAGATTATCATACTAAATGAAGTGAGTCAAAAGGAAAAGATAAACACTACATGTCACATATATGTGGAATCTAAAATATGATACAATATGAAGCAGAAACAGACTCACAGACAGAGAGAACAGACTTATGGTTGCCAAGGGAATGGAGAGAGGAGGGACTGAGAGCTTGGGCTTATCAGATGCAATCTATTGCACACAGAAGAGAGAAATAGCAAAGCCCTACTGTATAGCACAGGGAACTATATTCAATATCCCGAGATAAGCCATAATGGGAAAGAATATTTTAAAAATGTATATATGTGCATAACTAAAACACTTTGCTGTACAGAAGAAATTAATGCAGCATTGTAAAGTAACCATACTTCAATTTTTTAAAAAGACATGGGTTATGAGTAAATATACAGATATTTGGCAGAATGGTTAGATAGATGGGTATGTCCAACTTAGTTAAATGCTCTTCTAAATTCATGTTATTTGGTATTATGAACATCTGGTTTCAAGTAACATTAGTGTTAATTTTTCCAGGACCCTAGAAGCAAACCTGAATGCTCAGGAAGCCAAAGGGAAGAAAGAAAAATAAATAAGACAATATGATGTCTTTTTATAAACTCAAAATTGGCCCAAGAAAACACACAGAAGCTTTGTTTTAGACCTGAATTTCACAGGTTATAAATTTTTCAAATGGCAATTAACTTTAGCAAAATATTTCCATCTGCCTTAAATGTGTTGGTCACTCTTTCTGAATATAAAATCAACAACTACAGGTATTAGCTAATCCTTTCCTTGTTCAGTGTGGCATGAAAAATTTAACACCCAAAATATTTTCTCCTCTATAAATTACTGATGAGAATAGTTCAGGCAGTGCTGCGATTTTGTTTGTTTGTTTGTTTGTTTGAAAATTGATACAGTACAGACAGGGACTGGGTTTGTTTTTTCTTATAAATGGATAAAGAAAATAGTAGGGTTATAGTTTTCAGTTCAGTTGCTCAGTCATGTCCAACTCTTTGCAACCCCATGGATTATAGTTGACAGTGCCCAAATCTGACTAAGTCTAGATACTTGTTTTAATTGTCAAGACAAGAAATGGGGAAATGCTTTCTGTCTTGTGATTTTTTTTTAACCTGTGAGATTTACTGCAAAATCTGTAAGACAGCTTATATTTCCTCAAGCTCTGCTTTCATCATATGTGTGATTTTGTGATATCATTACATGCCCCCCCCATGCTCCCCCACCCTCCCCACCTCCCTGCTTAGATACACAAGCCATTCTACACTTTTCAGGAAAAAAAAAAAAAGACTAGTAATGTTAAACTCAGCTTCTGGGTTCCCAAGATTAGCACATTTCAGAGACTTAACTTACAAATATACCTTGGTAATACGATATTGATGTCCTTGCCACCATGGCGCGCATATTTAAAAGGGCACTTGTGGAGCAAAGATGACTGAAACATTCAGCATCGTCTTAAAAATGATAACAAAACAATTCTGAAGGAGAAAATAGGAAAGAGGCAGCTGCTGCTGCTGCTGCTGCTAAGTCGCTTCAGTCATGTCCGACTCTGTGTGACCCCAGAGACAGCAGCCCAGCAGGCTCCCCCATCCCTAGGGTTCTTCAGGCACGAACACTGGAGTGGGTTGCCTACCTACCTACCTACCTATCTTCTATAAAAGGAAGGGAAGAAATCCTACATATGGCCATGTTACAGAAAACGCATTTACCCTACATCCTTAATCAAACAGAAAACTGGAAAAAATGTATTCATTAACCAATCTCAGACATTGGACAATGGGCAATGATACAATGAACAATGACTATGATACCTAAGAAAAGGAAAGCAGGATGAGTACTACAGTTGTTTCAGGTTATTGTATGGCCTGAAGGCAGTTTTCAGGTAGTACTACTACAGAGAGAGAGAACCCAAAGAAGACCCAGCAGTCTCATTCCATAAAAGAGGCAGAGATAAGTGTTTAGAGATATTGATGGAAATGGAGTGAACAGGCAGTGTACTAGAGAAGAGAGAATTTCCCAGAGAAACCTGTATATACACAGAGAGTCTCCACAAGTCTTTAGGTGAGTACTGATCTGTGTTTATGAGAGATGAAGCTAGCTGAGGCTAGGAAATGAACCACTGGAAAGCAGTAGGCAGAGCAATTTTAACAGTTCACTGTGTAAATAATTTATACTTCTTCCGAAGTGAAAGTGAAAGTGTTAGTCGCTCAGTCACGTCTGACTCTTTTTCCACCCTATGGAATGTAGCCGCCAGGCTCCTCTGTTCATGGAGTTCCCCCAGGCAAGAATACTGGAGTGGGTAGCCATTCCCTTCTCCAGGGGATCTTCCTGACCCAGGGATCGATCCCAGGTCTCTGCATTGTAGGTAGGTTTTTTACCATCTGAGCCACTCGGCCAGGTGGCAAAAACTTAACTACCCTAGGTGGCATCAAGTAGAGTTCTTAGAAGGTAGAGCTTTCTTTTGGAGTTCACAATTAGTCTTAGACTGAAACATTGTCTGGACCTACCCTAAAATAACTTTAAAGTCTCAAAAGATCAAATCAAACTCAAGTAATGTAACTATCTTTCAGGACAAATGTTAAATACCATTGAAAAAAAAAAAAAAAAACGTAATTCAAGTGTTCAGCAATAGAAAATCCAGAATGTCCAGCATCCAGTGAAAACATTGGGATGCATACAGATTATGATCCATTCCAGGAGAAATATGAGTCAGTAAACAGAGACCAAGAAATGACAGAGAAGGTGAAATTATCAGATAAGGATGTTAGAACTGCTTTTATAAATGTGTTCCATATGTTTTAGAAGATAGAGGGGAACAACAATATGATAGGAGAAAAGGAAAATACTTTTAAAAGACCCACTTGGAACAACTAGACATAAAAATACAATATATAAAATTTAAAAAATAAAATGGATGAGATTAATAACTGCTTAGATATGACAAAAAGAACAATCACTGTACTTGAAGACACTGCAGTAGAAATTTTTTCCAAAATTGGACATGGAGAGAAGATAGACCTGAAGAGCATCAGTGACCTAAGGGACAATATCAAGCTTTCCAAAATACATGCAATTGAGAGAGAGAGAAACTTGAAAGCCTTGAGAAATAAAAGGCAGGGGAAATACAGTAATTTTTTAAAAATACACAGATCTTAAAAAAAAATAAATTTTTTGAAACAAATGAAGGGTAGCAGATCATGCCACTCCAAAATATGACACTTGGCCCAAGGATTATTTTGAACCAAACACAATTGAGAAAAAGCAGATATGTGAAAAAGATCTCTGTAATTCCCTATTTGCCTACAAGGGAAAGTGTTAGTCACTCAGTCATGTCCCACTCTTTTCCACCCCATGGACAGTAGCTTACCGGCGGCTCTGTCCATGGAATTCTCCAGGGAAGAATACTACAGCGGGTAGCCATTCCCTTCTCCAGGGGATCTTCCAGACCCATGGATTGAACCCAGGTCTCCCGTATTCCGGCCAGACTCTTAAAGTAGAACATAAATCTTTATCCCTTCTGCTCTCTTTACTAGAAGAAGAATGGTTATCCTTGGAGACAACTTTAGATCCTATTCAGTTCAGTTCAGTTCAGTCATTCAGTTGTGTCCGACTCTTTGTGACCCCATGAATCGCAGCAAGCCAGGCCTCCCTGTCCATCACAAACTCCCAGAGTTCACTCAGACTCATGTCCATCGAGTCAGTGATGCCATCCAGCCACCTCATCCTCGGTTGTCCCCTTCTCCTCCTGCCCCCAATCCCTCCCAGCATCAGAGTCTTTTCCAGTGAGTCAACTCTTCTCATGAGGTGGCCAAAGTACTGGAGTTTCAGCTTTAGCATCATTCCTTCCAAAGAAATCCCAGGGCTGATCTCCTTCAGAAGCTGATCTTCAGAATGGACTGGTTGGATCTCCTTGCAGTCCAAGGGACTCGCAAGAGTCTTCTCCAACACCACAGTTCAAAAGCCTCAATTCTTCGGCGCTCTGCCTTCTTCACAGTCCAACTCTCACATCCATACATGACCACAGGAAAAACCATAGCCTTGACTAGATGTACCTTAGTCGGCAAAGTAATGTCTCTGCTTTTGAGTATACTATCCTATCAGCCTAGAAAAATCACCAGAGCAATCTACACAACAAACTTAAACTAGTCTTTATCTTTGGAAGTCCTAAATTGTTTTCCTTTCTTGGCATTTTCTACAAATGTATTGTTCTTTGTTAAAGGTACTATATAAGACAGAATCCTAGGCTACAACATTGAGTTAACTCACTTTTCCCTGGATGTCTCCTATGTGTACAGGAACTATACACATTGATAAACTTTGTCTTTCTGATATCAACCTGATTTTTTCTATGGGAACCTCAGCCAAGAACTCAGAAGAGCAGAAGGGAAATTATTTTCCTTATCCTACATTTCCAGTGGTCATGTATGGATGAGAGAGTTGGACTGTGAAGAAGGCTGAGCACCAAAGAATTGATGCTTTTGAACTGTGGTGTTGGAGAAGACTCTTGAGAGCCCCTTGGACTGCAAGAAGATCCAACCAGTCCATTCTAAGAGATCAGTCCTGGGATTTCTTTGGAAGGAATGATGCTGAAGCTGAAACTCCAGTATTTGGGCCACTTCATGCGAAGAGTTTACTCATTGGAAAAGACTCTGGTGCTGGGAGGGATTGGGGGCAGGAGGAGAAGGGGACGACAAAGGATGAGATGGCTGGATGGCATCACTGACTCAATGGACAGGAGTCTGAGTGAACTCTGGGAGTTGGTGATGGACAGGGAGGCCTGGTGTGCTGTGATTCATGGGGTCGCAAAGAGTTGGACGCGACTGAGCGACTGAACTGAAATGATCCTACATATATTCGGCAAGGTGAGAGAAGACAGAAAACATATTTGAGGGTGATGAGTGAGATTAGGAGAAGGTAAAGACTGTAGCACCTCTTTGTATTTTCTAGTTTCCAGTACTGTAGCACTGATGTTGTTCAGTCTTCACTTAGTCACGCCTGACTCTTTACGACCCTCTGGACTGAAGCACACCAGGCTTCCCTGTCCTTCACCATCTCCCAGAGTTGGCTCAAACTTATGTCCATTGTGTCAGTGATGCCATATTATAGAATAGCTATAGGATTTTAGAGGTCAAAATTCCACAAAGGTTATCTAGCCCTATGTCCTTGATTGATAGAGAAGACTGATAATGGAGAAGGAAGCCACTAGATTTCAACAGTTTAACAGTCAGACAAATGAAAGACCTTGATATCACCTCATACACACCCCAAAATTAATTAAGCTGAGCCAGACTGTTGCAGGGCCCAGTGCTGAGGCCAGATAAAAATCACAAGATTACAGCTTTATATACAAATTGTAGCCAGTGTTCAATTAACGAGTCACTTTGTTTATTGCACATAATTAGCACATAACACAGGTTAGTCTAAGTAGAAATATTTAGAAATACGGTTTACAAACCACTCCAAGGAGCAGGAAGGAGGCACTGCAAAGCAGTCTGCAGTCCAGCAACGGGTCTCACAACAACCATGAGTGGGAAGTCAGTTATCTTCTGCTCCTACAGAGCCTCAAGCAGAATCCCTCTGAAATAACTCTCAGAGCCCTGGAGTCAGGTCCTCTAGTAAGGACCCTTCAAGTTCCTGGGCTCAGTGGTCACATTCTCAGGAGTCTGTCAGTAAGATAAGTTTATACCCAGGGGATCTTGTCTTTATCAACTGTTCCTACTGTTCCAGTCTCTCTAAAGACATGACCAAATAAATCCCTTATCTAAAGTAACACAACTTTATCATACCAAAACACTCCCAGCTCTGTATCTAATGTTTGAAAACAGCTAGTATGGAAGTTCCCCACTCCAGTACGTTTGCCTGGAAAATCCCATGGGTGAAGGAGCCTGGTAGGCTGCAGTCCATGGGGTCACTAAGAGTCAGACACGATTGAGCGACCTCCCTTTTACTTTTCACTTTCATGCCTTGGAGAAGGAAATGAGAAAACCCACTCCAGTGTTCTTGCCTGGAGAATTCCGGGGACGGGAAGAGCCCGGTGGGCTGCCGTCTACGGGGTCACACAGAGTCGGACACGACTGAGCGACTTGGCGGCGGCAGCAGCAGCAGCATGGAAGTTCACACTGGCCACTGCGACTCCCTCTTACACAGTGTAAGTCCTTTGAGCTTCACACCAGATGAGTAGAAACCGTGACACAAAGAAATCGTGACATAACACAGACACCTAAAAATGAAAAGGAGAAGGGAAAAGATGGGAGAATATCACTATGGCCTTGGGCTAGGCGAGAATTTCTTGACCAGAACTTAAGAACCATTATTAAAAGAGCTGATAAATCAGCTTTAGTGAAAGTGATTTGCTTATCAAAAGACACCACCAGCATTTTGAAAAATGCAAGACTATGTTTGGAATACATTTCCAATGAAGGGCCTATATTCAGAGCATATATTGAATCTTGAAAATTAATTTTTAAAAAACTGGGAAAGAGACTAAGAATGTACTTCACAAAAGACGGTATCCATGTGGTTAATAAGCATATACACTTATTACCTTAGTATATGTACTTGTTAACCACATGGATAATGAAAAGGTAACTTGGCATCATAACTCATCAAAGAAGGTCAAATTAAAGCCAGAATGAGAAACACTTACACAACTGTCAAAATATCTAAAATTGAAAGAATTTCCAAGGATCTGGACTACCTGGAATGCTCCTACTTTTCTTATGGGAGTGTAAACTGGTCCAATATTTTGGAAAACTTTTTGCAGCGTCCACTAAAAGTAACTGCATATATACCTAGTGTTACTCACTCAGTCATGTCCTACTCTTTGCGACCCCATGGACTCTAGTCCCCCAGGCTCCTAAGGACTATATATATACATACACACTTAAGAACCTAGCGGTTTTACATATATACCCAATTTACATATATATTTAAGGACCTAGGAATTTTACTTCTGCTAATAAAAAGAAATTAAAATATATTTTTAAAATATTTATGGCTATATTTATTCAGGCTCTACTACAAAGCCACAGTCATTAAGACAGTATGGTACTGGCACAAAGACAGAAATATAGATCAATGGAACAAAATAGAAAGCCCTGAGATGAACCCACACACCTATGGACACCTTATCTTCGACAAAGGAGGCAAGAATATACAATGGAGTAAAGACAGTCTCTTTAACAGGTGGTGCTGGAAAAACTGGTCAACCACTTGTAAAAGAATGAAACTAGACCCCTTTCTAACACCATACACAAAAATAAACTCAAAATGGATTAAAGATCTAAATGTAAGACCAGAAACTATAAAACCCCTAGAGGAAAACAGGCAAAACACTCTCCGACATAAATCACAGCAGGATCCTCTATGATCCAATTCCCGGTATACTGGAAATAAAAGCAAAGATAAACAAATGGGATCTAATTAAAATTAAAAGCTTCTGCACAACAAAGAAAACTATAAGCAAGGTGAAAAGACAGCCTTCTGAATGGGAGAAAACAATAGCAAACGAAACAACTGACAAACAACTAATCTCAAAGATATACAAGCAACTTATGCAGCTCAACTCCAGAAAAGTAAATGATCCAATAAAAAAATGGGCCAAAGAACTAAATAGGCATTTCTCCAAAGAAGACATATGGATGGCTAACAAACACATGAAAAGATGTTCAACATCACTCATTATCAGAGAAATGCAAATCAAGACCACAATGAGGTACCATTTCACACCAGTCAGAAGGGCTGCAATCCTAAAGTCTACAAGCAATAAATGCTGGACAGGATGTGGAGAAAAGGGAGCCCTCTTACACTGCTGGTGGGAATGCAAACTAGTACAGCCACTATGGAAAACAGTGTGGAGATTCCTTAAAAATTGCAAATAGAACTGCCTTATGATCCAGCAATCCCACTGCTAGGCATACACACCGAGGAAACCAGAATTGAAAGAGACACATGTACCCCAATGTTCATTGCAGCACTGTTTATAATAGCCAGGACATGGAAGCAACCTAGATGTCCATCGGCAGATGAATGGATAAGAAATCTGTGGTACATATACACAATGGAGTACTACTCAGCCCTTAAAAAGAATAAATTTGACTCAGTTCTAATGAGATGGATGAAATTGGAACCGATTATACAGAGTGAAGTAAGCCAGAAAGAAAAACACCAATACAGTATACTGACACATATATATGGAATTTAGAAGGATAGTAATGAAGACCCTCTATGTGAGACAACAAAAGAGACTCAGAGGTATAGAACGGACTTTTGGACTCTGAGGGAGAGGGAGAGGGTGGGATGGTTTGGGAGAATGGCATTGAAACATGTATACTATCTTGTAAGAAACGAAGCGCCAGTCTATGTTCAATGCAGGATGCAGGCTGCATGGGGCTGGTGCACAGGATGATTCAGGGAGATGGTGTGGGGTGGGAGGTGGGAGGGAGCTTTGGCATTGGGAGATCGTGTTCACCTGTAGCTGATCCATGTCAATGTATGGCAAAACAAATATAGTATTGTAATGTAGAATAAAGTATTAAAAAAATAAAAATAAATAAAAACAAAAACAAAAAATAAAAAATAAAACTCCCTGTTTAGAAAAAAAATAAAATATTTAGTATTTATTGATATTAATGTTTGATATTAATATTATTTAATATTTTAAATAATATTTAGTCATAACAACCCAGTGTGGCAACAACTTAAATGTTGCCAACTCTAGAACAGATAAACGAAGTGTGGACTTTCAAGCATTAGAATATTATACTTCACTGCAAAGGAGTTCATTTCTGCTATATATCATGGTGGCTAAATCTCATAATATGAAAGAACAACAAGAATCCACAGTGCATGCTTTTGCACAGCCATAGTGAACAGCAATCCAGAATGACTTAGACAAATTAAGTCTCTAAATATCATGTTGCTATTGTTGTTCAGCTGCTCAGTCCAACTCCTTGCAGCCCATGGACTATAGCCAACCAGACTCCCCTGTCCATGAGATTTCCCAGATAAGAATACTGGAGTGGGTTGTCATTTCCTCCTCCAGGGAATCTTCCCCATCCAGAGTTCAAACACACGTCTTTTGTACTGCCAAGTGGATTTTTTTCCCACTGAGCCACCAGAGAAGTCTGTATATCATAGGACTCAGAAATTCTGCCCCTGATGATCTGTCCCACTAAAATTCTTACAGATAAGAATAAAGAAGTAAGCATGAGGATATTGACTGCAACATCACATACGGTAGCAAGGAGGGGGAGGCACCAGAGTTTCAGGAAAATGATAGGTAAAACATAGCAGATGACAATGGGTCAGAGTACAAACAGAGAAGTGAATAATAAAAATATAATGATGAATTCAAAAATCAAGAAACAGGGGCTTCCCAGGTGGTCTAGTGGTTAAGAATTCACATTCACTGCAGGGGATGTGGGTTCAATCCCTGGTCAGAAAACTAAGATTTCACATACTACAGGGCAGCTAAGCCCATACAACAACTAGTAAGCCAAACATATAAATTTGAGGGGAGGTAAACAGGACTGAACTAAGGTGTTAAATATGAACAATTAGGAAGAGAAAACAGGAAACAGGCTTTGCATGGACCATTGATGATATTGGGCCTTGAGGTGAGCTGCATGATTAATTCAATGCTCTCCACATGATGTTCACAAAAGAAAGAAAAGAGCAGGGGAACCCATCCTAACGCAGCATAAGATCAGAGGTGAAAAGTGTAACAGCCTGATGAACATCAAATGCACAAGGCAGTGAGTTTGCTTCATTTTTTAACATCCCTTTGCAAATAGGCTCTGATATCCAGCAGTGAAAAATGAAGGAAGTCCTGTGGAGAAAATGCCATGTTATAAAAATAAAGCTCTGTTTTGCTTCTACTTTGATCTCTGGGGCAGGGTCACAGTGTGAAGAGAAACATGATTCTGTCACTTATCTAGAGCAAGCCTGTGTAAAAATTCCCCATTTAGAATTGGAATGCAACTCAGGGGTCATCTGGCTCAATCATCTCAATTTAAAACCATGGAAACAGTGGGCCATCATTCTTAACTGACTTGCCTAAGATAGACACTAGATAAGGACAGTTAATTGCACCATGAACCCCATTTTTATGCCCTAGTCCATGAGGTTCTTTTATTTGTTGCTACTGAGATCAATGCCCACTTGAGGCACATATCAGATTTAGGGGTGGATCCACAGGCTTCCCAGGTGGTGCAGCGATAAATAATCTGCCTGACAGTGCAGGATACATAAGAGAAGTGGGTTCAATTCCTGGGTTGGAAAAAAAACCCTAGAGTAAGAAATGGCAACCTGCTACAGCATTCTTGCCTGGAAAATTCCATGGACAGAGGGGCCTGGTGGGCTACAGACTGTGAGGTCATAAAGAATTGGACATGACTAAGAACACACACGGTGACAAAATATTCAGAGATCCGTAAAAAGTTAATCTCAACTAACCTGGAGACTTTCAGAATGAGGTTTTGCAGGTGGTTCATTTGGGGTTGCTTTTATTAAAAACACACGTTCAGGATTTCCCTGCTGGTCCGGTGGTTGCGAGTCTGCTTGCCAATGCAGAAGACATGGGTTTGATTTCTGGTCCAGGAAAACTCCACCTGCTGCCGGGCAACTAAGCCCATGTGCCAAAGTTACTATGCCCACTCCCTAGAGCCCGTGCTGCACAGCAAGAAAAGCCACAGTGAGACACACGGGCCCTGCCCCTAGAGAGCAGACCTCACTCACTGAAACTAGAGAAAGCCTGAGAGCTCAGCAACAAAGAACCAGCACAGCCAAAAGTAAATAAATAAAGACACAGTCAGTTGCAATACTTACTAATGAAACTGTTTCTTAAAACGACTAGGTAAATAGTCAAGACTTTGACCTGGGTAATTTGAAGAAAAAATGTAATTATACTAACATGAATGAAATGGTTTTCTTTTGGAATCCTGAGTAATAACTCAGGATAATCTCTGTGACCAGAGATGGAAAAGGTACAGAAGATTATGCATGATCAATTCTTATCCCAGAGCTGTAACCTGAAAATTGTGTTATTTGTGGTTTTCTTACTATATGTCACTTTCTCCTAAAACTTAACTTTGCGACCCCATGGACTGTAGCCTGCCAGGCTCTTCTGTCCATGCAATTCTCCAGGCCAGAAAACTGGAGTGGGTAGCCATTCCCTTCTCCAGAGGATCTTCTCAACCCAGGTATTGAACCCAAGTCTTCCGCATTACAAGCGGATTTTTTACTGTCTGAGCCACCAGGGAAATCCAATAATACTGGAGTGGGTGGCCTATCCCTTCTCCAGCAGATCTTCCCAGTCCAGGAATCAAACCAGGGTCTCCTGCATTGCAGGCAGATTCTTTAGCAGCTGAGCTACCAGGGAAGCGACAGTAATGATAACAGAGCTAATTCAGCCACTGAGGCTTCTGTTATGTCTACAGAGTGAAAGTTAAACAGTTACCATTTATAATTTCTTACTATAACTAATAGAATGTAATTCATGTCTAGAAAATGTATTTAATAGAAAGAGATGTGTGTTGCTCCACCAGCATCTATATTCCATTTCTTTCCCCTTGTGTAGCAACCACAGAATCTGCATGGGACTGACCTCATTCCTCCCCAATGGTTACCTCTGAGGTAAGCAGATCAGCATGATGCTTCTTTTGCCATCTTGACTAGCCCAGCGATGGGCAGCAATATCCAATCAACCCAATCCATTTAGTAAGAATACTCCTTTGACCAGGGTCTGGCTCTGGTTGCTCAAATCAGATGAAATACAAACTCTTTTATGATTAAGACTAAGCTAAAATGCCTTGTGTGTTTTGCGGACTTTGACTGTATGGATCACAGTAAACTGTGCAAAATTCTTAAAGAGATGGTAATACCAGACCACTAGACCACCTGCCTCCTGAGAAATATATGTGCAGGTCAAGAAGCAACAGCTGGAACTGGACATGGAACAGCAGACTGGTTCCAAACTAGGAAAGGAGTATGTCAAGGCTGCGTATTGTCATCCTGCTTATTTAACTTGTATGCAGAGTACAGCATATGAAATGTGAGGCTGGATGAAGCACAAGCTGGATCCAAGGTTTCCAGGAGAAATATCAATAACCTCAGATACACAGATGACCCGACCCTTATGGCAGAAAGTGAAGAGAAGCTAAAGAGCCTCTTGATGAAAGTGAAAGAGGAGAGTGAAAAAGCTGGCTTAAAACTCAACATTTGGAAAACTAAGATCATGGCATCTGGTCCCATCACTTCATGGCAAATAGAAGGGGTAACAATGAAAACAGTGACAGCTTTAACTTTTGGGACTCCAAAATCACTGCAGATGGTGACTACAGTCATGAAATTAAAATACATTGCTCCTTGGAAGAAAAGCTATGACCAATCTAGACAGCATGTTAAAAAGCAGAGACATTACTTTACCAACAAAGGTCCATCTAGTCAAAGCTATGATTTTTCCAGTAGTCATGTATAGATGTGAGAGTTAGACTGTAAGAAAGCTGAGCACCAAAGAATTGATGCTTTTGAACTGTGGTCTTGGAGAAGACTCTTGAGAGTATCTTGGACTGCAAGGAGATCCAACCAGTCAATCCTAAAGGAAATCAGTCCTAAATATTCATTGGAAGCACTGATGCTGAAGCTGAAACTCCAATACTTTGACCACTTGATATGAAGAACTGACTCATTGGAAAAGACCCTGATGCTGGGAAAGATTGAAGGCAGGAGGAAAAGGGGGGATGACAGAGGATTAGAGATGGTTGGATAGCATTACTGATGCAATGGGCATGAGTTTGAATAGGCTCTGGGAGTTGATGATAGACAAGGAAGCCTGGAGTGCTGCAGTCCATGGGGTTGCAAAGAATCGGACATGACTGAGGGACTGAATTCAACTGAACTGAAAACGCCTTGTGTGTTTTGCAGATGTGTGGCCTAGAACCACAGGTGCCTTCATGCTTCCTGAAGCAAACCATACTAAGGGTGAGGATATACACAGACAAGGGGGCCAAGCTGGAAGAATCTCAGAGGAACAGAAATGGCACCTTGATACAAGTATTCTAGAAAGTCACTCTACTCTGTGGATTTCTCTTTCGTGGGACATTATACTACCTTTAATTTTAAGTAAACTTGTATTGGTTTTATGGTTATATACAGCTGAAAATGGGCTTCCCAGGTGGCTCAGTGGTAAAGAATCCACCTGCCAATGCAGGAGATCCAGGGGATGCTGGTTGATCCCTGGGTCAGAAAGATCCCCTGCTGGAGGAAATGGTAACCCACTCCAGTATTCTTGCCTGGAAAATTCCATGGACAGAGAGACTGGCAGGCTACAGTCCATGGGGTTATACAGAGTTGGATACAACTGAGCAGCTGAACACACACAGCACAGCTGAAAACAACTTGTCATTTTACTACTCAAAGAGAATCACTGCTGCCTATTTGGTTAAGAAATTCGCAGTCATGTGTATGTGTGTTAAAATAGTATAAAACAAAGTTGGGAATTAATAATACATTTAGTTTTGTAGTCTGTATTTCAGTGAAGATGACATGAATACATTTGCACGTCACTAAACTTCTATCACAGTGCGTTTAACAATTTCTCCCTACTATACTATATGTGCCATAATTTATTAACTCAAGGCTTAATATTCGGACATTTAGTTTGCTTCCAATTTCTTGCTGTTTAAACAGCAGTACAATGAACAACTTTGCAGTCATATATTCTGTTATATCCAGGTTTATTACTTTTGAATAAATACTGAGAAATTATAGGGTCAAATACTATGCACAGGTCTAAGGATTTTGATTATTGCCAACTTTTCCTTTAAAAATTCAATTTCACCCTCAAAAATATGTGTAATATTGTTCATTTCAATAATCCTTCCATGGTACAGTTCTTGGTAGTAAAATAATGATACCAACATCTTGAAAGTTATGAAAACTATAATTGTACACATTATATATATTATAATCAACATTTTTATATTCATAATATACTAGCTAAGAAAATATCATTATTTGAGTGATTTATTTGTGTCAGGCTTTTTAAGTCCTTCTCAATTTAATCCTCATAAAGTTACTGAGAGTTAGACATTATTAATTTCATTTTAAATAGAAAGGCAGAGATTTAGAATACAAATAAGTTTCCTGAGATAGAACAGCAATTTGCAAAAAGAACTGTTTTACTATTGTTCAATCCAACAGTATTTGGAAAATTAAATATTTGGAGAATTGGAACAATATTTGGAAAATTAAAAAGATGCCCCATAAATTCTAATCTAGATTTAAAAAAATATGATGACCATAAATTTTGTTGTGGTTCATTCCCGATATAGTCAAGATATCAGAGCATCCCATCCAGATTAACACATGTACAGCACTTTTTCAATTTATTGTATTAAAATAATTATATTAAAATAAATCAAGATAATTACAGTAAACCATAATTTTGTATTTGTAGCCACCTAGTAATGGCTCAATCATGTATGCAGCAAACATACGTCTCACTTACATGGTAAAATGTGGAAAGAGACCACCGATAACACATCTCTCATTCCTGACAGAATTTAACATTTTGTTCAAGGAAAACATTCTAAGCACTCACTGATAAAACAAGGTATGTTCAGCTACAGGCAGTTAGAGTCATGTGGTGGTGAAAAAGTATTTGATATCCCTGGTAGGAATCTGGTGCACCAAGACAGTTGCTCAATGGCTCTTGCATGCATAAGCAAGTGGGTTAAGTGGGAAATATGAGAAAATATAGTTTAGATGGACATGAAGTATGTGCTGTAAATACATTATGATAAGCTATAGATATCCTTTTTACAGTTGTTCTGTCACACAGCACTAAACAGTATAAATCAAAGGCTATTTTGTTTGACAATGATTTCTGAGTTTACAATAAGCCCTTTCAGAAGTAATGAGCTAAGGAAAAATAATTTTAAATGAAAAATTAAACACTAAATTTCATCCTTTAAGACAGTTGATGATGACTTGCTTAGCTTGCACAAAATGTTTATCAACATTTACTCTCCAAGGCAAGAAGAATAGTGATTTCTTTTTATCCCATGTAAATGATGACACAAATCTGCAGAAGAAACAGAAGCATCTAGTTTGAAAAGTGAATAGTAATTTTTTTTTAAAAAAATGTGCTCATGGCAACTATTTAAAGTAAGGCAGTTGCAGAATGTGCTGCACATGCTATTGTGATGCATGGCTTTTCATTCAGATCAAACAAGTCTCAGTTTAAATTCATTTTGCTAATTTTCAAGTTTTTTATACTCAGATGAAAAGTGGGTCAACTTCTAATACTAGTTAGCTCCATTAGCAGTACATCCACTTTGTAAATAGCTCAGATTTATAAATTTTATTTCAGTGTCTTGGATGCTTCAGAAAGAAATCAGTTAATTCTGATAATAGGTTTTTAATGCAATTTATGAATCCAAAATCAAACATTTCAAAACTCATTCTGTTGAAAGTAAAAGATCCGCTATCCTTGTTGATTTTTAAAATTCAGTTTAAAAGTTTCACATTGAAGATAAAAATAGTTTTTGTAGTATAAACACAAAATTTGCTGGAGCAATATCATGACAAACATTGTATTTTAACTAATCTAAGTGTAACCAATTATGGTTTCTATAGAACAAGCAAGAGGGTTCCAAAAAACATCTGTTTCTGCTTATTGACTATGCCAAAGCCTTTGACTGTGTGGATCACAACAAACTGTGGAAAATTCTGAAAGAGATGGGAATACCAGACCACCTGACCTGAATTTTGAGAAACCTATATGCAGGTCAGGTAGCAGCAGTTAGAAATGGACATGGAACAACAGACTGTTTCCAAATAGGAAAAAAGTATGTCAAGGCTGTATATTGTCACCCTGCTTATTTAACTTATATGCAGAGTACATCATGAGAATGCTGGGCTGGAAAAAGCACGAGCTGGAATCAAGACTGCCGGAAGAAATATCAATAACCTCAGATATGCAGATGACACCACCCTTCTGGTAGAAAGTGAAGAGGAACTAAAAGTCTCGATGAAAGTGAAAGAGGAAAGCGAAAATGTTGGCTTAAAGCTCAACATTCAGAAAACAAAGATCATGGCATCTGGTCCCATAACTTCATGGCAAATAGATGGGGAAACAGTGTCAGACGTTTGTTTTTTTTTTTTGGTCTCCAAAATCACTGTAGATGGTGATTGCAGTCATGAAATTAAAAGATGCTCACTCCTTGGAAGAAAAGTCATGACCAACCTAGATAGCATATTCAAAAGCAGAGACATTACTTTGCCAACAGAGGTCTGTCTAGTCAAGGCTATGGTTTTTCCAGTGGTCATGTATGGATGTGAGAGTTAGACTGTGAAGAAAGCTGAGCACTAAAGAACTGATGCTTTTGAACTGTGGTGTTGGAGAAGACTCTTGAGAGTCCCTTGGCCTGCAAGGAGATCCAACCAGTCCATTCTAAAGGAGATCAGCCCTGGGATTTCTTTGGAAGGAATGATGCTAAAGCTGAAACTCCAGTACTTGGGCAATCTCATGCAAAGAGTTGACTCATTGGAAAAGACTTTGATGCTGGGAGGGACTGGAGGCAGGCGGAGAAGGGGACAACAGAGGAAGAGATGGCTGATGGCATCACGGACTCCATGGATGTGAGTCTGAGTGAACTCCAAGAGTTGGTGATGGACAGGGAGGCCTGGTGTGCTGCGATTCATGGGGTCGCAAAGAGTCAGACACAACTGAGTGACTAAACTGAACTGACTGCATGAGAACAATAATTGAAAAAAATACCTTAATCCCATTACATACTTTCCTTATATGAACTTGACATTTTTTCCATAAAGTGGTTGGAATCAACATCCTTTGCCTTAAATCTGCACAATCATTTGTTAATACTCCATTAGAATATGGGAGGACCCCATGCCCAAAGAGTGGTGGCTAAGAGGAGTTCCCCACGTCTGAGGTCAGGGGCAGTGGCCAAGACTGCCAGGCTGTGATGGTGCAGGAATGGCCAGGAGGAGCCACCCCATGTCCGAGGCCAGGGGCAGCGGCCAGGAGGAGCCACCCCACATCAAAGGAGCGGTGGCTGCTCGGGCGCAGCAGGGCCTAGAGGAGCAATCCTACTTGGAAGGTCAAAAAGGGCGGTGGTGAGGAAATACCCCTTATCCAAGGTAAGGAGCAGTGGCTGTGCTTTGCTGGAGCAGCCATGAAGAGATACCCCATGCCCAAGGTAAGAGAAACCCAAGTAAGATGATAGGTGTTGCAAGATGGCATCAGAGGGCAGACACACTGAAACCATACTCACAGAAAACTATTCAGTCTAATCACACTAGGACCACAGCCTTGTCTAACTCAATGAAACTAAGCCATGCCCGCGGGGCAACTCAAGATGGGTGGGTCATGGTGGAGAGGTATGACAGAATGTGGTCCACTGGAGAAGGGAATGGCAAACCACTTCAGTATTCTTGCCTTGAGAACCCCATGAACAGTATGAAAAGGCAAAATGATAGGATACTGAAAAAGAAACTCCCCAGGTCAGTAGGTGCCCAATATGCTACTGGAGATCAGTGGAGAAATAACTCCAGAAAGAATGAAGAGATGGAGCAAAAGCAAAAACAATACCGAGCTGTGGATGTGACTGGTGATAGAAGCAAGGTCTGATGCTATAAAGAGCAATATTGCATAGGAACCCGGAATGTCAGGTCCATGAATCAAGGTAAATTGGAAGTGGTCAAACGAGATGGCAAGAGTGAATGTCGACATTCTAGGAATCAGCAAACAAAAATGGACTGGAATGGGTGAATTTAATTCAGATGACCATTATACCTACTACTGCAGGCAGGAATCCCTCAGAAGAAATGGAGTAGCCATCATGGTTAACAAAAGAGTCCGAAATGCAGTACTTGGATGCAATTTCAAAAATGACAGAATGATCTCTGTTCATTTCCAAGGCAAAACATTCAATATCATGGTAATCCAAGTCTATGCCCCAACCAGTAATGCTGAAGAAGCTTAAATTGAAAGGTTCTATGAAGACCGACAAGACCTTTTACAACTAACACCCAAAAAGATGTCCTTTTCATTATAGAGGACTGGAATTCAAAAGGAGGAAGTCAAGAAACACCTGGAGTAACAGGCAAATTTGGCCTTGGAATGCAGAATGAAGCAAGGCAAATACTAACAGAGTTTTGCCAAGAAAATGCACTGGTCATAGCAAACACCCTCTTCCAACAACACAAGAGAAGCCTCTACACATGGACATCACCAGATGGTCAACACCGAAATCAGATTGATTATATTCTATGCAGCCAAAGATGGAGAAGTTCTATACAGTCAACAAAAATCACGAGCTGACTGTGGCTCAGATCATGAACTCCTAATTGCCAAATTCAGACTCAAATTGAAGAAAGTAGGGAAAACCGCTAGACCATTCAGGTATGACCTAAATCAAATCCCTTATGATTATACAGTGGAAGTGAGAAATAGATTTAAGGGCCTAGATCTGATTGATAGAGTGCCTGATGAACTATGGAATGAGGCTCGTGACACTGTACTGGAGACAGGGATCAAGACCATCCCCATGGAAAAGAAATGCAAAAAACCAAACTGGCTATCTGGAGAGGCCTTACAATTAGCTGTGAAAAGAAGAGAGGCGAAAAGCAAAGGAGAAAAGGAAAGATATGAGCATCTGAATGCAGAGTTCTAAAGAATAGCAAGAAGAGATAAGAAAGCCTTCTTTAGCGATCAATGCAAAGAAATAGAGGAAAACAACAGAATGGGAAAGACTAGAGATCTCTTCAAGAAAATTAGCGATACCAAGGGAACATTTCATGCAAAGTTGGGTTCAATAAAGGACAGAAATGGTATGGACCTAACAGAAGCACAAGATATTAAGAGGTAGCAAGAATACACAGAAGAACTGTACAAAAAGATCTTCATGACCTGGATAATCACAATGGTATGATACTCATCTAGAGCCAGACATCCCGGAATGTGAAGTCAAGAGGGCCTTAGAAGCATCACTACGAACAAAGCTAGCAGAGGTGATAGAATTCCAGTTGAGCTGTTTCAAATTGTGAAAGATGATGCTGTAAAAGTGCTGCACTCTATATGCCAGCAAATTTGGAAAACTCAGCAGTGGCCACAGGACTGGAAAAGGTCAGTGTTTATTCCCATTTCAAAGAAAGGCAATGCCAAAAGTGCTCAAACTACCGCACAATTGCACTCATCTCACATGCTAAAAAAGTAATACTCAAAATTCTCCAAGCCAGGCTTCAGCAATACATGAACCGTGAACTCCCTGATGTTCAAGCTGGTTTTAGAAAAGGCAGAGGAACCAGAGATCAAATTGCTAACATCTTCTGGATCATGGAAAAAGCAAGAAAGTTCCAGAAAAACATCTATTTCTGCTTTACTGACTATGCCAAAATCTTTGACTGTGTGGATCACAATAAACAGTGGAAAATTCTGAAAGAGATGGGAATACCAGACCACTTGACCTGCCTCTTGAGAAATCTGTATGCAGGTCAAGAAGCAACAGTTAGAACTGGACATGGAACAACAGACCAAATAAGAAAAGGAGTACGTCAAGGCTGTATATCGCCACCCTGCTTACTTAACTGATATGTAGAGTACATCATGAGAAACGCTGGACTGGAAGAAGCAAAAGCTGGAATCAAGATTGCCGGGAGAGATATCAGTGACCTCAGATATGCAGATGACACCATTCTTATGGCAGAAAGCAAAGAGTAACTAAAAGCTTCTTGGTGAAAGTGAAAGAGAAGAATGAAAAAGTTGGCTTCAGTTCAGTTGCTCAGTCATGTCCGACTCTTTGCAACCCCATAAATCACAGCACGCCAAGCCTCCCTGTCCATCATCAACACCCAGAGTTCACTCAGACTCGCATTCATTGAGTGGGTGACGTCATCCAGCCATATCATCCTCGGTCGTTCCTTTCTCCTCCTGCCCCCAATCCCTCCCAGCATCAAAGTCTCTTCCAATGAGTCAACTCTTTGCATGAGGTGGCCAAAGTACTGGAGTTTCAGCTTTAGCATCAGCTTTAGCATCATTCCTTCCAAAGAACACCCAGGGCTGATCTCCTTCAGAATGGACTGGTTGGATCTCCTTGCAGTCCAAGGGACTCTCAAGAGTCTTCTCCAACACCACAGTTCAAAACCATCAATTCTTCGGTGCTCAGCCTTCTTCACAGTCCAACTCTCACATCCATACATGACTACTGGAAAAGCCATAGCCTTGACTAGATGGACCTTAGTCGACAAAGTAATGTCTCTGCTTTTGAATATGCTATCTAGGTTGGTCATAACTTTTCTTCCAAGGAGTAAGCGTCTTCTAATTTCATGGCTGCAGTCACCATCTGCAGTGATTTTTGGAGCCCCAAAAATAAAGTTTGACACTGTTTTCACTGTTTTTACATCTATTTCCCATGGAGTGGTGGGACCAGATGCCATGATCTTCATTTTCTGAATGTTGAGCTTTAAGCCACTTTTTCGCTCTCCTCTTTCACTTTCATCAAGAGGCTTTTTAGTTCCTCTTCACTTTCTGCCATCAGGGTGGTGTCATCTGCCTATCTGAGGTTATTCATATTTCTCCCAGCAATCTTGATTCCAGCTTGTGTTTCTTCCAGTCCAGCATTTCTCATGATGTACTCTGCATAGAAGTTAAATAAGCAGGGTGGCGATATACAGCCTTGACGTACTCTTTTTCCTATTTGGAACCAGTCTGTTGTTCCATGTCCAGTTCTAATTGTTGCTTCCTGGCCTGCATACAGATTTCTCAAGAGGCAGATTAGGTGGTCTGGTATTCCCGTCTCTTTCAGAATTTTCCACTATTTATTGTGACCCACAAAGTCAAAGGCTTTGGCATAGTCAACAAAGCAGAAATAGATGTTTTTCTTGAACTCTCTTGCTTTTTCCATGATTCAGTGGTTTTTGGCAATTTGATCTGTGGTTCCTCTGCCTTTTCTAAAACCAGCTTGAATATCAGGAAGTTCAAAGCTCAACATTCAGAAAGTGAAGATCATGGCATCCTGTCCCTTCACTTCATGCGAAATAGATGGGGAAACAGTGGCAACAGTGTCAGAATTTATTTTTCTGGGCTCCAAAATCACTGCAAATGGTGACTGCAGCCAATAAATTAAAAGAGGCTTACTCCTTGGAAGAAAAGTTATGACCAACCTAGATAGCATATGCAAAAGCAGAGACATTACTTTGCCGACTAAGGTCCGTCTAGTCAAGGCTATGGCTTTTCCAGTGGTCATGTATGGATGTGAGAGTTGGACTATGAAGAAGGCTGAGCGCCAAAGAATTGATGCTTTTGAACTGTGGTGTTGGAGAAGACTCTTGAGAGACACTTGGACTGCAAGGAAATCCAACCAGTCCATTCTGAAGGCGATCAGCCCTGGGAATTCTTTGGAAGGAATGATGCTAAAGCTGAAACCCCAGTATTTTGCAACCTCATGCAAAGAGTTGACTTGTTGGGAAAGACTTTGATGCTGGGAGGGATTGGGGGCAGGAGGAGAAGGAGACGACTGAGGATGAGATGGCTGGATGGCATCACTGACTCGATGGACGTGAGTCTGAGTGAACTCCGGGAGTTGGTGATGGACAGGGAGGCCTGGCATGCTGCGATTCATGGGGTTGCAAAGAGTCAGACACGACTGAGTGACTGAACTGAACTGAGGTGTCATTAGGTGACTTTCAAATCCAGATAATCAAAATATCATGTATTTTTTTAAAAAGCTTATTTTATAGTGCTGTATTTAAAATGCCACATATTTCTGCTTAGGTCTCTTTCGAAGCTGCTCTTGTCACCTAGCTGCCATGCAGTAAGGAAATCCAAATAAGCTGATTGAAGAAGACCATTTAATGAAGTGTCATGTAGATGTTCCAGGCAACAGCTCAACTGAGGTCCTAGGTGACAATTTCATCTGCTAGATAATTCCAACCTCCAGCTGTTGAGATACCTCAAACTTTCACGTCTTCCTAGCTGAGAATCTAGATGCTGTAGAGAAGAGACAAGTTATCCCTGTTGTGCCCTGTCTAAATTCTTAACATGGGAGAATCCACAGCATAATAATATTATTGCATTATGCTGTGAATGTTTGGGTGATATGCTATACAGTAGTAGCTTTCCATTTCTTTATGAAACCTATGGAAAAGAAATGTATTTAAAACTGATTATTTTGTTGTTGTTTAGTCAATAAGTCATGTGTGACTTTTTTGAGACCCCATGGACTGTAGACCACAAGAGTCCTCTGTCCGTGAGATTCCCAAGCAAGAATACTAGAGAGGGTTGCCATTTTCTTCTCCAGGGATCTTTCCAACCCAGGGATCGAACTCAGGTCTCCTTCATCGGCAGGTGCAAGTTCTTTACTGCTGAGCCTTCATGGAGGCCCAACTGATAATGACACACATCTAATTCTAGAGAACTTTTGACAAGCTGTGATGTTGTACTAATTAAATAGAAGCTATCAGTTCAGTTCAGTTGCTCAGTCGTGTCCAACTCTTCGCAACCCCATGCATCACAGCACACCAGGCCTCCCTTTCCATCACCATCTCTCGGAGTTCACTCAGACTTACGTCCATTGAGTCCATGATGCCATCCAGCCATTTCATCCTTGGTCATCCCCTTCTCCTCCTGCCCCTAATCCCTCCCAGCATCAAAGTCTTTTCCAATGAGTCAACTCTTCGCATGAGGTGGCCAAAGTACTGGAGTTTCAGCTTTAGCATCTTTCCTTCCAAAGAAATCCCAGGGCTGATCTCCTTCAGAATGGACTGGATGGATCTCCTCGCAGTCCAAGGGACTCTCAAGAGTCTTCTCCAACACCACAGTTCAAAAGCATCAATTCTTCAGTGCTCAGCCTTCTTCACAGTCCAACTCTCACAGCTATACATTATCAATGGAAAAACCATAGGCTTGACTAGATGGACCTTAGTCCGCAAAGTAATATCTCTGCTTTTGAATATGCTATCTAGTTTGGTCATAACTTTTCTTCCAATAGAAGCTATAGTTGTCCAAAATTTACAAATATTTTATGCATCAACTTTTAGAGTAGATGAAATATAAAATTGTATGAGGAAGCAGAAATAGATAAAAACTGTTCAATATAGTGGTATGTACTTTCTCTCTTTGTGGCTTCTTTTTTTTGTTGTTTTTTTTTGGTAAGAGAAGAATTTTGACATGAGATCTTCCCTCTCAACAAATTTTTAGGTGTTTTTAAACTATAGACACAATGTTACATAGCAGATCTCTAGAACTTCATCATTTTGTATTACTGAGATTTTACATCCATTAAACAGAAATTCTCCGTTTCTCCCTCCCTCCAGTCCCAGGTAACTACTATTTTATTCTCTGTTTTTATATGTTTGACTAATCTAAATATCTCAATAAATAGAATCAGTCAGTATTTGTCCTTCTGTGATTGACTACACCAAGAATAATGTCTTCTAGATTCACTCACATGTCATACTAGGCAAGATTACTTTCTTTTTAAAGGCTGAATAATATTCCTTATTAATTTCTTTATCCATTCATCCATGGATAGATAATTATTTTCAAATCTTGGCTGTTGTGAGCATCGAACACCATGAATGAACATGGAATGGCTAGTATCATTTCAAGATATTGACCTCAATTCTTTTGGATATATATTCAAAAGTATAACTGCTGAATCATATCACAGTTCTATTTTTAATTTCTAAGGATTTGTTTTTAATTTTTAAGGAATTTCCATACTGTTTTTATAGTAGCTGCACCACCATTACACAAGTCCACCAACAATGTATAAGGGTTTCAATTTCTCCACATCTAAGCCAGCACTTCAAATGTTCAGTTTATCTTAACTTCATCAATTTATTTTGGGGTTCTCTATTTTGTTCCCTTTGTTAATTACTGTAGATTTGTAATATAATCTGAATTTGGAAAGTGTGATGTCTCCAATTGTGTTCTTTCTCAGGATTGCTTGGGCTATTCAGGTTTATTGTGGTTCATATGAATTTTAGGATTGTTCTTGCTATTTCAGTAGCAAGAACAGAAATAGTTCTTGCTATTCATCGGGATTCTTACAGGGATAACATTACATCTGTAGAGTGTTTGGGGTACTATAGATATTTTTACAATATTAAATTAGAAGATTGATTTGCAACCTATGAACACAGGATGTCTTTCCATTTGTTTACGTCTACTCTAATTTCTTTCATCAGTGCTATGTAGTTTTCAATGTACACGTCTTTTACGTCCTTGGTTAAATTCATTGCTATCTATTTTATTCCATTTAATGCTGTTGTAAATGAGATTGTTTAACTCCACCTACAAACAAGAAAATTTTATTTCTCCCTTTCTGATTTGAATGCTTGTCATTTCTTTTTATTGCCTAATTGCTCTGGCTGGGACTTCTAATTCCTGTAGAACAGAAATGGTGGGAATAAACCTCCTTGCCTTATTCTAGATCTAGTGGAAAGCTTTTAGGTTTTCACTGTTGAGTATAATGTTAACTGGGGGCTTGTCATACATGGCCTATGCTTTGAGTTTTTACCATGAAAGGGGGTTGAATTTTGTCAGGCTTTTTCTGCATCTACCAAGACGATCATATGATTTTTATTCTTTATCTTGTTAATGGCTTCCGTTATTTCATTTGTGTACACTGAACATCCTGGGATAAACCCCACTTGATTATGGTGTATAATCTTTCTAAGAACTACTTTTGAAATTGTAGGTCACACATATGACCCTAAATGTCTATGTAGGATGAAAATTTTTTAGCAGATTTCTCTAAATTTAGGTTGCTTTTTGCTAAAAATCACTTGTATATCTTTAATCAAAGTACTTAAGAAGGGAAACATACATACAAATAGCTTTTGAAGCTTAAACACTTTGTAAATATTGAAAATAAAGATTGCTTCCAAACAGTAAGATATTTAACTTTATCTCAAAGCAAAAGATGAATCTTAATATTAATAAGTTTGGAAATAGTGTACAAATTTAATTTTTAAAATATATAATTAAACTTTGGAATGTTTTGCATTTGATGAAGATATTTGCATACAGATTCTACTTTGTAAGCATTTACATTCTGAATCAGCATGGAATTGAAATTGACAATTCTATATTTTACTTTAAAAATAATTTTTCAAGCAAGATACTTGAAATGGAGTAAAGACAGCATCTATAAAATATTTGCATAGATATATTTCCACATTTCAAAATAAAACAAAAGTTTAGTGAGACTATTTTCCATTTAGCAGAATTTTGTCTTCTTTTACCAGGCAAATTAGATGACAAATCAGTGTCAATATCACATATATTAATGATAAAAATGTGACTGGAATCTTGATTGCAGTCAATTTAATTTTTAAATGATTGTATTAAGAAATTTATTATTTAAAAAATGTTAGTGTATATTAGAAATAAACGACTAAAATATGATAAAAGTGAATGAGCACATACTATAAAATGATTTCTTAATTTTATGTTCAGCTCTTTAATAAGAAACTTCATTTGGATTCATTATATATCAATATACTACTTTATGTTTTATAAAGAATTTTACTTTATAAAATAATTTTGAATAAGACTCTTAAATTTACTAATATAAAAATAAAAATTTGCTAGTCAGTAAATATTTCTGACTTTTTTCTCTTAGCATAATGAGTATCATTCATGCTGTTGCAAATGGCAGGATTGTTTTGTTTTTGTAGTTAAATAACCTTCCATTGTAAATACTGATGACAAATTCTTTATCTACTCATAGACACTTACAATGTTTCCATGTCTTAGCTATAGTAAATAATGCTACTCTGAACCTGGGAATGCAGATATCTTTGTCAGTTAGTATTTTTGTTATCTTTCAGACTTGTGGTTATCAGAGGTGAAGGTTGAGGGAAGGAGAAATTACAGGAAGGTGGTCAAAACATAGCAAGTTCCATGCTGACAGAAACTAAGGTGTCCCAGCTGATAGGTAAGCCAGTCCCTGACCAACTTGCCAACCCATGTGAAGAAGGCCGTTGCCTGATCATCCAGCTGCCAGCAAACCTGCCAGTTATCTGGGAAGCAGGCGGCAGGTCAGCAAGCCGCAGCAGCATGGAAACCATCCAACAGCCTGTTGCTGTGTCGTGGCTAAGTTGTATCTGACTCTTTGTGACCCTTAGAACTGGAGCCCACCAGGCTCTTCTGTCCATGGGATTTTCCAGGCAAGACTACTGGCGTGGGTTGCCATTTCCTCCTCCAGGGGATCTTCCGGACCCTGGGATCAAGTGCACATCCCCTGCATTAGCGGGTGGATCTTTACCACTGAGCCACCGGGGAAGCCCCCATCCAACTGCCTACATGATTATACACTAAATAAAAGGATTGCTGTGTTAAGTCACTAAAAGCAAATAGAAAAAAAATGCACAATGTTCCAGTTATAAATAAGCACTAGCAGTGTAACGTACAACATGATCACTATAGCTAACCCTGCCACAAAATATATAGGAAAATTGTTGAGAGTAAATTGTAGGAGTTCTCACCACAAGAGGAAAATTTTGCCTTTATCCTTTTCTTCTCTTTAAAAATTATACCTATATGAAAAGATAGATCTTAGCTGAAGCTACTACAATAAACATTTCACCATATGTGTACATCAAACCACCATGCTATATACCTTGAATACAGTGATGCATTTCAATTATTAATTAAATTGGAAAAAATGAATGGTATGCAACATTCCTATATATGTATATGTACAAAAACATATGTAACTACAATTAATTTTAGTATTCCCTCTTTATTTTCAGAAGCCTAATTTGGACAATAAAGTATCTGACCACTCTGCTGAGAAGAGACCATTCCCAATCACTCTTCAAAACTAAGCAGCCTGCTTTCACTGAAAGGCAGATATATTTCCTATAAGGTGGTAAGTCTAGGGAATCAAATCCTCTTTTGAGTCCATAAATACAGTTGAGAAAATAAATGGCTCTATGGCAGTTCCCCAGCCCTCGAGATTGTGGGCCTGATCAGAAAGCTGACAGAGGAATTTGTTTTTTTAAGTAGCAACACTACAGAGAGTAGGGAACGTGTTCAAGTGCTCTGTGGCAGATACTGGCGACACTCAAGTTGGCCGGTGGTGACTGCTCCTTCCCGCTCTTACCCTAATGACTCCCCCATCTGCTTCTTACCCCTGGGCTTCCAAACAGCACTGCAAGGGTTCTAGAAACTCAATGACACTAGCAGAATCAAATGACAGGAACTGGGTATTCTTTGAAGGAGGCCAAACATTTTCAACTGTGGTCAGCCCTACAAAATTTAGAAAGGACTTTCATTTTCTTCTACATACTGTCCCAAATTAGGGGCCTTGCAATTTAAATTATGTTCCTTACAAATTTCCTCACTTGAAACTTCACAAAGTCAGGCTGCCTGTGGAGCAGAGAGGCAGTAATAAGCTAGCGTCTGCCAAAGTCAGGGCAATAGTGATTGCAAGGTCAGGGACTGGCAGAATGCTGAAGGAGAGATGACTGGCAAATATCAAAGGTACAGAAGAAGAAAGTGTATTCCAAGGATGTGTTGAAATTGGGCCACTGCTAGAAGCTGCTTAAGGACGTCTGAGACAGTGAAATGAGCAGGGCTGTGAATAAATACTGCTTTGTGCGTGAACATCCGTCTTTGTTACTTCCTCAGAGTCAATAAAGAGATATCCACATCTCAATGTGTATATAATGAAGCTTTCTTATCTTTATTCCAGAGGAGAATAATAATAACGTAACAGTTTTCCCTCTCATCACATGTTTCTGAGTGACTATTTAATGTGCCAAGGGCTTGAGATACCGGGGATTTAGTAGAGAACAAAAGAAAAAAAGAAAACTCTATTCTTAATAGAGTTCATATTACAGTCAAAACTAGGCAGATGCCTGAAGAAGAGTGGCATGCTATTTTGAAGGGATTATCAGGAAAGATACTTGATCAAGAGGCCATAAGGAAGTGAAGAAGCCACTGAGAAGGCCTGCGAGCAGCACACTAGGACAGGAAAGCAGTGTGGCTTGCCTTGGCGTGGACCAAAGGGAAATGAGAGAGGCGGGAATAAGGGAGACACGTAGCAGTTACCAGACCATCAAAAAGCACAGAGCTCTAGTATCTCCTGGGCTAATACTTTAATATATGGAAATTAATATATAGAAGTATTACTTGCCTTCATTGCAAGGGTGAAATCAGTATGTCAGATGTTCTACACACTTTCAGTACACTCGTATGGCACCCCTGCCTTTCTTGACTCTCATCTCTATGGCCCTTAAACAGAACTGCCTTCCCAGCATCTCCAGAATTTGGCCAGGACTTTCTATCACCGACTACTTAGCTCCGGTTTTCCTAGCTCTTAGCTGGCACCCACCTGTGGACCCCTCAATCTTTGAAGAACCTCTTTGGACCTTGATTTTTAACTTCAGAAACACAACACATTTTTGGTTTCAGCCTGCCCATTCTCATCTCCATCCTAAAAACACTCACACCTGCTCTTCCCTGTCTCCACCACCCACGGCCACAAGTATGCGCACACCCCGACATGCTCCAATAAAATGACGACAACTACTGGTTGTTGAAAATTCACACAATTGATGGCAACACTGGAGACAGAACCCTGGTGGCATGCGTTCTTAACTGATCTTTCTTGATGACCGACAACAAGATTTGAAAAACTCTGAAATCAAATGTCACTAGGTTTTTGTGTGTTTGTTTCCATTTGACTGTTCCAAGATTCAAGGAAGTTCTATGATATTCTTATTTTTAGTTTAGTTATACCAACCTATTCCCATGACAATAAAAACATATTAAAAATCTGCATGTGATGTGTGTTAGATTAATGGAAAAGAATCTTACACTTCATCCCTTCCCACTTTTTTTCCCCTTTAAAACAACTTTTGTTTAAAAAAATCCTATCACAGGAAAGGGGCCACTCAAAGTCCTGCATTTAATAACAGATTCTATTTTATACGCTGAAGTTGGCTCAGAGGTTAAAACATCTGCCTCCAATGCGGGAGACCTGGGTTCAGTCCCTGGGTCAGGAAGATCCCCTGGAGAAGGAAATGGCAATCCACTCCAGTATTCTTGCCTGGAGAATCCCATGGACAGAGAAGCCTAGTAGGTTACAGTCCACAGGGTCACAAAGAGTCGGACACGGCTGAGCTATTTCATCTTCACTTTCTATTTTATATGAAATCTAAGTCCCTTCTGTATCAAAAAGCAGTGCACAGCAGTCTTCTAACAGCAATAATGGTGTAACAACTAAAATCCAGATAACCTGATATTGGAGAAGGCAATGGCATCCCACTCCAGTACTCTTGCCTAGAGAATCCCATGGATGGAGGAGCCTGGTGGGCTGCAGTCCATGGAGTTGCTAAGAGCTGGACATGACTGAGCAACTTCACTTTCACTTTCTAACCTGAAATAACCAAAAAAGTTTTCTAAGAAGAGGAAAAGACGGATGAGCTGGCAAGTACATACAGAAAATCATGGATTCAATTTCCAAAAGCTCAGGTCTCAATTCTTTAAGCAGAGGCTGCTAGAGTCCAGCATCATCTTCTTTAAAGTTATTCAATAAATACAGCAAGCAGCACTTGGTTGCTTGCTCAACTCAGAGCATCTTTTCATTATCCTTCCTCCATTCTAAGAGAGCACACTCCTTTCTGGGAGATTAACACAATTTAGTCTTTGACAAGATGTTGCTTTTTACTATTATTTATTTCCAAACCAATTCATTTATGGGAGCCTAATCAAGAGTTGAACAAAACAAAAAGGAAAAGAAAATTATGTTTAAAAAGTACCATCCATAATTTTGTTAACCTTTTCTTTCCTAAAAATTCCCAAAGGTTAGGAAAAAATCACAAGTTTCAGGAACTACCATGTGGTTTAACCTTTTCAGATTACTTACTGTGAGGATTACAGTGTTAGATTTTTAAAGGATCATGCTCATGTTTCTGAGTTAAATTTCCTCATCCTTTTTAAAAGGCTTAAATGAAGAGCTTTGGTCTGCAGTGCCTGAAACCTTTTAAAAACTATTTTCACAGATAAGGCACTAAACAAATAAGTGAATAACTCTCAAGCATTCTATAGCAACACAATTTCTTCACTGGTTCTATACTTCTTCAGCCCAGAAAAAAAAAAAAAAAAGCCACTGAGTTATATAGGGTTGACATTACTGTCTTGAATTCTTCTTCTTCTTAGGCTTCTTATTATAAACTGTTATTTCCTATGAAGTATCATCTGACTCACTTTCATTCACATTTCCTCTGTTCAAGTGAATGTCTCCATATGAAAGAACTTAGATTATCAATATCTGTTAAAAAAAAACAAAACAAAACATACTAATCTCTCTTATACTCTTCTTCCTTGCTTTATTTTAAAGGAATCTTCAAGTTCAACAACTAATTTTGGTTTGTTTCTGCTGGTTAATGCATGTGTAGTATTTTGAGACTTTGTGTTGATAGAGAAAATAATATTAGCAATAAAATTGACTGCATGCATTCTACAGACTCAAATCCCAGGATAAGATATAAGATGATTTCAATTATCTCTTGGACTGTGTTCTTTAAAAAGAGGTTTAGGTAGTAAAACCTTTATATATATGTATATGTATATATATCTACGATTTTCTCTAAGTGCTTAAGCATTCTCAAGTAATTTCTGAACCCACTGTCCTCTGAAAGATCAGATTAAAATAGCATCCAAAAGTGTCCCCTTAAACTCAAAAACTGTTTCTGAATGTGAGCAGCCTGCTGGCAGTGTTGCTCCTTTACATATACCAACAAGTAGGAGCAACGCAGACAATGCATCGTCAGACTCTCCCAAGGGAAGGCATTCCATCTTAACTGAAATTATTCCTGAAGGGAGATAGAGTTATTCTCTGGCCCAGCTTCTGACTATTTTTTGAGATGCACTGGTTGCCCTCAAATTCACTGTGCATATGGGAAATGGGGGGCTTCCCTTGGGGCTCAGCTGGTAGAGAATCCGCCTGCAATGCGGGAGATCTGGGTTCCATCCCTGGGTTGGGAAGATCCCCTGAAGGGAAAGGCTACTCACTCCAGGATTCTGGCCTGAAGAGTTCTATGGACTCTATACTCCACGAGGTTGCAAAGAATCAGACACAACTGAGTGACTTTCACTTCCATGGGAGATGGAAATACTTAAAAGTTATTTAAAAAAAAAAAAAAACACTAAGCAATGTAAAATTGCAGATATTCCCAGTTAGTTGTTAGAAAAAGGGAAAAAAAAAAAGTACAGATAGTACAAGTAATATAGTAGAAGCTAAAAATCTAAAAGAAAAGTAGCACTTGAAATTAGCCAGTATTTTTCAGAATTAATTTTTCAGAAGTAGCAGCCAAACACCTAGAGACATATGCATTAGAAACTTCAATGGCGCCAGAGTTTTAGAGCTGAGATGAATGTATGTTAAGTCTCCTAATCCAGATAAACTATAAAATTGGACAACCAAATTAAATGGCCCTTAGTTTTAAGTTTTGTCATTCCTCTCTCTCTCTTCCTCTCCCTTTTTTAAATCTGATCATACTTTTCCTGAAAATCTCTCCTCCACAAACTCACTACATGTTATTTCTAGTCTTCATTCTGATCACTCTTTCTCTGATATTTCCAAATGACTACAGGGCATTTTGATTTGCATGCTTCTATAGGAATCAAAAAACTCAGTGTTTCTCACACTGAACCCTTCTTTTCCCTACAGTCTAATTTTTTTTCTTCTATGTTCTATTTTTCTATTGGTGGAAATGTCAAATCATTTTCAATTGTTTCTATGATCTCTTCTGGATTCTTTTTCATCTCTTTCGTTTCACTCCTATCATTATTGAATCTTTTTTAGCATTCACAAAATATTAGAATGGCCTTCTCCTCAGCATTTACCTGTCTTTACTCATTTTGGTGAGTCCATTTTACAGCCTGAAGTATTGCTAATTATTCTAGAGGTTTTAACGGCCTCCTAGTTTGTTTCTTTGTTTGTTTGTTGGTATGGAATTTCTGTGTCTTGTGTATCTTTAGCTTTATTCTAGATGATCCCAAACTCTTGTGTATCTTTAGCTTTATTCTAGATGATCCCAAACTCTTCTCAGATTTTTTTTTTTGGCTGTTCTGGGTCTTTGTTGCAACACCAGGGCTCTAAGGTATGTGGGCTCAACAGCTGCAGTACATGAGATCTCAGTTCCATGACCAGGGATCGCACACTACTTTCTGCATTGGGAGTACAGAGTCTTATCCACTGGACCACCAGAAAGTCCCCTTTTCCTGAGGACAAAGTCCTAGCTTTGTTCAACACAACCCTTACTCTATGAAATAGGCTGATTGGAGGTTTCCTCACTGCAAACAATGCAGGAACATAGGAGGGAAAGAAAACAAGACCTAGACTTCTTATGCACTGTAGAAGGGCACCTCTCTTGGCCCTAAGTTCAAGGGTGTGAGGAGGCACAATTCAGTCGTGTGTCTGGAAGGAGGAGTATGGACTGTTTGGTGGACCCCACTGAAAATTAACACAGAGCTAATCCTAGCACATCTTGACATCCAGAAATTGTCTCAAGAGGTACTATAGAACTACAGTTTAACCTGGTATAGCTTTTCACCACTACTGATGAGAATTGTGCTACTTCTGCAGAGGGAACCATCTTTTCCTACTC
Source organism: Nanger dama (assembly GCA_917880005.1). Taxonomy (NCBI): domain Eukaryota; kingdom Metazoa; phylum Chordata; class Mammalia; order Artiodactyla; family Bovidae; genus Nanger; species Nanger dama. Next base: position 10,914,673 of record CAKJTW010000030.1, read on the forward strand.
TGCTGACATGGCTTTATTATAACACGCTAGGAGAGGCCTTAATACATAAGAGAACTTGTAACAGATTTGTGATCGGAAAGAAAAACAGTATCCACTAGCTAAGTATTTAACATCTCATAATTAGAGAACACTTAGTATGTGTAAAATATAAGACTTTGCATTCATTTACTTCTGCAATTCCCCAGATAGAGAAAGTGCCATTATTAACACTTAACAGGGAAGAAAAATAAAGGCACAGATAAATCACTCACTAACCAGTATGTGACAGAGTAGGAATCAAAGCTAGGAAGTCCAATTTCAGAGCAGGCCCTTTGAACCAGCTGCGGTAGTATACTGCTTCAATAGAAATGATTTAGCAAGTATATTTCAATGATGTATTAATTGTATGACATGCTTCCAAGAAAGAAGAAAAGTATATGTAAAAATCGAAGTTAAAAGAAGGGTTCATCAGTCTTCCTCAAATGCAGAAATGTTGAGTTCTAAATGCCTTTATCCAAGACATCTAATCATTCCGTTCTTTGAGGCTATGATTTGCAGCTGACACATCTAGGCATGGGTACCAGGTCGAAGTCCTCATGAAACACAGATAGCATATAGGTATAACTGAAACCCTTTTAATGTCTTGGGAACTAATTGGTTAATAACTACCCTTAATATTTTATTAAGGTGAAAACATCTTCCTCCATGCAAATGACATAGATATCGAGGATCTCAGAGTCCTTAGTCAAATGGTGGGGGTGGTAGTTTAGTTGCTAAGTCATATCTGACACTCCTGACCCCATGGACTGTGGCCCGCCAGGCTCCTCTGTCCATGGGATTTTCCATGCAAGAATACTGGAGTTGGTTGCCATTTCCTTCCTTAGTCAAACACCTGAGCAAATTCAAAAATATTTTTTGGGAAAAAATAATTCTACCCTCTGGTACCCTGGCAGTCCTCTTCCAAATAGAAGCTGAATGGTCTTCTGTCAAGATCAGAATGTGAGCCAGGCTTTGAATTTTCCAATGATAATGCCAAGCCTTTTGCCTGCATGCCATGCCTTTTGCCTGCATGCCATGCCTTTGCCTGCATGCCACACATATAAAGCATACAGATGCCACTTTAATTGACAATGCAGATTATCTACACTGTGGCACTCCTGAGAGGATCCCGCCAAGAATTTACAACAGCCCAGAATTTGCAAAGAGCACATGTGACACATTAATGCAGGAGAGGCAGGAGATGCCAGTTGGATTCCTGGCTCAGGAAGATCCCCTGGAGGAGGAAATGTCAACCCACTCTACTACTGTTGCCAGGAAAATCCCATGGACAGAGGAGACTGATGGACTACAGTCCATGGGCTCCCCCAAGAGTCAGGCAGAACAACTGAACACACAAGGGACATAATAGCTACTCACTCAAGCAGATTCTTCATGTCCTACTCCTGTGTTAAACTGGCTCATGAGATAGTAAATTTTGTTGCCTTTATTATCTTGAGTTTGTACCCCAAAGCATTTTAAAAGGGTTTGAGTTAAAGCCTGCAAAATTTATAAGATTTACATGCTAAGTTTTTATAGAAGACTCATAGAAAATAGTCACTAATTCACATTTCTCTATCTCCTATTAATTTGTTGGCAAAGATATTATGTAATACAGAATTCTTGTTTATAGGTCTATAGGAAATATTACTTGCATAAAAAAATTAACTTTCTCTTCATTATGTCATGTTATATAAAATTATCATCTTAAAATGCCATACAGTTATTATGTCTCACTGTCTGTATTTCACAAATCCAGCTACAGTTCAGTGGAGTTCTCTGCTTCATAGTCTTTTATGAAGCTGCAATTAAGGTGCTGTGAGGGCTAAGTTCTCATCTGAAGGCTCAACTGGAAAAGGAGTTTCAAAGTTTGCTTACATGGTTGTTTGCTGAAGTGTGGTTCCTAAGGGTTACTGGATTCATTTTCTTGCTGGATATTGGTTGCAATCTTCCCTAAAGTTCCTGTAATGTGGATGTCCCCAACATAATAGTTTACGTTATTGAAACCAGCAAGAGAGAAACCCTGTCAGCCAGCAGAACAGTAGTCACACTTTTATGCAGTCTAATCACAGAAGTGACATACCATCACCTCTGTTGTAGTCTGCAAATTAGAAGCAAGTTACCATCCCAAGCCACATTCAAGCAGAGGTGATCTTAGACTCTGCCTACTTTACCTTGTGAACTTCGATACATCTCATTATCATATTTTCCCTTGAATTTTGATAAATAATCCAACAATTCACCTATTAATAAGTTTTCAAATTTATTTTTATCTTACCATTTAATATTTCCTAATCTTCCTTTTAATTTCCATTTGCTTTGCTGTTTAGTCGATAAATTGGCTCGGACTCTTTTGTGACCCCATGGACTGTAGCCCTCCAGGCTCCTCTGTCCATGGCATTTCCCAGGCAAGAATATTGGAGTAGGTTGCCATTTCCTTCTCCAGGGGATCTTCTTGCTCCAGGGATCACCTGTGTCCTGCATTGACAGGTGAATTCTTTACCAGTTGTTAATACTTTACTATTTCTAGGAAACAAATATACTTTGGAGAAAGTATACAAATATACTTCAGTTCAGTTCAGTTGCTCAGTCACGTCCAACTCTTTATGACCCCATGAATTGCAGCACGCCAGGCCTCCCTTTCCATCACCATCACCCAGAGTTCACTCAAACTCACATCCATCGAGTCAGTGATGCCATCCAGTCATCTCATCCTCTGTTATCCCCTTCTCCTCCTGCCCCCAATCCCTCCCAGCATCAGAGTCTTTTCCAATGAGTCAACTCTTCACACGAGGAGGCCATAGTACTGGAGTTTCAGCTTTAGCATCATTCCTTCTAAAGAACACCCAGGGCTGATTTCCTTTAGAATGGATTGGGTGGATCTCTTTGCAGTCCAAGGGACTCTCAAGAGTCTTCTCCAACACCACAGTTCAAAACCATCAATTCTTCAGCGCTCAGCCTTCTTCACAGTCCAACTCTCACATCCATAAGGAGAAAGGTGTGGTATATACTGATAAATTAATGATAGGTGGTTAACAGGTGTCTTAGTCTGTTTGAACAGCTATAACAAGATACCACAGACTAAGCACCTTATAAACAACATAAATTTATTTCTTACACTTCTGGAGGCTGGACTCTGAGTTAAGGGTGCCAACATTATAGGGTGAGAGCCTTCTTCCAGGTTGCAGACTTCTCACTGTATATTCAAATGGTGGAAGGGGCTAGAGAGCTCTATGGAATCTCTTTTGTAAAAGCATTAATCATGAGGAGATATTCAGCCTTTCAAAGGTCATGAGGGCTCCACTCTCATGACCTAATCACCTCTCAAAGGTCCCACCTTATAACAATATTACATTGGACATTAAGTTTTGGCTGTGAATTTTGAAAAGACACAAACATTCAGAACATAGCAACTGCTATTTAGATCAAGGTTCTAATACTTAAAGGTGCTAATACCTTAATTCAGCAATACATTCAAGGAAATATAAACAAGCAAGATTTTTTTTTTTTAAAGAATTTATCTCCTTTTGCCCCACTCTGTATGCTAAGTTGCTTCAGTCATGTCTGACTTTTTGCAACCCTATGGACTGTAGACCACCAGGCTCCTCTGTCCATGGGATTCTCCAGGTAAGAATATTGGGTGGTTTGCCATGCCCTCCTCCAGGGGATCTTCACAATCCAGGGATCAAACCTGGGTTTGATCAAACCACCCAGGGTGGTGTGGTTTCTAAGTCATCTCTAACTCTTGAATCAGAGGTGATCAAATAGTCTCTCAAGACTGGATGTGAAAAAATGATGTAGTTTGAAGGCTGAATATCTTCTTAAAGAAAATTACGGTGATGACCTTTACGATAATCTATTCAATAATATATAATCACAGCTATAGTACAAATCCTTCTCTAATGTGACAACACAGGTTTTAAGATTTCATCATCTCACTATGCTTTATTTACCTTTTAATTGTGATTGGAAAATAACTGCATTTAGATCTTTACACTTTGTATTCTCTGCTGATTTACTAATCAAGACATTTAATTTAAAGCCTGCCTCATTTCCAATTTCAGGTAACAATGATAAACAATTTTAATAACATCAGAAATGGTCAAAATATTTGAAGGGTTATTTGTCTTGCCTAAACAATATGCAGAATTAGAAAAAAGAAGTAATTTACCTTTTAGTAATTAGGCTTTTCTCATTTCTTTCATTTTTAGTCAAACTATAAACTGATGAATTGAAAATAGATGATGTCAGTACAGATGGTTGGATAGCATCACTGACTCAATGGATATGCATTTGAGCAAATTCTGGGAGATGGTGAAGGACAGGGAAACCTGGTGTGCTGCAGCCCATGGGGTCACAAAGAGTCGGATACAACTTAGCAACTGAGCAACAATAACAGCAAACTTTCAATACAACAAATATTTTCTGGCATTTCTCTGGCTTGAAAAAAGCCAGGAGTTTCCATGGATGGTAGTTATACAGCTTCTAGTTGTTCAGCCTAACAGCAATAGGAAGGGGGAAAAAAATCCAGTTTTTAAGTCACTGGCCTTTTAACATGAAACGTAAAGGAGCACCCATGAATGCAGCATTGGTGCACAACTGCTTTCCCTAGGAGCCTGATATAGCCTGAGTAACTGCTCCAGTACTAAGCAACATCCCTCTCAGACAATGCTACTGGCAGGTTCTTGCAGGAAGGGCGAGGAGGTTCAACTGGAACTAACAGTCTCACACCTTTTATTTAAATAGCTACAGCTTTCACCTGGGAGTAACTGGGCTCTGAGCCCATCTTCTGGTTCATTCCTGGATAACTCACTGAAATACTCAATAAGTTCACCAATAGTCACTTTGGTAGAAATATAAAGACTTTCTGGGCTGGCTTGGAGTTGGTCATAAACTCAGGAAAAAAATAAGTTGATTTAACTTATTCCATGAAGTAGACGGAGCCTGCAGGAACAACACTGTATGTATGCAGTTAACAAGCTCTAACAGGGCAGAAGCCAAGAGGTTTTTTTTTTTTTTTCCCCTTCTTTGTATCTCCAACATTCACCATAATGTAGAGCTCCTCATCAGTGATTTTTACAAAAGTTTTTTGAAGTCAATTAAATTTGTTTGCATCTACAAATTATGTAATGAATTTCATGTATTGTCATGAGTATATTGTTCTGGATATTTATGGGGTTGGTAATTATCTATAAAATGGCCAGAGGAACTTAATAAAAGGGGAGGTAAGTTGCATACTATAGACAGCTTCAGAAAATGAGCAGAAGCTGACACACACTTTGCATGAGCCTATCGTACACTGGAAATACACTGCAGAATTCCATAGCAAAGGAATTCTGGAGGGAAGTTTGGGGGAGAATTGATATGGCTGAGCCGCTTTGCTGTACACTCAAAACTATCGCAATGTTGATAATCAGCTAACATAGTAAATTCAGAAAGTTTCACAGAACATGATAACTGAGTTTGACCGTGAAAAAGTATAGACTATATTCTCACCTTAAGCAGACATAGTGAATGATTGAAATATGTATCATTTTCACTGACACTTATCATGGAAGATCATTTTCAAGCATCCTGGCAACAGCTGGCATTCTTTTAGGTGGGCTTCAGATACTTCCCACAAACCCACAGTAGACAATAAAACTGGTGCCTTTTACTGACAACTCTGTTGATTGATGTATGGGATTCAGAACCCACATGTTGTTATTTAGTCACTAAGTTGTGTCTCTTTTGCAACCCCATGGACTGTAGCCCACCAGGCTTCTCTGTCCATGCGATTTCCAAGGCAGAAATACTGGAACGGGTTGCTATGCCCTCCTTCAGAGGATCTTCCTGACCTAGGGATTGAACCCAGTATCCTTTGTCTCCTGCATTGCAGGAGGATTCTTTACCACTGAGCCACTGGGAAAGGCTACAAAATGTATTCAGTTGGCTCCTTGGAAGAAGTTGTCAGCCATGCAGTCTTCTCAATACCTAGCCAATTGTGCTTTCTCCATTTTCCCTTAACATACTTACAATCCAGGCAGGATCTGCCATATCATCCACTATGTTCTCCAACAAGCACATAAGACAGAATCCCTCCATAATGCCACAAGGCCAAGAACTCTTCCTTGGAAGAAGATTTTCAATGTGTTGAAGGAGGTAATAAGAGAAAGGAAGCTCTAATTCTTAATCAGCTATTAACCCATTAAGTGCCAACTCAAAGATGTACAACAATTAGAAAATGTCACTTTTTAAAAATGCATAAAGGCATAAAAAGCATATATAAGATTAAATTTTATAATGTGGAATAACATTATAGAGAAAAATATGTAAAATTTACTATTTAATGTCATACAAGATTGTCTAAGTTATGCTGAGTGCTGAAAAAGTTGCTTCAGTCGTGTCTGACTCTCTGTGACCCCCTGGACTGTAGCCCGTCAGGTTCCTCTGTCTACGGGACTCTCCAGGCAGGAATACTGGAGCGGGATGCCATGCCCTCCTCCAGAGGCTCTTCCCAGTCTAAGGACTGAATCTGAGTCTCCTGCGTCTCCTGCACTGGCAGGCACAATCTTTATCACCAGAACCACCAGGGAAGCCCGAACCATATGGAGAGCTTTATCAGATTCAGGAATAAATGCAAATTCTCTTAAAAAGTATTATGTATGCAATTTTCATAAAAATCATAATAAAATTGTGATCAACATAGCATGAAATAACAGAGCATAAAGGCAATTCACACGGAAGAAGAGTTAAAATTAACCAAAGCGATTTTTAACAACAATATAATAAAAAAATAGGATAATACACGATTAATATTCAATGATACAAACAGAATTGTGTCAACATATGGAGAGGCCATCTAACCAATGGAATAAAACAGAGGTGCATCTATAAATAGACTTGGTTAATAAGACTGCACTACAAATAAACAAGGTTAATAACAGACCCTGTAGTAAATGAAGCTGTAAGAAAGCTATTTGTGTTTATAAAAATAGACATTATCTCATATTATACACAAAATAAGTTGTGAATAAAGACCTAAATGCAAGAACAAAACTATAAAACCTTTAGAATAAAGGTGAGATGGCAAGTCATAATGGAGAGAAATTGATAGTATTGACTACATTTAAATTTAAAACCTCTGTATAACAGAGGATCCCATTGAAAAATAAAAAGACAAGCCAAAGACTTTGAGAAGATAGCTAGAATGTAAACTGCACATAAATGTTAGAAGAATATAGAAAATACTTCCACAAAACAGTAAAATGAAGATAAAAACAAAATAGAAAAAGAAAAAAAATCAACACAAATAATAAACTTGACAATATATTTAAATGCATTACTGATTCAGGAAAATGAAAATTAAAGACAAATTACATTTCATAACTATCAAATTGACCAAAGTGAATGATCAATTGGTCAAAAGATACCAAAAACTGATGAAGATATATAGTTGGTGGAAATTCATACAACACTTTAGAAACCAATTTGGCTTACTTCACTCTGTATAATTGGTTCCAATTTCATCCATCTCATTAGAACTGAGTCAAATTTATTCTTTTTAAGGGCTGAGTAGTATTCCATAGTGTATATGTACCACAGCTTTCTTATCCATTCATCTGCTGATGGACATCTAGGTTGCTTCCATGTCCTGGCTATTATAAACAGCACTGCAATGAACATTGGGGTACATGTGTCTCTTTCAATTCTGGTTTCCTCGGTGTGTATGCCTAGCAGTGGGATTGCTGGGTCATAAGGCAGTTCTATTTGCAATTTTTTAAGGAATCTCCACACTGTTTTCCATAATGGCTGTACTAGTTTGCATTCCCACCAGCAGTGTAAGAGGGTTCCCTTTTCTCCACATCCTCTCCAGCATTTATTGCTTGTAGACTTTTGGATCGCAGCCATTCTGACTGGTGTGAAATGGTACCTCATTGTGGTCTTGATTTGCATTTCTCTGATAATGAGTGATGTTCTAATGAGATGGATGAAATTGGAACCAATTATACAGAGTGAAGTAAGCCAGAAAGAAAAACACCAATACAGTATACTGACACATATATATGGAATTTAGAAAACAGTAATGATGACCCTGTATGTGAGACAACCAAGAGACACAGAGGTATAGAGTGGACTTTTGGACTCTGAGGGAGAGGGAAAGGGTGGGATGGTTTGGGAGAATGGCAATGAAACGTATATTTTCGTGTAAGAAACGAAGCACCAATCTATGTTCAATGTAGGATGCAGGATGCATGGGGCTGATGCACAGGATGATTCAAGTAGAGGATGTGGGGTGGGAGGTGGGAGGGGGCTTCGGCATTGGGAGATTGTGTTCACCTATGGCTGATTCGTGTCAATGTATGGCAAAACAAATACAGTATTGTAATTTAAAATAAATAAATTAATTAATTAAAAAAAAAAAAAGAAACCAATTTGGCAATACTCAGCAAAAAAAAAAAAACTGCCTGTTCTTGCAGTTCAACAATTCTGCTAGATTTCTGTCTGAAAGAAACTGCTGCCCATGTACACAAAGTGTTATGTCCTTAGATGTTACTGCAGCATGGTTAGTAAGAAAAAGAATAAGAAAAAAGTGAAAACAACTCATCTCTAAGAGAAATAGGAAAAATCTGGGTATGTACATGTTTGTGTGTCTGTCTTATATTCTGATTAAAAACAATGAAACTGATCTACATTTTAAAACATAGAAACAACACATTATTGACTGTAGGTGTATTAATATGTTTTTAGAGAGTGATACAATTAATATCACTGTTGTTAGAAAGTTGTAGAGCTTATAATTGATCAAGGTTTCAATATACAACTTATAATTGTTGCTATCACTTACATTTTGTTTTGCTAGGATTTTGTTTCATCCTTGTGTGTGTTATAAACACAAGTTAATTACCTTAAAATTTTCAAAAATGATGCACTGCAAAATTTTAAGTGAAGAATTTTTTGGTGAATTTTATGCAGATATTTTCTCTGATTGTCTGAGCAACATATATACTAGTGTTTCAGAAGATGATAGTTCTTTAGAATATTGTTCTGATTCAGACAATGTGAATATTAGACCAACAACAACAACAAAAAACAATCTTTAGTGATTGATTCTAATATGGAAAGTGAAAATAAAACTCACAATGCTGGAGAAAACTTTACAAGTGGGTCAGGTATAACTATTGAATGTAATAACCCATAAAGTGTTAATGAAATAACAAATAATTTTTGGCCAGCCACAGGCATCAGTTTCTGCAAAAATCCCTGGATCAATAATGAGTTAAAAGGACATAGTGCTGAACTTGTAAGCAGAGACATTACTTTGTCAACAAAGGTCTGTCTAGTCAAGGCTATGGTTTTTCCAGAGGTCATGTATGGATGTGAGAGTTGAACTATAAAGAAAGTGAGTACAGAAGAACTGATGCTTTTGAACTATGGTGTTGGAGAAGACTCTTGGGAGTCCCTTGGAATGCAAGGAGATCCAACCAGTCCATCCTAAAGGCGATCAGTCCTGGGTGTTCACTGGAAGGACTGATATTGAAGCTGAAACTCTAATACTTTGGCCACCTGATGCAAAGAATTGACTCATCTGAAAAGACCCTGATGCTGGGAAATATTGAGGGCAGGAGGAGAAGGGGACAACAGAGGATGAGATCACCGACTCAATGGACATGAGTTTGGGTGGACTCCGGGAGTTGGTGATGGACAGGGAGACCTGGCGTGCTGCGGTTCAAGGGGTCTCAAAGAGTCAGACACGACTGAGTGGCTGAACTGAACTGAACTACTATATCCCATCATTTGTTTATGACTTACACTATATGAATGAGTAAATCTCTGAATCCCTACTAATTCTTATATTTTCTAGAAGAATGGTAAGAATTTTTAACTCTCTGAATATTAACAGACAATATTGACAATGTACTTGCTTTTAAAGCAATCGCATATATATTTTAGTTTTAATTCATTTTGTATTCAGTAAAGGCCTACCCAGTCACTGGCCCAAAGAGAAAATGTGTGTAATATCATGAGTATGTAGTTGTAGGAATCATCTTGCAGTGACAGAACTTGCTGCATAGAGATGAATATTAATATTTGCAATTCTAGATTTTGGATTTAGATGCTGAATATATCTCTCATTTCTAATGGAGTTCTGCTTGAAAGTGAGTCTAGTGTCATCATGTCATTTTTAGAGGATAATGACTATTTTACCCAAATTCATCATGTAATTTTCTCTCAGTATCAACATTGAATCAGTGGATATTTCTAAGATTATTTTAGCTCATATGAAGCTTTATCTAGCCTTTTATCATTTTTCAATTGATTTAAAAATTTAAAATACTGTCATATTTAATTATGATACTATCACAGTTCCTAAATATGGTATAATATTTAGTAATTAGTAAATATTGCATAATTATAAAATATGATTACTATATTTCCTGTGGTATACAATGTGATACAATTAATATACAATTGAAGACAGGAAAAACATGCATTGATTATGAATATCTACATTTTTTCTAAGTTCAAAGATACGCATGGAAAAGATATACATCAAATTCTGGAAAGGATTCCCCTGGACAAGAGAGAAAAGGATAAGGTAGGCAAGACCTTAAAAGTATCCAAAATAGTTTCCTTATTTATAAAATAAGAAATATCTGAAGCAATATAATAAAATGCTAACATATATATATATATATATATATATAATCTGGATTCTAGGTGCATGAGTAATCTATTATCACACTTTTCTGAAATTTTCTGCATATTTGAAATGATATATATAATTCAAGATCAAAATAAACATATTTTTAAATGTTTTACTTGAAGAGATAAATATTATTTCTAACTTTTCACACCACAGAACATGCATCTGGAATGTTTGTAAACAGAATGGTATGGCACCAAACACGTATTCTAAAAAATAATTAGATTTACTATACTAAAGATGGATTAACGTTTCTAAGGATGTGACTACATGAGAGCTACTTGATAACAACTACATAAGATACTTGTCATGTTTCTCTATGGAATTAGATGATCTGATGGAATCTAGCATGACCTCCTGTTAGTAGACACTTACATTAATCATTATTGTACTGGCATGTCTCTCAGACATATTTATGATTCAATTTCTCAATATCAGTGTGATCTTTATATGACATCTTTGTGTGTATGTGTTCGGTTGCTCAGTCGTGTCCGACTCTTTGCAACCCCAAGACTGTAGCCAGCCAGGCTCCTCTGTTCATGGGATTTCCCAGGCAAGAATACTGGAATGACTTTTCACTTTTCTTCTCCAGGGAACAAAACCTGTGTCTCGTGCATCTCCTACACTGCAGGCATATTCTGAGCCACTGGGGCTTCTCTTGACACTTTTATCATGGATGATGAATAGAGTAAGATGGGCACAAAGATAAATCATAGGAACATGACCATCACCCATAGTTCCATCTGTCATTAGCCATATCTCTGCCAAGGAATTTAATATTTTCTGAGCTTGTTCAGAATCTGGCTAAATTAGTCAAAAGCTGAGTTGATAAGGAAGACTGCAGTGATGAAGATAAAATATAGTGTTTGGTGATAAGTAATATTTTAATAGAAAGTGACCTATCCCTATCAACATATTTCTACCTGCCTGAATAGATAGATGTTTAGATGGATAGATGGTCCATCCTGAATAGATATATCCAGTGGATTTTTTGCATTTGGCTTCTTTAATTATATTAATACTTTTTAAATTCATCTACATTTTTAGTATGCATCAGTCCTTCATTTCTTTTCATTGCTAAGTAGCATTCTATTGTTTAGATATACCACTATTCATTTATCCTTTCAGCAGCTCATAGACATCTGAATTATTTCCCCTTTTGCTATTATGAGCAATGCTGCTGTGAGCATTCATAAAGTCTTCTTCGTGAACATGTGTTTTCATTTCTCTCAGTAGACACCTAGGAGTGGAACTGCTGCATTGTGTGATAATCTAACTTTTTCAGAAATTTCTAAACTGTTTGCCAAAGTGACAGCATTATTTTACATTCCCATTCATAATATATGATTGTTTAAGTTTTTCTATATCTACACCACCACTTAACTTCCTACCATTTTTTAAGCCACAACATTATTTTGGGGTAGTTAGTTACATGGCAATGTATTACAAAAGTGATTTTATTATTTATTTTATCCCTCATCACTAGAATCTAAATTTCACAAAGGCATGAATATTCATTTGCATTGTTCAGTCATCTAACATAAATTTGCAGGTTAAAGCTGCCACCAATAATACCTAAATACTGAATCTTCAGAACAACCACATTAAGTAAGCAGAGCCGCCCAACATTACTAAATAATTTTCTAAGGTGACTGATTTTCACCGGCACCTTCCTAAAATCCAAAATAGTAAACAAATTTTAGGAGAGTGTATTGCATTTAAGTCATCAAGCAAATTATAAACATATTTAACAAATTTAGATAAATTCAGAATAACAGAATGAGTCATAAATGTATATACACATATAAACATATACATATATAAAACATATATACATACACAATATATAAAACATATATACATACACATAAATATATATGTATACACACAAACATATATATATGAGTGTATATATATATACACACATTTCCAGACAATCTATTGCCTCTGAAGATCCTCAATATAAGGTAAGTATAATTCACAGGAAAGGAACACACTGAAATGTGAAGCACCAAAAGAAATTCACAACAGCTAATGACTGCCTGGCTCTGATCCATCTGTAGCGCCCTGTGGGAAAAAAACATTAGAAAAAAGTGCTTTAGAAAAGTCTTAGCCAGTCTAAGAGTCTTTAGAGAAGCCTCAGCCAGTCAGGTCCCAGCTGAGAGCTCAGTAGGTATACTCAGTCAGAGGTCTAGAGGGACATATGTTTAAAAGCCATTGTCAGCTATGGTACTGTGATACTCAGGAATCTAGCCCAGGGAGCATGTACCCCCATAGTAGGGGGAAAGAGAAAAGGCTGGATGCCCCGAGATAGAAGAAAATTATTTATGCAAAAGATTTTCCTAAGGAAATGTGTAAATTGAATTATAAGCTCATATTTTTAGGAAAATGGCATCTACTCCATCTTTATTATTTTTTAATTGGCCTATTTTCAAATTAAGAGAGGTAGAGAGAGGTAATTAGAGGCAATATTAAAATAATCAAAATAGAAAGAAAAATTGAATGTCCCTACCTTGGGCTTACTGGAAAGGTCACTGCAATAAATTTAGAACAACAGAACAAGAAGAAGTCATAAAAGTTATTTTAGGCAAACTTCCTGCCTTTAAGGGGGACTTAATCTAAACTGTCCTGTAAAGAAAATTTTTTATCATGGTCTTACTATTTTCTAGAGAATATTATCTATAACCATTGGCAGCACAATCCTTAGCTGTACAACGTTCTGAAAATTATCAAGTGAAGAAAAATAAATCAGATAATTCATTGTTTTAGTAAAATTATTCACAGGAGCAATCTGCAAAATCCTAGTGCAACTGGATTATTGCTGTAATACTTTGTCAAGACAAGCTGAACTTTTTTCCTTGATGTGTCCCTTAAAACTGAAAGGTAGCAGAATATACCACCCCCAGATTTTCCAATTTGGCATAATATTATGATTTGAAGGCAGATCTGGCCAAAATCACTGCAGGTGGTGACTGCAGCCAGAAATTAAAAGAGGCTTTCTCGTTGGAATAAAAGTTATGACCAACCTGGACAGCATATTAAAAGCAGAGACGTTACTTTGCCAACAAAGGTTCACCTAGTGAAAGCTATGGTTTTTTCAGTAGTCATGTATGGATGTGAGAATTGGACCATAAAGAAAGCTGAGTGCGGAAGAATTGATGCTTTTGAACTGTGGTGTTGGAAAAGATGCTTCAGAGTCTCTTGGACAGCTAGGAGATCAAACCAGTCCATCCTAAAGGAAATCAGTCCTGAATATTTTTTGGAAGGACTGATGCTGAAGCTGAAATTCCAATACTTTGGCCATCTGATGCAAAGAGCTGCTCATTAGAAAAGACCCTGATGTTGGGAAAGATTGAAGGCAGGAGGAGAAGGGGATGACAGAAGATGAGGTGGTTGGATGGCATCACCGACTCAATAGACATGAGTTTGAGCCAGCTCCAGGAGTTGGTGATGGACAGGGAAGCCTGGCATGCTGCAGTCCATGGGGTCACAAAGAGTCAGACCTGACTTAGTGATCTGAACTGAACTATGAGTTGAAGGCAACTGAGAAGCAGATATAAGAAAAGCTCCCTACTTCCCCTATCTGCCTAACCATTTCTTTCAAGAAGAACAAAAGTTAATCAATAGAGACAACTTTAGATGCTATTAGCCTGGAGATAGGCTTTCCTGGTGGCTCTGATGGGAAAGCGTCTGCCTGCAATGCAGGAGACCCAGGTTTGATTCCTGGGTCAGGATGGCACTCAGTTCAGTTGCTCAGTCATGTTCGACTTATCGTGACCCCATGAATCACAGCACATCAGGCCTCTCTGTTTATCACCAACTCCCCGGAGTTCACTCAGACTCACGTCCATCGAGTCCGTGATGCCATCCTGCCATCTCATCCTCTGTTGTCCCCTTCTCCTCCTGCTCCCAATCCCTCCCAGCATCAGAGTCTTTTCCAATGAGTCAGCTCTTCACATGAGGTGGCCAAAGTACTGGAGTTTCAGCTTTAGTATTATTCCTTCTAAAGAAATCCCAGAGCTGATCTCCTTCAGAATGGACTGGTTAGATCTCCTTGCAGTCCAAGGGACTCTCAAGAGTCTTCTCCAACACCACAGTTCAAAAGCATCAATTCTTCGGTGCTCAGCCTTCTTCACAGTCCAACTCTCACATCCATACATGACCACAGGAAAAACCATAGCCTTGACTAGACGGACCTTAGTTGGCAAAGTAATGTCTCTGCTTTTGAATATGCTATCTAGGTTGGTCATAACTTTCCTTCCAAAGAGTAAACATCTTTCAATTTCACGGCTGCAGTCACCACCTGCAGTGATTTTGGAGCCCCCAAAAATAAAGTCTGACACTGTTTCCCCATCTATTTCCCATGAAGTGATGGCACTAGGGGAATCTAAATAACAAACTTTACTGACTTTCCTTTATCTCCATCCATGGCACCCTAAAACTACTTTATTTTGTAATGTCATTTTTACACAAATGTTCTTTGTTAAAGATGCTATACAATCTAGAGTTCTAAGCTACCACTTAGAGTTATTTCTTTTAACCTGGATATCTCCCATATATACATGGGGTATATGTGTTAATAAACTTGTGTTTGTTTTTCTCTTGTTAATCTTTTATTTCAGTGTCCTCAGACAAGAACTCCAAAGAGCAGAGGGAAAATTATTTTTCTTCCCCCAAATACAGTAATTCAATAAACAAGACCAGAGAAACCCCCAAAATTATATATCAGCCAAAAAAATCTTTCCATTCATAGAAGGTCACTAAGCACATTGGACCGAAAATGAATTTCTATTGTGGAAGAGCAGCCTATCTGTAAGCATCTTATCAAAATGTGAATGCAACAAGCTACTGGGATATTAGAATGGAACTAAAATACAGTAGTAGTAAAAATAAGCAACAGCAAAACCATTCAGGCACTGTCCAAGCTCTCATTGGATTAAAATGTGACGACTTTGAGAGATATCTCACATTTTAAGGAAAGCATATAAATTCATATTCAGCCCCATCTGACTTAAAAACCTGTATTCTTAACAACTGGCTACCATGGAACATAGCCATTGAGCTGAAGCCATAATTTATCAACCAAAACTGACTCCACTGTATATTGATCATCAAGAAGAATCAGACTCCAAGAGAGTCATCAGCACAGGAAAATATTATCACTCATAGAGTTTGGCATAGAAATCACTTTTCGAGCCTAAAAAGTGTATACAATTGAAGATTTTTAGAACTGTAATCTCCAAAAGGAAAATATGTGTAGAGATAGACAGGATGAAAACACAGGGAAAAAAATCAATAAGACTAGATAAGAGAGTAAGAATAATTAGTATTTTTCCCCTTTATATTTCTGGTAGATAACCTATACCTGCTGTCTCTAATCCACATCAGGAACTTTCAAAGTAGACATCTGCTTAGGTTGGGTGCCCAGAAGAAGAAGTTGAGATGAAGCCTGTATGCATTTGACTTATTAAGGAACTGCTCTCAAGAAACCAGGAAAAAGCAGGACATGGATGTGAAGAAATGAACCATAGACGTGATCTCAGGCCAAGTCCCTCAGACCCACAGGGGAACTCAGATGAATAAGTTGACCTTCAGATGTATGTTCCTGAGAACAAGGCAGTTGCCCATCCACACTCTTGTATCCATCTGTCACAACTATAGGGATTCAGGAGATCTAGGGGAAACCCTTGGAGAAGGCGACAGCCCCCCACTCCAGTACTCTTGCCTGGAAAATCCCATGGATGGAGGGGCCTGGTGGGCTGCAGTCCATGAGGTCGCTGAGAGTCGTACACAACTGAGAGACTTCACTTGCTCACTGGGATTGGGCTGGTTTCTTTGTTTCTATATTTCCTATGGTTATGTCTCCATTTATATCCTTTTTCTCTTGGCAATTTTGACACATCTCTGCTCATTTATTAATATCTTCATAAATGTAAAACCTAAGGCCCTATTTATCTAGTCATTGAAAGTCTATAAAACAGTAATGTGGAATGTAAAATATTCAGTAATTCTAAAGGGAAGAAAATTCTATATTTGACCTTATTTCCATTGGTCCATTCATCAATGACTCAAGCATATGATCAGCTTGATCATCATACATAAATAAGGACTGAGTCTCAAATGAGGGATTAAACTAAAATCACTTTAAAAGCAAGCACATCCAAGTCAATGCTTTATAAAACCTTGACTTGGATCATAATTTTGCTTGTCATCGTTTTCATAAAAGAAGATTTACACATCCTGTGATAGCACTAACCTTTTCAAAGAATGGCAAGTACACTTCATATATTTAAGTAATTATGAATTGTGAACCCCTGAATTATGATATCTAAAAAAATCAGAGAAAATGTCAGAAGAATAGGAGAACTCAAACTATAGTAGTAAGTGATTTTATTCTACTTTCAAGCCTTCTCTGTTTAACTCAGTCATACCACCACATCTGGTACTTTTGGTTAAGTTATTTTAATTTCCTTCTATTAAAACTCTGCAGATCAAAAGTGGGTATATAAACAAATTAGTTAATTTGAAGTTATTCACTGAGTACCTACTATTTTCCAATCATGTAGTGCTTTCGATGCATTAATGTTTTGGAGACTAGGAGGGAAAGTGTGCTGTGGTCCATAATATCGAGCTGGCCAAAAAGTTCATTCAGGTTTTTCTGTATACCCTCATGGAAAAATCTGAACAAACTTTTTGGCCAGTTCAGTAATTCCCATTCAATCAATCACTCAACAAACATCTATCAAGTATCATCTCTGATACTGTGACATGGGAGAATAAGAATCACTGCCTTTCCTCTGGGAGCACAGGAGAGAGGAAAGGAGGTGAACTCCCATAAATGTAACACAATTCAGGAGGCATATGATGGAAGAATTAGTCCGGGCAAGGAGGAAGGGTGAATGCTGCTCAGTGATCCAGCAGTTGGTCTTGAAAGACAGGGTGTGGCAGTGTGAAGGGCAGCATAAAACACAGTCATTTATGCATTCAAGACAAAGGAAAAAGCATGTGCAAATCTGTGGAAGCACAAAAATGTAACTGCAAGTGGTTTAGCTGGAGCTTGGTGTTGAACAAGGGGTCCTAAAGGACATAGTCTGTCATGCTATAGAGTTTACTCAGTTCAGTTCAGTCTCTCAGTTGTGTCCAACTCTTTGCGACCCCGTGAACTGCAGAACACCAGGCTTCCTGGTCCATCACCAACTCCTGGAGCTTACTCAAACTCATGTCCATGGAGTCAGTGGTGCCATCCAACCATCTCATCCTCTGTTGAGTTTAGACTCTACCCTAAAAGGAACTGGGAACCATTATAGGATTTTGAGCAGCAAATTTCTTATATAGTTTGATCTGCAATTTTAAAAGATCATTCTGGATGTTTAATGGCGGATTGGAGATATGAAGAAGAGATTGTGAGTCAGAGAGATGATTTAAGAGCCAACATATAATGAAAACCTTAACTAACAATAAAAATAATAAAGACAGCAAGTATCGTCTGCGTATTCCTTGTATGCCAAACTCCACAAGACACATTTGAACAAATATCTCATTGTTTTTTTTTTTCCATCAACCATAGTTCGCTTCCTGTACAGTTTACATTGTCAACATGTGCATTTTATAGATGAGGAAATGCAATCTAAGGAGGTTAAGAAAACAGAACAAAGAGTCAGAGCTTATAACTGGTAGAGCCAAGAGTGAAGCCCAGGGAAACACTGAAAAGATTTTATAAGGCAAAACTGAAGCAGATGAATACCTGATTAGATGAAAGATATGAGGAGGAACCACAGGAAAGAGTCCACAACTGGTCACTTTCCTTTTCCCTACTGTATCAAGAATACTAGGGCTTGTGGGGGAGGGCAGGCAGCATAGTAAGTTCACTACAGACAAACACGTTCCATTCAGAGAACACGTTTGTAAGTCAAATTTGTTAAATTCAACAAAGTTAGCTGAGGTACCCAGCTAACAACTGGCTATATAACACTATACTATAATAGGTCTGTAATACTTTTCCCACAAACAGTACGTAAACACACACACACAAAGAGAAAACGTTTTTAATCTTACAGTATGTTACCTTCAGGAGTACAGTAGTACCAGTGACGTCACCCACTGCTTTTATTTTTCCTTCCGAACTTCCTGTGCTGCGCTTTGTCTCTGTTATGTCTGACGCTTTGTGACCCCATGGACTGTAGCCCGCCAGGCTCCTCTGCCCACAGGGATTCTCCAGGCAAGAATACTGGAGTGGGTTGCCGTGCCCTCCTCCAGGTCATAACTTCCTAAAGCACACAAAAGCACGGTCACTGGTAGGGGATGCATACACGTGACAATGTACTCCAGACACATGAACTGACTTGGGTAATTGGACATGCGAACATGTGTTCACATCTTTCAAAGTTCACAGCTTGAAGGTTTGTATGTAGGGGACTTACTGTGTTATACGCACAAAAGTAACCCACAGCCTGACAGCAGTGATGACTTCCCTGAGATACCCTATATGATCAGAAAGGAATAAGGGCTACTCCCAGGCTGTGAATTTCAGAGACACACAGAACCTTTGGGAAGTCTGTACCTATCTCGGGGATGTTAACTCATTTTCCTCACAGAAGTATCCTCATTCTAGAAGAAACAGCGAGAGACCATATAAAAATTCTTCCACAAATGTACTGAATCTGTAGGCGCAACCAGAGAGTCCTACCGTTATTTGAAAAACCGACAGGTGAAAATTATTCTAGCAAACTGAGGCTACCACATACCCATGACTGGAATAGCTTATATTTCACATCCTTCATACAATTTATATCTCCACACCCTTTACAGGATTAAAAGCTAAATAAAGAAGGAACATGTGGTATAAATTAAGGAAAAGCAATGGTGTCATCTCAGTGAATAAATTTAAACCCTCTAACAGGACCATGTACATTCCATATGCTTTATGTCCATATATACTATGTTATCTATGTTATTGTGGGGGCTTTTGTGTCTACATATTTTTTAAGAAATAATTTTTGTAAGAGTCAAGAATGTGCAATCAATTGGCAAATTCTATCGAGGTCAACTTAATTCACAGACTGAAAGAAAATTAAAACACAAGTGGATAGTTAGAATACTTTCCTCTCTAAACCCATGTCATCAATGGAAAATCTGTTAAAATTTCACTCATAAGCCTAGCCTTAATTCAGAAATGTGCTCCTCTACTGGTCCAGTAAGAAATTATTCTTTCATACAAAATAAATTTTTAAAAGTTATAC
Organism: Nanger dama; assembly: GCA_917880005.1. Classification (NCBI taxonomy): domain Eukaryota; kingdom Metazoa; phylum Chordata; class Mammalia; order Artiodactyla; family Bovidae; genus Nanger; species Nanger dama. Next base: position 10,934,614 of record CAKJTW010000030.1, read on the forward strand.
TCTTCCTAAACCATCAACATGTTCCTTCAGGAAAATTACTTACAGAGTCAAAAAATATTAGAATTAAAATGAACCATAGGAAAACATCCTGCATACCATTTTTAAATTAAGCTACATGAAAGTGTTCAACAGGATTTTTTATTTCTATGAATAAGGGATGCTCTTGGCAAATATTTGGGAGATTGAGTTATACCAAGCTCAACATATTCCTTTACCAAAACCATGTTAAACTATGTTTTAATATACTAATTATCAAGGTAATTTCCGAAAAGATTCTTATACAGCAAGCTTTTGTTTTTTTCCTCTAGATTTGCTTTGTCATGGAAACTTTAATTCTGGGAATAATTATCAGTATCAATATTCTCCAGCACATAGTTCAGATAACTAATTTCATTTCATTTCCTCACTGCAGGAGATGATGAAGGACAGGGAAGCAAGGCTGCAGTCCATGGGGTCACAAAGAGTCAGACATGACTGAGCAACTGAACAACACAGAAAGGATAAATGAAGATTCTCAGGGTGAAAAAATTCAGTAGTGACAGAGTCAGAAACCTGTTTTCTAAATACTTCATCCAACTCTGGTTCTCTTTGCTTTACTTTCGCCTTTCATATGTTCAGCCTCTGCATTGTTTTTCCTTGAGCACATTGCACAGCATTAAAACAACGAGGGTTGAATTAGAAATCAGTACAACAGGAAAACACTAACTGGCTACTGTAATTGAGTGCCCAGCACTTGCCAGATAAAATCCAGATGACTCGAGCTTCCTGGCTTTCCTCCTCACAGTAACACTGCAAACTACTGATGTACATATTATTCTTTCCATTTTATAGCTAAGGAAAGTAACTTTAAAGAAATCTGTAATGTGTCACATAGTTTAAAGGTCTGGCTGACTCAAATCCCTGATTTTTGCACCTGATCACTCCACACTTTGTGTCAGAAAAAGTAATGCTCCTCAAAGCACTATCATGAAGCTCTCTCTGACTAAATTCTGCAGAAGTAAAAAGTGGGAGTGCTTCTGAAATAGCCCTTTTCTCTTTCACTACAGATACTTGGAATCTATCTCATACTGACTTTTCCACATTATGAAAAACCCTCTACATTGGACCACATTTGTCCTCTATTAGATTTCTGGTTTTGAAGCCTAATTGCCCAAGACATTTTGCAATTGAAAATATTAAAAATGATCATTGAAGCATATTCTAATTATTACATTCTATGTAAAAACCAAGATATTCTAGGTAAAAATTCAGCTAAAGCTGTTGAAAGTGACTTTAACCAAAGTTACTAAAGTAACTGAAATGTAGCTCACTCAACACAACAAATTTGTAGAGTTTTAACAGAGAGTGCCCAGTTGATTTAGTTCTACCTTAGATAAAGAATCCACTGATCCAAAATTTCCTAATGGAGTCAAATTAACTCACCATGGTTCCTCAAAATAGCATATAACTTATAAGAACCACAGCATTAGAATTAAATACATTATGATACAGGTCAAAATAAAACTCTCACTTATCTACCTACATAATAAAAAAGTAATAAACTCAGATCACACTCTACAAAATAATATTAGTATCAGTGACTCAAAAATTAGCTTTAGGCAGCAAAAAATATAAAATATTTATCCATTGGTCTGCTTTGAAATCAGACAAAAATAAATGAAGAGATAGACATGGCTAGTCTCTCACTTTCTTCAGGGATGAACATTAGAGGGAGGAATGTTAAGGTCTTGAAACAGCCATTAGACATTAAATAAAAATAATTTGCTGACTCTTGACATTTTATTTCCAAGTTGTAACTTTATTAATAAGAAGCCTGATCCTTACAGCAAGGGCATGGATGTGAATGACACCAACAGTAATAAAAATATTACCCACTGAGGTTTGTCAACGCTTCTTGCTTGTGGCAGTTTAAGAGATCCCCTGACAGTGATTCATGGCTTGAAACTCAGAACCATCTGCTCTCCTGGAGAGTTCCTCAGCCAAGGTGAAGAGGGGTTTTCACAGCTGTATTCTTTTTCCTTCTAAAGTCTATGGAAATGTGTCCAACAAGCCACAAAAAGCTGGCACTAATTTGAATATGGCAGACATTATCCTCCATATGTTCTTCTTTCAATGGACCCTTTTTACAGTAACTGTCTCATTTGATGCCATTTCTTTCCTCTCTTCACATTGTGAACTGTCAATTTTCTCACTCTATAAACTTCCTAATATGCTTTGCATTCTGGACAGTTTGGCTTTTTGTCCATATCTATTTTAATGCAAGGTTCCTTTTCTATTAATACAACTTCAGGGTTTAACTGAATATCCAACTAAATAACTTATTTTGTATTTAAGGAAACCAAGGCAAGATGTTTCACTGATCACCCTAAAGTCTTTCACAATGAATGAATTAGGACTTGAGCACTCATCACCCAAAACTCTGCCCAGAATTTACTATTCTATCCAAGAGAAACTTCAGTGTCTCTGATATTCTGACTGACCCTACTTAATGAGGAAGAGTTTTAATTTATTATCTAACAAATCCCAGGTAATATATCAGATGAACCAAATAATTTGAATTCTTATCAAACCAATATGACAAGATATATAATTTAAAAGGTCATTTTTTTCCTAACATAGAAAAGGAAACTTTAAAAGTTAAAATCAAAAATTAATTTCACATATCTTTACCTCATATTCAAAATGTGATTCCAAATAAGCTCTAAGAAAATGTAGCACATGTAAATTAGATAATTACATCACAGAGACAGGTCCATTGTTATGTACAGATACCAAGTAAACTATTTCAGGATTCAATTCCCTGTGACCAGACAGTAGGTAAACCTGTCTTTCAGTATAAGCAGGTATAGTAAGGGGTAGAGGATACTCCACTTTAAGGAGGGTGGGAATGGAGCTACTATTAGCATATATGGAGAAGATTAAACAAGTTGAAAAATCATTCTCATAAGCCATATGCAAGAAGCTGTATCTATCAAGGGTATGCCTTCCTCATGATGCAGGTAGGAAGCTCAAAAGTCTAGTGGAAACTTGCCTCGGTTCATAACTGACACACTCTCTTCTTCCACATTCCATCAAATCAAGCAAGCCCCACAGCCAAGACCAATATTAGTGAAGTGAGTTGAACCATGAAAATGGGTGAGAACATTTCCAAGAGAAACATGCGCCTCAGTGTTCCCAGAGGCACTATTTACAGTAGCCAGGGCCCAGAAACAACCTAAATGTCCATCCACAGAGGCGTGGATCAAGAAGATATGGTACATATAAACCTTGGACTATTACTCAGCCACAAAGAGGAATGACCTGCCACATGCAGACATGAAGGGACCTAGAGACTTTCACACAGAGCAAAGTCAGTCAGAAAGAGAAAAACAAATATTGCATAACATCACTTGCATGTGGAATCTAGAAAAAGGATACAGCTGAACTTATTTGAAAATCAGAAATAGAAGCAGAGACAAAATAAATGGATACCAAGGGGGAAGCAGGAGTGGGTTGAACTGACAGGCTGGGGTTGACATATATACACTACTGATACCAAGGGTAAAATAACTAATGAAAACCTATTGTATAGTTCAGGGAACTCTACTTAATGCTCTGTGGTGACCTACATGGGAAGGAAATCTGAATGAGGGGATATATGTATATGTATAACTGAGTCAAACCAGTCAGTCCTAAAGGACATCAACCCTGAATATGCATTGGAAGCAATGATGGTGAAGTTGAAGCTCCAGTATTTTGGCAACCTGATGCAAAGAGTCAACTCATCGGAAAGGACCCTGATGCTGGGAAAGACTGAGGGCAGGAGGAGGGGGGGAGACAGAGGAGGAGGTCATTAGATAATATCACTGACACAATGGACATGAATCTGAGCAAACTCTGGGAGATACTGACAGGCAGGGAAGACTGGCATGCTGCAGTCCATGGGGCTGCAAAGAGTTGGACATGATTTAGTGACTGAACAACAACAACAAACAACTGATTCACTTTGCTGTAAATAGAAACTAGCACAATATTATAAAGCAACTATCTCTAATAAAAATTAATTTTTTTAAATGACACACTTGAAGAAAAGATGTAAAGGAATGGAGAAAGGTGTACCTTGCTAAACTGATCAAAATAAAATCTGAGTAGCTATATTAATTTCAAAGTAGACTTCAGACAAGAAATTTTTTCAGAGTTAAAGAGGTGGTGTTGTTTAGTTACTAAGTCGTGTCTGATTCTCTACAACACCATGAACTGTAGCACATCAGGCTCCTCTGTCCATGGGATTTCCTAGGCAAAAATACTGGAGTGGGTTGCCATTTTCTTCTCCAGGGTATCTTGCTGACCCAGGAATTGAACCTGTGTCTCCTCCATTAGCAGGTGGGTTCTTGACCACTGAGCCATCAGGAAAGCAAAGAGAGGCATTACGTAACAACAAAGCCGCCAGCTCTCCCAGAGGACTTAACAATCTTTAATGTGTACACACAGAACAAAAGGATGGCAAAATGCAAGACGCAAAAACTGACAGAACTTCAAGGAGAAAGAGACAAATCCACTATTATAATTGAAATTTAACAACTCTTTTTTTAAAAACATAATTAATAGATGCAGCAAGCAGAAAATCAGTAAGGACATAGTTGAATGAATAGCACCATCAATCAATTTGATCTAATTGACATTTATAAAATACTTCATGTTTTATAATACGAACAATTTTGCAATTTTGAATTACAGCAGAAGGAGGGAGGGGTGAGAGGGAGGAACACAGAAATCATTTCAAGGTTCATGACACCATTTCCAGCATTTTTCAATTAACATTTAAAGTGTTAAATATTCCAGAGTTATCCCAAAGATCCACAAAGAGAAAGAGAAAAACACTTACATTAGAGAGGACTAATTTTTCCAGTCTTCTTGTTTCCAGGGGAAGCTTACACTTCCATAAGGACACTATTCCTGTAACACTTCCAGATTTCCCCTCCACACCTTACTCTCCCAGTCAAAGAGGAGTTACTGATTCCTAAGCTTGGGAAAAACTTGATCCAAGACCACCCTGAGTGTCAGTAGTCTCCTCCTTTCCCATGTGGCCAGTGCCTGTTCCTTGGATGTAAAGCTCTCTCCATGCCTGGTTTGTAAATCTGCTGCTACTGCTAAGTTGCTTCAGTCATGTTCGACTCTGTGTGACCCCAGAGACAGCAGCCCACAAGCTCCCCCCATCCCTAGGATTCTCCAGGCAAGAACACTGGAGTGGGTTGCCATTTCCTTCTCCAGTGCATGAAAGTGAAAAGTTAAAGTGAAGTCGTTCAGTCATGTCCAACTGTTCACAACCCCATGGACTGCAGCCCACCAGGCTCCCCCGTCCATGGCATTTTCCAGGCAAGAGTACTGGAGTGGGGTGCCATTGCCTTCTCCGTTTGTAAATTTAATTATTTAATAAAAATATTAGGAAACTCATTTGACCACAGTTCGATACCATGAGGCCTGATTCAGTTCTGCTGACAATATGTTAAGGTCCTTCAATAGATGTCGACTGTATAGGGATCAATAGGCGGGGGTCCTCCCAGGTGGCACAGTGTTAAAGAACCTGCCTGCCAATGCAGAAGGTGCAGGAGATATGGACTCGATTCCCAGGTTGGGAAGATCTCCAGAAATGGCAACCTCTCCAGTAGTCTTACCTGGGAAATCCCATGGGCAGAGGAGCCTGGTGGGCTACAGTCCATGGGGTCACGCACAGTCAGACACGACTAAGCACACACACATGATCAATCGACTCAGAAGAATATTTATCGGACCTTTAAACCTCAACAGCTACCCAATAGGGTTGTGAGGTGAAGGTGAAATCACTCAGTCGTGTCCGACTCTGTGTAAGGAGAGTGAAATCAGGTGATATTTACAAAAAACACCAGGCAAGAACCTGAACTGCAAATTGAGTGATTTTTATTTTTAATATAAATTTATTTACTTTAATTGGAGGTTAATTACTTTACAATATTGTATTGGTTTTGCCATACATCAACATGAATCCACCACAGGTATACACGTGTTCCCCATCCTGAACACCCCTCCCTCCTCCCTCCCCACACCATCCCTCTGGGTCATCCCAGCGCACCAGTCCCAAGCATCCAGTATCATGCATCGATTTTTGTAACTAATAAACAAGGCTACTGCCTGACATTGACATTTTAATTGCTAGTATTTTTGGCTATCTGGAGTCATCTCTTCAAAATGCTGAGGATGTACTCTATTAACAAAGTTTAAGTTATAGGCCTGGCATGCTGTGGTCCATGGGGTCACAAAGAGTCAGACAGGACTGAGCAACTGAACTGAACTGAAGTCATAGACAGAGACCACTTGATCTGAAGTAAATATCCTTCCTCCAAAAAAAAAAAAAAAAAAGGCTTTGTTTTGTTTTACTTACTGGTTTAAGGGAGGACTTAAAAAAATTCATTTATTGCCCCTGACATCTTCTAAACCAAGAAAAGATCTCTCTCAGTTGCTAATTGTTTGATTATCCTTTGTGTAAAAAGAGACAGCTTATAGAAATAACCTCTACTATGTTTATCACCCTCATAGCGAAAGGTACACTTGAGGATTAAAACAGTACCCGAGGAAACTGTCCACAGTGCTACATGAAAAGTATCTATAAAATTTCAAGGGTTCCTGTTGGTGGGACTCCTCAAAAGGCCACCAGAAAACCTGTTCATGAAGAATTCATTAGCCTTACTGTAAAAGAAAAACACTAGACAGAATCTTAGAAGTTTTTCAAAAAGAAGAAATTAGTAAATGATATTTATATGGTTTCAGTTCATGGCCTAGATGACTTTAGGTGAGCTCTTCAAGGAGGAGAATGTTGGGCTTAGGTAGGTCTGATGGCTGATGAACACATCCAGGTAAAGTTCCTGAGTGAGTCTTGTAAAATGAATTACTCTACTGCATTCAAGTTTTTATCTTCCAGGTACAAATTCTTCCTTAGGAAGCAACTAAGTTTGTTTGTTTGTCTGTTCCTTCCTGGTCCCAGCATTGTTTCACATGGGGTAGGGAAAATATGTCTGGGCTCAGTATGGTTTAGCTTCTGTGCTCTGCAAGAAGGTTACATAGACAGAAGTGGAGGAAAGAAAAGTTTAAAATTTCAAGGCAAGCTAGGACTTCTCTGGTGGTCCAGTGGCTAAGACTGCACTCGTAATGCAGAGAGTCCAGGTTTGATCCACGGTCATGGATCTGGATCCTACATGCTACAACTAAAGATCCCACATAATTAAATATATATGTATATATTTAATATCTAAGGCAAACTAGCGGCTTCCCGAAAGCTAGCTCAGATGGTAAAGAGTATACCTACAATGCAGGAGACCTGGGTTTGATCCCTGGGTTGGGAAGATTCCCTGGAGAAGGGAATGGCCACCCACTCCAGCATTCTTGCCTGGAGAATCCCATGGACAGAGGAGCCTGGCTAGAGTCCATGTGGTTGAAAAGAGTTGGACACAACTGAGCAACTAACATAACACACACAAGGCAAACTAGACTTCCCAAATGAGATTCCTACTCTCCCCAAAGTTCTCTAAGGGGGCATATCATGCTGTCTGTTTATCCTCTGAAAGGTCCGTGGCAGACTGAATATTGATTTGCAAATTCATCTAGGTCCTAACCCTCAGAACCTTCAAATATTACCTTGTACATGAAAAGAGACTGCAAATGTGATTAAGTTGAGAATCTTGGGATGGGGAGATAGTCCTGGGTTATCTGGGTGGGTTCTAAGTGTAACCATGTATGACCTTTTATGAGTGAGGCAGAGGAAGATTGACCAGCAAGGCAGAAGGCACGTGAAATGAAGCAAGATGTTATATGGATGGCTTTGAAGATAGAGGAAAGGACTGTGAGCAAACTTGTAGTTCTAGAAGCTGGGAAAGATAAGGGAATTAATTCTTCCCTGGAGCCTCTGGAGGGAGCATAGTCCTGTTGATACCTTGACTGTGACTCAGTAACATTGATCTTGAACTTCTGACCTCCAGGTTAAGAGAATAAATGTTTGTTATTTAATGCTGCCATGTTTGTGGTAATTTCTTATAGCACTGCTGGAAAGCGCCCACTGCTTAAAACAGGTGAACTACAAATACATCCAATAAGCCTCAGAGTTTGTTAATGGTAACCAACAGGGCCAATGCCAAAGACTTTCTGGCCTGTTACCTCCAGAAAGGTAGGATGCCAGCTAACTAGTCCTGTAAACTCCATTCCCTGAGGCTACTTGTCAACTTGAGTACCCAAATAGCACATCTGCTTATATAATAAACATCACACACAAATTCATTTTTAGGGACAAATTTTTTTTTTTTTTCAGAATTTATCCCCTATTATGTCCTACTCTTGGCTGCTTTTTCATTGTTTTCGGATATAAATCCTTTTCTCTCAGAGATCTATTTAAAAACAAACAAATATCATTTACTTATATTCCATACATTAAAAAGTTAAAATTTTCCTCTAACAATCACCTACTCTAAAAACTGATCCACTTAAAAATATAACGAAGCATTTTTTCTCACATTTGTGATGCCAACAACCGAACCTGATGATGTTTTGGTAGGCCAGCTAGCAGGAAAAATGGAGGAAGAGGAGGATGTCTGATTTATGGTAATTTCCAGTTTCCATGCTGATGTAAACACTCCTGCCATGGCCAAGTTCAACTTATTAATAGTTCAATATCCAGCTCATGTAATTCCTGAATATTTATCAGCCAGTCCTTATGGGCCAGTCAGTTCTAGCACACTGTTGCAAAATGTTAAACTATCTAATTATTAATGGTACTAAGACTGGTCTCTGTCAGTTGCTTTTGCGTATCAGAAGACAAATAATGAGAAAAATATTAGTGAACTACTAAATGAATCATTATTTTTGGCATTTCCTATACAAACAGGAAAGGAGAGAGCAGAGACAAGATACCAGATTAAGTCCCTGAATAAAACTTGAGAATGAAAGAACGTTAATTATCCTAATTAGACTAATCTCCAAGAAACCAATGCATCACCTATCCTAACAAGAAATTAAAGAACTGGAAGAGAGAGTGAAATATAAATAATTGAGAGGAGCTGATGAAGTTGGGTCATAATTCATCACACAGAAGGGGTAAAAAGTTCTTTTGGGATATATTGAGAAGGAACTCAGATGGTCCAAACTGCTGTTAAAACCATTTCATTTTTAGTACTAAAAGTTTCTAATTCACCTTAAAAAAAAAAAAAAAGAAGAACTATAGCTGCCTTAGACAAAATCAAATCCTTATTCTCCAAGGATGGCAATTGAAAGAAAATCTTCAGATGGCAAGTTCCTACTCTTGCCTAAGGACAAGATCATTATCTCTGGTGTTCATCTTCCTCAGCATTAACTGATCATTTCCCTCAATCTCAATGTCATAGTTGGCTGAGCTTTCACATTTAAACCAGACTTTACTAGTGATTTAGGTTAATGGAGAAAATTCCAGAAAGGCAAATGTACCTAACTGACCTGACAATAAGACGATGCTTCTCCCAGGAGCCCATTTGGCCCAACTCACTCTTATGAGGTCCAGTTCACAGTAAATTCTATATGGCAGAGACCCCTCTTTCCTCGCCAACCAGAGCTCATTCTTCAATATCATAAATCTTTAAAATCCACATCCAAGAAAGCCTTGTTCTCAAAGTACTCCTTCTCTCTCCTGTTCAAGATTTTCCTTCCAAATCTCTATTTTCTGTCTTAGGATCAGCCTCTTCCCAAAATGACTAACATCAGAAATATGTAATTCTCTCTGGCAATACTCTCCCCCTACCCCCATCCACAGGGGTGTGGCCCAGACCTGATTTCTACCAGAGCAACCAGATCAGAAACTGTAAGATGTCACTGTAATTTGCATGTGCATCTCAGTGAGTGCATCAGTGATGTTGAGATGCTCTTTGTTCTTTGTGGCTACTTTTGGAGATTCCTGACCTAGTTTTGGATTATCTCCAAATGCTTTAAAACACACTAACTTAATGTGTTCTCTAAGAAAACTTTATCACCCAGCTGACTATTTGGGAAATATAAGGTAATTCCTTGATTATATTACTGTGAAAGATGAGTGAACTTCTATTAGTAATACTGAAAGCCAAAAATAGAGATGGGTAGGTGGGGAGCACAGTAAAATTGCCTTCTCAATTTGTATTTCAAAGAGAAAATGACTTGGAAATTGCTTTAGAGTTGGGAAAGAAGATTATAGATTCTTATAGATATAGATATAGATTCTTATTTATATATATATGTACATAAAATAAGCTCTTTAGGAATGTTCTCCTAATACTATACTGAGGAAGTGAGTTTGATCTTATTTTTCTCTGATTCCTTATAAACAGTAAAACATCATTCCTGACTTCAACAAAAGGAACAACATTAGAATCATACCATGAAATATACAGAAGGACAGAAGAAGCATTAAAGATCATGATAATTAAGTCTTTTCAAATTAAGGAGGAAAAAAAGTAATGCCAGGGCCAAGGAAGAGAAATAACATATAAACTCAGGAACTCCAAGGGAAAATTAAGAAGTAAAATATAACTATTCCAATACAGGCATCATTTCTTATATTTTCCTTGTAGAACAGAGTGGAGAAACAGCTTACCTCATCAATATGAAACTGCTTAGAATCTCAGAAGCCACAGCCAAAATGAATATTTTTATGGAATGCAAAAATCCTCACTGCCTACACTATCAAGGCTACAACTGCACTTGGCATTGCCAACTGCCAATTTGCATGGAAATCTACTCCTCTGCTGTTGGAAAAAAAAAAAGCCTTGTTTATTTTCCATCTGTATCTGGGCTATCTCCTTGCAGTCAATCAAATTAAAATTAGTATTTTGGCCACAATCCAGAAACATACAACTTTTAAATGTTTTTGCAATATGGTGACATGCAATACTTGGTAAGCTCTTATTGAGAGCACTTCCAAGGAACTCGGTTAGAGCTGGATGATCTCACTATTTAAAACCAACCTCCACTGTTATACCTGAATCCTGGCTTTTTATCCTTAAAACCTCCTTCAGGCGTTAGAAGCACTGATCTATGTAATACCTCAGTATTATACAGACTTCATAATGTGTTGGCCAAATGCCAGCACCTCTTATGTAGACTTTGGGAGTAGATACTGGGGTGTCTTGGAATAAATGATGTGCTAAGACCAGAATCACAAACTTTTCCAATAAAGCTCATTTTACTCTAAGTTTCTTACAAGGGTAGTTATGAGGGAAAACAGCTCGGCAGAACTGAGCGGTGATATACTTGCATTTTCTAATATCAGTTCTAGAACATTAGGTACATAGTTTCATCTTCATTATGAGTACAACCTCATAATCTTTCATCTGCCCAAGAAACCCGAACAGGGTGATGGCTGAATAATGGAACGCTAAATCCTTTTGGCCAGTGAAACTCATTCTCATGGCTCTGAAATATTCATTTTACACTCTACAGTTAAAAACCAAAGTTCAAGGTTGATTTGAATATTAACAGAAAGCTTTGTGAAGGTATATGCATGTGTTTCAGATGGCTATCTAGAGAGAGATATATGGTAGATACATATATACACATGTATATACATACATAGGCAGGTGATTATTTATCAGAGCAACCTTACAAGGGTATCTGGCCTAGCACCAGGCCTTTGAACTGGTTAGATATTATTGCCACCTGTTTTCATACTGGAAATACCTACAGTTTATAGATTCTAACCATTTGCTCAAGGTAATAATACTAGTAAGAGAGCTGAAGAAGAGCAGTAGAATGCAGATCTCCTGCTTCTTGATACAATTTACTATAGTTTTCACTATTAATGTATTTTAGTTTCTGTATTTTAAACATATAAATTTTTTAAAATGTTATATATACAGAAAAGTTGCAAAAACAGTACAGAGAGTTCCTATATACTCTTCACCCAGCTTCTCCTAATGTTAACATTTTGCATAACCATCACGCAATTATAAAAACTAAAGAAATTATCAATGGATCAATCAGTTCAGTTCAGTCGCTCAGTCGTGTCCGACTCTTTGCGACCCCATGAATCGCAGCATGCCAGGCCTCCCTGTTCATCACCATCTCTCGGAGTTTAATGGATCAATACTATGAAACACACTACAGATATCAACTTTCCATTAATGTCTTTTTCTGCTCCAGGATCTAACGAAGACTCCATAGTATTTTTGGTTTTCACATTGCCTAGTACTTTTTTTTTGTATTTGATTGATACTTTGATATATAAACATATTTAATGTAAGTTTTTTATTTATAATACTATATTAGTTTCAGGTATAAAGCATAGTGATTCAATATTTTTATAGACTATATTACATTTTAAGTCATTATGAAATATTGCCTATATACCTCTCCTGGGTCTTTTCCATCTATGTGATGCCAGAACTACTTAATATTAAGGAAATTTGATATCTTGCAACCCCAAAATGAATTAAATATCAATTAGTGATAATATCTTGGTGCCTTCATACTCATTCACATTTTATACCTCATAATGGGCACTATATCTTTTTTTTTCTTTATTCTAAACTGAGACTATCTGAAATTTATATATCCCTTTTCCTCCATAATTTTCCATCTTTAAGATCTGGAAGCTCCATCTCTATGTCTAAAGAAAGATTTGAAAGTTCTGTCTCTATGTCAAAAGAAATATTAGAATGGACAATATAGTAAAGAAGAAAAAATTGAACATTTACCATATATGTAACCACAGGGAAATTACACAGGCACTCTGGATTTCTATTTATTCATCTATAAAAGTGAAGGCAGTGATGTCTACTTCTCGGGGTCATTGTAAAGACTGAATGTAAAGCTCCAATCCCAGTGTTTAGAATATAACTATGCTCCCTTTCCAATGCATGGGACATTTGAGAGTGTCTGGGGACAATTTTCACTGCCACAACTTTGAAGAGGTGCTATTGGCATCTGGTTAGATGCAGACCAGGGCTTAAACTAAACATCTTATAATGCACAGGTCAGTTCCCCAGATTAAATGACTTTTTGGCTCAGAATTTCTGTAGTGCCAAGGTGAGAAACTGTGTTCTAAACGATGAGATCCATTTTGTCACCTTGACCCTGGGACACAGGTAAATTGAAATTCTTAGTGGAGCAAAACAGATTTCATTAAGTCCAATCTATTCAAACATCAATGAACCAGAGTTTTATTTTTACGTTTTAAAAGTGAATAAAGAATGGAAGCCAAAAGCTAAAAACAGCATCTCTGGAAACTGATGTCTCAACAGTCAATATTGCTCTATCATAAATGTCTTCCTCTCCTTTCTTGACCTGATCTTAGACCACAGTCCAAAGAGAGAATGAATGAAAACCATGTGCACTAACCTTTAAGTTAATGGCAAGAAATGTTTGCTTTCAGTCTCACTTAACTGCATCAGGGAGATGGAGGCAGAGGTTGGCCAACACTCCTACTTCCATCATACTTTTCATTTTAGAAGCCCTTAACACTGTTATTACCTTTTCCAGCTCCCTTTCTTCAAGAATGTTTGTTCAGAGCTCAATTGAATTTTCTCCTTGTTAAAAAGCTACATCCTTTCAACTCTCTGGAAAATAAATAACAAACAGGAGACTTGGTAATCAGAATAGAAAAGGCAGTTTTCTCAGATTTAACAAAAGTGAAAGATGAAATATTTTCTATGATTATTTGTGAGTATAAAAAGAACATCATGGGGAATGGGATAATACAAAGGCTATTTACCTTATTTTCACTGTAGAATCATGTGACAGCTCAAACACTGCAGTTTAATATTAAACCTGACAAATTGCATTTAACCAGGATGCTAGCTACCTTCAAACAGCTTAAATATATAGATATTTGTCTCTGAATAAGCTTGCAATTGTACAAATTCCAAAACCAGATTATCTTGCTTCATCATGGGAATTGGTAAGAGAGGAGATTGAATATAAGCCAAAACTTCTGAAATCATATTAACAATAATAAAAGCAACTAATAAAAATACTAACTGTACTATGAATTTTTGAGAACTAAATATGTCCGAGGCAGTATGCATAGGCTTTGCAGACCTTACCCCATTTCATTTGAATAGTTGCCAGGGTTCTTCCCTAGTGGACCCACGGTAATATGAAGGTGAGGACGGAGTCGGTGTCCTTGGAAAAACTTATTTAATTACAGATAGAGAGGGATTAGAAAATTAGCAGAGAAAAAGAGGCTGAATAACTTGGTTTACATAGGATACCAATCACCACCTATATAGGCCGCAGGCATCTTTCCGTTCTCCCGAAGGAGAGGAGGCACTGAGGCCTCCCTGGTCCGATCTTAGAAGCCCAGGCAAAATTAGCAGGCTTGGTGAGTACCCGCATTCCAGATGGGAATTCAGCCAGAAAAACGGAGAACAAGAAAGAACGACATGGGATAATCAGTCTTTCCAGAAACTGATCCAAATTTTTTATTTTTAGCTTTGCTTATATACCTTTTGTTACACATAGGGATGAATACAGAGTCACACAGGGGTCAGCAGTCCTGACCTTTATCAAAATCAGGTGCTTTACATAAAAAAAAGGTGTTAGGGGTTTTACATCATCTTCTGGCCATGAGGCCTGCTGACATTTTATGAACCTTTCTGATAACCAAAAACATTTTTTCCAAGGGTGTTTTTTTCTTAAACCAGGAGCCACCCTCTGAAGGTAGCAGATGAAGTTGCATTCCTATAGGGTGAGGGTGTAATGGGTCACAACCAAGAAAGGAATTTATTTAACCTAAGGTTAACATGATCAGTCTTAAAGGTTAATACTTATTTCTCCTATATGCTAGTTATATTCATTATAAGGGCAGGGAATATAGAGATTTACCAGCAAACATCAGCCCAACAAATGAAAACCTTTCACCAATGTTCCCCTTACGATCTATTTAGTCTTAAGATAGTGATAAAGTTACATTTTTCAATAGCAAGGACACAATGATTTATAACAAAGTACAGTGATCTATAACAAAAGAGAAAATTCATTAACTCAAAAAGTCTAGTGTTGCTAACATCAAAAACTGCTATATTTCCTTTTCTATATTCCAAATACATTGATTAATATATTCCCAGGTGCCTAAGGATATGGAGTCCTGGCGGCAATCATTGACTCAACAATGAGAAAAGCCCTATGCTAATTAAGACTTTCAAAATACTCCAAACTCTCTGTGCTGTTTATGGTTGAGAGGTAGTAAACAATCATGTGCTTAGTGGCAGGAGTATGGATAATCCTGTCACACAAGCTAGTTTGCCAGCAGAGAGGTTTGACCTGAGACACCCTTGTCACACCCAGGAGAGGGAATTAGCAGCAATTATTGGCACAACAAATGAAAAACCCTTCACCAATATAATTCCTAACCAACCCACTATACTAATAATTTCTAACTTCCCAAAAGAATTTGCCTTTAGTAAGTCTAAAACATCTCATGCCTCTCACGGTTGGGAGGCTTTAAACAATCACATGTGGCTGGACGAACCTGTACAGGCAGGCTAGAGAACCTTCAGAGGAGTTTGTAAGTTGAAACACCCTTGTTCCGCCCAGGAATTTTTATTAACTGGAGCTGGAGCTGCAAGTTAACTCCTTAACCGAGAGAAATGGTGATGGGGAGAGCCCTCCCCGCCCCTCCCCCCGCCCCGCCCCCCTGTAAAGTCAGAGGTGTAGGTGAGAGCATAAAACAAACTCTGGTTTTGGGGGTAGATGCTCGGGAACAGGGGGTTTCCTGAGGCTTGATCACATCTTTGCGTATGCCAAGCCTCCTTCCTCATGACCTTTGCCATGGGCAGAATTCCTCACGCTGACTCCTGGCAAATAGTAACGATCTCAACTACTTAGAAGCTATTATTTAACAACAGGGAAACTGAGACATAGTGTCACAGAGCTAACGAGTGGTAGATTCAGAACTCAAAACCATTGCTGTTAGTCAGTACACCACACTGAATGAATTGGAAGAGTAGCATTGACATATATACACCACCATATGTAAAACATATACATAATGGGAAGCACCTATGTAGCTTAGGGAACTCAGCTCAGTGCTCTGTGATGACCTAGAGAGGTGGGAGGGATGCTCAGGAAGGAAGAGATATATGCATATATACAGCTGATACACATTGTACAGAAGAAACATTGTAAAGCAATTATACCCCAATAATTAAAATTTCAATAATAAAATTTAATTTAAAAATCCCCATGTGTCATCAAATCATATTTATCTTTACTTTATCAATTTGAACAATACAAGAGAAATGTTGGGGTTAAGATTTTTTAGTCTTAACAAACTATTGGGTTGGCCAAAAGTTCATTTGAGTTTTTCTATAACATCTTATGGAAAAACCTGAATGAACTTTTTGGCCAATCCAATTGTTCTTCATAAGCAGTGCAAGGTAATTTACTCACTCTTTCAATAAATATTTTCAAGTGCTTAGGATGTGCAAGGCGCTGTCTTGGAAATAGAGATACAAAGATCAAATTACAGATTATGGTCTCAAAGACCTTATAGTATAGTATGAGGCATAAGAGATGTTTCAGGAACTTGAAGAGCTCTTCCTTCCTTTAGAGCAGTATCCATACTGTCTAGAACTGTGTGTAGTTCATAATAAGCAATGGATGAATGAACAGGAACATGTGTAAGTGAATAAGTGATCAAAGGCAGCATTCAAAATGGTCCTCAAAAGACTCCTGGCAGTCCAGTGCTTAAGACTTCATCTTCCATTTCAGGAGGTATAGGTTTGATCCCTGGTTGAGGAGCTAAAATCCCACATGCCTCATGGCCAAAAAAATCAGACAAAACAATATTGTAACAAATTCAATAAAGACTTTTAAATGGTCCACAATTTTTTAAAAATCTTTAAAAAAAAAGGTCCTCAATACATAGTAAGGATTCACATGCAAAAGTGGACCAATGAAAACATTCCGACAGAGCTAATAAAAGGAATTCATAGTACAAACAACACTAATCAACTGTGTGTAAATGAAGGAAAATGTTTCTCCATACCAAAATGGACTTTTTGGTAGAATTCTCAAACAGAGTAGGGAATGAGGAAACTGAAAAAGTCACAGGGGCCCATCTGTGAGTAACAAGTGTAGCAGTAAGTCTGAGTTAATAAATTTTCCTCAACCAATATCCATTTGGGGCTTCCCTGATGGCTCAGATGGTAAAGAATCCACCTGTCATGTACGAGACATGGGCTTGATCCCTGGGTCGGACAGATACCCTGGAGAAGTGAATGGCTGCCCATCCCAGTATTCTTGCCTGGAGAATTTCAAGGCAAGTGTTCATTTATTAAAAATTAGGCAAGTTCTGCTGCTCTATTGTCACTGGGAGACACACATGTTTATTTTATAGATGAGAACAAATATTCTTGTTGGATCTCAGACCATACAGTAAGTTACCCACAAAAAAAAAAAAACAAAACACGAAAGAGCCAATGTTTGGGAACAAAAACTAGGTTTCTGGCTGTGATTAACCTGCATCATACCATTTACATTTTATTTAATAATTTTTAAAAGATTTTTTTATGTGAACCATTTTTAGAGTCTTTATAGGATTTGTTCCAGTATTGCTCCTGTTCTTTTATCTTTTTTACTTTTACTTTGTATTGGGGGTACAGCTGATTAATAAACAACCTTGTGACAGTTTCAGGTGAAGAGCAAAGGGATCCAGCCATACACACACAGGTGTCCATTCTCCCCCAAACTCCCTCCCATGCAGGCCAGCCGTCATGCAACACTGAGCAGAGTCCCACATGCTATACAGTAGATCCCTGCTGGCTGTCCATTTTCAACAGAGCAGTGAAAGAACACTATATTTTTAAACAATAAAAGCCTGATTATCCAAAGAAATAGCCAACATAAAGCAAGAACTTCTGGTTTTTGCCCTCAGACATGTTTCCGGGAGTCTCAGAGATGCTCCGAAGGAAACTTTTAAGAAGTACTGCATGGCAGAGAGTATGAGTTCCGAAGCCAGATAGATACAAGTGTGACTATATCTGCCCCATTTCTGATTACAAGACCTGGAATGAGCCTCTACTCCTGTTTAGCTGTCAGTTGTTTCTGTTTTTGTTTTTTGCTGTTTTTTGTTTGTTTGTTTGTTTGTTTTTTGGCTAAGATTTTTGTGGGATCTTAGCTCTCCAACCAGGGATCAAACCCACATTCCCTGCATTGGAAAGCAAAATCTTAACTACTGGACTGCCAGGGAAGTCTCACCATTTCCATTTCAGACAAAGACTAATCAGAAAAAGAATTTTACCTCTCCTTCAGATAGAAGTAGAAATGCTGAAAATAAAAAGTCATGTATTAACTCTCACACTCAGTTTCAGCTTCAACAAGATGTGATACAGACTCAAGGAATTAGCACTTTATTAATTGGATTATGCTTTTTAGTGACCTTTACTCCTTGGAAGAAAGGTTATGACTGACCTAGATAGCATATTGAAAAGCAGAGACGTTACTTTGCCAACTAAGGTCCGTCTAGTCAAGGCTATGGTTTTTCCAGTGGTCATGTATGGATGTGAGAGTTGGACTGTGAAAAATGCTGAGCACCGAAGAGCTGATGCTTTTGAACTGTGGTGTTGGAGAAGACTCCTGAGAGTCCCTTGGACTGCAAGGAGATCTAACCAGTCCATTCTGAAGGAGATCAGCCCTGGGATTTTTTTGGAAGGAATGATGCGAAAGCTGAAACTCCAGTACTTTGGCCACCTCATGAGAAGAGTTGACTCATTGGAGAAGACCCTGATGCTGGGAGGGATTGGGGGCAGGAGGAGAAGGGGACGACAGAGGATGAGATGGCTGGATGGCATCACAGACTCGATGGGCATGAGTCTGAGTGAACTCTGGGAGTTGGTGATGGACAGGAAGGCCTGGCATGCTGGAATTCATGGGGTCACAAAGAGTTGGACATGACTGAGCAAATGAACTGAACTGATACTCTAAATTCTCAAACCTAAATTTTTAAATTAAAAAGTTATAGCATAAAACATGTTCAAACAAAAGTGACAGGGTGATGATTCTGGCAGAGATTACAGATATGGCTGTCCAAAGCACCAGCTGGTTGACCCATTTGCAAGTGGCAAATTTAATATCTTGACCACAACTGTCAAATTGGCTGGAGGAATCTGTTCCAGGTAAACATCCACTCTATATTTATAGGGTCTCCTTAGTGCTGTTTCTTCGAAATTGTACAGAAAAGCAATGTCTTCTTGTCCTTTCTCCGCATGCATGCATGCTTAGTCACTCAATCGTGTCTCTTCACGACCCCATGGGCTGTAGCCTGCCAGGCCCCTCCATCCATGGGATTTTCCAGGCAAGAATACTGGAGTGGGCTGCCATTTCCTTCTCTAGGGGATCTTTCCCAACCAGGAAGTGAACCCATGTCTATGTCTCTTGCACTGGCAAGTGGATTTTTTTTTTTTTTTTTTTACCACTGATCCACCTGGGGCATTGAGGCCTTCTGGGGGCACTCAAAAGGACTGACCATCACCTTCAGTGTTTACCATGTCATCACAGTCAAGAAACCAGTGTGACACATGAAGTTTAAATAAGATGAGATTCCATCAGACCCCCACAATTGTCCCATTCCATCTGATGAAACCTACTGCCAATAAGATGCCAGATCAACGTTTGTACCTTTACCAAGTGTGTGTACCTTTACTACCAAAACACCTGCACGCATATCCAATCAGAACATCCACTCCGAGCATCACTTGAGCACCACATCCTCTCACTGCCCCAATTTTCCTCATGCCCTGAAGACCTATGGACAGATCCTGAAGTTATGTATAAACCAATTGGCTTATAACCAATTGGTACTATAAACTGTATTAAAATAAATAGAATTCATGGCTAAAATTAAACAGCCTATGGCAAGCCTCTTGTGTAAATAAAACCATTGTTCCTTTGTGTATTAAGATTGCATTTATCAAATACACAAGACAGGATGAACACAAACTGCATGAAGAAGGCAACATATTTAGGACAAAATGATGGTGTGTAATAAAAAGATTTATTGTGTGACTAAAATGAAAATTAAATTCCTGTTAAAATATTTATGTAGATGTGGCTGAAACATTCTGCTGAGAGATAAATCAGAGCGGCCTTTGGCATTTTACAGACATAATTCCTCTATTCTTCTGCTGCAAATTTAGAGCTTACAAGATGCTAATGGCATTGCGATTTCCAGGACAGTCTCTGCAGACTACTTTTGCTCAGCAGGTGGTAAGAATTTGCATCCATATTTCAAATATACTTCTATCTCATTACTGGCTTCTTATTTCTTTGTGATTTATATCTCTATAAAATCCCAGCTAGTGGAATGGCGAATGGGAATTCAAAAGGCAAATTCTGCATAATACTGACATTTATCATTTTCTTCCTTCTTCTTTTTTTTTTTCCTGCATCTCTTGAGAGAAGAGGAATATGACACATAGCACTTAAAGGATGGGGGGGTGTACTTTTCTTAAAATAATGCCATTTGAAAGCTTTCAAAATTAGGAATATTGCTCTCGGTGACACTCTCTATGAAGTGGCCATATTATTTGCATCATTGCCTACATTTAGCTGAATTGTGATCTTTCAATATTATATGTACCTTTGGAAAGTAAACTCACTCAGTAGCTATTAATGCGTAAGAGTCTTAATCATTTAAAATTCAGAAAGTCTTTTTGTAATAAGTCAGAACATAATGAATCTATTTGGTATTCATGCAGGTGTCACAAGCAATTTCAGAGCTGTTACACTATAATCCTGTGCTACTTAATAGATATTAGGGTGGTAGCTGTTGTGTCACTGTAGATAAGACTCTTTTACAGTTCCCATGTCAAATTCACCTCTTACTGGTGTTTAGAATTTTGCTGAAGTAAAATTACACGCCTGTGAAATCTGACAGTTTCAGGGATTTACAGACATTTTCCGGGGGCAGAAGGAGCAAGTGGTAGTGAAATAAAAGACAACAGGGATGTATGTAGACAAGGGAGTCAGATATTACTAAGATGAAAACTTAGATATGCAAATTTTTTAATTTGTATGGTAGATTAAAGAATATAAATCTAAGTATTTCCTTTCAGGTCTTCTCTTTTTAGTATTCCATTCCAGAAGAGAAATTAAAACTGTTAGTGAAACGTTACAGGCCTTATGCTATCATATTTTTTTAAATTCATTGATATTTTAAATAATTTTATCAATTACACTCAAAGTATTTTGCCATATGACTAAAAATATAATTGTTGCACTTAATGAACAGCATTGTGGTATCTAGAGATTCAGAATTTTTTAAACTAGAAATAACAAAAAACTGAAATTAAGGACAGCCACACACTGCAGGGGGGCTTTTGAGGTGGCGAGTGTGGTAAAGAACCCACCTACCAATGCAGGAGACATAAGAGACGTGGATTCAATCCCTGGGTCAAAAGGTCCCCTGGAGGAGGGCATGGCAACCCACTCCAGTATTCGTGCCTGGGGAATCCTATGGACAGAGGAGCCTGGCAGGCTACAGTTCACAGGGTCACAAAGAGTCGGACACGACTGAAGCAACTTAGCCGGCACATTTGCACTCACACAGGTCACACACACACTATAGGACAGGATCACATAGGCAAAAGTGATATAAACATTTTAAAAAATATTTTGTTAAAAGGCCAGTCAGAAGCTAATGTTTAGAGTAAAACATTTCCACTTAAATTTAATTGCATGAAAATCTAATAAAAAACTGAACTAGTACGTAAGTTCACATAACGCATTCATAACTCAATACCATCTCCAAAGACTGAACTATATTCTTTCTCTTGTTCTATTTCTCAGGACATTGGCTTCCTTACACGATGGTGACCAGCAGTGACTACGCTTCCTCATTCTTTTCCAGTAGAAGTAAAGGGTATCTCTTTGGGAAGGTTCATGCGCAAGAGTAAGAAATTATTTTTGAAGCCCACAGGAAATATCCCTCGAGTCTCATTGCCCAAAACTAAGTGTCATCTTCTATATTTATTTGGAAAAATGAGATGCTCTGAGCAGTTTAAACTATCCAGGGCCAAATTCTGACCCTGAAAATAGACATCAAATTTATCAAGACAGTATGATTGGGCAATCCATAGGGGCCTTGGTAGGAATGGAAGTGCAGGAAATTCATGCCAGTGAGCTGTGAACTGTGTGCTCTGGGCACAAGGCATTTAAATCCATGATTTCCTTTTTCCATCAGAGCAATCCTTGGTGCTAAACACTGAAGACTCCAGATCTCAAAAGAGTAAAGAAGATGAGAAACATTTCAAAACTCACTCCGATATTAAGAATAGAAGAAGGCTCAATACAGGTTGTTTAATAACCAGAGACTATGATTTACCCATCTTGTTATTTGTGAGGTTTCATGGTCTGTTCATGCTCATATCTGGCAGAAACTTTATAACTGAAATTAAAAATAACACAGAAGACATAGGGATCATTTCTTTAACCATGTATAAACTAAGTTCAGAAGTGAACCAGAAAGAGGTTTTGCTTTTTAGTTTTATTTTTTTCTCTTTTCTCTCTTTTTTCTCTATGAAAAAGAGACTTTTCACATAGAAAAGAAGCTTCAGCCATGTGTTCTATCCTCCTCAGATGCAGGGGGAATACTGTGAATGAAACTGACTACAATACAAGCTTCACAGAGGCAGGAATTTTTGTCTGTATTTTTATGCTTATCCATGTACTTCCAGTTCTAAGAATAATGTCCGAGACAAAGTAGGCACTTGATAAATATGTGTTAAATGAATCAAATGAAAGAAAGAATGAATAAATCAAAAGAGCATTTAAAGGCATGATCTCTCATGATTCCAGGTAAAGTTTGAAGATCATTAAGAGTGAAGAAAGGAGGCCGTGGGACTAAATTTTTAAATAGCCTGCAAGGTCTCTCTGTCCCAGCTGGAGGAATAAACCTTTCAGTGGGTCTTGGCAGGTGCAACCAAAGAAGCAGAGACCAACTGTGTGTCCTGTAGCCTTGAGCTGTTCAGGAGAGTAGGGCATCTGTCTCCCCACCATAAGTCAGCAAGGGCACAGCCCTGACTCTGATTAGGTAGGACCACATTTAGAACCTGAACTTCCTACAGACAGTAAGGACAGCCACACACTTGGGGCAGGGTCACTTAGGCCTAAGAGATACACACATTTTAAAGTATGTTTAGTTATTAATAAGAGCCAATCTGAAGCCAATGTTTTGAGCAAAACATTTCCATTTAAATTTGATTGTGTGAACCAGCTTTATATTTTAAGGCTCAAGGCTTTATTTCTTTAAGAGATCATTCAGGACTAAAGAAAAAAATTAGTTTCCAGGTGGTTTATGCTTGGGGTGCTCTTGATCCATTGATTTTCCTAAGGACATACACCAAAATAGATGAGTCTCAGAAAATCTCTTCAGTTCAGTTGCTCAGTCATGTCCGACTCTTTGCGACCCCATGAATTGCAGCACACCAGGCCACTCTGTCACCAACTCCCAGAGTTTACCCAAACTCATGTCCATTGAGTCAGTGATGCCATCCAGCCATCTCATCCTCTGTCGTCCCCTTCTCCTCCTGCCCCCAATCCCTCCCAGCATCAAGGTCTTTTCAATGAGTCAACTCTTTGCATGCAGTGGCCAAAGTATTGGAGTTTCAGCTTTAGCATCAGTCCTTCTAATGAACACCCAGGACTGGTCTCCTTTAGGATAGACTGGTTGGATCTCCTTGCAGTCCAAGGGACTCTCAAGAGTCTTCTCCAACACCGCAGTTCAGAAGCATCAATTCTTCGGTGCTCAGCTTTCTTTATAGTCCAACTCTCACATCCATACATGACTACTGGAAAAGCCATAGCCTTGACTAGATGGACCTTAGTCAGCAAAGTAATATCTCTGCTTTTGAATATACTATCTAGTTTGGTCATAACCTTCCTTCCAAGGAGCAAGCGTCTTTTAATTTCATGGCTGCCATAACCATCTGCAGTGATTTTGGAGCCTGCAAAAATAGTCTGCCACTGTTTCCCCATCTATTTGCCATGAAGTGATGGGACCGGATGCTATGATCTTAGTTTCCTGAATGTTGAGCTTTAAGCCAATTTTTTCACTTTCCTCTTTCACTCTTAAGGGAGTGCAATCCAGTTAAATCTGGGTCTCATAATCCTTCTCAGTTCAGTCACTCAGTCGTGTCTGACTTTTTGCAACCCCGTGGACTGCAGTAGGCCAGGCTTCCCTGTCCATCACCAACACCCAGGGCTTACTCAAACTCATGTCCATCAAGTCGGTGACTCCATCCAACCATCTCATCCTCTGTTGTCCCCTTCTCCTCCTGCCTTCAATCTTTCCCAGCATCAGGGTCTTATCTAGTGCATCAGTACTCGCATCAGGTGGCCCAAGTACTGGAGTTTCAGACGCAACATCAGTCCTTCTAATGAATATCCAGGACTGATTTCCATTAGGATGGACTGGTTAGATCTCCTTGCAGTCCAAAGAACTCTCAAGAGTCTTCTCCAACACCACAGTTCAAAAGCATCAATTCTCCAGCATTCAGCTTTCTTTATAGTCCAACTCTCAAGTCAATTCATGACTACTAGAAAAACCGAAGCTTTGAATAGATGGACCTTTGTTGGCAAAATAATGTCTCTGCTTTTTAATATGCTGTCCAAGTTGGTCATAACTTTCCTTCCAAGGAGCAAGCATCTTTTAATTTCATGGCTGCAATAACCATCTTCAGTGATTCTGGAGCCCTTCAAAATAAAGTATGTCACTGTTTCCCTGTCTATTTGCCAATCCTTTCTTAGACAGTTGAATTTTAAAAATACAGTCCCACAATCAAAAGTAGTTGAAAGCATCCCAGTACAGAAATAGAAATATTCACTTTCCAGAAGCTCCCTGTGTATTTTTAAGGGATTGAAACTTCTTTCCTCTAGGGGCTTCCCTGGTGGTCCAGTGGTTAAGAATCTGCCTTGTAATTCAAGGGACATCTGTTCCGTCCCTGGTTCAGGATGATCCCACATACCATACCTTCAGAGCAGCTAAACCCTTGCACTACAGCTAAGGAGCCAGCATTCTAGAGCCCATGAGCCACAGCTACCAAGCCCAGGTGCTGCAACTACTGAAGCCTCCATGCCTAGAGCCCATGCTCCAAAACAAGAGAAGCCATCACAATGAGAAACCCACACACTGCAAGAAGTGTAGCCCTGGATCGCTGCAACTAAAGAAAGCCCGTATCCAGCAATGAAGATCCACCACAGCCGAAAGTAAATATATTTAAAAAATGAAACAGGGCTTCCTTCGTGGCTCAGTGGTAAAGAATTTGCCTGGAATGCAGGTGACATGGGTTTAATTCCTGATCCGGGAAGATTCTACACATCACAGAGCAACTATGCCTGTGAACCACAACTGCTGAGCCTGTGCGCTAGAGCCTGGAAGCCACTTGGGCCCACTTGCCACAACTGAAGCCTGTGTGCGTGAGAGCCCATGCTCCGCATCAAGGGAGGCCATCACGATGGGAAGCCTGCACATGGCAGCTAGAGAGGAACCTCCGCCTGCAGCAGCAAAGCCCTAGCACAGCCAAAAATCAATAAGTAAAATGATTTAAATACATGAATAAATCTTTTTAAAAATAAAACTTCTCTCCTCTAAAAATAACCACAGTCCTGAAATTCATGCTAATCACTTTCCATTATAGTTTTAAACCTATATATACATATCTAAAAGAGCAATTTATTTTTTGCCTATGGTGAATTCTGCATATGTATACACATACATATATGTGTCTCACTGTATACATTCTTCAGTGTTTTGGTTTTTTCCTTTCATACAGCTATAGATGTGTAGACATACAGATTTATATATGATTTATTCATGGTATGGCATGTAAAACTATAGGTCATTCATTTTCATTTTTATTATTTGTGCAGGCATTTAAGTGTCTGATGTTATCATGATTTATTCATACATTCTACTACTGATGGATATTTAGATTTATTTAGATTTTCCCAGGATGGGGCTCTTACCAATCTCCCTGCTATGAACATTCATATGTGATCTTGATCCAAATATATGCAAGTTTCTTTAAGGAATATGCTTAGAGTTGCTGGAACATAAATATACTTCTCTTCAACTTGTGAAAAAAGTGTTGTGCATGTTGCACACCATTTTCTCCACAAAACAAAACAAAATACTCTGCAGAGTTTTATATGCAGTAAGTTGACTGGGGAGGGCTTACAAACTTAGAATCCATGTAGCAAGTCTTCCCTTTTGGCTCAGTGGTAAAGAATCCACCTGCCAATGCAGGACACACAGGGTTGATCCCTGAACCGGGAAGATTCCACTTGCCTTGGAGTCACTAAGCCCATCCATGAGCCACAGCTATTGAGCCTGTACTCCAGAGTCTGGGACCTGCAACTTGTGAGCCCACATGCCACAGCTGTGATGGCCAAGCGCCCCAGAGCCTGTGTTCTGCAGCAAGAAAAGCCACTGCAGTGAGAAACCAGTGCACCCCAACTAGGGAGTAGCTCCCTGCTTGCCGCAACAGAGAAATGCCTGTGCAGTAACAAAGACCCCACACAGCCAAAAATGAATGAATACACAAATAAATAATTTTTTTAAAAAAAGCCCATATGAGACCTGAAGGAAATAAGATTGGGCAAAATAAGGCTAAAGTCGACTCCCCGGACATCCCTGAAGCTTTGACAATGCTTCAGGGCCATTGCCCCTTGAGAAATGGGACTTAGTCACTATATACCTACATTAACAAGCCATTAGATTAGAGTTTTCCCCAAGAAGGAGGACATTGTGTGAAAGGTCTCCCATCACCTGCTGGCAACTCCTAGAAAACACTGAGAGCTTGGGTGAAACCAAACCTCATCCCTTCCAGCAACTGGTAAAATAAGTCTCTCAATCCAGAATAAGGATCTGGGCCAGCAGCAGTGTGGCTGAACAGCAACCAGAATAGCAAGTAGCTTTCCAAAGTGGCCACTGATTCAAATATTTACTGCATCTCGTGAAGAATATCAAATAGAAGGAAACTGCTTCTTATGGTAAACATCCTTACTGTCCTCTTCACCTTCCACTGTCACCACCCATATACATCCAAATTGTCTCTTCCACTTATCAAACCAAATGAAGTCTTTTGTGAAAGAACAAGAGGAACATAGAGTTTAAGGGGAGTGATAGAGGGGACTTTCCTGGTGGTCCAGTGGCTAGAACTCTGTGCTCCCAGTGCAGAGGGCCTGGGTTTGATCCCTGCTCAGGGAACTAGATCCCATATGCTGCAGCTAAGACTACCAGGTGGCACTAATGGTAAAGAACCTACTTGCCAATGCAGGAGACTGAGAGACATGGGTTTGATCCCTGGGTTGGGAGTATCCCCTGGAGAGGGCATGGCAACCCACTCCAGTACTTTTGCTGGAGAATCCCATGAACAGATGAGCTTGGGGGTTACAGTCCATAAGGCAGCAAAGAGTTGGACATGACTAAAGTTCCTTGGCATCCATACAGGCAAGAGTTCACATGCTACAACAAAAGATCCCCCATGCTGAAACAATAACCCGATGCAGCCAAATAAATAAACAAAAGTGAATATTTAAAAGAGGAGTAATAGAGCTCTTCTGATACATGGAGAGATGTGGAGTTTTCTATACTAACAGAAAGGTTTGGTGAGTAGTAAAGAAATATACCAGGAGTTAACTAAGGCCTAGTGAGCAATCACTGTGAACAGCGTTATTTTAGAACTTGCTACTTTTCTGCGCTCAGTCATTGTTTACCAGCCCCCTCCCTCAACCTTTACTCAAGGGCAAACTTCTAGCCACATGACTGTAGAGCCGGTTACAGTTATCTCCCCATCAGTTTTCAGCATCTCACCTGTTGATAACCCAGCCTGAGTGAGGTATGTTTGTACCAGCTTTTGTTCTGACTTCCCCTTCACACCTGTCATCCCAAGAAAATGATCTGGCACCTATACACTTTATAGAGTAATAGCAGGAAAGTCTTGGCATTTGAGAAGAGGAAACTGATCTTAAGTTAAAAATTCTTTGAACTGTGAAAGTAATGAATGATGCTCCCCTTTACATCATTATTTTACACTTTGGTGCCTTTTAAATTTTGGTTTCAGGTCCTAACCTAACCTTTTGATGTCAAAAGTAAACCCTTTGCAAGGACAAAGAGAATTATGCAAGCGCATGGTCATTGACATGCTGTAAAAGCAGATAGCTCTGATTTTCAAGTTTGATGTTTTTAAATGCAGGTATCAAACTGCCTCTTTTCAAGGAATCTGTTAATTAAGGAATTGCTGTATCTCTGACACTCCCATCAGTTATCCCCGAGTCACAAAGGAAACTGATATCCATTTCTTCATTTTCTTTCCCAATTAAGAAAGATCAAGTGAGTTCAGATGACTTGTCTAGGGTCACAGAGCAAGTCAGTGACGAAAATCTGCATCTATTAATTCCATTTGAGTAGGATGTATTGGGCATTGCTAGGAAGCACTGCTCATTCTGTGACCACAGAGAAGACGGAAGTCATATATTTGCTACTGAAATGTTCTCAGGGTGAGACCCATTGACCTGCAGAGGATTGATGGAGCCCTCAATGTTGACAAGCCCTCTCCAGGAAGTTCACCAGTAAATTAAGCCTTGACTTATGATTTGTCATTCAGTCCTCAGTAACAGCTTAAGACGAATCAGGAAAACAGCATATTTTCAAATACAGTAACTGATTAGCACAAATATTTCTTTAGAGCATATTTTGTTCAGCTTCCACAAACAAGGCATAAGTTGAAAGTTATGTCCATAATGTCTTTTATAAATTAAGAAAATGCCTGCAATCTACTTTCACATAATTCTGAAGGTCTCTGCAGATCCTTTTGAAATGGATTTGCCCAAGAACTCCAATAAAAGGGGGTGTTCTTTTATTGATTGCAAAGAAATGGATAAGCACAAGTGTGTGGTAAAACAAATCTATCAAAATGAAAGGATACAAAATAAAATAATGAAGTCTTATCCTCCTCTCTCCATAATTATAGCCTCTAGAGGTAACCACTTCAACGAAGGTGACATATATCATTTTTATATGAACTTTCATAACGTGTGTGGATGTACATGTACACTCTTTAAAAACGAGACTATACTATACTTACTTCTCAGCAACTTCTTCCTTCAGGCATCCTTATTTTCCTACAAGGAAACTCTATCGTTTCTGTGCTTAGATCAAAATAACATTTTTAAGTTATCCTTGACTCTTCTCACACCTGCATTGGTCTATCATCAAATCATATTGATTCTACCTTCTATATATGTCAAGAAGTCATCTCCATGCCATCACCCTGATACAGGCCACCACAGTATCTTATCTGAATTATTGTCATAGCCTCTCAAAGGCTGTTCAGCTGCCTCCCTTAATGCCTACAGACAGTTTCCAGCACAGCAAAATAAGAGATGCTATTATGATGCAAAGTAGAGCCTGCCACTCTTTTTTTTTGCTCAAAATTCTCAAGTGGATTCATATCTCACTTAAAAGCCAGAGTCCTAATCAGAAGCTGCAGACTCTTCATGACACTCACTCTTCCCTTGCTTCTGCGCCCTCACCTTCTGGCCCTTCCCTCAGTCCTTTACATCCCTCCAACACCTGTGGCCCAAGCACCCTGGACAGCCCTGGTCCTCGGAGCCTGCTCCAAGGATGCCTGTCTGTTCACTAGTCACTAGTGCAGGGACGCCTTCTCTGGCTGCCATATTCCAGATCTCAAAGTCTCCTGTGAGTCACAGCCCATTCCACACTTTATTTCTCCTTAGCCTACCTCATGATCTGATATGTAACAGTCTTGTTTTCTTAAAGTCTTGCAAGGCTTCCCTGGTGGCTCAGAGGTTAAAGCGTCTGCCTGCAATGCTGGAGACCTGGGTTTGGTCCCTGGGTTGGGAAGATTCCCTGGAGAGGAAATGTCAACCCACTCCAGTATTCTTGCCTAGAGAATCCCATGGAGTCAGGAGCCTGGTAGGCTACAGTCCATGGGGTCCCAAAGAGTCCGACACAACTGAGCAATTTCACTTTGTTTTCATTTATTTTACTATGCTTCCTTCAGGAAGGCATAAGCTATGAGAACAAGGGTTTTTTGTGTTTTTTTTTCCACCACTGTAGCTGTGGTGCCTAGTGACTGCATTAAATATGTGAATGAATAAAAAATAACATTAACACTATTTTTTGGAAAATTCTACCAAACATTTGAAGAAGAATTAATACAAATCTTTCTCAGATGCTTCCTAAAGTAGAAAAGGGAACATTTCCAAACTCACTTTATAAGGTTGGCATTACCCTGATACCAAAATCAGAAAAGGAAAACATAAGATAATTGTAGGCAAATATCTCTGATGAACATAGATACAAAAATCATCATCAAAATATTAACAACCTAAATTTGACAATACATTAAAAGGATCATGCACAGTGATTAAATGAGATCTATTCCAGGGATGCAAGAATGGTTCAACATCCATAAATAAATCAACTTGAATATCATATTAATAAAATGAAGAGTAAAAATCATACAATCATCTAATCAGATGCAGAAAAAGCAACATCTTTTCATAATGAAAACTCTCAACAGTCTGAGATAGTGGGAACTTACCTAAACATTACAAATAGTATATATGGCAAGCCCACGGCTAACATAGCATTCACTGGATAGAGGCTGAAAACTTTTCCTCTAAGATTAGGAACGAGAGGGAAAATCCACTCTTGCTGCTTTTATTCAACATGATAGTGAAAATTCTAGCAAGGGAAATAGGCCAAGAAAAAAAAATCCAAATTGAAAAAGAAGAGGAAAAACAATCTCTATTGCAGATGACATTACATTATATAGAGAAAGCCCTAAAGACACTACCAAAAAAAAAAAAAAAAGCTATTAGAACTAATAGATGAATAGAGCAAAATGGCAGTTTACAAGAACAATATATAAATTTCAAGTTTTCAAGTTGTGTTTCTATACACTCACAACAAACTGCCAGAAACAGAAATTAATAAAATAATCCAATGTAAAACTATATCAAAAAATAAAGTACTTAGGAATAAATTTAACAAAAGAACTCAAAGACTTGCACACTGAAAACTATAAGACACTGATAAAAGAAACTGAAGAAAATAATAATAAATAGATATTCTGTGCTCATGGAAGAATTAATATTGTCCATACTCTGCAAAGAATCTATAGATTTAGTGCAATTTTTATCAAAATCCCAATGGTATTTTTCACATAAATAGTATGAAAACGCTAAATTTCACATGAAATCACAAAATATTTTAAGTAAGGAAAACATTATTGAGAAAGAACAACACAGCTGGAGGCATTCTGATTTCCAAACTATATTACAAATCTATAGTAACCAGATAGTATTAGAATAAAAGTGACATACAGATCAACGAACAGAAATAAATCCATGCATGAAAGTGTTAGTCTCTCAGTTGTGTCCTCCTCTTTGCAACCCCATAGACTGTAGCCCACCAGGCTCCTCTGCCCATGGGATTTCCTGGGCAAGAATGCTAGAGTGGTTGCCATGTCCTTCTGCAAGGGATCTTCCCAACCCAGGGATCCAACCCGCATCTCCTGCATTGCAGACAGTTTCTTCACCATCTAAGCCACCGAGGAAGCCCAAACCCTTTTGACATTTCCCAGTCCCCTTTATCGAAGAGACTATCCTTTTCCTATTCTATATCCTGAGCTACTGTGATATAAATTAAATGACCAAATCCATGAATATATGGCCAATAAATTTATATCATAGTAGCTAAGAATATAGAGTGGGGAAAAGTATAGTCTTCAATAAAGGGGTTGGGAAATGTTAACAGGAACATGCAAAAGAATTGAACTGGCCTACTATCTCACACCATACACAAAAATCAGCTTAAAACGAATTAACAATTTGATTATAACCCTGAAACCATAAAACTCCTAGATGAAAATATAGGAGTTAAGGTCCTGGGTCGTAGTGTTGGCAATGATTCTTTTAGATATGATACTAAAGATAAATACAATAAAAGCAAAAATAAACAGTGGGACTACATCAAACTAAAAATCTCTGTATGGCCAAAAAAAAAAATCATCAAAAAACTGAAAAGGCAACTGATGGAATTGAAGAAAATATCTGAAAATCATATCTGGTAGAGAGTTGATATCCAAAATATAAAAAGAACTTGCATAACTCAACAGGGGAAAAAAACAGACAATTCAATTTAAAAATAGATGATCTGAATAGACATTTTTCCAAAGCTATGAAAATGGCCAAGAACTACATAAAAACGTCCTAAACATCACAAATCATCAGGGAAATACACATCAAAACCACAATTAGATAGCACTCACATCTATCAGAATGGCTTTTATATCAAGCAGACAAGAAACAAGTGCTGGTAAGCATGTAGAGAAAAGTTCATACTGTTAGGGGCTATGTAAATTGGTACTTCCAATATGAAAAACAGAATGACGCTTCCTCAAAAGCTGAATATAAAACTACCATTATGATCCGGCAACTCTGCTTCTGGGTATACAACCAAAGGAAACGAAACCAGTATCTTGAAGAGCTATCTGAGCTCCCATGTTCACTGCATTATTGACAAAGGTCAGGATATAGAAATAACTTGTGTTGTTCCATGAATGAATGACTAAAGAAAATGTGATTGAGAAATGGGTATCTATATCTAAATAAAATGTATGGATATCTATATACAGGGGAATGTTTTTCAGTCTTAAAAAGGAAATTTTATCATCTGTAAATTTGTAACAACATGGATGAATGTGGAGGACATAACAGTAAGAGAAACAAGGCAGTCAAAGAAAGACAAATAGTTCATGATTCCACTTACAAGCAGAATTTTAAAAGAGTAGATTCATAAAAGCTGAGAATAGAATAGTGGATGCTGTGGGGTTGGAGTGGGGAATAAAGAGATATTGGTTATAGCAATGCTTTTGAAAACTAAAGTGTTTTAGTTATGCAGGATGAATATTCTGGAGATATACTGGTCACTGTAGTGCCTATAGTTAGTAATACTGTTACTATAACTTGAAATTTGCTGAGAGTAGATCTTAAGTATTCATCTACACACAGACACGAATGGTAGCTATGTGAGGTGACATATATGTTAATTAGCTTGATGTAATCATTTCACAACGTATATGTGTATTAGAATAACTTGTACGCCTCATATATATATATGTGTGTGTGTGTGTATATATGTGTGTGTGTGTATATATATATATATATCTTTTATTTGGCAATTATACTTCAATAAAGCTAATGAAAATTTAAATTGAATTCAGTTAAAATAAATTACAAATAAAAATTCATCCCCTCAATTGCCCTGGATACATGGTAAGTGCTCAGTAGCCATATGTAACTAGCGACTAACATATTGGAAAGCACAGGCAGACCATTTCCGTCATCACAGAAAGTTATTCTGGATAGTGCCATTCTCAAATGCACATGGGCCATGATGGGAAATGAAAAGTAGAATCAAGAAATCCTCAGAGAAAAATAAACATTGGCTTGTGAGAATAGGATCTATATTTTCTAAGATTTGCTAACTACAATAAAATCTATGGTATAAGTAGGTGTGTGTCTATTACAGCACCTGGTACAGGGTATTGCTTAATCAATATGCATTGAATTAATTAATCACTACTGTGTCAGCATTTTCTGAGCTGTGATGATTAATAAACAAACTTTCAATCTTTGCTGTTTCTGATCCTTTTGTTATTTACCTCCGCTGGGTAACTGGGATGAAATTAAGGAAAGAGCTAACACCTCTTAGGTTTCTGTTACAGGAGAAAACCTGAAATGAGATTATAAATATGAGTGCTTTGAAAAGCATAATGCTGCAAAGCAGCGCAAGCTTATAACATGTTCCACAGATGGTGGAAGGTGTTAATTTATTTTTAATAGGTTGAGGATACTGATACTAAGTTAAGGAAACAAAATCAATGTTAAGCAAATGTAGGAGGATAATATTTTGGATATGAACCAGTATCTTTTTCTCCAGACAGTTGGCTTTCTTCTGCCCACTCCTGCATTGCTCCAATTAAAGCTGCTGTTGCTTTCTGTGTGCAGTGCCTGAGGGAGGAAAGCAGAGAAAATAGCTGCCATCCTACTGTTGCTTTCCAAAAGTATAAGACCTTAGAGGAAAGGCAGGACTAGAGGCAGAGACAAATGATGTGCGAGAATTAACAGTAGTAGAAGCTGTGTCTGCAGTCTCCACCCACTCAGAAAACATGGTTTTCTGGACTATGGGAAAGGCAGGGGGAGAAAAATAAACTGCTGAGAGTACAGACATTGGTGGTTTCTGGTTTCTAAGGCTCACCCAGGAAAGTGCAATCCCTAGAGACAAAATGTGTAGTTTGCATAGTAAGTTTGACTCTGCAGAGAGGCACTTAAGTAGCCTAGGAGAGTTCTCTGTCTCAGGGCAATGAAATGGTATCAAGCAGACTCAGCCTAGAGAGTGAGAAGGGAACATGAGACCCAGAAGGGCCAAGCAGACAGGAGGAAACTCTGGTCTGCCTTGACTGGCACATTCAAGGCTAGGCAGGACGAAGGACATGTCAGAGCACATTCTGCATGAACAGATTCTAATAGAGCAGCTAGCCCCACCCTTGATGCAAAAGGACTCTCAAGCAAAGCAGACTCCTTGCTGGGAAGGCATCACTTGCTGCACACTGGAACTAACATGTATTTCGAAGCTGCAGGAAGCAAGTGATTTCTCCAATTTTTCCAGCTTGGCCTGGAGAATTGTGATTAGGCAAGCACAGCTGGACATGTCACGGATCATGATCCTGGAAACGGTTCCCAAGCCTGTGGCTGAGTCTTTCATAGAACCTTCACATGAGCAGCCTTGCAGTTTGGGTGCTAGCTGCTTAGGGAAGAATCCTGAGAGTGCTGTTTCCTTGGAGCATCTTGGAACACACTCATAAATACACTTGTTCCACCAAAGGGTTTTTCTCTATCAACTAGCGTAAAGTGAGCTGGAGGCAAAAGGAGAGGAGTGCGGTATACGCCACACAGTTCAGTGCATCAGTGCAGGAGAGACGGAGTAGCGCTTGATGCTTCTTAGATCCTCAGCATATGGGAGTAATGACACCCCACTCCAGTACTTTTGCCTGGAAAATCCCATGGACAGAGGACCCTGGTAGGCTGCAGTCCATCCGGTCGCTAGAGTCAGACACGACTGAGTGACTTCACTTTGACTTTTCACTTTCATGCATTGGAGAAGGAAATGGCAACCCATTCCAGTGTTCTTGCCTGGAGAATCCCAGGGACGGGGGAGCCTGGTGGGCTGCCGTCTATGGGGTCACACAGAGTCGGACACGACTGAAGCGACTTAGCAGTAGCAGCAGCAGCAGTAGCCCAAAGAGGGTGGGATGGAAGAGAAGGATAGGACTTCCCTGGTGGTCCAGCGGTTATGAAGCTGCCTTCCAATGCAGGGAACATAGGTTTGATCCTTGGTCAGGAATTAGGATCCCACATGCCTTGGGGCAATCTAAGCCCACGCGCCACAACTACTGAGCCTACACACCACAACAGGAGATAAGCCTGCATGCTGCAACTCAAGATCCTACGTGCTGCAACTAAGACTTAGCACAGTCAAAAATAAACAAACAAATATTTTTTTAAAAAAAGAAAAATATAACAAAAACAGGAGGGAAAAAAAGAAGGAAACAGGAGAGAGACCCAAGGGAATGAGGTTGTAAAGCAATTTAGAACCATAACGATATTGACATATACCTGCACTCTGATCCACAAGCTGGAAAACGGAGCTAAATTTTATTTTTAATAATTACATACCTAATGTAAATAGAAACAATTTATGCCTAAAGAAGTCATTCTATAAAGAATGTTATTAAAATTAAAGCCATCATTTAAAATGATGCTTAAGAAAAATCATAACAATATGGAAATTATATTAAAGCGATAGAGTAGATATGGGCACAGTTTGATTACAGTTATAGACTACTACTATATGTATATGTACATATGAAAAATAATAGAGAATATGTTAGAAATTAATGTGCCATCTGTGAAAAGGGTTAATTAATCTTTCTACTCTTCTAAATGTTCCTAATTTTCTATAATAATTAGATATATTTTATAATAAAAAATTGAACTTTACTTAAAATACTATCTGTACCTTTAATGGCTTTAAAATTAGGATATTAATTAAGTAAAACTTAACTAGGTCTGACATGATTAAAGATTAATTTTTGAGTAATGATTCAAAATTACTATCCAGGTTATATAATATTAATGACAACCAGTTCATTCATTTTTTTCATCTAGCCATCCATTTCTCAATTATTCTTTCATCCAACTACTTATTTTTAAGAATGCTTCATGGGTCAGCAAACTATAGCCCAAGGACCAAATCCAGCACACTATCTGGTTTTGCATGGCTTGTTAGCTGAAAATAGATTTTAAATTTCAATAGTCAAAAAAAAAAAATCAAAAGAAATACAACATTTTTTGATATATGAAAATTACATAAAATTCAAATCGCCTCTCTAGGTCAGTTTCCTCACCTCTAAAAGGCAGAGGTTAGAAATATTTTTTTGTTCATTATCTCTCTTGATCACAGTTTAAGAGAACATGAAGGCACAAATGCAGAAAGCTCAAGGGAGTTCTAGAATTAACTGCACCACATAGAATGGTAACAACTTCCATGGCCATCTCAAGGGAAATAAAATACTACATCTTTAATTTTAAACTCCACCCCTGAAATCATCTACCTAGTGATGTGATACAAATTCACCCCTAAATTGATACAGTTGAACTGATATAACTGATAAAACTCCACCTCTGAAATCATCTACCTAATGATCCCATATAATCAAAAGTCCCTGGTTTATTATATCAAATCAAGAGTATAACTGAAGGTTCATTTATAATTTTCAGATGTGGTGCCCCCAAATCTTAATGGACCCAAATTTGTTGTTTCTCCATCACCATCAGGTCCAACTCTTTGCAACCCCATGGACTGCAGTACGCCAGGCTCTCCTGTCCTTCACTGTCTCCCAGAGTTTGCTCAGATGGATGTCCATTGAGTCAGTGATGCTATCTAACCATCTAATCCTAAAGGTACATTTATTTCAGAACTTTAAATATCTAGAAACAGACCAGGTTAATGATTCTTCATGCAAATCTCCTATTCTGAGCTACTTGGAGCAATGACTAAGAATAAATGCCTCCAGCTGCCTAAAATATTAAGATTTTTTTAATGTATTTTAATGACTAAAATGAAACTTGAAACACAAGGTGATATGAAGTTTCTATAGTTTCTAATTGTATTACCTGTAATAGTTCATTGAGACAATGACAAAGGGAAATTTTAGATGACAAAATTGCATGCTAAAAGGAGTTTGATAGGTTGACGGTAGATGCTAGCTAACACAATTGCATTTATAAGAGATATGCATGGAAATATGCATTTAGTTCTAAATAAGTCATACAGGTCAGGTAGAAAGCATTTATTTTAATAGTGGTCCTTGGTGAAAGAAAGACATACATTTCAGGAATATCAAGTATGTGTTAACGTTCAGATTCCTTGCATTATAATAGAAGAGGGGTTATAACGTGGTCCCTACCAGGGACAGCTTCTAGAAGATGAGATCAGGACAGCCACACAGGGCTAGCATTTGAAAGTTCAGTAAGGCTCTGCACTTGATTTAGTGTTCTGTTGCCACCATCCTGAAATGTTGAACAATGGTTGCTCAAGGGGCCTTGAATTTTAATTTTGCACTGGGTCTTGCTAATTATTTAACTGGTCCTGAAGCTTAAGTCCTAAAACTGTATAAACAGGAGCTTTATATCTAGAATATTGGAGTTTATAAATCCATGTGCTGGCGATGCTCTATTTGCCCCACTTCCCCCTAAGTCCATTCTTACCCACACTGACCTGTGCCCTAAAAGGCATATAATTGGGGGTGGGGGTAGGAAATACATATATCTGAGAGGATACTGAATATACAGTTTTGTATTTCTTTTTCAGAATCATATCGGGAACATTCTGTATGTTCATTAGGAACATATATCTCGGAGAATACTGAATATTTGGTTTTGTTTTGTTTTGTTTTTTTCAGAATCACATCAGGGACATTGAACATATTTAAGTGCTATTTAGAACATGATTCTTTAATGAAAACAAAATTTTTACTGATGGAAGCGGTATTATTTATTTAAACACATCCCTGGCCATGAAATTAAAAGACACTTGCTCCTTGGAAGGAAAGTTATGACCAACCTAGATAGCATATTCAAAAGCAGAGATATTACTTTGCTGACAAAGGTCCATCTAGTCAAGGCTATATGGTTTTTCCAGTTGTCATGTATGGATGTGAGAGGTGGACTGTGAAGAAAGCTGAGCACTGAAGAATTGATGCTTTTGAACTGTGGTGTTGGAGAAGACTCTTAAGAGTCCTTTGGACTGCAAGGAGATCCAACCAGTCCATTCTGAAGGAGATCAACCCTGGGATTTCTTTGGAAGGAATGATGTTAAAGCTGAAACTCCAATACTTTGGCCACCTCATGAGAAGTGTTGACTCAATGAAAAGACTCTGATGCTGGGAGGGATTGGGGGCAGGAGGAGAAGGGGACGACAGAGGATGAGATGGCTGGATTGCATCACCAACTCGATGGACATGAGTTTGAGTGAACTCCGGGAGTTGGTGATGGACAGGGAGGCCTGGCGTGCTGCAATTCATGGGGTTGCAAAAGTCAGACACAACTGAGTGACTGAACTGAACTGAAACATATCCCTGTAGTTGGGCACTGAAAATGTTTTCAATACTTTTCAACTATAAATATGAATGCACCTATTTATGAGCTTTTCCTCTGATTTAATTTAAAATTTCTAGAATTGAAATTATAGGGTCAAATAGTATGAAATTTTAAGAAAGCTAATGCACATTGCAAAATCCAGAAAATCTGTAGCTATCTGACTCCCACTTACAGGTCAATTTCACCACCATTGATTATTTAAAATCAATTGATTAATTAAAATGGCACTTTTCTTTTAAATTTAACTTATTTGAATGATAATAAGATTCAGTTCAGTTCAGTCGCTCAGTTATGTCCGACTCTGCGATTCTATGGACTGCATTATGCCAGGCCTCCCTGTCCATCACCAACTCCTGGAGCTTACTCAAACTCATGTCCATCAAGTCGGTGATGCCATTCAACGATCTCATCCTCTTTCATTCCCTTCTCCTCCCACCTTCACTCTTTCCCAGCATCAGGGTCTTTTCAAATGAGTCAGTTCTTTGCATCAGATGACCAAAGTATTGAAGTTTCAGCTTCACTGTCAGTCCTTCCAATGAATATTCAGGACTGATTTCCTTTAGAATTGACTGGTTGGATTTCCTTGCTGTCCAAGGGATCTCAAAAGTCTTTTCCAGTACCACAGTTCAGAAGCATCAGTTCTTCATAGCTCACCTTTCTTTACAGTTCAATTCTCATATCCATACATGACTACTGAAAAACCATAGCTTTGACTAGATGGACCTTTGATGGCAAAGTAACATCTCTGCTTTT
Organism: Nanger dama; assembly: GCA_917880005.1. Classification (NCBI taxonomy): domain Eukaryota; kingdom Metazoa; phylum Chordata; class Mammalia; order Artiodactyla; family Bovidae; genus Nanger; species Nanger dama. The sequence goes on from CAKJTW010000030.1 coordinate 10,974,118, forward strand.
AAACATCCTGTGTAGGGTGGTCATAGCTTTTCTTCCAAGGAGCAAGCATCTTTTAATTTCACAGCTTCAGTCATCATCTGCAGTGATTTTAGAGCCCAAAAGAAAGAAAGTCTCTCACGCTTTCTATCTATTTGCTATGAAGTGATGGAACCACCTGCCATAATCTTAGTTTTCCAAAAGCTGAGTTTTAAGCCAATTTTTTCACTCTCCTCTTTCACTTTCATCACAAGACTCTTAGTTCTGCTTCGCTTTCTGCCATAAGGGTGGTGTCATCTGCATATCTGAGGTTATTAATATTTCTCCTGGCAATCTTGATTCAAGTTTGTGCTTCATCCAAAATTTCACATGATATACTCTACATATAAGTTAAATAAGCAGGGTGACAATATACAGCCTTGATGTACTCCTTTCCCCATTTTAGACCAATCTGTTTTTCCATGTCCAGTTCTAACTGTTGCTTCCTGACCTGCATACAGATTTCTTAGGAGGCAGGTCAGGTGGTCTTCTATTCCCATCTCTTTAAGAAATTTTCTAGAGTTTGTTGTGATCCACAGAGTCAAAGGCTTTGGCATAGTCAATAAAGCAGAAATAGATGTTTTTCTGGAACTCTCTTATTTTTTCAATGATCCAGCGGATGTTGGCAATTTGATATCTTGCTCCTCTGTCTTTTCTAAATCCAGCTTGAACACCTGGAAGTTCATGGTTCACGTACTACTGAAGCCTGGCTTGGAGAATTTTTAGCATTACTTTGCTAGAGTGTGAGATGAGTGCAACTGTGCAGTAGTTTCAGAGAAGGCAATGGGAACCCACTCCAGTGTTCTTGCCTGGAGAATCCCAGGGATGGCGGAGCCTGGTGGGCTGCTGTCTATGGGATCGCACAGAGTCGGACAGAACTGAAGTAACTTAGCAGCAGCAGCAGCAGCAGTGCTATAGTTTGAACATTCTTTGGCATTGCTTTTCTTTGTGATCGGAATGACTACTGACCTTTTCCAGTCCTGTGACCACTGCTCAGTTTTGCAAATTTACTGGCATGTTGAGTGCAGCACTTTCACAGCATCATGTTTTAGGGTTTGAAATAGCTCAAATGGAATTCCGTCACCTCCAATAGCTTTGTTCATAGTGATGCTCCCAAGGGTCACTTGACTTCACATTCCAGGATGTCTGGCTCTAGGTGAATGATGACACCATCGTGGTTATCTAGGTCATGAAGATCTTTTTGTATAGTTCTCTGTATTCTCGCCATCTCTTCTTAAACATTAAACATTTCTATATGTATATTCAGTTCAGTTCAGTCGCTCAGTCGTGTCCGACTCTGTGACCCCATGAATCACAGCACGCCAGGCCTCCCTGTCCATCACCATCTCCCGGAGTTCACTCAAACTCATGTCCATCGAGTCTGTGATGCTATCCAGCCATCTCATCCTCTGTCGTCCCCTTCTCCTCCCGCCTCCAATCTCTCCCAGCTTCAGAGTCTTTTCCAATGAGTCAACTCTTTACACGAGGTGGCCAAAGTACTGAGTTTCAGCTTTAGCATCATTCCTTCCAAAGAAATCCCAGGGTTGATCTCCTTCAGAATGGACTGGTTAGATGTCCTTGCAGTCCAAGGGACTCTCAAGAGTCTTCTCCAACACCACAGTTCAAAAGCATCAATTCTTCAGCACTCAGCCTTCTCACAGTCCAACTTTCACATCCATACATGACCATGGGAAAAACCATAGCCTTGACTAGACGGACCTCTGTTGGCAAAGTAACGTCTCTGCTTTTGAACATGCTATCTAGGTTGGTCATAACTTTTCTTCTAAGGAGTAAGCGTCTTTTAATTTCATGGCTGCAGTCACCATCTGCAGTGATTCTAGAGCCCAAAAAAATAAAGTCTGACACTGCTTCCACTGTTTCCCCATCTATTTCCCATGAAGTGATGGGACCGGATGCCATGATCTTCGTTTTCTGAATGTTGAACTTTAGGCCAACTTTTTCGCTCTTCTCTTTCACTTTCATCAAGAGGCTTTTAGCTCCTCTTCACTTTCTGCCATAAGGGTGGTGTCATCTGCATATCTAAGGTTATTGATATTTCTCCTGGTATATTGTTCCTATAGATTTCATTATCTTTGAACTGCCTGCTTATGTAATTTATTTTTCTATGGGGACATTAGCACTTTGTTTTATATGAGCTTTTTACACATGAGAAACTATTTGTCTATAATATTTGTTTCAGGTAATCACTTTGTGTAATATGATGTAGCATGTAGTCCAAAAGATAGTAATTTATCTATAGTAGCAACATTATTCTTTGAATAAATGAAACAGGAAAGAATTGTTTTCAAAGCACTCTTTTAAAGCCTCCTCCCTTGCTCAGTCCCTTATCAACATTTAGAAAAAGCAGCATAAGGAAAACATTACATATCACAAAGAGGGCCAGGTAGCAAGAAGTACTCATTTAGATAGAAAGTGCTTGAAGGAAGTATAGGTAGAGTTCTCCTTCTATTCATAAAAGAGCAATTTTGGACTTTCCTAGTAATACAGTTGATAAGAATCCACCTGCCAGTGCAGGAGACATGGGTTTGATCCCTGGTCTGGGAAGTTTCCACATGCCACAGGCAATTAAGGCCCATGCACCACAGCTACTGAGCCCCCAGGCTCTAGGGCCCAAGAGTCCCAGCAAGTAAGTCCCCAGGCCCCAGTTACTGAAGCCTGCACACCCTGGATCCCTCACACCACAACTGCTGAGCCCACGTGCTGCAACTTCCGGAGCCCTTACGCCTAGAGCCTGTGCTCTGCAATAAGAGAAGCTATCGCAGTGAGGAGCACATACACCCCAACCAAGAGTAGCCCCCACTCACCGCAGCTAGAGCAAGCCCACGCCAGTAATGAAGACCCCGCGCAGCCAAAAATAAGTAAATAAACACCGTTTACATGGAACAACTTCACTGTGGCACATCCATTGTTCACAGCAGACCATACTGAGAGTTGGCACCGTCTTTGTACCTACTTGCTCTTAACCTTGCATCTTTGCCTCTCAGAAACATTCAAAAACTGTTAAGCAAATTCCAAATGCTTAACTGACTAAAACTTAGGTCACAGAAACGGCACTTAAATGTATACAATTTTCTACACCCTCTAACCCAAGCTGTCACTCTTTCTAATGTGAGAGCTTCCCCAGATGGAGCAATTGGAGGGGCAGGGTCCTAAGTCAAAGAAGGAAAGAATTGGCAGGTGCCCATCTGACCACCATCCAACATCTTATTTTATGTATATATTCACAAGGGATATCTGGAAGATACTACAAAATAAAAAAGAAAAATAATGATTAGTCCCACAGGATAGTTCACCTAGTTAATGAAATGGCCTACTGACCCACTTTGAAAAACAGGAAGATTATATAAGCATATAAAAAAGCATCCTGGGGAAAAAGAAAAAAGACTTTCCTTTTTTTTTTTTTTTGATCACTTAAAGAAAAATAATGATTTAAGGCAGCATAGCTGAGTAAAAAAGAAAAAAATCTTGCTGACATGGCCTCTAACCACAAATACAATTCTTTTTAGATAAAGAGAAATGTTGTATGATATCCATTATAGGCAGAATCTTTTAAAAGTAAAACAAATAAACTTATTTACAAAACAAAAACAGACTCACAGACTTACGGAAGGAATTTATAATTACCGGAGTCAAATATTAACGGGAAGAAGATGAGGGCAGGGGTAGTTAGGGAGTTTGGGATGGATATATGCACACTGTTATATTTTAAATGCATAATCAACAAGACCCTGTGTAGCACAGGAATCTCTGCTCAGTGTTATATGGCAGCCTGGGAGGGGTATTTGAGGGAGAATGGAAACATATATCTATATGGCTAAATTGTTATTTTAAAAAGTATTTTTATTAGAGGTAGGAGTCACAAGAGAAAGAGGGCCTGGACCAAAATGGCAGGGTTTTAATTTTCCTGAATACTAGTCCCTTGGTTTGACAAACAGGATCAGTCAAATTTTGACAGAATATAGTGTATTCTAAATCATTTCAAATACATCCAATTCTCATCCATCTTTTCAGGGAAAATTTATATGTGTAACCAATTACCCATTATACTGATAAGAGAAGATTATCTTATTAACAAACCTCTTAATTCTCAGAATTAAGGTTTTTTAAACTGAATGCATAAACTGGTATTCTTTCTTAAATGAAATTTTCATACTGTTTTTCAACATATGGTGGAATATACAAGAGTTCTTTGGAGAAGGCAATGGCAACCCACTCCAGTACTCTTGCCTGGAACCTCCCATGGACGGAGGAGCTTGGTAGGCTGCAGACCATGTGGTCGCTAGGAGATGGACACGGCTGAGCAACTTCACTTTCACTTTTCACTTTCATGCATTGGAGAAGGAAATAGCAACCCACTCCATTGTTCTTGCCTGGAGAATCCCAGGGACAGCGGAGCCTGGTGGGCTGCCCGTCTATGGGGTCACACAGAGTTGGACACGACTGAAGTGACTTAGCAGCAGCAGCATATAAGAGTTCATAGGCAATAATGCTTTTCTTCTAATTAATACTGATGGGTAGTTGATTATGAGTCACCATATAAGATATAGTCACAGAGGGTAACACAAAGAGGGTAACAGATGATGAGATGGCTGGAAGGCATCACTGATTCAATGGACTTGAACTAAGGCAAACTCCAGGAGATGGTGGAAGACAAGGAGGTTTGGTGTGCTGCAATCCAAGGATCACAAAGAGTCAGATGCAACTTAGTGACTGAACAACAACTATGCAAAGAGGTCACAAAATGCTAATAATCTTCTAATACCTATAGATAACTCAGACACCCCTGTAGTCTGATACAATATGGGCAATATAGGATAGTAGTATTTAGCATGGAGAAGGCAATGACACCCCACTCCAGTACTCTTGCCTGGCAGATCCCATGGACGGAGGAGCCTGGTGGGCTGCGGTCCATGGGGTCGCTAAGAGTCGGACACGACTGAGCAACTTCACTTTCACTTTTCACTTTCATGCATTGGAGAAGGAAATGGCAACCCACTTCAGTATTCTTGCCCGGAGAATCCCAGGGATGGGGGAGCCTGGTGGGCTGCCGTCTATGAGGTTGCACAGAGTCAGACACAACTGAAGTGACTTAGCAGTATTTAGCATCCAAGTGTGTAGTCATCCAGTGCAATTATTACAAGGAACAAATGAGAAAAACTATGACCCTAATACATTAAGTGGCTAGGTCATAGCCATGAAGCCAATTAGCAGTAAAGACTGAAATCAGACTTGGGTCTCCCAATAATACACCCAGTCTCCTCTTCATTGTACCTGCTGGCGGACACCCAGAGGTGAGAATATCCTAATATCAAAAATTATTCATATATTCAACATCTATTTTGATGGAATAAGAAAGTCATTCTAATGTTAAGTGGAAAAAGAAGTATGAATACAGAGTATAATCTCAATAAGAAAATAAACATGTAAAAGGATGATAGTAATCATCTATAGGTGGGAAGATTAGAGGTTTTTTCTTACTATCTTCCTTATAATTTTCTATGTTTCTTATAATTTATAACTAAAATATTAGTTATATACATAAATAATGTCTTATTATTATATACTAGAAGAGGATTATACATTATAAAGAGTGAATATTAGACAACATGCTAGTGTATAAGATTTATGATATTAAATATATATTATATACATATAATTATAATATACTTCTGTTCTTATATTTTAGGAAACATATCAGTCTTTCCCAAAATAGTATTAGTTTAACACATGTTTATCAGGATGACACTCATAAAAAGATCTAGGTGGAGAAATCAGCTTTGAAAATACTACATACTCACTGTCTGACTTACTGGTTCACATTCACACTAGGATACCAATAGTTTCCAAGACATCCTGCAGGAAAGAAAGCAACTTAAGTGTGTGTAAGCCATCACTTCTCCATTTGTATGACCAAGGCACTTTTAAGAAGTATAGTATATGGTACACTTACTGAATTAGGTTTCATAGGAGAAACCTCATATCTCTTTAAAACTCCAAATCATCCACTCATAGGAAGGTTACTAATTTAAGGTTCTTAACTGAGCATTGCTTACAAACATTTGTATGGTACACATGCAAAATGAACTACAGGTTTCAGCAGACGAATGGATAAGAAAGCTGTGGTACATATGCACAATGGAGTATTACTCAGCCATTAAAAAGAATACATTTGAATCAGTTCTAATGAGGTGGGTGAAACTGGAGCCCATTATACAGAGTGAAGTAAGCCAGAAAGAAAAACACTAATACAGTATACTAACACATATATATGGAATTTAGAAAGATGGTAATGATAACCCTGTAGGCGAGACAGCAAAAGAGACACAGATGTATAGAACAGAATTTTGGACTCTGTGGGAGAAGGTGAGGGTGGGATGATTTGGGAGAATGGCACTGAAACATGTATACTATCATGTGAGAAACGAATTGCCAGTCTAGGTTCAATACAGGATACAGGATGCTTGGGGCTGGTGCACTGGGATGACCCAGAGAGATGATATGGGGAGGGTGGTGGGAGAGGGGTTCAGGATTGGAAACTCATGTACACCCGTGGCTGATTCATGTGAATGTATGGCAAAACTAATATAGTATTGTAAATTAAAATAAATAAATAATAAAATAAAATCTATTAACACCTGGATCTGTATTTAAAAGTTTCTTTTTTTTAACCTGTGAGTATGCAGTGAATTAGGGCAATGAGAAGGTGATTTCTATGAGTTATTGCAGCAAATTTTCACATGTTTTTGCTCATTGATTTTAGTGTTCAAGATGATTCATTTTAATTTTGCTTCTGCCTCAAGCCTTTCTTACAAAAGATCAATAATATTGTAATTAAGAACATCAACTGAAGTTGGCTAGAGCCATGCCCCTTTCTCTATCTTGTTCTGAACCCTAGTACTTAAAAAGGGATTATTTCAATGACTTTTTTTTCATACCCAGGGCCTCAATCCAGCATGCCAGTTTCAGAAATCCATACAAAAGACATGAAACATAACTGGAATATGTCTATTTCCTTCATATTCTTTTTCATTCATCCCGTACTTTAACTATTTCCTCTCAAATGTTTCCATTGACCTCAACTCTACACATTTCTTAGTCTCTTTGTGACTCAGTTTCTTTTTCATTTTTTCATCTATAAAATAGAAGAATGACTCCCACCATTAGATTTATGTACAAATTATATAAAGAATATAATACATATGCTTTGAGCCATGTCTGACACATAGTACACTTTCATAGTGAGTGCTAGGTATTAATCTGAAATGGGATATAATTTTTTCTCTTCCTTTGTTTCTATTATTGGAAATATTGTCTTCTCTCAATTATGCAACACAAAACATTATAGTGTCATCTTTCCTTTCTCTTTTATCTTCTCAACTCTACAACCAAATGCACAGATTCTACAAAATTTATTTTCATCATTCCCACACTATACACATGCACACACATACCACAAAACATGCATACTATGCAACCTATTTTTATTTTTAGTTCATTGATATTGCAATATACTTGCTTTACAATACTGTGTTAGTTTCTGCTGTACAGCAAAGTGAATCAATTATACATATACACAGATCCCCTCTTTTTTCGATTTCTTTCCCATTTAGGTTACCACAGAGGATTGACTCTACTGTGCTATACAATAAGTTCTCGTCAGTTATCTATTTTATGCATAAATTACCACTGGTGGCTCAGTGGTAAACAAGCTGCCTGCAATACAGACCTAGATTTGATCCCTGGGTTGAGAAGATCCCCTGGGGGAGGGCATGGCAACCCACTCCAGTATTCTTGCCTGGAGAGTCCCAAGGACAGAAGAACCTGATGGGCTGCAGTCCATGGGGTCACAAAGAGCCAGACACGACTGAGCACAGCACAGCATATTCGGTCAATCCCAGTCATCACCCCTCCTTTTCCCTCCTTGGTTTCTATAAGTATGCGATCTATTTTAGTCTTTTCAGTTTTTCCTTTGAAATCACTGTTAAATATACCCTTTTAACTCCATCTTGTATTCTTATTAGGGTATCAGGTTTCATTCCCTTATCATTTGTGAAAGTGTAATTGTTCAGTTGTGTTTAACTCTTTGTGATCCCATTGACTAGATAGCCTGCCAGGCTCCTCTGTCCATGGCGTGCTCCAGGCAAGTACACTGGAGTGGATAGCCATTCCCTTCTACAGGGGATCTTCCAACTCGGGGATGGATTGCAGGCAGATTCTTTACCATCTGAACCACCAGGGAAGCCATGTGGCTATGTACGTTTAAACCAAACTTTATCTAATGGATTCAGCTGTTTGTTGGGATTCTAGCTTCTGAAAATTTGAAGGTCGTAACGGTTGTGGCTCTGACATTAGGACAGAGAAGGGTCTTCTGTACTTTAAGATTACAGAAAAGACTCAAACAGCTGTCTCCATAATTATATATGAACTAATATAACAACAGAGTACCTAGTTTCTATACTTGAAAAATGATTTCTTCCCCAATCTATCCTGTAAGCAATTAGCTCTAAAATTTTATTTTAATCTTGTAGTTCTCAGTTTATAAACTATCACTAACTTCCTGATTCTTATAGGATAAAACCTAAACTCCAAAGACCATTGCAGGCATTCTATAGATTGGCCACAAGTCCTACTCCAGACTCCCCAAATGAAATCTCCACTCCAATATTCATTTATGCTATGTCACTGGTATGAAATAATCATATTTCCTTTCTTTACCTTTCCCAATGGGACTAACTTAATTAAAGATTCAGTTCAAATCACGTTTCTTCATAATCCTCCCTGAATCCTTTCATTCTGATATAAACCTGTTGCCATCTTCTGAATCTGATAGTTCCTTCAAATGACCTATTCAATGTATATTGCATGCTTTGAAAAAGACATTTATTCCATTTTGATGCTTTTGACTAGCCAAAAGTTCATTTGGGCTTTTCATAACATCTTGATGTATAGTGAATGTTTTCATGGATCACATTTTTACTTCACTCCTTCAGCCCTTCTGAAGCTTGTGTGTGCATGCTCAATCATGTCCAACTTTGTGCCACCCCATGGACTATAGCCCACCAGACTCCTCTACCCATGGAGTTTTCCAGGCCAGAATATTAGAATGGATTGACATTTCCTTACCCAGGGGATCTTCCTGATCCGAAGATCGAACCTGCATCTCTTGCATCTCTTACATTGGCGGGCAGGTTCTTTACCAGCTAAGCCACCAGAGAAGCTGAAGCTTGAGTCTACTTACAGATGTAGAAGCAGAGAAACATGACAAGTATGGAATCTGAAGAGAATCAGCAGTGCTTTGTAAGGCAACTACTTAAGGAGGCACTATGGTAGGGTTTTCAGTCAAAGCAGAGCTAGTCTCTTCAGGGAGATGTGGAGCAACTAGTCAGCTCCATTAATCTCTCTCAGTTCAGTTCAGTCGCTCAGTCATGTCTGACTCTTTGTGACCCCATGAACCACAGCACGCCAGGGCCCCTCTGTCCATCACCAACTCCCGGAGCCTACTCAAACTCATGTCCATTAAGTTGGTGATGCCATCCAGCCATCTCATCCTCTGTCGTCCCCTTCTCCTCCCGTCCCCAATCCCTCCCAGCATCAGGGTCCTTTGCAATGAGTCAACTCTTCGCATGACATGGCCAAAGTTTTGGAGTTTCAGCTTCAACATCAGTCCTTCCAATGGACACCCAGGATTTATCTCCTTTAGGATGGACTGGTTGTATGTCCTTGCAGTCCAAGGGACTCTCAAGAGTCTTCTCCAACACCACAGTTTAAAAGCATCAATTCTTCGTCTCTCAGCTTTCTTTATAGTCCAACCCTCACATCAATGCATGACTACTGGAAAATCTGTCTAGTTTGACTAAAAATTTCTATACCATCAAATGCCTGGCTACTCAGAATTTCACCTTACACAGAAATTTGGCTAGGGGTATCCAATAACAAAGTTCTTTGTCTCTCTATTCGTACATTTGCATGCTAGCAATATTCTCTTTACCACAGGAAATAGAATCATGTGTCCTTAGATCTAATCAGATTACAGAACCAATTTTAGAAAGCCCAGAACCAATTCAGAAAACATGAACACAGTTGGAACACTCACCTTTAAGACTGTGTCCTTCTAAAATAATTTCTAGTGCCAAGATCAGTTTCAGCTATGGTTCAACCAAGGAAGCAAAACCAGTAGGATGTATACTTTGAGATTTTTGCAAGGAACTGGCTCAAAGGATTATGGGGGCTAACTCAGCAAGTCTGAAGTCCCTAGGACAGACCCCCAGGAAGGTCAGGCTGGAACTGTCAGGCAGGGATCACTATCCACAGATGGTTTATCAAGGAAGCCTTACTTCTACTTTTAAGGTCATCCAACTGATTGGATCAGGTCCTCTCACATTTTTATCTTCTTTAAAGATTTTCTTTTAACATGGACTATTTTTTAAAGTCTTTATTGTTTCTACATTTTGGGGTTTGTTTTGTTTTTTGTGGCTGCCAGGCACCTGGATCTCCTTGCAGTCCAAGGGACTCTCAAGAGTCTTCTCCAACACCACAGTTCAAAAGCATCAATTCTTCAGGGCTCAGCCTTCTTCACAGTCCAACTCTCACATCCATACATGATCACAGGAAAAGGACATCCAACCAGTCCATTCTGAAGGAGATCAACCCTGGGATTTCTTTGGAAGGAATGATGCTAAAGCTGAAACTCCAGTACTTTGGCCACCTCATGGGAAGAGTTGACTCACTGGAAAAGACTCTGATACTGGGAGGGATTGGGGGCAGGAGGAGAAGGGGACGACCAAGGATGAGATGGCTGGATGGCATCACTGACTCGATGGGCATGAGTCTGAGTGAACTCTGGGAGTTGGTGTTGGACAGGGAGGCCTGGCGTGCTGCGATTCATGAGGTCGCAAAGAGTCAGACACGACTGAGTGACTGAACTGAACTGAAACACTAAATGGCCTATCTGTATTTCTAATATACAAATAACACTGACTAATGAATGGATAAGAAAATGTGATGCATACACACAATGGAATATTATTCAGCTCAAAAAGAGAAGGATATTCTGGCATATGTTGCAACATGGATGAACCTTGAGAATATTATACTGAGCAAAATAAGCCAGTAACAGAAAGACAAGTACTCATGATTCCGCTTACATGAGGTAACTAAGTTAGTCATACTTACAGAAGTAGAGAGTTGAATGTTGGTTGCCAAAATTGGGGTGTAGGGAGAAATGGGGGAATTGTTGACTGGATATAAAGTTTCAGTCATGCATGATAGAAAAGTTCTGGCAACTTACTATACAATAATCTCTGTATACTAACAGCATGGTACTATGTGCTCAAAACTTTATTAGAAGATTTTGTGTTACATATATATATATATATATATATATATTTTACTATAATAAACATTAAATGAGGGTAATGTGAGAGTGACTGGGTGGGTGTGTCTTCTTGAGAATGATGGTCAGAAAAAGAACTCTTTGAGGCAAAGACAATGATCTGACACCAGAATGCCAAGAAGAAAGCATGAACAAGTTAGGCTTTTCTAGACTAGAACTGTCCTATAAAAATAGTGTGAGCCATGTAAGTAATTTTAATTTTTCTAGTAGCCACATTGAAAAGAAACAGATGAAACTAATTTTAATAGTGTATTTTATAGAACCCAATATTTCTAAAATATTAATCATGTAACTATGTTAAAATATTCATGGTGCATTTTATGTTTCCATTGTACAAAGTTTTCGAAACTGACCTCTTATTTCACACATTTCAGTTTGGAGTAACCACATTTTAAGTCCTCTATGGTCACATGTAGCTAAGGGCTACCCTACCGGACAGTGCAGGTGTATAACGAGGAGACAGCAGGGGGAAGTAGCCTCTGTTCGGAAGAGCTTTGGAGAGCTGAGAAAAAGAACAGTTCAGAGTAGGTGGAGAGATGGGAAGGGGGGAGGGGATGAGTGGAGGAGAGAAACAAGGACAACTTCGCAATACTTTCCTTGCAGCCCCTGTCAGTCTCATCAGGCTCTAACAGGTTATAAGCTCCTCCTTTATCACAGGATTCTTTATTTGCCTCCCAGCAGCTCAAGATACAAAGTAGTTGACACATACGTATTATTTGATGAATAAGTGAATTGATGAATAAATACAAGAGAAACGGCTTATTTAGCAAAACAAACAAACTTTTTTTTTTTTTTCATTTGTGTTTACCCTCTTAAAAGCCTTTGAACCTTAGACTCTGGTACATGCATGGTTTCTTTCAGTCTATTTATTTATGCCAGGTTTTGCAAACTCCTTCTGAGTGTATCATCATTGTTAAATAACTGCCAATTTGGAGTAAGCATTTATTGAGCAACCTTAAATAATTATCCTGTGAGGTGTGTTTTGGAATTATCTTCCATGTTGTGTGCAATGTTTTCTGAAATAACTGGTAGCTGGTCCAATGCCTCATTGAAATAACTAGCTGTTTAGTGCGGTGTTGTCACCGAGCAATTGTTTATGCTTTGCAGAGTTTTCAGTTGCCTGGAATCTTCTTTTGTATATTTCATTAAAGATTTTCTGTTCTGCATAATGGGAAGATGAGTTGCTGGAGCTTTTAATTACTAGGTATAGCTGTATAGCTTATTAAGTAATGAAAAAAAAAAAAAGGAATTGTATCCTTAGGCACACATTGCCTCACTCATGGCCCCAGTTGGAGATGAGCAAAACAGGCTTGAGGCTATTAGTACTATTTTGTGCTGTTCATTAAATGTCCACTTCTGTTATTTGTGTTATCAAACTAAAAATATAGAAGCATAGGCTTTTGGTTTTTACTATGTTGTAGGTAAAATGCTCTGGAAGCAGAGAACTTGGAGATGTTTATTTCAGATCAGTGTCTGTAGAAGAAAGGTGGAGAGGCAAGGGCTGGGTAGAACAAAGGAGCTGAGCTGTGATGCAGACCAACAGCACTGCAGCCAATCTGGCAGGGGGCTCTGGGGTGAGCGTGGTGTGCCAGAGCTGTCCCCCATCAGACTGGAAGTGGGGCCTTTACTCCCCGACTCGCACGGTTGCCAGATGCAGGCTGCTCCAGGAAAGGCTCGACTTTGGGCCCGCAGGCTGGAGCTGAGGCTCACCTTAAAGAAGGTGCCAGCTGGAGCCTGTGTCCTCACAGCTGGTCAGCACGTCCTTCCTTGAAGGGCACTCTGGGTGGCACAGCGTGCTATTTGTCAAATGCTGCTAAACCCAACAGTAGGAACTTTTCACCATTTAAAATAAAATTGTATCCCATTTTTAGTCTTACATTCAATTTATTTAGCCTAATGAATTAATGCCTAGCTTTATTTTATGCTTGTATACATTTATACAGCACTGTAATTAACATAGGTCAAGGTTGCAGAGGAGTCAATAGCAATTTCTTTTAAAAACACTCTTTACATTATTTGAGTATGAGCAACTATGCTTTTGTTCTCACAAAATAATACATTTGTTTTGTAAAAAAGTTACAGAGATACATACATTGAAATATGGAAGAGTCTCATAGCATTCTTCAGTAAACGATCCTTCCTGCAAAGAATTTGCTTGCTACCAAAGGAGTTAAGTTGAGTAGGATTCTGGGGAACCAAGAAATACATGTGTTCACTACCTTAGTCAAAGTAGTTATGTGGGTTATTACATAGACATTTGAGGCATGTGAGGCACATAATGTGTTGTTGTGGCTTATTTATCTCCAGGAAAAATTCTTTACATGGGAAAGCATATAAAGATAATGAATGAAATAAATTAGGTAGGTAGGTGTGTGTGTATATATATATATATATATATATATATATATATAAGATATATCTATATCTAGATATATATATATACAGATTAGGTATGTAGATATATATATATCTTATATATAAGATATATATATCTATAGGGTTATAACCCTATATATATAGTTGTTATAACCCTCACCTTACAGTTGAGGCCTTCCCTGGTGGCTCAGAGGTTAAAGCGTTTGCCTACAAGGTGGGAGACCTGGGTTCAATCCCTGGGTCAGGAAGATCCCCTGGAGAATGAAATGGTGATCCACTCCAGTATTCTTGCCTGGAGAATCCTATGAACTGAGGAGCTTGGTAGGTTACCGTCCACGGGGTCACAAAGAGTCAGAAATGACTGAGCGACTTCACTTTCACTTTCACAGTTGAGGAAACTGAGGCAGCTACATCCACATTAAGATATTTGTCGAAAGAAACACAGCAAATAAGTATGTGGAGTTGAGTTTCAAATCCAGGAAATGTCCTTTGGAAAGCTACCTTCCATATATTCTGTGCTCGAAACAGGCAGGCAATCTGGCTGGTTAAAGATTTAACAAGGAGTAGTTTATTTTCATCACTACCTAGGGTTATGTCCCTGTTGCCTTTGAGCTACCTGTAGGGAATTGCTAAGTGACACATTATCCCATAATTGCCCTGTTTTATCAGGCAAACCCTTTTAAGAGTCGGTGGCACTTATTTTGTTAGCTGAAGTTGAGTGTTTATTGGGTTCTGATAGCCCAAAGCTAAAACTTTTCTTTGGCAGTATAGAAGGGATGATAATGTAACATCCACTCCACAGCCAACTGCTTATTTCTAAGTGCCTAAAAATTTTGTTACAAATCAGCAAAGCTCTTAACTCAAGCTTGCAAATGTAAATGACAAATGATCTAGCACTGGAGGTGTCTTACAAAGCCTTTTTGATTTGTAACAAAATAGGAAAAGGAGTAAGTCAAGGCTGTATATTGTCACCCTGCTTATTTAACTTATATGCAGAGTACATCATGAGAAGCCCTGGACTGGAAGAAATACAAGCTGAAATCAAGATTGCCAGGAGAAATATCAATAACCTCAGATATGCAGATGACACCACCCTTTTGGCAGAAAGTGAAGAGGAACTAAAAACCTCTTGATGAAAGTGAAAGAGTAAAGCGAAAAAGTTGGCTTAAAGCTCAACATTCAGAAAACGAAGATCATGGCATCCGGTCCCATCACTTCATGGCAAATAGATGGGGAAACAGTGGCTGACTTTATTTTTTTGGGCTCCAAAATCACTCTAGATAGTGATTGCAGCCATGAAATTAGAAGACGCTTACTCCTTGGAAGAAAAGTTACGACCAACCTAGATAGCATATTCAAAAGCAGAGACATTACTTTGCTGACTAAGTTCTGTCTAGTCAAGGTTATTGTTTTTCCCATAGTCATGTATGGATGTGAGAGTTAGACTGTGAAGAAGGCTGAGCACCGAAGAATTGATGCTTTTGAACTGTGGTGTTGGAGAAGACTCTTGAGAGTCCCTTGGACTGCAAGGAGATCCAACCAGTCCATTTTGAAGGATACCAGCCCTGGGATTTCTTTGGAAGGAATGATGCTAAAGCTGAAACTCCAGTACTATCTGTATTTCTAATATACAAATAACACTCAAAGTTATTTGTTTTAATAACTATTCAAGAGAACTCTTGTTTTTAATAGTTCCATTACCCATCTTTTAAAAATTACAGAAATTCTTGGGTATTACTACATCAAACATCAATTATCAAGTATGTTGTAGAATGCCTCTAAAATATTTTTATTAAAAAAAAAAAACAATAACTCAGCAATAGAATTTCTATATTTATTCACAAGTTATGTGAACTTTGATATCACCAATGTTTCTAGATAACAAACCCATCCAAGGCCTGCAGCACAGAACTGAATAGGTGTCGAACATAAAAGCAAATTGTGTGTGTGTGTGCATTCACATTGTCTATATACTTGCTTTTTCTTCTTTAGAATTAGGTATTAATTCAAGCACAGATAATTTAAAATATGAAAGACCTTGAAATAATTTGGAGAAGAGGTAAGACGTCCTGAATTTTCTCTAAGACTTTGTAGACTTTAATGCCTTATCAGAATTGTATTTTTATTTGAAATTAAGCTTCTTGCAAAATGAAACTGCCTATTCAACATGATTAAGAAAAGTAAACAAACCTTAGATGGCCCCAGAAAAATTTTATTGAGCTGAAAGGGTTATTTATGTTCTACTTTGACCAACTGAGCCGACTCAGCCATAACTATTCATTGCTCCTAAGGGAGCCTAGGTCTGCCATCTCCCGTCTGAACTAACACAGAGGGACAGAGCTGGAGCACCAGCAAGGCCATCGCAGTCTCCAAAGACTAGAGCTTGGAAGACGAGACTGGCTCAAAGCTTAGTAAGGTTAGTAACCACAGAGTAAGCAATCTGCCACTTTCTCTCCTGCTTATCCTCACATCGGACATTTGCTATATATCCTTACATGCATGCGCAGACACATATACACATACACTCACGTAATGCATGAATATACCTGCTAACCCTCCCCACTAGCTTGTGAGGCAGTGTGAACTGCCAAGTTGATGTCCTCTTGCTCCTAGTCCAGTTTTAACCTAAGTCATCATTGTTTTCAGCCCTTTGCCTGTACCATCACCTCCTTTGCCCTTCCCATTTCAGCACAAATTCTTGGCAACAACCTTGGTTTATCCCTGCCTGCTCCCCAAGCACACCTATGCAGCTGGGCAAGGCTGCAGAAATGAGACTGTTGAAACACCCCACCACACACACTGAGTTCACTTTAACTTAATGACCAGGAATTTCAGCAGGACACTTGAAAATGCCAGGTAATTACAGTTGGCCATCAATGCCTGTGGGTTTGCTCCCAACTGCAGACCAAAATATCTATATCTAGTATTAATTGCAGAAAGCTCCATGTTAATAATTGCTGAATTTTATTGAAGTATAGTTGATTACCAATGTTGTGTTACTGTCTGATGTGTAGCAAAGTGACTGAGCTGTACATATATATGTGTGTGTATATATAATGCATATATTTTATATATATATTCTTTTTCATTATGGTTTATCTCAGGAGAGTGAATATATTTCCCTGTGCTACACAGTGCTGGAGTGTGCAGTCACTCAGTTGTGTCTAACTCTTGGCTACCCAACGACTGTAGCCCACCAGGCTCCTCTGTCCATGGGATTATCCAGGCAAGAATACTGGAGTGGGTTGCCATTTCCTCCTCCAGGGGATCTTTCCAACCCAGGGATCAATCCCACATCTCCTCCAGCTTCTACATTAGCAGGGGGATTCTGAGCCACCTGAGGAACTACATAGTAGGACCTTGTTATTTATCCATCCTAGATATACTAGTTTGCATCTGCGATCTCCAACTCCCAATCCATCCCTCTCCTGCCACTCCTGCCCCTTGACAAGCACTCTTGTCTTTTCTCTTTGTCTGTGAGTCTGTTTCTGTTTTGTAGACAAGTCCATTTGTGGTTTAGTTTCCACATATGCTGCTGCTGCTAAGTTGCTTCAGTCGTGTCCAACTCTGTGTGACCCCATAGACAGCAGCCCACCAGGCTCCCTCCGTCCATGGGATTTTCCAGGCAAGAGTACTGGAGTGGGGTGCCATTGCCTTCTCCAGTATAAGTGATAGCAAATGGCATTTTTCCACTCTTTCTGACTCCGTTCTCTTAGTATGATAATTTCCAGGTCCATTCATCCAAAAATATCCAAAAAGCAAAACTTGAATTTGCTGCTGGGCTCTGCCAACTATTTACATAGCATTTACATTGTATTTACAACTATTTACATAGTATTTACATTGCATTAGGTATTAGAAGTAATTTGTATGCTTAGTTGCTCAGTTGTGTCAGACTCTTTGCAACCCCATGGACTGTAGCCCACCAGGCTCTCTGTCCATGGGGATTTTCCAGGCAAGAATATTGGAGTGGGCTGCCACGCCCTCCTCTAGGGGATCTTCCCAACGCAAGAATCAAACGGATCTCCTGCATTGCAGGCGGATTCTTTAGCAGCTGAGCTACCAGGGAAGCCCAGAAGGTATGGTCGTATGTAGCAAAGATTAATATTTCTCCTTTCAAGCATTGTCTAGAGATGATTTAAAGTATACAGAAGGATGTGTATATATTATGCACAAGTACATAAGGGACTTTAGCTTGGGCATCTCTGGATTTTGTCAGTGGGAGTCCTGAAACCAACCCCTGGCAGATACCCAGAGACAACTGTAAAAAGAGACAACTATTTTCCTCTAGTCCAATCACTTTCACTCTCCTATTTAATATAATCTCCTTTCTTCAAACCCTCAACACGTCCTTCTCTCAGAATCATTCTCAGGTGATAACCTTGCTCCCCACTAGACTGGAAATAAGAAATCCATCAGAAGGACACTCACATACTCGCATCACTAAGTATCTGCCAGCATGTGGACTCACACAGTCTGTTCCTTTTACCCAATCCCACAGATGAGCCATCCACACTCCTGTTTAAATCTGATGTCTCCACTGTGTACGAACTACCTCTCACTCACTCAGTCACTCAAACACATAGCTCCAGTAATGCTCCTGTTCTCTCCTTTATCATCAGATTTTCAGTCTACTGGATTATTCCCATCCATATACAAATATGTAGTAATTTCTCCTGCTTTAAGTTTCTCTGTACCTCACAAAAAAATGTACCATTTCTTAGTAATACTTCAACAAGCACTGAAGGAAGTATCTCTGATATTTCATAGGAAATGTCTATATCTTATGGCAGAAAGTAAGAGGAACTAAAAAGCCTCTTGATGAAAGTGAAAGAGGAGAGTCAAAAGTTGGCTTAAAGCTCAACATTCAGAAAACTAAGATCATGCATCCAGTCCCATCACTTCATGGGAAATAGATGGGGAAACAGTGGAAACACTGTCAGACTTTATTTTAGGGGGCTCCAAAATCACTGCAGATGGTGACTGCAGCCATGAAATTAAAAGACGCTTACTCCTTGGAAGAAAAGTTATGACCAACCTAGATAGCATATTGAAAAACAGAGACATTACTTTGCCAACAAAGGTCCGTCTAGTCAAGGCTATGGTTTTTCCTGTGGTCATGTATGGATGTGAGAGTTGGACTGTGATGAAAGCTGAGCACCAAAGAATTGATGCTTTTGAACTGTGGTGTTGGAGAAGACTCTTGAGAGTCCCTTGGACTGCAAGGAGATCCAACCAATCCATTCTGAAGGAGGTCAGCCCTGGGATTTCTTTGGAAGGAATGATGCTAAAGCTGAAACTCCAGTATTGGCCACCTCATGCGAAGAGTTGACTCATTGGAAAAGACTCTGATGCTGGGAGGGATTGGGGGCAGGAGGAGAAGGGGACAACAGAGGATGAGATGGCTGGATGGCATCACTGACTCAATGGACGTGAGTCTGAGTGAACTCCGCGAGTTGGTGATGGATAGGGAGGCCTGGTGTGCTGGGATTCATGGGTTCGCAAAGAGTCGGACATGACTGAGCGACTGAACTGATACTTGCTCTTCCAGTGATGTCTCTCCTGTTCACGCTTCAGCCTTGTTTATTTCAGCTTTACTCCATCACCACACTGAAACCGCTCAATCAAGTCCCCAGTGGCCTGCACGTGGATCAGCAGCACTTGGCACGATCCCTTATCCCCTTCTTTACCTGCTGTACATTCTTCAGAAATGAGACTTGGCACATACCAAGTACTCAAAATGTGTTGCTCAATTAAATTGATAAGACAATAAAGAACCAGTTTTCCTAATGCCTCCCTCTTTACCAGGAGAGCACTCCTTTCTCTGGACCATCTCTGTCCAAAGATGATACTGCACATGTTTTATTAATTCCACTTACAGTGCTTATTATTTCTTTAACTGTCTGCCTTCTCCTCAGACTGTGAGCCCCTCCAGGATAGGACTGTATCCCACCCATCCATGGACCTCAGCACAGGGTTTCACTGGCACCCCTATGATTTCAATTAGTAGTTGTCAAACCATAATTTTTAAGATGCACTTTTCTTTTAGATACACTATAGTTGGCAAGTGTATCAAGAATAGAAGAAATGATGAAAAACTCATATTGGTATCACTTCACTTTTTTTTTCACAGTAGAAAGTTGGCAAAATTCAAGAACAGAAGAAAAGGGTGAAAAACCCATATTATCAAAAAGTTTAGAATTTTGGTATCTACCCTTCCAACTATTTTTCCATGCAAATTTGTGAATGTTGGTCAAAATGTGAATGTTGGTCTAAAAAGACTTTTATTTAGCAAAATCATACATATACACACTTCTGTACTCTGATCTTTGGACATTATATTGAACATGAATGTGGAAATTTAATATTTTTAAATTATATACTGTATTTCATCAACTGATTAAAAGAGACTGCTCATCCATGGCACTATGGTTGAATGTTTGGATTATTTCTATTTTTAGGAAAGAATTTTTAAAGGGCTCTACTCAAGCTATTCAACAGAGATTGGCAAACTTGACTATGGACTAAATTAGTGAGTTGCCAAATTTTCCAGTTAATTTAGTAGATGACACTCTCCCGGTCTCACAGCATGAGAATAGGGATTTAATTGAGAAAGGAACTGAGGGGGAAGATATCCCCTTCTGCCTCCAACAAAATTTTACTTTATAAAGTCTGTTTTCATTAAAAATTTTCATATTTCTTTTAGTGAATTTTTATCTGCCATCCAAAAGTACCTGATGTAAGTTGCTTTACATGTTAAGAAAACATGTTTCTCTGAACCGCATTTCCCCTCTGCCAGGTCTTTCTCTGCCAGGAGGAGTAAATGACTTGTGACATTAACTTTTTGACCCAGGGGTCATATTCATAACAGATTTGGACACTTGGGGGTAGCTGTTAACTGAAGTTTCTGAAGAAATAGTGCTGGCATACGGAGTGCCCGAGGCTGTTGCATCTGTGGGTCTGGGCAGGAAGGAGCAAGCTCATGGCATTTCTTTCTTCTTCTTTGTTACCCTTGGGTTCTGTCCTATCAATTCTGCAACTGGAAGTTCAATTTGAAGTGCAAATTCAATACAGTATGGTGGTACGTTAGCTTAATTTAACTTTCCTACAGAAACATGTAGTAAAAACTGAACATACTATTAAATTTCTCTTAACACGGCCAAAAAATCATTGACCAAATTTGCTAATACAATAAAAATGTGAATTACTGGATTGAAGACATACAGATCAGTTGTGTGCTAAATTGTTGGGTGGTATCCATGAGTTAAACAAGGGAAAAGTTGTTCTCATCTCCTGGAAATGAGACCTGCATCCTCTTTTATTCACACTTTCAGGGTAACTGGTAAGAGCTGATGATCTAATTTATGCCTGGAGTTGAAAGAATCATAACCCAAGTTTAGAAGACATTTGACACAAAATTCAAAACAGCTGCAAAACTACAAGTGTTTTGACAATGAAGGTTTTGTTCTCTTTCCAAATGACATTAGTTTTCTTTGTTATGTGATTATTTAATAGTAATAGCTACCACTTAAACTTTCTATGTGCCTAGCACCATGATGAGCACCTTAAAAATATTAGATAATTAATTTTCTTAATAACATCGTGAGATAGGCATTATTTTACCATTTTACAAATCAAAAAATTAAGAATTTAACCTGCCCCAAATCACATTTATAAAAATACTAGAATTATTATTCAATATAGTGTGAAGTAAAATTCATATTTTATGGCAAGATAAAAATTTTAACATAAAAATTCTTCTCTGCCCTGTGGCCTCCTCTCTTCCTC
This sequence comes from Nanger dama, assembly GCA_917880005.1. Classification (NCBI taxonomy): domain Eukaryota; kingdom Metazoa; phylum Chordata; class Mammalia; order Artiodactyla; family Bovidae; genus Nanger; species Nanger dama. Next base: position 10,995,710 of record CAKJTW010000030.1, read on the forward strand.
AATGTGCGCTGTGTATCGCATTTCATTATACATTGATCAGACCTCCCCCATCGGCAGGCATACCTGCTCAATCATAAATAGCAACATTCCCCCAGCATCAATAAGATGACTCCTTAAAAGGCAACATTCTTTCTTGATCTAAGGGATTCTTTCTTGATCTTCTAAGGGATCACATGACCCACTACAATGATGCTTAGATCTGGATTGTGTAACCTGTCAATAATATGTCATTTGATGTACAGCCCTCTGTCTCAAAAAAATTTATATAAACTGTGTCTTGACTTCTAACAGGCAGAAGAGCTCTCAAAACTTTCTCAGATGATCTTCCCAGATTATAATCTTCAAAGCTGGCTCAAATGAAATTTTCCATTTCTTTCTTAGGTGAGCTGATTTTTAATTTTTCAGTGACAATAAACACTCAGGTAACTAGTCACAGCGCTCTCCTCCTTGCTTCTATCTCTGTGTCACTCTGCCTCTTGTTCTATTCATATATGCTTTTTCCCTGAACGTATATCTCTTCATAACACCTTGTAACTTTTCCTTTCCTTTTATACATCCCTCCTGCTTATTCCTTAGCCTGATTATAAAACAGAACAAAAATCTAAATTGTAACTTTTATTGATGTGATTGAGTTTGATGTTTTATATTCTGAGTTTAAGTATGTGATTGCCATGTTTTAGAATACTTTTTAAACGTGAAAAAAAAAAAAAAGCGCAACTTCGCTGGAATACTCTCAGGTGAGACAAGGAGGCTAGAGAAGGAACATCACTCCTACCCTAATTGCCATAATACTCCGGCCAAGTATCTCCCGGGAGTACTACGTCTTTGTTACGGAAAAAGCTTTGGGATTATTTCAAAATGATTCATCTCCCCCTTCTCCTGCCAGAATGACTAAGAGATCTTTCTCAGATTCACGATGAGATCTGGTGGAGTTCCTTGAGGGAAAACCCATGAAAATGTGACCCCTTCCAATAGTGAGGCCCCAAGAGTTTCTTCCTGTCACGTGAGTCCACACCCAGCCTCCAGCAATTCCTCCAAAAATATCGTTGATATTTCTCATCAGTTTCTGGCTGGAAGCTTCTGCTCCAGGAAATCAGATCTCAGCTACGACTCTCTGGATTCATGAGTTTCTTTAGGATTTGAGTAGTGGCATGTTCTGCAACCTCAGTCCTCTAATGGGTCCACAAAAGTGGTTAATTTTTAGTTTGCTAGCTTTGTCTGGTAGGAAGGACAAGAGCAATGACGTCTAATTCTTGATATGTTGGAACTAAAATCAAAGACCTTCACTTAAATTTTTCTAAATAGCTTTTTATTTTCTTCAACTGAGCTTTTTGAATTGAGATAGTGATTAATGGAAGAAAACTTATTTTTATTCTTGCTCTATTTAGCTATTCTTTGAAAAACTGATAACACTCAGAAACCCATCACAAATAAATGAAGCTTCCAAGGATGGCAGCAGCTAAATCATCTGAAATCCATAGAGCAATTAAATAATTTTCAGTTGTCTATGAAGAAAATACATGTAAACCATTCATTGCATTAAACCTCTCATAGTCTCATGACTTTATGTTCTTTGGCTGATAGAGGCATTTAGATTCATTTTATTGGAAACCATAACACTAGTTTCTCTTAAATTATCTTCAAAGTTATAAATATGCCCCTCCATCAACAATCCATTTAAGGGATATTAATTTTTTTTTCTCTTTGTTGCTAATGAAAAATTTGAGTATCAGCTAATTGTCTGATTTTCCTTATAGACAATATCTATTCAAGAAAATAGTTACTAGGGAAAGTGATCAACAATGATGACTTAACTGGAAAACAGAGGTCATGGAAATTTTATAGGAAAGTTGTAAGTTAGGGACTTCCCAGGTGATCATAGTGGCAAAGAACACATCTGCCAACACGAGAGACATAATGAGACCTGGGTTGGGAAGATCAAAGCAAGGTACAGCAACCCACTCCAGTATCTTGCCTGGAGAATCCCCTGGACAGAGAAGCTTGGAGGGCTACAGTCTGTGGGTCTGCAAAGAGTCAGACATGATTGAAGCGATGCAGCATAGCATGGCATGGCCCCATGTTTTAAGTCAGGATGCAAAAGTCCTTACAGAAATACAGATTATATGGAATTAGAGGAAAAAAAAAATTGTAAAAGGTCTAGAGAAGGAGTAAGCTAGGTTACACGGCATGGTATTCAGGAGGGGGTTGACTTTACCTTTTATAAAGTTCATGGGGCTCCCTTGGCAAGAATACTGGAATGATGACTTCACAGAATTGAGATGCTCTCAAAAGGCAAGTAACAAGTTTAGAAATGGCCCTCAGAATGGTGAAAAGACCTGACTTCATTTTATGAAAACTTTTAAGGAACAGAGATAGTTTAGTCTAGAGAAGAAAAACTCAAGCAACAGAAGAGCTATCTTCAAGGACTGAAAGACTGAGATGCAAAAGATGGCTTTGATACATTTGATACTTGATATACCCTAAGTGGTGGCAGCAATATCCATGCTTCAAAGTTACAGGGAGAAATGAAGAACACCTTAATAATCACAAAAGTTCAAAGATGAAATGGGTTACCTCCAGATTTAATGAATGCCTTATCATAATTAAAGTCAAAAAGAATAATTATATGCTTGACTGAGTTTTAAGATATTTTAAATCCTTCCTGAAAAAGTGAGGCAAAGTACTAATAAGTAAACACAACTTTGCCTAATGATGAGTACATTGCATAGAACATGGTGGGTGCTAAAATTTTATTTCTTTATTAAAAAATTATTTGTTGAAGCAATTCAGTTAATAGACAAATGATCACTTGCAGAAGGGGGAGCAGAGTTCCCAAGTGGATTCAAGCATTGGAAGGATGGTTGGACTGATGAACTTCTAAGTCTCCTTGACTAAAAGATTCCATGTCAGCATTTATTTAGGCAAACAGTCATTAGTAATAAAGTACAGTGGCTACTCTGTATTTTTGTATAATATTTTTAAAGTTAACCACGCTCTTTTACATTATCTCTCCTACTTTTATCCCTGTATTAGCTCTCTAAGGCAAAGAACATGATGCAACTGAGATCAGATGATTGAGTGTTTTCTCAATGTTACATCTGGTAAACAGCAGAGGTAGGATTGCAACCTGTGTTTCAAAAGAGGTTCAGCTTTCTCTTAATTGGGTATAACAATTCCAGTTTCATCAGCCCTTCCTCCAGGGTCTTAGTTTTAAATCCTCCCCACAGCCACCTTAAAGAACACAATTACCCCACTATGGGGAGTTGAAAGAATCATACATTTTAGATTTTTTCATCTCAGTTGCACTGAGTATTGATTGTATCATGTGGTTGTATACTTTCTATGGGCATGGCATTCTGAATAATTTTAAAAGTTGCTAAAACTTTTTGAAAATGTGTCTGATGTGGTTAGGCTTGTTACAAGCTTTACCTGAGTTTATTCTCACACAGTCATACGAGAAAGGTACATTATCCTAATTTTACCACTGAAGCCAATAAAATAGTGAGTAATTTGCACAAAATTACACAATTTCAATTCAGAGGAGGAATTTCAACTTAGGCAGTCTTACCCTAGAAACCATGCATAAAATCTTCTCTCTTTGGGGTTTATTGAGATATAACTGACATGTTACATTGTGTAAACTTAAAGCATACATCATGTTGATTTGATGAACTTATATGTTGCAAAATGATTACCATCATAGCTTTAACCAACATCTGCATCATACTATATAGTTACCATTTTGTGTATGTGTGGTGAGAATATTTAAGATCTACTTCCTTAAAAACTTCACCTATATAATATTGTATTATTAACTCTGGGACTTCCGAGGTGGTAAAACATCCACCTACCAATGCAGGAAACTCAAAAGACACAGGTTCCATCCCTGGGTTGGGACAATTCCCAGGAGTAGAAATGGCAAACCCACTCCAGTATGCTTGCCTGGAAAATTCCATGGACAGGAGAGTCTGGCAGCTACAGGCTCTCCTCATAGACCCCTACAGTCCACGGGGTCACAAAGAGTTGGACACGATTGAACACTCACACGTGCAAATTACTAACTCTAATCCCTATGCTGTACCTTGGATCTCCAGACTTCATTCTTAAGTTTGTCCTCTTTCACCAACGTCTACAAACTGTGCTCCTAAATCCTACCTTATTGTAAACTGCTGTCACAATCCCTCCCAAATCTCCGATCAAATGAGTCCCGGCTTAACTGAAACACTAAATCTCTCAATCTAAGAGTGAGTCTAGTGTAATCACTGCATACTACTGGACAGGATACCTTTGACTTCTCTTCCCTGGCTTTTCAAAATATAGAACAGACAGCGAACGCTGCAAAAGTAACTTGCAAATTCAATCTGTCTATTTCATTTAGGCATTAAGTATTGCCCTATGAGACTTGCTGGGTGGTGGAACCAATCTGAGTTAATGGAAGCTGTGTTATTGGCATATTACCACATCTTATATGTAGGAACGGCAACTCAAGTAACATGGGAAAAATAGCAGATGTCTGAAAACATCTTGGAAAACACAGCTTTCTGATTTTCCTTTGCACCTCAACTAAAGAAATTCTTCTAAAGTTAAAATCCTAGAAGGAGAATGTTGTTGGCATTTATCCTCTAATGAAAACAACGCCGACGCTACTCAGGCTTGACTTAAAGAGCATCTTCCCTCCCAATATACATTTCCAGGTAACGGCCTTGCCAGAGGTCTTTGAAGAAAGCATCTGAGCTTATAAAAGCAAAGGTAAAGTTATGCACTAAAATTTTAGCTGCTGTTATTTCTGGCTTGTGAAGTTGTGTTTTTTATTTTCTTCTTAATGTTCCTCTGTATGTTTTAAGTTTGTCAGTGATTCTATGTTACTCTTATAGTTGCATACATATATGTCATTAAAACAAAACAAGAAAATGCTTACTCTAACCATACATTGAATTGTGCAAACCTATAAAAGAATATTCTTTGAGACTAAAATGGTAGAACAGAATACACAATGAGAGCATAGCATGGATTTAGCAATACAAGGATCTAAAGATTTAAAAAATGAAGACATGGTCTCTACTTTGAAAAAAGAAAGTCTAATTATTCTTATTCAGTTTTCCTATCATTTCTTCTGTTACTATTAATACTGCACCATTCACTAATTTACCAGTCTGTAAGCTGCAATCATTTCTGATATTTCTTTCAATACTTTTCACACATGCAATCAGTGATCACATCATATTTATTCTATCATTAAGGGTCCTACAGTTTAAAACAATCATCAGAAACATCTTTCTGCTGATTATTCTCAGTTTGGTGAAATAAATGCCTACCAAACACTTGGAGGGAAAAATGAGGAAATCTAAAGAGAAAAAGAGGTGCTCAGAGTAGGAATGGCTTGTTAACACTGACTGTCACTCAATAATACCTGGCTCACACATACTCCGAAATGTAACAGGCAACACAGAGGCCTTTATTGTCTCCAGTTATAAATGACAGTTCTTCAGATTCTCCAGCTTTCATCCATCCACATAAATCCAAATTTGGCTCCTACTGCTGCTCCTTGTCCAAGAATTTAAAGCATCACTGATTATAACTTAGGGTTACCTGGGAACTACTGCACTGCTCCTCAGGAAAAAAATTTCATGAGTTACAGATGTTAACTATAATCTACACCTTCCAGAGATGGAAATAGACCTGTGAGGCCACCCTTGAAGCAGGACATACACTTATTTTTACAGGATGGCTTCTTCCCCTTGAAATAAGCAAGTGCGAGAACCATCAATATTTTTTGTTTCAGAGAAACTATACAGAGAAAATTTTATGTAAGAGTGACCTAAGTATTATGAAAGGCCCCTTCTATCTTAGTTTCCACGCCTGCAAACAACTCCACTGTTGGAAGTTTCTATGGGTGGTTGGAAGTGGGGACCTAGAAAAACAGACTCCAAAGGATATTAGTGAGCAAACCTTGATTGCGTCCTGAAAGTAAGGCTCAGTAGCAGGAAACAAAAACGCAGCTTTGTGGCAAGATAACACTGAAGGTGACAAAGAGTTTAAAGTTTGTGGCATAATTTAAGATAGTAATGAGAAATGTGAGCATTCAAAGAAAAGCGCCAATTATACACTGGGGGAAGAAAGCCCTTTAAATATAGAAAGTTGCCTATTAGATACTCCTTTTGGTTAACTCCATAATACAGATCTGTCTAAAGAACATAGAGTTATGGCTTTGGGGACATTATATTCTATTTCATAAGTTCTGATTAATAAATGCTACTAAAGGCAGACTCATATATGAGAAGTGCTCCATCTGTTGAACAAAAGGCCTTCAAAGCTTTAAACTCACTAGTGGGGATTTTGTATCAACTCACCCAAAGCACTGCTTTAATCTTGATTTTTTTTTTTTAGCTAATAAAATAAAAATCCTTCCTATGATCAGAAGCACAGATCAAATTCCAAGGATTAAGATTTAAGTGAGTGAGCAATCAAAACAGGCATTCTGATACAAGTTTAAAATGGTAAAGGACTGGACCCATTAGCACTGAAACAGACTAAATATAAGCTTTTAGAAATATTAATACTTGATTTTCTCCCAAAATAATAATGGTTCTGAGCTTATAAAGCTATAAAATCTCTGTGAGAATAAAGTGATCACTGGTACAGCTGAGTCCCTTATTTAAATTTCACTGAGTGAACATAATGCAATGTCACTCTTGGTTTAATTTCATACATTTTATTACAAGCATGATTTTCAGAATACCATAAAACTGCTATAAACTGGCATGTATGAGGGCATTGCTACCAGTTAACTGAATCCCATGGCTAATGTAGGACTCATTGACTAAGTTGTCGGAGTTTTTTTTTTTTAAACACGACAATTTTTGTTTAATTATCTTCTTTTTCAACCTTTAGTAGAATATAAAACTACTAACGATGATGATGATAAGGCTAATTATTCTTCAGTAGAAACATATCATACCTTCTTTACTTTTTGTGATACAGATGTATAATTTTTGATATATTAAACATAGAATATTGGCCTTTTGGTTTTATAACATGTATTCTTGTAGCTATCTTTCATAAACAAACTTCTTTTATCAGTTTGTTTTCTTGTTATTTTCCAAAGTAGAACTTAGTAATTAAAAGTTCTGGTTAGCTGGCTTCCAATTAGTCAAAGGTTTACAATATGATGCCCTGGAATTGATAAAGCTAACAATACAATAAGTGGCATGAACAAAGAAATTAGGGAGTCTATCAGAGTGTTTTATTTCAAATGACCTAAAGCTAACCTTTAGTCAATCCTTTTGCTGCTATCAGGGATGAATTTAGATTACATACAAAGTAGATCCTGAAAGTTTCATTCCATTGCTGCCAGGTTCCTCTGTCCATGGGGATTCTCCAGGCAAGAATGCTGGAGTAGATTGCCTTTTCCTTCTCCAGAGGATCTTCCCAGGATCAAACTCAGATCTCTCGCATCGCTGGCAGATTCTTTGCCATTTGAGCCATCAGGGAAGCTTTGCCACAGATCTAAAATATAATGCTAAATTGCCAGTGATGTTAAATTGAAGCCAGGATAGATAAGAAGGCAGAAGATGAATGTTCTCTGTAGTTTTCTGACAGAGGCAACAGGGCAGCCTCTGTCAGAATCAGGGGATAAGGATCTGAAATCACAGCATCTGAAGTGGACCTCTTCATACCTACCTACTTACCTTTGTTTAGGAACAGCTTTCTGGGTTTCCTTTGGGAAACCCACATCTCTCCCCTTTTCAACCCGCGTGGTGCTAACTTCACCCTGAGGCTTCAGGGATGAAGATAAAATTAGGCTGTGCCCATGACAGCATCACAGCTTGTGCTGAAACAATGAATGACTCTAAGAAGGGTAACTATGTATCACATGAGCTTATGATTACTGAAGGAGCTGCTCTCCCATCAGCTTTTGCAGAGTTGGTACTTAGTGCTGTGTCATACAGATACCTATTTATCTGATCTGATTACTGCTGGAGAAGAAATCTTGAAGTCAGGAATGCTGGGCTGGAGAAGAAGATGCTCTCTCCTGATGTTCTAAGTAGAAGCTCGGAGAAATCCAGGAGGTCTGGTGTTTATGTGCCACTGCCTTCTCCCTGGGCAATGGGATCCAGCAAGAGGGAACAGTAGTCATCAGGAAAAGCAGAGGAATGGGCAACATCCTGAGAAGTCTTCACTTTCATGTCAGGAACCATAAAAAGACGTCTACCATGCTAGTATTATAGTTGAAGCATTGAAAAATATGGCACCACAAGAAAAAATGAAGAAAAATATATTTGGAAGAGAAGAAATGAAATTGACATTTACCCCAGGCTACAATTGTCTACACAGAAAATCTAAATACATGAATCATTAAATTCTTAAAAGAAGTCAGTAAGAGTGCTGAATATAAATTCAGTGCAAAAAAGCCAATAGCATTCCCTACACATCAACAATTAGAATTATGTAACTTTAAAATGTCGTTCATTGTGACAATAAAAACGCAAAATATTTAGGATTTAACAAAAGATATGCACAGACCTTTGCAGAAATACATGTATAAGCTCTGTTAAAAGACATAAAATAAGACCTAAATAACTTGAGAAATATGCCACAGAGAGTTAAAAATATAAAACCATGAAGATATATTGATTCTTGACAAATTAATCTATAAATTCAAAGGAAATAAAATCAAAATGCCTGCATAATTCCTCATGGAAATGACAAAGAGTTTCTAAAGTTCTCATGGAAAAGTAAAGGATCGATTACAGACAAAACACTCCTACAGAAGATCAATATAGGTAGCTTGCCTTCTCAGCAATCAGAAGTCATTATGGAGCCACAGTAATTAAAGTCAGTGTGCTCTTGGGCCAGAAATAGGCAAACAGAACAATGGAACAGAAGAGGGATCACAGAATAGACAGTGCTTAACAAGTGATTATTCAAATGTACCAAAGTAACATTATGTTCCTTATACTTTGCCATATACAAAAGTAAATTCTATATTAGTTAAGAACTTAAATTTGAAATGCAACTTTTAGAAGGAAATGTGGATCTAGAGTAGAAAAAGGTCTCTTTAGCAAGATTCAAAAATTACAATCCTTAAGAAAAAAACCAATAAATTTACTATTTTAGAATTCAAAAACATCTGTATAAAAACATAAAACCATTAAACTGAAACAGAAGGGGAGCTGTCTACAATGCTAATAATCTTAAGCAAAGAGTCTCTGGAACATAATTTTTTTTAATCTGTATAAAATAATAGATAGATAAAGGATATGATTGGGTAAATTAACAAAAAGGAAAGCTAAAATTGCCTAAGTATAAAGAGGTACTCTATCTGATTAATAAACAGGAAAAATCATTTTTTTAAAAAAAGATGGTGATTAGCATGCCAGTTCTGACCTGTTTGTATTTCTGACCTGGGCTGGTTAATCCTTTCTTAGACAATCTGGTAGTCCCCCAGTCTGGGAGGTCACATGTTGATAGAGTTTAATGTGGATAAACAATCAGCGTTATGTACTATAGCCCAGAACACAGGGGCCTAAGAAATCCTCTAGCCTCAACTTCTCATATCTGTACATCACTACTGGAAAAATCATAGCTTTGACTACACGGACCTTAGTTCACAGTGACGTCTTTAGTTTTTAACATGTTGTCTGGCTTTGTCATAACTTTGCTTCCAAGGAGCAAGCGTCTTTAATTTCATGGCTGCTGTCACCATCCACAGTGATTTTGGAGCCCCCAAAATAAAATCTTTCACCGCTTCCATTTTTTCCCCTTCTAATTGCCAACCCTTCTAATGCCATAATCTTAGCTTTTTGAAGGTTGAGTTTTAAGACAGCTTTTTTACTCTCCTCTTTCACCTTCATCAGAGGCTTTTTATTTCCTCTTTACTTTACGCCATTAGTGTGGTGTCATCTGGTACAGATGTGAGAGTTGATCCGTAAAGAAGGCTGAGTGCCAAAGAATTGATGCTTTCCAACTGTGGTGTTGGAGAAGAATCTTGAAAGTCCCTTGGACTGTAAGGAGATAAACCAGTCAATCCTAAAGGAGGTCAGTCTTGAATATTCCTTGGAAGGACTGATGCTGAGGCTGAAGCGCCAATACTTGGGCCACCTGATATGAAGAACCAACTCATTGGAAAATACCTTGATGCTGGGAAAGATTAAGGACAAGAGGAGAAGAGGCAGCCAAGGATGAGATGGTTGGATGGCATCATCAACACAATGGACATGAGTGTGAGCAAACTCTGAGAGAAGGAACTCTGTCCTTCAGCAAACTCTAAAGGACAGGGAACCCTGCTGTGCTGCACTCCATGTGGTCACAAAGGGTTGGACGTGACTTAGCAACTGAACATCTTCCCTGGTGGCTCAGCTGGTAAAGAATCTGCTTGCAATGTGGGAGACCTGGGTTTGATCCCTGCATTGGGAAGATTCCCTGGAGAAAGGAATAGCTACCCACTCCAGTATTCTGGCCTGGAAAATTCCATGGTTTGCAAAGAGTCAGACATGACTGAGCAAATTTCACTTTCAGCAGTGACTGAATAACAACTTCTCAAGTAGTTGGGACTATCAGCAGGTACCACCCAGAAGAGGAAAATTATGGCAAAAATAGGAAAATCAGTGTTTCCAAGGACTGGGGTGGAAGGAGGGATAAATAGGCAGACCAAAGAGGTTTTTAGGGCAGTGAAAATGCCCTATACAGTACTATAATGATGAAGACATGTCATCATACACTTGCCCAAACCTAAGACAGTGCAACTCCAAGAGTGAGCCTTAATGGAAACCATGAAATTTAGGTGATAATGTTCAGTTTCACATAACGTCAATATATGTTCACTATGGAGGGGATGTTGATAATCAGAGAAACTATGAGTGTGTGTGGGGAGGAGCTTATGGGAAATAGCTTTCTCTCAATTTCACTGTGAATCTGACCTTGTTCTTTAAAAAAGTCTTAAAAATCAAAGATTAAAAACCATTATATTGCCAAACTAGCAAGCAAAGGTATTAAATTTTATATAAAAAGCTAGAAACAAGTGATTACGTCTAAATATATGCCATTATCATATATATTAATAATAACAGATCTTTAAAACATGTAACTCGATTTGTGCTTAATATTTTCATGAAAACATTAAATATGTTAAAAAACAAACAAACAAGAAAACCTGGTGGGCTTTCCTGTGGCTCAGTTGTAAAGAATCTGCCTGACAATGCAGGAAGCAAAGGTTCGATCCCTGATCCCAGAAGATCCCATGCGCCATGGACCAACTGAGCCCATTCACCACGTCTCCTGCAGCCTGCATGTCTTAGAGCCTGCGCGCCACAAAAAGAGAAGCCACCTCAATGAGAAGGCGGAATACCACAGTCAGAGAGTAGCCCCCAGCTCTCCACAACTAGAGAAAAGCCTGTGCAGCAAAGACCCAGCACAGCCAACAATTTAAAAAAAAAAATGGTGATACCACTTCACACCCATTATACAGAAAAAAAAAAAAAAGTCTATTAACACCAATGTTGACAAAGATGATGGAAAACAAGAACCCATATGTTTCTAATGGGATACAATCTTACAACGTAATTTGGAAATAGCCCAAACTTGAAAAGGAATACAATGTGTGACTCAGCACTTCTCTTTCTAGAAATTTACCCCAAAGAGACATTCACACATTTTCAGGAGACACATACAGAAAAGATAATTACAGAACTGTTTGTAATAGTGGGGGGAAAAAGTGAATAAATGGTCATATCACTCCTCTGAACAATATAGAATATATCAGGAACCAGGAAGGAGAAAATAAAATGTTGGATAGGCAAACAACATTTGATGCAAAATGTGTTCATAAAAAAATATAAATTTGTGTTTAAAATTGTGTACAAATGATATAATTCTGAATGTATCTTTTGAAATATGCTTTTCCACTCAACATTATGTTTTTAAGATTTATCTATGCTTATACATGGAAATGCAGCTGATTTATTTTCATCATTGATAGGATTCCATAAAGCAATTACAACAAATTCTGTCTTCTATTAGAGGATTTGGCATTCTTTAAAATCATAGAATTACAAAATCAGAATGATGATAATAAAACAACTATTATGGCTGTCATTTATTAAGCCTTTACCACATGCCTGACATTATGCTAAACACTGTGACATTTCATTTAATCCTCAGGACCCTCCTATACAATAATATCAATCTCATTTCACAAACGACAGTACGAATCTTACAGTGATAGGATGTTTGACAAAGGTCACATATTTGATACTTAAAGAGACAGAATTTAAACATGGTCCTCGTTCTGGAACCTGCACTGGTAAATACCATACTATCCTGGAGTGCATTTCCCTTCTTGACAGCAGGATATTTTCATATAAGTTTCAAGTTCAATTCAGATGCTCAGTCACGTCCGACTCTGCATCCCCATGGATTGCAGCATGCCAGGCTTCCCTGTCCATCACCAACTCCCAGAGCAAGCTCAAACTCACATCCATTGAGTTGGTGATGCCTTCCAACCATCTCATCCTGTGTTGTACCCTTCTCCTCCTGCCTTTAGTCTTTCCCAGAATCAAGGTCTTTTCCAATGAGTCAGTTCTTTGCATGAAGTGGCCAAACTATTGCAGTTTCAGCATTAGTCCTCCAATGAATATTCACAACTGATTTCCTTTAGGATTGACTGCCTTGTGATCTCCTTGCTGTCAAAGGGACTTTCAAGAGTTTTCGCCAATACCGCAGTTAAAAATCATCATTTCTTCATCACTCAGCTTTCTTTATGGTCCAACTCTCACATCCACACATGACTACTTGAAAAACCACAGCTTTGACTAGATGGGCCTTTGTCAGCAAAGTAATGTCTCTGCTTATTAATATGCTGTCTAGGTTGGTCATAACATTCTTTCCAATGAGCAAGTGTCTTTCAATTTCATGGCTGCCGTCACCATCTACAGTGATTTTGGAGCCGAAGAAAATAAAGTTTGTCACTGTTTCCATTGTTTTTCCATTTTTTTTTTTGCCATGAAGTGATGAGACCAGATACCATAATCTTCATTTTTTGAATGTTGAGTTTTAGGTCAGCTTTTTCACTATCCTCTTTCACCTCCATCAGGAGGCTCTTTAGTTCCTCTTCACTTTCTGCCATTAGGGTGATGTCATCTGCATATCTGAAGTTATTGATATTTCTCCCAGCAATCTTGATTCAATCTTGTGTTTCATCCAGCCAGGCATTTCCCATGATGTACTCTCCATATAAGTTAAATAAACAGGGTGACAATATATAGTCTTGACATATTCCTTTCCCAATTAGGAACTAGTCCATTGTTCCATGTCCAGTTCTAACTGTTGCCTCTTGACCCGCAAACAGATTTCTCAGGGAGCAGGTCACGTAGTCTGGTATTCCCTCTCTTGAAGAATTTTTCCACAGTTTATTGTGATCCACACAGTTAAAGGCTTTAGTGTAGTCATTGAAGCAGTAGTAGATATTTTTCTGGAACTCGCTTGCTTTTTGATGATCCAGTGGATGTTGGCAATTTGATCTCTGGTTCCTCTGCCTTTTCTAAATCCAGCATAAACATCTGGAAGTTCACTGTTCAAATATGATTGAAGCCTATCTTGGAGAATTTTGAGCATTACTTTGCTAGTGTGTGAGATGAGTGCAATTGTGCAGTAGTTTGAGCATTCTTTGGCATTGCCTTTCTTTGGGATTGGAATGAAAACTGACCTTTTCCAGTCCTGTGACCACTGCTGAGTTTTCCAAATTTGCTGGCATATTGAGTGCAGCACTTTCACAGCATCATCTTTTAGGATTTGAAATAGATCACCTGGAATTCCTTCCATCTCCACTAGGTTTGTTTGTAGTGATGCTTCCTAAGGCCCACTTGACTTCATATCCCAGGATGTCTGGCTCTAGGTGAGTGATCACACCATCATGGTTATCTGGGTCATTAAGGCCTTTTTTGTAAAGTTCTTCTGTGTATTCCTGTCACTTCTTAATATCTTCTGCTTCTGTTAGGTTCATACCGTTTCTGTCCTTTATTGTGCCCATCTTTGCATGAAATATTCCGTTGGTATTTCTGATTTCTTGAAGTGATCTCTACTCTTTCCCATTCTGTTGTTTTCCTCTATTTCTTTGCATTGATCGCTGAGGAAGGCTTTGTTATCTCTCCTTGCTACTCTTTGGAACTCTGCATTCAGAGTTTCTAAGTCATCTTGAAAAAAACCTACAGGAAACAGCAAACTAAAAGGTAGACAAAATCTATATTTTAAACCCATCATAATACTTATACTGTGATGATTCTCTCACTCCTCTCTTTTCTTCTTCATGTAGTTGAGATAATCAATTATGCTGAGCAAATGATTTTTGCTATTTCTCTTTTTATCTCATGCCTGTAAGTATTTTAGAGAAGTTTGATTGAAAATGCATCTATTTGCTGACCACTAATTCTGTAAAAGACCTCATGTTCAGAATCTCATCTGGTAAACCGGAGGCTCTCCTATCATCAGGTATGACTCCTGATGGAAAAGTGGTCTTTGTAGCTTTGCACACTTCCTAAAGCCTCTGTCAGAACCCCTGTTTCCTGCCCCCTATTATAGTGAATATCTTTAGGACTCTATCTGGTTTCAAATGATTCCCTCTATTCAAAGATATTAAGCTACCTACAGTCATTTTAAACTCCAACACCCTATAACTCTGGCCGTGGTGGATTGAACAAAGATAACATTCAGTTACAATCAGATGCTGTCTTCCCTGAATTTAGGAATTCAAAATAGAAGAGACTGGCAGGTGACAGGAGCCCAGTCACTTGAAACAATCTAGTAGAGGAAAGAGTTCCAATCTAGTTTTGGTCCTCTTTTTTATATAAATTTATTTATTTTAATTGGAGATTAATTACAATATTGTATTGGTTTTGCTGTACACCAACATGAATCCGCCACAGGTATAGACGTGTTCCCCATCCTGAACCCCCCTCCCTCCTCCCCTCCCTGTACCATCCCTCTGGGTCGTCTCAGTGCACCAGCCCCAAGCATCCAGTATCATGCATTGAACCTGGATTAGCGATTCATTTCATATATGATATTATACATTTCAATGCCATTCTCCCAAATCATCCCACCCCCTCCCTCTCCCACAAAGTCCAAAAGACTTCTATACATCTGTGTCTCTTTTGCTATCTCATTTGGTCCTCTTTAAGATACGGGGTCAATTTTTCCCTATCTATACCTAATCTAAGTGAGACAATCCGTAATCCTTCCTTTCTATCCTTCACCTATCTTCAAAAGCACCAGATGATAACCAAAAAGATTTTCATATACATTACCCTAATTGGTCCTTCCAACAAGTCAAGGAGGTCGGAACATTGGATGAATTATATAGATGAGTAAACTAAGGTTGATGAGGTACTCGTTTACTGACAGGAAGCAGGAACCTGATTAAAAATTCACTATGGATAATCTGCAAATAAGATGTTGGTTATTCTTACAAAGAGTCAGGTTTAACTGTTCCTGAAATGATTGGTGACCAGTCACCAATGCTTTAGCAAAGACTTGTGCTTCTTTGGGCCTCTTTCCTTACAATCTCATGGAGAACATAAATAATATACATGCTGAATGTGGTGGTTATCTTGAAAGAAAAGGAACAAAATACTATGGCAACTATTAACCAAGGAAATTAACTTAGTCCGTGGAAGTGGTTCTCCAATATCATAGTCCATAACAATTGCCAGAGACATTTGCTCAAAATGTAGATGCCTGCCCCCTACCTTCTTAGTCAATGGGTTTGGAGAAATGCTCTAAAAGCTAAATTTTAATACACACCCCCAAGTGATACCAATACAGATTGTCTGCAAAACACAAAGAATATTAACATGGGGGCCAGGGTTTCTTCACTGAGGAAGATAATTTTGAGATTTGAATGGTGAGTATTATTTAGCCATTGATGAGGATAAGAAATGAGCTAGGAGTTTCTGGCAGAGGAAAACCATGTGGAGATCTAAAAGAGAAAAATGGGGAAATAATCACGGTGCGTCTAATAAAAACTTGAATGGTAAGTGACGTACTAGAAGAAAATGAAGAGGTCTTATGAAAGGTCTGAAAGGCAGTGTTAGGAATATAGAACATTAACCATAAAGGCAGTAGAAAAATCATAGAAAGGCTTGAAGGCTGACAGGCTCTCTGTGACTCGGCTATTTCATCTATAATTATACCACCATTGTAGATTCTTTCTAAGGGTTACATGGGAGCAGTGCCCGGTATGAAAGTGAAAGTGGCTCAGTGCATCTGACTCTTTGTGATTCCACGGACTGTAGCCTGCCAGGCATCTCTGTCCATGGGAATCTCCAGGCAATAATACTGGAATGGGTTGCCATTCCCTTTTCCAGGAGATCATCCTGACCCTGGGATCAGATCGCGGTCTCCTGCATTGCAAGCAGATTCATCTGAGCCACCAGGGAAGCCTGTGCCTGGTATAAAGTAAGCATTTAATAAGTGTTACATATTATCATGATGATACTGTTTACATCTGGATCACTTTAAGATCCAAGATAAAGCTGTGGATAGAGTTCAAATGAAATGAAATCCTGAGTAAATTATATAGCTAAGCAACTTGGTGAGTCTGGGAAAAATAGGGACATAGATAGTGGTGTGAATGCCATGAAAATAAGGATTATTTAAAGAAACATAAGGAGAAGGCAATGGCACCCCACTCCAGTACTCTTGCCTGGGAAATCCCATGGATGGAGGAGCCTGGTAGGCTGCAGTCCATGGGGTCGCTAAGAGTCAGACACGATTGAGCGACTTCACTTTCACTTTTACTTTCATGCATTGGAGAAGGAAATGCCAACCTACTCCACTGTTCTTGCCTGGAGAATCCTAGGGACAGAGGAGCCTGGTGGGCTTCCATCTATGGGGTCGCACAGAGTTGGACACGACTGACGCAACTCAGCAGCAGCAAGGTCTCATAAGATGAGCAGAAAGTTCTCAGGCCACGAATTCTTGAGCACCAAGACACAGGACCAGAAATGATTTACTACTGAGACTGGCATGGTAGGTACTTTTTAATTAGTAGAATTAGGAGAGCACTTACAGCTGCCTTTGTGAGACAAGTTTAATTACTGTCTTTGAAACTACAACCCATAAGTCAGTAAGAGGTGGCTCAGCAAGAATGTGGCTCTAAGTCTAGGCCTAATTCTGTTATGTTGAGTGAAGCCATTACTAAGTTGGCTGATCCTTGAAAATGTCCTAGGATTTCTCATCATCACTTTTCCTAGGGTGAGTCCCAGAAGAAATGCACCTCAGGATTGCTGGCTACTTACATCTCCTTCCTTGTCATCCCATCTTCCTGTCTTCCAAGCACTAAGTTTATAGGTCATCTCAGCAAAATTAAGCCCAAGCAAGCAGCACCCAGCCTTTGGCAGCTCTTACCTGAAAGCATCTTAAAACACTTCCTCCCAGGTGGGCAGCCAGAGATACTTACCTTGGAAAAAGCTGGCCTATTGGCATGAATTTCATGCATCAGAGGGAAACAAAAAAAAAGATGCGTGACGAATTCCACGTTTTCTGTCATCAGTTTTATCAATGGTTATTAACCACAGCTAGGATCTGGAGAGGTTTGTTTCTTTTTAAGATGACAATATTCCAGCCATAAGAGCATCCGGAGATACCAGATGTGAGTAAGAGTTACATAGGTTCTTATTTTATAATTACAGAGTCTGATCCAAGATCTCTTTTTGAAAGTTGGCCAGATGACTGCTAATATCTAGCCAGGGTTATAACCACTGAATTATGTAAAGTTTGCTTAAGGCTCTCTTGGTTGCAAGTACAGAAATGCACTCAAAGCAGGAAACTGATACAAACTCTGATTCTCGAAGTGTTCAAGCAGGTGACAGTAATGAGTAAAGCAGATATGGTTTGGGGCCCTCCAAGAAGCTGGGGAGCATGAAAAACTGGGGGAGTGCAAGAAACACACAAAGCGGTCAGCACTTACTCAGCTATAGCCAATTGTTAGGATGTGGAAATGTTTGCCCAGTGTTGTCATACCTTGTCATTTCTCATGAGCAGCTAAAACCCTGAAAGTTTATGTTATGTAAAAATCTCAACATAGAGTGTTGACAAAGAGTTTTTTAAATGCCTCATGGGATTTATGCCATACTATAAAACTTAATGAAGTCACAATTCCAAAGTGACTCTGATGGCCCACCTAGCATAAGGCTTCCAGCCCTAGTCTTACTGATCATTACCAATGGATAATGTCTCTTAACAAACAGCCACCAATCCTCTTGGGGACCAAATGGAGGCAAGCAGTCTTCAGACAAATAGGAGAGGAATTAAATTAATATGTGCATCCATATAAAGAGCCATGAACATAGGATGTTGAGACTAATCTGGTGTATTTTCTAAGCCAGAAAGCTAGAGCTTAGTAAGTGAAAGTTACAGAAATGGAGGTGGTGGCTGAGAGTTCTACCCAAATATGATAGCCTTCCTCAAGAGGTGCTGAGTTTTCAGTCGCTGCAGCATTCAAGCAATGGTTGAAAGTTCACCTAATGGAGACATCCCCATATGCGCCCATCCAGTGCAGGCATCCGCCTGCAATGCAGGAGACCCAGATTTGATTCCTGGGTCTGGAAGATCCCCTGCAGAAGGAAATGGCAACCTACTCCAGTATTCTTGCCTGGAAAATCCCATGAACAAAGGAACCTGGCGTTCTACAGTCTATGAGTTCACAAGAGTCAGACACAACTTAGCAACTAAACCACCTCAATGACCGGTACTGCCTCTCCTGCTCTAATATTCTATGAATGTACATACACTCTACATGATCAGACTGTGAATATCCTTGACTCCCTGCTTGTGGAACTGAATGTCCCCTATAAGAATGTACAGATTAATTTTTTTCAATCACAAGAGACTTAGCAGTAGAGGTAATCTTAAGTATAGAAGCCTGTAGGAATAAGTTCCAATATACTCAGGAGAAAACTTGTTTTCGTTGTAACAGTCTTCCCATTTTATCATGTGTAAATTTTTCCTGAAAACTTCCTCTTAAATCCTGGCAATTCCTATCAGCAGAGGACATCACAAATCTCACTGTTAACAGAGAATCCTTTTCTCCATCCAGGCCTTTCTGCAGGATGCACAAGGAAAATGAAGAATCTCCCCTGGCCAGTCTGCCAGATTATAGCTCAAGATGGAAAGAGGCTCCCTCTGCAAGACAAAGATGACCAAAAACTCTTTGCATTAAAAAGAATGGTTTCCAGACTCCATGAAGATTAAGCCAGTTACAAAGTTTCCAAAGCAGAGTTGCAGCCTGCCAAATATGTCTGCAGCCCTGGGGATAACATCATAATTCAATTTATAATAGCACTAATGACTGAATGCCTCTATGCATTATCTCATGTAACATTTGCCCCAAACCTTGAGACTTCTCTGGTGGCTCAGACGGTAAAGGATCCACCTGCAATGGGGGAGACCCAGGTTCAATCCCTGAGTCAGAAAAATTCCTTGGAGAAGGAAACAAAAACACACTTCAGTATACTTGCCTGGGAAATCCCACAGACGGAGGAGACTGGTGGGTTGCAGTCATGGGATCGCAGAGAGTCAGACACGACTGAGCAACTAACATTTTCACATGATGCATGATACGATATCTCCTAACCTCTTTCACCTTTAGTCCCTCATTAGTAAGGAGAAGATAATAATGGCTCCAGTTGAAAAGGAATTTTTGTGAGCACTGAGTTAAATAAGATTATCTTAGCACATAGAAAATTCTTGATAAATAATAGCTGTAGATATAACAGTCAGTAATGGCAAAACTGAAATTCTAACTAGTACCCAAACCAGTTGTCTTGGCTATTAGTCTCCTTCACTGCTGTTACAGACTTGTCAGAATCACTTCTCTATAGGGAAATGTGTGTGTGTTTATGCTGTGTGCTTAGTCATGTCTGACTCTGTAACCACACGGACTGTAGCCCGCCAGGCTCCTCTGTCCATGGGATTTCCCAGGCAAGAATACTGGAGCAGATTGCCATTTCCTACTCTGCAGGATCTTCCCGGCCCAGGGATTGAACCTATGTCTCCTGCATTTCAGGTGGATTCTTTACTATTAGCACCACCTGGGAAATATACTACTTGTTATTCTTGGTTTGATCTGAATCTCTCCAGCTTAGTCAGTGGGCCAGACATCTCTATATTTGTGACCAACTTACTATTTCTATTTATCTAGAGGACTTTGATACAAGCCTTGGCCTCTGCCCCATAAATGGTTTAATCTCCTCTCTGCCCTACAAGTATCTCCTAGGTGTATCAGTCATGTCTCACCATCATAATGCTGTACAACACAATCACAAAAACTCAGTCTATAATCATAAACATTTTTATGCTCACAAGGCTATGAGTTGGCTGCATGGTTCTGCTGTTGTGAGAAAAATTTGTCTGGACTGCCCACAGAGTTGTTGGCTGGTATATCATCTGGGGCCTGACTAATCTAGAGTGGCTTTACTTGGGATATATCTCCTCCAGATGGACTCTATACATTAAAAGGGAAACCCAGGCTTGACTTCATGTAGAACCGGGGATCCAAAAGAGAACAGAAGCCCAATAGGGCTGCTGAGATATAGGCTCAGGCCTGAAGTGTAGTTTTACCTGCATTCCCTGAAACAAGTCATAAGACCAGACCAATTTTGGGGAGTGGGCAACCAGGTTCTATCCTCTGATGAGAGTATCTGTTAAGTCACATTCCAAAAGACATCCTATGAATGGTGCCACTATGAAATCTATTACACTTCTCCACTAATGCTTGAGGAAATCCAGCTTAGGGGCCAGACTTCTTTCCCAAATGAAAAGAGAAGGCAGTGAAATCACTATGGCTTGATAAAAGACACTGAAAATATTTTCAATCGTGAATTTCAATTATGCAATGGACAACTGAATTTCATATATGCAATAGATATTTTTATACTCTTATCTCAAAGGGATTTGTTCTTCCAAAAGAAATATGAAGGTGTAATTTGATAGTACCAGAAAAACTACTGAATAACAGAAATCACTGTTAGGATCACCTGCAATATGGGGCGAAAAAGAGGAAGTCATAATGGCTTTGGGTCTTTTAAGATTCTCCCTTTATCAAGGAATTTTCCCTTGAAGTAAGAAGACTAGTCTTTGCATTAATCTGGAAGTTTCATTCTCATTCAATTACTTTGTTGCCTGGTCCAGGAAGACTCAGAAATGTTATTGGCCTATGATTTCTAGGAACAATTAATACAAATATACTGGTTTAGGATTATTCGGGGTCAAACCCCAAACTTATGCCAACATAATCAACATAAAATAACCTTGTTATATATCAATGTGGGGATTCCCTGGTGACCCAGATGAAAAGAATCCGCCAGCAATGTGGGAGACGGGTCAATCCTTAGATCTGGAAGATGCCCTGGAGAAGAGAACAGCTACCCATTCCAGTAGTCTTGCCTGGAGAATTCCATGGATAGAGGAACCTGATGGGCTTCAGTCCATGGGATCTCAAAAAGCTGGACACAACTGAGTTACTAACATTATACATCAATGTAAAACTTAAATTATGAAAATTTAGTAGCTTAACTTTGACTCCTGAAATGCAGTGTCCACATGAAAATTCTAATTTCTCAGTCTCCCAGGCCAAAAATTCATAAAATATAATCTCAATTATAGAACAAAATCTGCCTTTAATTTACTAGGGGACATCATAAATTATTCCACCCTTTTAATGGCTTTTCTTATACTAGTATAAAGTTTAATTCTATCCAGCAAATATTAACCTTACATCTTTATAAGTGCTTAAGACTGTGTAGAAGATGAAATATCTACCCCTACGAAGTCAAATGTACAAATTTTCTCATAACTTATAACAGGTATTCTTCTATCTCCAAGATTCCCCTAACAGCTATTTCTGCCTCCAGTCAAGTCTCTTTACCGTCCGTTCTCCACATTGCTGCCAGGGTGAACTTTGAAAATCTAACAAAGGAAACCACAACAGCCTCCTATTGCCCATGGATTCTCTCCATGTTGAACAAAGCCTTCCATGTTGATTTACCCCTTGCCTGACCTTATTCTTAGTTCACATGACTCCAGTCCCATTTCACAATCCACAGATTCCCCTGCTCAAAACTACACATCCTTCGATGAACACAGGTCTGCACCAGAGCCTTCCTTAGGTTTAAAGCATCTTCTTGAAATTTCTCTCCAGGTTATCACCAGCCTTCCTCCTTGCTTCTGTCCATTCTCTGCCACCTCATAGACAGCTCCTTGTGCATCCCTAGAGGCTCATCTTTTGGGTCTCTCTTCTTCTCAGGTAGTATTGATTAGGTCCTCCTTTGTATACTCAATGTGTCCTGTTTACATTTCTAGCAAAGCATTTATAGCTGGTTTTGCTTATTTCCATGCCCTAGTCCATTATAAATAGGATTTCATTCATTCTTGCATCTTCAGCATCTGGCACAATACTAGATATGGAATATGTACCCTAGGGAAGTTTCCTAGTCAATGCATGTATAAATGAGTGAATAAATAAATGCATGTTGTGACAATGAGACAAATAAGGACATTGTCTTAAGTGCTATATTTGTCTTATACACAAAATATCAAATGGGAATTATGGCAAGTAAGGTTTCAAATGACAGGAAGGTAGCTCTGGGTTACATGAATGCTATATGACTTGAACTAGGTCTTGAAAAGTTAGCAGGCAATCATACACAGGGAGAGAACTGGGAAGAGGATGCAGATAGAAGAGAAAGGGTAAGAGAAAAAGTAGGGGGTGGGAATGCTGGCCTTCTACCTGTGGGCTTGCTGCGGGACTCCATAAATGGGAAAATAAGTTAAAATTTTGCATATTGAGCTTTTATAAATTAAAACAACATTTTTTTTCTTGATTCACATATGCATATGAATAAGCCACCCTATGCTCTGTTTTGGTTTAATTTTTCTATTTCCTTCCTTTCTACCCGCTGTATCTCTTTCATATTGGCTTGTGTGAAAGTCAAGGATGCCACCAGATTACAGCCTTTGGAGTTCAATGCGAATGGAAAAATGTATAACATTATTCTCTTCTCATTAGGTTCCTTTACTTCTAGAAGATTAATATGGAGGGAAGCCATTTGGTATTCCTCTTGGACTGTTAGCCACCAAATGAGATATCAGGCTGCTAATGGCTTTTACACTTTGCCTCAGATAGCCTGTACATCTCTGACTTTCCTCAGGGTTAGTGAAACCCTCAGACAAGTAAGAGAAAGGGAAAGTCAAATATTTGTCCCCCACAAAAGAGAAGCAGATCACAAAAGAGCAGATCAAAAAAGGGTGGAGGGAGCAGAATAGCACAGATCCATCCCCACCACTGGAAAAGCAAAGATTTTCTAAAATGACTGCAAGTCTGTCTTGTCATTTGCAAAGTCTTGGAAACATGATCTATAAATCACTTGATAACTACCTATTAATGAATGATGTATTTCCATAAAACATTCGTGCAAGGAATGAGAAAACTGAAGATTTTTAGTAAGGACATCTTATTACTGTTCCACCTGGGGTGATCAAATCTCCTTTCTTTTCATCATTTTGAAAAGTACTATAAACTTCATTAGTATACAAAATACTCAGTAACTCATTTATCGAAAGAGTACTATTTTCTGAAGAAAATATAATAACTTTTTGTCTTGGTTGATGAGTGGGGATTTTATTAGTATATTGGAGGATGATGTTCTGAAGAATAAAGGCCATTCTCCATAATTATATATTTATATATAGAAAGTAAAGAGACAGAGGCTAACAGAGTCTTCTTGATTTGGAGGGAGGCAAGAGAACAATGAAACTCTATGCTTAAAACCACAAACAACCTCTAAATCCAAGACATCATTTAGAGCAAACCCATATATTGAGGAGTTTGTTGTTTAGTTGCTTAGTCGTGTCTGACTCTTTTGTGACCCCATAGACTGTAGCCCGCCAGAGTCCTCTGTCTATGGGTTTTCCTAGGCTCTTGTCATTCCCTTCTCCAATACTGGGGCTTCCCTGTTGGTTCAGATGGTAAAGAATCTGCTTGAAATGCAGGAGACTTAGTTTTGATCCCTGGGTTGGGAAGATCCCATGGAGAATGGATTGGCTACCCACTCCAGTATTATGGCCTGGAGAATTCCATGGGTAGAGGAGCCTGGCAGGCTATAGTCCATGAAATCACAAAGAGTTGGACACTACTGAGTGACTTTCACTCACTCCCTCTCCAACACTGAGGGTTTGCATTGGATTAATTTCAGGTACTCGAGATTGAACTGCATTAAGAAAAAGGTAGGAGGGGAATATGATGTGTCCTGCAACTCACCAAGGAAACATCAGTGTCTGCCCAGTGTGGCTCCTACAAAAACACAATGAAAAGTGAACGGGAACTCTAGGACTTTCTTTCAGAGGAAATTATAACCATTCACACAGATGGCGATATTCACTAATTTTTAAACAGATGTTTGATTTCCTTTTAATGTGGTCTTAAACCACTTAGGAATGCAGGTAACTGCAACAACACAGAGCCATCCATCCTAGAATGCTTATATTGGAAAGTTAATTTTCTGCCCCAAATAAGACTTTTCTAAACTATGCTTATGGGTCTGAGGTTCCAGAATGCTGGGGCAGAAATAAGGACTTTAACTCAGATATTGGCTTCTTAAACTCTCTCATAAGAGATTAGAATCTGAAACAATTGAATCAAATTACATATGTATCTGTGGAAGATTGAATTTATCAAGAATGGCTCCAATAACACTTTCCATCCCACACCCTCTTCTTACAATGTGACCTTGGCACTCAGCATCTAGTGACAGGGTCTAAAGGCCCTCCCTTTGAACCTAAGCAAACATTTGCAACAGCCTCTTAGGTCTAATCAACAGCCCATACCTCCTGTAAGCCCATACCAACAGCCCATACTTCAGACATGTAAGTAAAGATATCTCTGGATGATTCTAGATCACAACCTTCGAGCCATTCCCAGTCTGGGTCATCCCAGCTGGATCCCAAGACCTCAAGGAAGAAAGACAATCTGTCATCACTGTACCTTATTTAAATTCGTGACCCATAGGATCTGTGGGCATAACAAAATAGCTGGTTTTCCCCATTATATAGGGGACGTTTTTTAATCCAGCCATTGATAACTAGAATAATTTCAAATCTTAATCTCACTCTATTATTTACCCTTTTTATAAATATGCATTGAATAATACTGGGGTTTACCTGGTGGCTCAGATGGTAAACAGTCTGCCTGCAATGCAGGGGACACTGGTTCAATCAGGAAGATCCACTCGAGAAGGGAATGGCTACCCACTCCAGTATTCTTGCCTGGAAAATCCCATGAATAGAAGACCCGGATGGGCTACATTACCATGGACCAAGTTCAGTGGGAGGCACTGGAGATGAAGGAGCTCAAAAAGATGAATGTAATCCATGTTGCTATCAAGGTGGAGAAAGAGGCAAACAAGATAATTATGGGCTGGATAAATGCAGTTAAAGAAATAAACACTCTGAAGAGTTGGAGAATAGTTTCATGGTAGGTGGGATACTTGGATAGAGGTCTTTGAAGAGGTAATATTTCAGCTGAGACCTTGAATCTGTTTTAGGCAAGATTTGTTTTACATGTATGGAATATGTGGCCTATATTAGGTGGGGGGCAAGGATGGGACACAGGCTTCCAATTCGTATTTAAATGTTCTCTACTGGTCCAGACTCTTCTAGAGAAGGCAACACTAACCTATAGAGAGATCTTTGCTTTTCCATAAATGAAGATATGGAAGCATTTGATCCATTCGAATTATTTTTTTCTGTGGCAAGGTTTCCAAAACTCTTTGGGCAAGAGAATGGTAAAAATGACAGTTAACATTTCCTGAATGATAATTCTGTGCCAAGCATTTTGATAAGAAGCTTCTGCTGCTCAATGACATTACTTCAGAGAAATATGGCAGACATGAGTCACTGGAGACAAAAGCTCAGCCATGCTGGGGGGTGGGGTTGGGGTGTAGAGGGGGTGCAACTGAAGGAAGCGATCTGAAAGATCTGAGTAGAGAACCAACGGAAACCACTAAAATCCACCTCTTCTAGCACTCCAGTGGGCTCACATCTTATCTGCTCCTGGTTCCTTCAAGATGGTAGTTGGCCATAGTTTCTAGAGAAAAGCTGATAATAGGAGAGTTGGTGACATGAACTACAGTCTCTCCTGCTTAATTTAATGCTGAGGCTTTAATTGTGATCTAACACCTCTCACTTCTACATCCATTTGGGATTCTTTCCATTCTTGGGTAACCCTTGTGCTGATCTAGGTTGTTTGACTAGAGGAATAACTCAGCCATTTATCCCTGAGGGATAGGAGTCCTCTATTACTATGCATTTATCAGAATATGGATGCAGTAATAATCCATTCATGGATAAAACTAGGCAGGAAGAATGAGGAATGAAAAATACTGCAATCCAGTGTTTTCAAAATATTATCTTTATTATACTATTAAACTCCTAGTAATAGAAAAAGAAAGAAAACTCTTAGTAATGAAGTTGTAGAAAATTTCAAAGTATTCGTGTTTGCCTCTGCAAATTTCATTATTATGCTTCTATAATTTTTCTATACACTGTCATGTGGAAGAGAATTAGAACTGTTCAGCTTATTGCTCAAGGGGAAGAATTAAACCACAAATTCGAAGACACAGGAACAGTTTTCAGCACAATAAATACCAAGTCCTTTCTAAAAGTCAAAGCTTAATAAATCTTGAAATAAATTGACACAAGAAGGTATGAGTTCTTTATCACCTTATATTAATGTGTCTCAGGAGAAATCATTGGGAGGAAACCCCTTAAATTACTTATAACCCATGAATCCTTAAGAATTACAACTTTAACTTCATGTATAAAACCAGAAAACGCTACATCTGACACTTCTATTGGAGGCCTGTTTCCCCAAATCAGAAAACAAAATAAGCAACCAAAAAGCAAGAGGAACTGATCAAAAGATGGAATTAAGGAAAAAGAGACTTAAGTTCCTTAAATTTTTGATTCCAGTGTTTATTACCAACACAGAAACCTTGCCATCTCAGGATAAATAAATATAACAAGATAATCTAGTAAATAAGATTTATATGATGACTAATTTTTAAAACTATTAACGAACCAACAAACATCTACGTTAAAGAATGATTATCACACTGTATTTTGTATGAAACCACAAATATCCCCTAAATACTCTGTCCAGGGTTTGATTAGACCTATGGAAAAATAAACACTTCTCATTGGGTAGAGTAAAACATGAGTTCCTCAGGAAATGGAAAAGACACCAAGGTATAACATATGGCAGAAATGGACTGGAAGCCAAAAACAAACCCAGACACTGAACTGTGTAGTTATTTGAACTTACACAGACATCTGACCTCTTGGGATTTAGACAATACAATCTCTAGCTGCTCTGCAGGCTTTAAAGTTTTGTACTTCAAAGTACAGCTTCAGATCAGTCCTGTGACATAATCTAGTTTCAGAAATCTATATCTAAACTGTCAGTTCAGGAAAAGAACATATATAATTATAAAATGAACAGTCCTATGATTCTAGGCTACTTCATTCTGGAGAATTCTGCCCTACTTTTAGCATAGAAGAAGAAATTTCATAAGAATTCTTAAGCTTTAAAAATTTGTATACTTCTATCATCACGGTAAGCACGCATTTTATTCATGCTTATGGAAGCCTCCCTTATTCTAGCATGTAAAGAACTTCCCATTTTCCTAATTGTTAGAAAATCCCAGTAATTCCCTTTACTTATTTTGACCTCCTCAATTCTTTAAACTCTTCTTTTGTAAATGTACTAAATAGAAAAGATCATATTTGATGGTATTTCAATACATACCAAGTTGCAATCTACCTAGCTCAAAAGGACTAGGTAAATGTTTGAATGCAGGACAATTAAATGACCATTCAGATTCACCAGCTGTCAGAGGCAAAAGAAACAAGGTAATTCCTAATGTTTTGACTTTTAGGATATTGCTTCTGGCATTCATGTACACACTCTTCCCGTTACCTGTTCGCTTCAGCTCCTGCTTATTGTGAGGTTCCACTGAGATCACTTCTTGCAGGAAGTCAAGACACGCCTCACTTATACCAGTGGTGCTTACAGTTTTGCTCCTCCGCTCGGAGGAGATGTGGCAAAGGCTACACGCACTTTCGGTTGTCACAACATGGGGGAAGGTTGTTACTGACATCTAATGGACAGAAACCAAGGATGAGGCTAAACACTTTACAGTGTGCACCAGAGCTCCCACAACAAAGAACTTTCCATCCCAAATGTCAGTAGGGCTGCTATTAAGAAACTCCAACCTCAGCGATCATAGCACTTGTCACAGGCTTCCCTGGTGGCTCAGCGGTAAAGAATTTGCCTGCCGATAGAGGAGGTGCTGTTCAACCCCTGGGTAGGGAAGATCTCCTGGAGGAGGAAATGGCACCCCATTCCAGTATTTTTGCCTGAGAAATCCCATGGACAGAGGATCCTGGCAGGCTACAGTCCATGGGGTCTCAAACAGTGAGACACGACCTACCAATTAAAGCAACAACAAAGCACTTGTCACACCGTATTGCATTTGCAGGGTTTGTGCCCCTGAGAACAAGAACATATCTTGATTTCCACCGCATGTCCCTTGCATACCCAGGACTCATCAGGTAGACAGTAAAGATGAAATGACTGACTGACTTAATAAAGAAAATCACTGGGGCTTCCCTGGTGGTCCAATGGTTAAGAATCTACCTGCAAATGCAGGTGACATGGGTTGGATCCCTGGTCCAGGAAGATCCCACATGCCACAAAGCAGCCAAGTCCATACACCACCACAACTGAGCCTGCACACTCTAGATCCGGTGTACCACAATGAACAGTAGCTCTGCCTCAACACAGCTAGAGAAAGCCTGTGCTCAGCAAAGGAGACCCAGTACAGCCAAAAATAAACTAATTAATTTAAAAAAAATTTTTAAGAAAATTACTAATAAGATACAAAGAAGCAAGAATTAAACCATAGCCCATTTACTGCTCATAAAGTATTTTTAGATTATCCAGTTAAAATGCTTACAGTTTACAAAGTGCTTCAAAGCCATGGTCCAACAACTCAGCTAGGCAAGAAGAGCATAAATTATTAACCCCATTTTTATAAAGAAGGCACCAATCCTCACAGGAGTTCAGTTCAGTTCAGTCGCTCAGTCATGTCCAACTCTTTGAGACTCCATGAATGGCAGCACACCAGGCCTCCCTGTCCATCACCAACTCCCGGAGTTCACTCAGACTCATGTCCATCGAGTCCGTGATGCCATCCAGACATCTCATCCTCTGTTGTCACCTTCTCCTCCTGCCCCCAATCCTTCCCAGCATCAAAGTCTCTTCCAATGAGTCAACTCTTCACATGAGGTGGCCAAAGTACTGAGTTTCAGCTTTAGCATCATTCCTTCCAAAGAAATCCCAGGGTTGATCTCCTTCAGAATGGACTGGTTGGATGTCCTTGCAGTCCAAGGGACTCTCAAGAGTCTTCTCCAACACCACAGTTCAAAAGCATCAATTCTTCGGTGCTCAGCCTTCTTCACAGTCTAACTCTCACATCCATACATGACTATGGGAAAAACAATAACCTTGACTAGACAGAACTTAGTCAGCAAAGTAATGTCTCTGCTTTTGAATATGCTATCTAGGTTGGTCGTAACTTTTCTTCCAAGGAGTAAGCGTCTTCTAATTTCATGGCTGCAATCACTATCTAGAGTGATTTTGGAGCCCAAAAAATAAAGTCAGCCACTGTTTCCCCATCTATTTGCCATGAAGTGATGGGACCGGATGCCATGATCTTCGTTTTCTGAATGTTGAGCTTTAAGCCAACTTTTTCGCTTTACTCTTTCACTTTCATCAAGAGGTTTTTAGTTCCTCTTCACTTTCTGCCAAAAGGGTGGTGTCATCTGCATATCTGAGGTTATTGATATTTCTCCTGGCAATCTTGATTTCAGCTTGTATTTCTTCCAGTCCAGGGCTTCTCATGATGTACTCTGCATATAAGTTAAATAAGCAGGGTGACAATATACAGCCTTGACTTACTCCTTTTCCTATTTTGTTACAAATCAAAAAGGCTTTGTAAGACACCTCCAGTGCTAGATCATTTGTCATTTACATTTGCAAGCTTGAGTTAAGAGCTTTGCTGATTTGTAACAAAATTTTTAGGCACTTAGAAATAAGCAGTTGGCTGTGGAGTGGATGTTACATTATCATCCCTTCTATACTGCCAAAGAAAAGTTTTAGCTTTGGGCTATCAGAACCCAATAAACACTCAACTTCAGCTAACAAAATAAGTGCCACCGACTCTTAAAAGGGTTTGCCTGATAAAACAGGGCAATTATGGGATAATGTGTCACTTAGCAATTCCCTACAGGTAGCTCAAAGGCAACAGGGACATAACCCTAGGTAGTGATGAAAATAAACTACTCCTTGTTAAATCTTTAACCAGCCAGATTGCCTGCCTGTTTCGAGCACAGAATATATGGAAGGTAGCTTTCCAAAGGACATTTCCTGGATTTGAAACTCAACTCCACATACTTATTTGCTGTGTTTCTTTCGACAAATATCTTAATGTGGATGTAGCTGCCTCAGTTTCCTCAACTGTGAAAGTGAAAGTGAAGTCGCTCAGTCATTTCTGACTCTTTGTGACCCCGTGGACGGTAACCTACCAAGCTCCTCAGTTCATAGGATTCTCCAGGCAAGAATACTGGAGTGGATCACCATTTCATTCTCCAGGGGATCTTCCTGACCCAGGGATTGAACCCAGGTCTCCCACCTTGTAGGCAAACGCTTTAACCTCTGAGCCACCAGGGAAGGCCTCAACTGTAAGGTGAGGGTTATAACAACTATATATATAGGGTTATAACCCTATAGATATATATATCTTATATATAAGATATATATATATCTACATACCTAATCTGTATATATATATATCTAGATATAGATATATCTTATAGATATATATATATATATATATATATATATATATATATATATATATACACACACACCTACCTACCTAATTTATTTCATTCATTATCTTTATATGCTTTCCCATGTAAAGAATTTTTCCTGGAGATAAATAAGCCACAACAACACATTATGTGCCTCACATGCCTCAAATGTCTATGTAATAACCCACATAACTACTTTGACTAAGGTAGTGAACACATGTATTTCTTGGTTCCCCAGAATCCTACTCAACTTAACTCCTTTGGTAGCAAGCAAATTCTTTGCAGGAAGGATCGTTTACTGAAGAATGCTATGAGACTCTTCCATATTTCAATGTATGTATCTCTGTAACTTTTTACAAAACAAATGTATTATTTTGTGAGAACAAAAGCATAGTTGCTCATACTCAAATAATGTAAAGAGTGTTTTTAAAAGAAATTGCTATTGACTCCTCTGCAACCTTGACCTATGTTAATTACAGTGCTGTATAAATGTATACAAGCATAAAATAAAGCTAGGCATTAATTCATTAGGCTAAATAAATTGAATGTAAGACTAAAAATGGGATACAATTTTATTTTAAATGGTGAAAAGTTCCTACTGTTGGGTTTAGCAGCATTTGACAAATAGCACGCTGTGCCACCCAGAGTGCCCTTCAAGGAAGGACGTGCTGACCAGCTGTGAGGACACAGGCTCCAGCTGGCACCTTCTTTAAGGTGAGCCTCAGCTCCAGCCTGCGGGCCCAAAGTCGAGCCTTTCCTGGAGCAGCCTGCATCTGGCAACCGTGCGAGTCGGGGGAGTAAAGGCCCCACTTCCAGTCTGATGGGGGACAGCTCTGGCACACCACGCTCACCCCAGAGCCCCCTGCCAGATTGGCTGCAGTGCTGTTGGTCTGCATCACAGCTCAGCTCCTTTGTTCTACCCAGCCCTTGCCTCTCCACCTTTCTTCTACAGACACTGATCTGAAATAAACATCTCCAAGTTCTCTGCTTCCAGAGCATTTTACCTACAACATAGTAAAAACCAAAAGCCTATGCTTCTATATTTTTAGTTTGATAACACAAATAACAGAAGTGGACATTTAATGAACAGCACAAAATAGTACTAATAGCCTCAAGCCTGTTTTGCTCATCTCCAACTGGGGCCATGAGTGAGGCAATGTGTGCCTAAGGATACAATTCCTTTTTTTCTTTTTTCATTACTTAATAAGCTATACAGCTATACCTAGTAATTAAAAGCTCCAGCAACTCATCTTCCCATTATGCAGAACAGAAAATCTTTAATGAAATATACAAAAGAAGATTCCAGGCAACTGAAAACTCTGCAAAGCATAAACAATTGCTCGGTGACAACACCGCACTAAACAGCTAGTTATTTCAATGAGGCATTGGACCAGCTACCAGTTATTTCAGAAAACATTGCACACAACATGGAAGATAATTCCAAAACACACCTCACAGGATAATTATTTAAGGTTGCTCAATAAATGCTTACTCCAAATTGGCAGTTATTTAACAATGATGATACACTCAGAAGGAGTTTGCAAAACCTGGCATAAATAAATAGACTGAAAGAAACCATGCATGTACCAGAGTCTAAGGTTCAAAGGCTTTTAAGAGGGTAAACACAAATGAAAAAAAAAAAAAAGTTTGTTTGTTTTGCTAAATAAGCCGTTTCTCTTGTATTTATTCATCAATTCACTTATTCATCAAATAATACGTATGTGTCAACTACTTTGTATCTTGAGCTGCTGGGAGGCAAATAAAGAATCCTGTGATAAAGGAGGAGCTTATAACCTGTTAGAGCCTGATGAGACTGACAGGGGCTGCAAGGAAAGTATTGCGAAGTTGTCCTTGTTTCTCTCCTCCACTCATCCCCTCCCCCTTCCCATCTCTCCACCTACTCTGAACTGTTCTTTTTCTCAGCTCTCCAAAGCTCTTCCGAACAGAGGCTACTTCCCCTGCTGTCTCCTCGTTATACACCTGCACTGTCCGGTAGGGTAGCCCTTAGCTACATGTGACCATAGAGGACTTAAAATGTGGTTACTCCAAACTGAAATGTGTGAAATAAGAGGTCAGTTTCTGAAAACTTTGTACAATGGAAACATAAAATGCACCATGAATATTTTAACATAGTTACATGATTAATATTTTAGAAATATTGGGTTCTATAAAATACACTATTAAAATTAGTTTCATCTGTTTCTTTTCAATGTGGCTACTAGAAAAATTAAAATTACTTACATGGCTCACACTATTTTTATAGGACAGTTCTAGTCTAGAAAAGCCTAACTTGTTCATGCTTTCTTCTTGGCATTCTGGTGTCAGATCATTGTCTTTGCCTCAAAGAGTTCTTTTTCTGACCATCATTCTCAAGAAGACACACCCACCCAGTCACTCTCACATTACCCTCATTTAATGTTTATTATAGTAAAATATATATATATATATATATATATATATATGTAACACAAAAATCTTCTAATAAAGTTTTGAGCACATAGTACCATGCTGTTAGTATACAGAGATTATTGTATAGTAAGTTGCCAGAACTTTTCTATCATGCATGACTGAAACTTTATATCCAGTCAACAATTTCCCCATTTCTCCCTACACCCCAATTTTGGCAACCAACATTCAACTCTCTACTTCTGTAAGTATGACTAACTTAGTTACCTCATGTAAGCGGAATCATGAGTACTTGTCTTTCTGTTACTGGCTTATTTTGCTCAGTATAATATTCTCAAGGTTCATCCATGTTGCAACATATGCCAGAATATCCTTCTCTTTTTGAGCTGAATAATATTCCATTGTGTGTATGCATCACATTTTCTTATCCATTCATTAGTCAGTGAAATTTAGGTTATTTCCATCTCTTGACTATTGTCAATAACACTGCAATAAACAGCCACTATGGAAAACACTGTGGACCATCTCCCCAAAAACTAAAATTAGATCTACCACATGATCCTAGTCAAAGCTATGGTTTTTCAAATAGTCATGTATGGATGTCAGAGTTGAACTATAAAGAAAGCTGAGTGCCAAAGAATCGATGCTTTCGAACTGTGGTGTTGGAGAAGACTTGAGAGTCCCTTGGACTGCAAGGAGATCCAATCAGTCCATCCTAAAGGAAATCAGTTCTGAATATTCACTGGAAGGATTGATGCTGAAGCTGAAACTCCCATACTTTGGCCACTTGATGCAAAGAACTGACTCATTGGAAAAAGACCCTGACATTGGAAATGACTGAAGACAGGAGGAGAAGGGGATGCCAGAGGGTGAGATGTTTTGATGGCATCACCAACTTGAAGGACATGAATTTGAGCAAGCTCCAGGAGTTGGTGATAGAGGGGAAAGCCTGATGTGATGCAGTCTGGGGTCGCAAAGTCATACACGACTGAGCAACTACACTGAACCACATGATCCAACAATCCCACTGCTAGAGATTTATACAAGAGCATTGAAATCCAGATTTTGAAAAGATATTTGCACTCCTGCGCAGTTAGTTTTTTTTTAGCACTTGTTACTATCTGAAATTGCTCTATTGACTTTACTTTTTAATTATCTCTATCAGAATATAAGCCTCATGAAAGCAAAGCACTAATACATCTTCTTTACCATTTAATCTACAGCTATAATGCAGTGTTTGCCACTTAGTAAGGGTTCAGTAAATAATTATTGAGCAAGTGAATGAAGGGGCAATGCACATCTACGTAAAGGGGCAGCCAAGTCTGCCTGAGAAGACAGGGGAGGGAGCACTCAAGATTGCATGTACTTGGCTAGGTTCTCTAGAAAGAGCAGATTCAGTCCCTCCTTCTCTCGGAACCAACCATCCTTTTGTCTATATTTCAACCACGGATCCATTTACTCAAAAGACATTTCTTTAGAATGTCTGCATTTTAGGCACTGTGCTAGTTGCAAAGAATACAGTAGAGAATACAATTAAACAGGGTCCTACTGTTGGGAAGGAAGTTACCTTTCTAGGAAAGCACCTACCTCGACCTACCAAGTTAGAAGGAAGACCAGCTTCCTTGAATAGTTATCTAATTACATAAACAATCACTGCATTATACTTTGGATGAGTGCTAGAGAGGGCAATGTGTCTAGGGAATCAGAAAAGGTTTACTTATGTGTGCAATATTTTTGTAAGACTCGAAAGGTAGAAAAGAGTTAGCCTGAGCAGAGCCCTGGAGAGACAAGACAGAAAAGGAAGTTCAGAGAAATCCAGGTAATTCAGTTCATCTGGGGCATAAAGTATGTAGGTGAGATGAATGGCCAGTAGACATTTAGGTAATTTTATAGAAAGTATACTTAACAGCTAAACATATATGTATTAATGTAGAATGAATACTTCAGCAATAGTTCTAAATTTTGAAGGCAATGACACATAATACCTTAAATGGAATTTAATCAATTTTTAAGTCTGATTAAATAAAGTAGTATTTATTTTTAGAAAATTTGAAAAACATGTCTAAGAGGAACTTAAAATTATCCTTGATATTACTTTTTAAAGATAAGTATCATTAATATTTTGGTTTACCTACCTTGATTTTTTTCTATATGTATATATATATATATATTTTTTAAAGCACCGGGTAAAGTATAACAATCCTTATATTCTTATAGGTACCCTTAAAGAGTAGTAGAACCAAGACTCTAGAAGTAACTAAATGTCATTTTTCTTAAAACATAAACAAATTTTAGAATCTATTTTTAAGTATAAAACTTGTCCTTAAAATTTAGAAAGTAAAGTCAGTAGTTTTCACCACGTTGCCACAAAACCAGTAGTATCTCAGGAAGCCTTTAATTTAAAACTAAGGAAAGATGCTCTTCCACCTCTCAAATATATGGCCAGACACCTATTAGAACATTATCATCTTACTATAAATAATTAAACATAAGCTGCCAATGCCTCTAGTAAAATACATGATCCTAATATATTTATGGGATGCAGTACCTAAGCTGATTATCCTGTGCTTATTCCCTTACCTAATCAAGACTGGTTTGTAATTCAAAACAAATCCCACAATCTTTAGAGCAAAGGAAAATTAATGAGCATGAACAGTCTATAACTCTCACTTTAAAAAAATTAAACCAAGCCAATCAAATCATTCTCAATCAAATCATAAATCCCTAAAAATTGAACACTTGGGAACCAACATAATAAGATTCTTAATAATTTTCTATGTTTTTTTCTATATTTTATCTCACCCAGATGTGTCAAGATATAGTTTGTGACCCCAAACTTTCATATTTCATTTCATTTCATATTGACTATAGCAGTTCTCATTCTGGGCATTGTACTAGATCAATAGACCCCATTTTTCACCCAGCCTATATTCACACACTTTGCCATATAACTTCGCAATGCTCTCCTACGTTGAGGGAGATGTTCCGCCTACCCCCTTGACTAGTTCAGCCATGTCAACAAGCTGAACAATGTGAATTAAACAGGGGGTTGGAAAAATACTTGCATGTTTTAGCTTGTTCTGTTGCTTCTCTGTGATTGCCATTAACACATGGTTGAGCAGGTCTGCTCCAGCCATGATTAGCTCCAATCACCCCAGCCAAGACTATCCTAGACCAGCCAATAGCCAGCTGATGCCAGGTGGGCAAATAAGCCCAGCCTAGAATCAAAGAATGGCCAAGCCAATGCCAGACTCAATTGCCAAGCTCCAGACTAGCAAGCAAAATGGATGGTTTCAAGCGATCATGCAAAACACACCATTATTGAGACAATAGATGACTAACACAGCAGCCACTCTCTAAAATACAAATCTCTTCATTAGTAGCATTATTTTCACTTCCAAAAAAAAAGCCAGGGTGTATTGGAAAAGACAAAAAGTTTCTATGAATTTGCCTTCTTTCTAATTAAATTGTATACAAAGAAACACTCAGTTGTGCTTTATAATTTATTTATTGTAAAACCTTTCTAATGCTTACCATCTATAGTGTTTGACCATTTTCAAATCTCCATGATGAGTGTATAAAGAGAGAAGAGTTTGTTATCCCTATCAGAATGATAAAGTTACTTTTAACAAGTGCTACTCTCCCAAACTGATTTTCTTTAACATTAAGAACAAAATTCTGGTCATCAATTTGAAGTCAGGATTGTCCAAATCTTTGCAAGGAACACATGTTTAGAATAACTCTTCAAACATTCAAATAAAGACATTCTCAAAAAGCATTACACCATTAAAATCAGTGGTAATGGTAAAGAACCTAAGTAGAATCAGCATTACAAAGGCTCTAACAAGATGAAGTTTATCAGGAATATGTAGTGAAAGTGAAGTGAAAGTCACTCAGTCATGTCCAACTCTCTGAGACCCCATGGACTATATAGTCCATGGAATTCTCCAGGCCAGAAGACTGGAGTGGGTAGCCTTTCCCTTCTCTTGAGAATCTTCTCAACCCAGGAATCGAACCCAGACCTCCCACACTGCAGGTTGATTCTTTATCAGCTAAGCCACAAGGGAAGCCCAAGAATACTGGAGTGGGTAGCCTATCCCTTCTCCAGCGGGATCTTCCTGACCCAGGAATTGAACCAGGGTCTCCTGCATTGCAGGTGGGTTCTTTACCAACTGAGCTATCAGGGAAGTCTCTATCAGGAATAAATGTCTTATATATTTTGTGCTTGGGACTAATTGTTTGTACGTGACAGTATCTGGGGGCTCAGCGGTAATTATCCACCTGCCAATGCAGGAGACACGGAGACACGGGTTCATTCCCTGGGTCAGGAAGATCCCTGAGAGTGAAATGGTAACCTACTCTAATATTCTTGCCTGGGAAATCCCATAGAGGGAAGAGTCTGATGGGCTACAGTCCATGGGATCACAAAGAGTCAGACATGACTTAGCAACCAAACAACAACACTTGAAAATATGGTATGGGAGTAACTAATGACGAAAAACTTGTAGTTAATAACAGAAAGGCATTGAGGGAGTAAACACATTAAATGGAATCAAGAGCCCAGAAATAGGCCCATGCATATGCAATCAATTGATTTATGACAAAGGAGCCAAGAATATACAATGGGGTGAGAATAGTGTCTTCACTATTGGAAAACCTGGACAGCCACATGCAAAAGAATGAATGTGGACCCTTCTAACACTCTAGAGGAAAATCAATTCAAGTTACATCATGAACTGAAATGTAAGACCTCAAACCACAGCAAATCCTAAAAGAAAATATAGGGAGTAAGTTCCTTCTCCTTGCTCTTGGTAATGATTAGTTGAATTTGACACCAAATGCAAAGACAACAAAAGAAAAACAAACAAGTAGAGCTAGAGCTATATTAAACTAGAGAACTTTCTTTACAGCACAAGAAACCATGAACAAAATGGTTTTGGTTGGAATGGCAATGGAAAAAATAAAACAGAAAGGAAGAAAATATTTGCCAAACATTTATCTAAGGGATTAATATCCAAAATATATATAAAGAAGGCACACAGTAAGAAAAATCAAACAATCCAACTTTAAAAATGACTAAAGGGACCGAATAGACATTTTCCAAAGACATACAGATGGTCAATAGATGCACTGAAAGGTGCTCAATGTCACTAATCATCAGGGAATTGCAAATCAAAACCATGATATCACCTCACATCTGTTAGAATGGCTATTATCAAAAATACAAGAGATTAATGTTGATGAGGATGTGGACAGAAGGGAACACTTCTGAACTGTTAGTGAGAATGTAAATTGCTGCAGTCACTGTGGAAAACAGTGCAGAGGTCTTTCAAAAATCAGACATAGCACTACCATAGAATCCAGCAGCTTCACTGTGGGGCATTCATCTGAAGGAAAAAAATCACTTTCTGAAAAAGATATCTGCATTTCCATGTTTTTTGCAGCATTATTCACAATAGTCAAGAAATAGAAACAATCTGTGTCCCCTGACAAACGAATGGATAAATAAAACCGTGTTACATATATACTGATTTTATGTATGTCTCGCACAAATGATATATCACACATACACATATATACATACATATATACATATGCATACATACATATATATATATATAATGAGTTTTACCAAGCTTCAATTCAGTTCAGTCGCTCAGTCATATCCGACTGTTTGCGACCCCATGAATCGCAGCAAGCCAGGCCTCCCTGTCCATCACCAGCTCCTGGAGTTCACTTAGACTCACGTCCATTGAGTCAGTGATGCCATCCAGCCATCTCATCCTCTGTCGTCCCCTTCTCCTCCTGCCCCCAAGAAAGCTTCAGGAGATGGTAAAGGACAGGGAAGCCTGGTGTGTTGCAGTCCATGGGTTTGCAAAGAGTCAGACACAACTGAGCGACCAAACAACCACAACAAGATATAATGAGATATTATTCAGCACAAAAATGAAGGAAATCCTGCTGTTTGCAACAACATGGATGGGCCTTGAGGGTATTATCATATGCTAAGTGAAATAAGTCAGACAGAGACTGACAAACACTGTACCATCTGACTTCAAGGTTGAATCTTAAAAAAAAAAAAAAAAAACTCATAGGTTACAGAGAACTGATCGGTCTTTACCAGAGGCAGGGGTAGGAAGTATATAAAACCAGTGAATCTGGTCAAAAAGTACAGACTTAACAGTTATAAGGTAAATCCTAAGGATGTAACATACAGAGTGGTGACTATGGTTAACAATACTGTATTATATATTTAAATGTAAATAAGAGAGTAGATCTGAAAAGATCTCAGCACAAGAAAAATAGGCCTATGTATAGTGATGGATGGCTTCCCAGGTGGCTCAGAGGTTAAAGCATCTGCCTCCAATGCGGGAGACCGGTGTTCAATCCCTGGGCAGAGAAGATCCCCTGCAGAAGGGAAATGGCAATCCACTCCAGTATTCTTGCCTGGAGAATCCCATGGACGGAGAAGCCTAGTAGGTTACAGGCCATGGGGTCGCAAAGAGTCGGACACGACTGAGCAACTTCACCTTCACCTATAGTGATGGATGTTAACTAGACTTCAGTCATTTCTCAATACGTACATATATCAAATTATCATGTTGTATGCCTGAAAACTAATACAATGTTACATGTCAATTATATCTCAATTTTTTAAATAAATATTAAAAAACACTTATAAGCATCTAAATAGATAAAGACTAAATGGCATCTTTTCTCAATGTGTGTAACATAGAATGGACACTCATATTAGCTGAATAAATTCTTATTCAAACTGCAGTTCATTTCACTCACATTGTAAGTCTCAGTAAGCAAAGCAATGAATCAGAAAGTAGTCCCATGACAATCTGGTGACTAGAAGAAACTAAATGTAAAGACAGAAATCAAGACTTAAAACAGATGATGTCACAAAAATATTCTTTTGGCTGACTATACTTTCTAGCACATGTTCAAAAATATTTATTTCAGATGAGAATAATGTGCATCCTTTTTCATCATTGAATATTCTCTATCATAGCCCATGGTTCACCATTTGTATTCAACAAATATTTCTCTTTTTTTAAATTTATTTATTTTTTTAATTACAATACTGTATTTGTTTTGCCATACATTGACATGAATCAGCCACAGGTGAACACAATCTTCTTAATAAATGTTTTGTTTTGGGTATCTCTATGTTAATTTCTAACATGGAATATCACTGAATTCATGATAATGATTTAACTTGAAAACTATACATTGAAATATTTTACTAGCCACATTCTTTGTATACTTCTTATTCCACTATGCAAAAATACACATTTGTTCCTCTAATGGCACTTAAGAAATCTGTTAAATAATTAAATTGTCTGAGAAGGAACTGTGACTACATTCTGGGACTATGTCCACACCCAGGATTGAATTACCAATCCAACCATATAAAAATGTAGAATTCATGGAGGTAGTGAGACTTCCAAATAAAGAGGAAAATAATTTTGGATAAACTTACCTTTTATAAAATTTCCAACTATATAGCTAACGTATACCTTTAGTAAAGGGCTTCTCTGGTGGCTCAGCTGGTAAAGAATCCACCTGCCATGTGGGAGACCTGGGTTCGATCCCTGAGTTGGGAAGATCCCCTGGAGAAGGGAACAGCTACCCACTCCAGTAGTCTTCCCTGGCAAATTCCCTGGACTGTATAGTCAATGGGGTCACAAAGAGCTGGACACACTGAGGGACTTCCGCTTCACTTCATACCTTCAGTGAAACAGTTTGCCACCACTGTGAGGGAAAGTAGTAATACAGTGACTAAGTTATTTTTAAGTAAATGCATGACCTTACTTCGTTTCCAAAAAATAATGCAATCCTAACTTTTGAAGGAAAAATTATGACACAATGTGGTTTAATACATCCTATACATATATATAAACATAAATGTGTGTGTGTATATATATATATATATATACACACACACACACACATAAATACATACATAGAGAGAGAGGGGGAGGCAGGGAGGGAGGGGCAAACAGCCATGTCCTACACCTATAGGTATGCTGCTGCTGCTGCTAAGTCACTTCAGTCATGTCTGACTCTGTGCGACCCCATAGAGGACAGCCCACCAGGCTCCCCCGTCCCTGGGATTCTCCAGGCAAGAACACTGGAGTGGGTTGCCATTTCCTTCTCCAATGCATGAAAGTGAAAAGTGAAAGTGAAGTCGCTCATTCATGTCAGACCCTCAGCGAACCCATGGACTGCAGCCCACCAGGCTCCTCCATCCATGGGATTTTCCAGGCAACAGTACTGGAGTGGGGGCGCCATTGCAAACTAATATAAGGACAAAAATGAAAATTACTTTATGAAGCAAGTTAGTGGTTAACATTATGTTTCTAAGACTCACTACAGGGTCCATTTAAGTAAGAGGTAATCCCAGGTCACTTAAATAAGACACATTCATTCATCTGCTTCAGAGTCAGTTTTTCCAGAATTACTCTTCCATCACCAGAGGTGAGCATATGTAAAATAGAACAATAAGTGAAAAATAGCAATTTCTCTAGGTTCTTGGACTTCATTATTATTAGTTTCCTGAGAACAGATCCTGAGTCTCATTCTTTTAAGATTCTTTAACATGCTCAACACACAGTAGGACCTTAAAAACTACCTGTCAGAATCAGGGAGCTAAACGTCTGTGTGAGTTGCCTTGTAGCTATGCTGTGAAATAAGGCTTTAAATTCTGTCAGTGTGCTGTTCTTTTTTTTTAACTACCTGCAATTCAGCAGAGACATCCTTTGCCTCGGGAAGAATGAGGATTGAGAGAGGGGGGAAAAGCAGAGAGAGAAGTGTCACTATTCAGTATCTGACTTCCAAAATAGTCACTTGAAGCCTGTTTCAAAGACAATACTCTTGAAAGCCAA
This sequence comes from Nanger dama, assembly GCA_917880005.1. Classification (NCBI taxonomy): domain Eukaryota; kingdom Metazoa; phylum Chordata; class Mammalia; order Artiodactyla; family Bovidae; genus Nanger; species Nanger dama. The sequence goes on from CAKJTW010000030.1 coordinate 11,037,991, forward strand.
AGCGTTTAAGTGAGAACTGAAATGTTAAAGAGGTCAAAAAAAAAAAAAAAAAACAAAAAAGGATTTTGCATCCAAAAGGAAAGCCGTAAAGAAGCAGGAGATAAAATATATTCACAAAAACAGATCAGAAGAAACAGAAATGAAAAGCTAAGGACCTCATCCAAGTGGGAAAATTAAGACAGCTCTATCCAGGTGGCTAGAGAAAGGGAGGGCCCTGGAAGGACAGGCAGGAGGGCCAGAGCGGGGATGATGGAAAAGGGAAGTCAGCATTTCCTACAGATCATCTGCCTGAGCCTTCTGACAACCCAGGCAACACCCACAGGCCACTCTTGATCATTAGAGTGTGTGCCCACTTAGCCTGGGTTAATTCTCTCTACAATATTAATGTTCCCTCTCTTGGCCCAAGGGTAAGAACATCTCATTAACAGCTGCCTGAACTCGGCACAGCAACTGCCCACCAGGAGTGGTGGTCAACTACAATTGGCTTGAAACCTCAGAAGTCCCAGGGTGAAATTCGAAACTGGCTCCATACACAGAAGGCAATGAGAGAAGAAAGAGGCAGATTTCTTTGGGGTGGAAGGTAGCAGATTTAATTAAGATGGGAATTACATAGAGGGCTTGCATTAGGCAGCCATAAGACAAGTGGATCTCTGCCCTGGTCTGAAAGAATCTTATAAGTTTGTATGGAAGCCACAGTGGGGTTCAGTCATGTACACAGTCCAGACGGTCTCAGCAACACATTGCCTTTCTCAAGGCTCCATCCTTGAAATGGCTTCTCTAGGTTGGGGATGAAGGGCAGAATGTACATTCCAAGGAGAGAGAAGGGGATAAGGAGCCTTCCCTCACCTAGCTCCAGCTCTCCGGTCAGCAGGAAGCCACACTCTCTCCATGACCTTCTCCAGCTATGATGTAAAATTCTGCTCACCAGGCAAAAGACCCTCTATTTACAATGCCTTATTCCATGGTCCAAGCTATGCTAAACCAGTAAAACAGTCACAGGAATCCTGAACTCTCAGAGGTAGCAGTGTGAACGACAGAGCATCCAGCACCTGTACTTGGCTGGGACTGATCAGAGCCAATTTGAGAGTCTTCCTCACTTCAAACCGGGACAGGGTGAAGCCACCCCACACCATAGTGTTATCTGAATATGGACATTGTCAAGTATAGAAACCTGTCATTCCTGATGATCTACAACTCTATCACATTTTAAATAAAACTGTAACATAAGAGCAGTAAAAATATTTTTTCGTCGCTTTTTACTGTAAGATATTTAAACAGTACATTGGACAAAGAGGGGAGAATTTCTAAATGATAAAAAGGTCTCATTAGTTAAAAGAATTTAAGTCAGAATTGCCAAGATCATCTTATGCACCAACTTTCAGTTCAGTTCAGTCACTCAGTCGTGTCTGACTCTTTGTGACCCCATGAATCACAGCACGCCAGGCCTCCCTGTTCATTACCATCTCTCAGAGTTCACTCAGACTCACGTCCATCGAGTCCATGATGCCATCCAGCCATCTCATCCTCTGTCGTCCCCTTCTCCTCCTGCCCCCAATCCCTCCCAGCATCAGAGTCTTTTCCAGTGGGTCAACTCTTCGCATGAGGTGGCCAGAGTACTGGAGTTTCAGCTTTAGCATCATTCCTTCCAAAGAAATCCCAGGGTTGATCTCCTTCAGAATGGACTGGTTGGATCTCCTTGCAGTCCAAGGGACTCTCAAGAGTCTTCTCCAACACCACAGTTCAAAAGCATCAATTCTTCGGCCTTCAGCCTTCTTCACAGTCCAACTCTCACATCCATACATGATCACAGGAAAAGCCATAGCCTTGACTAGACGGATCTTATTCGGCAAAGTCATGTCTCTGCTTTTGAATATACTATCTAGGTTGGTCATAACTTTTCTTCCAAGGAGTAAGCGTCTTCTAATTTCATGGCTGTAGTCACTATCTGCAGTGATTTTGGAGCCCCAAAAATAAAGTCTGACACTGTTTCCACTGTTTCCCCATCTATTTCCCATGAAGTGACGGGACCAGATGCCATGATCTTCATTTTCTGAATGCACCAACTTTACAAATTAATAAATGAAAGCCTGGAGAATTTAATCAGTTTGTCTAACATCCAGTGAAAAAAGCAAGACAGACCCAAGAATCCACACCTCCCTGCCAGTTGTTACCTGGATTTCAAAAATTCTGTTTTGCTTCTTGGCATCTTTCTTAATTCTCAGCTATGTAAACAGTTCAACTGTACTTTTTTTTTTTTTAACCTTTTGTCCCCATTGCACAGCACATGGAATCTTAGTTTGCCAACCAGGGATTGAATCTGCATTCCCTACATTGGAAATGTAACCACTGGTCGGCCAGAGAAGTCCCCTCAGCTCCACTCTTGGCATACTGTGTTTACGTTGATTTGCTACATAAGAATGAAACCTAGTACCGAATTCTTTTGAATTTAACAGGTGAGACTTCACTTCTGCAGAACAATATCTCTGTTGCTTTCTGGGCTGACATTTCCTTTGGTTTCCCATAGGTAACCTCCCTTTAACTTCAATTCCCATTTGCTTTTTATTATGGTTCCATATGAGGTCACTTCATTACCCCATCTGTCTCTAATTAACCTGTAGGCTATTTCCTGGAAATTATTCAGAATGATTTAACAACTTTAATTTCCAATAGTGGCATACTAGGATTGAACTGATATATCTTGAAGATAATCAGCTTGCCTCATGACATATACATGTGCCTACGCCATTTTATAATTTATAAAGTGACTTTGTGTGCATTAGCTTTTCTTTGTAAATTTGTATGTATATTACTTTATTTTTTTGAATATAGCATATAGAGGTCAGAAGACAAGCCGGCTGAATATGAAGTTGGAGAACGAGGCATGAAATCCAGATCTCTCTGATTCAAAATTCCACGTACTTTCTACTAGGTCATACCTTCTTCAGAAAAATTGCCAGGTTTGGCCTGTCTGTCTCTGGAGAATGAAAATGTACAGAAGCTAAATAAGTTCATGTGTAAGCTTCTAATCTGGGACGGTGAGCAACCCCAGGCATAGTGCTGCCCTGCTAAATTGGGTTAGGAACAAGACAGACAGCCACACCTGGTGGCCAACTTTAAACCATCTCTGTCAGTAACAGAAACCAAGAGCAACAGGCAAGTGGCTTGGAAAACACGTAGGTCAGACAGGAAGGGGATGAATGGACATCATATGTGAGGAGGCAAGGACTGGAGAGAAAGCTTCAAGGCAGGTCATTCCCAGCAATGAAAGTCTGTAAGGAGAATTGAAGCAGGGCCACTGCATGCCTAGGGCTTCCCAGGTTGTGCTAGTGCTAAAGAATCTGCCTGCTGATGCAGGAGACACAAGACATACTGGTTATACCCCTGGGTTGGGAAGCTGCCCTGGAGTAGGAAGGGGAGACTGATGGGCTAAAGTCTGTGGAGCCTCAAGAAGTCAGATATGACTGAGCGCCTGTGGACCACATCTTGGGGATGGCCCTTAGCAAGGCTTGGCCCTAATGTGCTCATAACCTCCGACTTGCCTCCCTCCTTTGGCTCAGAGTGGACCTGAATGTAAAACAGATCTTGCTCCTTAAGACGGGAAATGATCCTGAGAAAGTGAAGGAACTGCATTTGCTTTCCTCATCAGAGACCTCGCAGACACTGAACAGGAATGCCTATGTGGAGGGAAGGCTCTCCTGTGTCGTACACACCCTCCCTGACACATGGCAATCTGTGAATTTCCGCACTGCATGACTGCCCCACACACGGCCAAATCCAGAAAACCGATCCAGGAAAAAAATCAGAGGGCACTTTTCCTCTCCTCCCATTCCACCAACTCTCTCTGCTGCTTTCCAAACTCTGACTATTTGTGCTAGTACTCAGAGAGCACAATCAGAAAGTTTAAATCTGCTTCAAAATAGGTGTATTCTAATTAAATGGCACTTTCCACCATTAGAAGTGGATGGGTTTGAGTTTCCCATTGGAACAGCCTGAAAAAGAAACTACATATTTTCTAACGCTCTATGTTACACAGTTCTCATTCTGGACTTCATGTTTTTCTTAGACCATAAGATCAAAGTGGCATTATTATACTCTGTCCATGTATCATGTATATAAACAAATCAAAAAGAGAAAATGTTTTCTTTTCCCTCAAGGAATTTTAAGGAAATTTGTAGTTAAATCTGAGATCCATTTTCCTCCCAGTCTTTGAATTAGTGGCGGGGCTCCCCCAACTGGAGCTTTCCGGTACTGCCAGCCATCCTTAATGGCTGTTATGATTTAAAGAAATACTTATAAACTGATTTTTCTTTATAATCCTCATAAACAAAAGGACCTCATTAGGGAATTTCAGGCTCTATATTTTCCCACTCTTATTCTTTGATTTCCTGTATCCTTTAACAAATATTTTGGGGTCTTATGCCAAACTCAGTAAAAGTAGCCATGGAAATTTTTGCGATTTGGAACAGGTAATTATGAACATAGAGAAGGAAATGGCAACACACTCCAGTATTCTTGCCTGGAAAATCCCATGGACAGAGGAGCCTGCTAGGCTACAGTCCATGGGGTCACAAAGAGTCAGACACGACTGAGCGACTATACTCACTCAATTATGAACATGATCTTGAGAAATCAAAGAGGGTCCCAAGTAAGGACTCTGAGGACTTCACCCTGAGAACAACAGCTGAGCTCACTACATGGGCAATGACAAACTAATTACCACATTGAAACTAATTACAAATGTGTAGTCTGAACAAGAAAAAGCTGAGATTATCTATAACTGTCTTCACACATCAAAGCATGTCTCACAAAGAAGAGGGCTTAGGCATATCTTTCATTACTCTACAGCAGAGTTTCTCATCTTTGACACTATCAAAATTATGGGTTGGATAGTTTTTGTTGTTCTATGCATTATAAGGTGTTAAGCGTCATCCTTTGCCTCTACTCATTAGATGCCAGTGGCCTCCAGTTGAGAAATTCCAAATGTCTTTGGATTTTGCCATATAGTCCCAGGCAGATATATGATCCACACTGAAAGCCATTTCTATGGAATCTACAGTGGTGATTTCCAAACGGATTTCCAGAGAGGATATTCAGTTAGCAGAACTCCAGACACTCTTTTACCAAAGGGACTCCATTCTTGCACATTTTCATATCAGATGGGAGATGCTACAGAGAACTCACACTCAGGTCAATTTCAGGGAGAAAAAGTTCCAAATCCAGTGTTTGAGCAGAAATGAAACTGTGAGGCTCATGTTACAACATGCTCCCCTTCGCTAGAGGAATTTGACAGGAGCATGATAACATCAGTAGGAGAATCTGTAAAAAGATTCTAGGCAACAAGTAGGTAGTGAGGTGTCACTTCTAAGGTTTCCATAATTATGATTTCTTGTCATGATTACATACAGTTTTGTAAACCAGGCACAGAAATGGTGGCTATACAGAATATCATTAACTAATTAACTACAAATTTGATCAGCTGTTCCCTTTAAGAATCTGAAGACATTTATGGCCGTAATTTAAATTGTACCATTTATTTTTGTACCGATCATCCAAAAGCCTAATCCTTTTAGAATCTATGATTAAAACCCATCTGCCTTCTTTCATGTTATCCAAAATAGTGAACATTACTTTATACTTTTTTTTGACTGCCTCGGAATTTGGAAGAAATTTCAGAAAGAACAAAACTGTGCTCACTGACCACTCAAGGGTGATTGTTTCTGGACAATGTATATGTCTTTAGAGTGTGTTTTAATGTCTTATTTCATGCTAATGGTACATGTTGTCAGAATATTAAATATGTTCATACACCTTCCAGTGGAGAAATATCTTTGCCCTATCCACAATACCCTACTTTTACCCAGACAATGACTCTATTTTTTAAACTCCCTAATCTAAAATGTATTTTCAAGAGGTAAGATGCTTCTCAACGTTTCCCAGAGCAGAAATGTCAGAGAAATACAAAAATATAGGGTTGACTCTAGGCTATGTGTTATTTTGAATCATTAGCACAGTCTAAAGGGCTTTTACGAATCGCCTAGAAATGAAGCTATTTTTAAACTGGTAATTAGAAGATTATCTGCATGCTAGTATTTTTAAATTAATTTTAAGCCCCAAAGGGCTTGTGAATGGTTGAGTAGCCTTATTACTGAGTTTTGTTTAAAATGCTCCAGTTATTTGATAATTTTTTTAATTAAAAAGACAGTGGCAAAGCTCCACTGATCAGACCTGTATTAGTTCCCCAGATTGTATCTAAGCCTTGAAGGTTGCTTGTTTAAGCTGGCTTTCCTCAAGTCAAAAATGGCCCTTTCTAGAAAGTATAAATGAAGTCTATATGCAGCCTTTGAAGTCTGACCACTGATTCTCATCCCAGAACCACAAGATATATGAGTCACTACCAAAAATGTTAACCCCATTCATTTATTAAATATGGGGTTATTCATTTCCAAGATACTTATTACATTGAGAATGCTTACATTAAACTTAATGCCTTACAAAATCGATTTTGAATATTAAAAACACTGGGATTGAAATTAAAGTCACGGCACCTTGAAATTGAATCCTTTTCTATCATCAATGAGTTGTGTGAATCTGAGCAAGCCAAGCTCTCCTCCTAGGATTCAGTCTTTTCACCTTAATAGTATTAGATAGTTCTTATTTTTAAATAAAGTTATAGAACTCCATATTCTATAGGCAAACTAGGAAACAGAACATCTTGTGCTTTTAAAAAGTTAAGTACCACAATTTTATCTCTGTTCTGAAGATATTTGCTATGGTCTATTCATTCACTTAACACATGGGAGCTCCCACTGACTCAAGGGAAAGAAACATTTGAAACTTTAAAAAAAAAATTAAGAAAAAAATCTTCCACTGTGTTCTAACTTAGCTTACTGTTTTTGGTTTAGGTTGATGGATTATAGTTTTAGATAAAAATTTTGCTACTGTCTGTGCTCAGTTGTGTCCAACTCTTTATGACCCCAAGGACTACAGCCCACCAGGGTCCTCTGTTCATGGAATTTTCCAGGCAAGAATACTGGAGCAGGTTGCCATTTCCTACTCCAGGTATCTTCCTGACCCAGGGGTTGAACCTGATCTCTATGTCTCCTACATTATCAGGCAGATTATTTATCATTAGCACTGTACTTACTGAATGCTTTCTACTCGAGTTGGGCTTTATAGCTTGACTCTCTTCAGTGGATTCAGGCCAGTCTTGTCAGGTCAAGCAAAACACCTGGCCCTTATTCCCAAAGACTTCCTGAGAAAGAGTTGTGGGTTATACAAATTAATTTGTCTCTTACCCACAAGGACCTGAGAGAGTAGCATTAACATACACACTACTATGTATAAAATAGACAGCTAGTGGAAAGCTGCTAAAAAACACAGGGAGTTCAGCTTGCTGCTCTGTGATGACCTAGAGGAGTGGGATGAGAGGGTGGAGGGAGGCCCGAGATGGAGGGGATATATGTATATTTATGTTAATATATGTATATTTATATTAATTTTGATTCACATTGTAGTATAGAAGAAGCTAACAACACTGTAAAGCAAGTATCCTCCAATTAAAAAAATCCTACGATAAAAGTATTTTACCCACGAATACAGTAAAAACAAATTATCTTATACAGAATAATCTATGCACTTCTCATATTTAACATTTCAGATATACTTGTCAAGAAGAATTCATATACTCCTGCTTCTGTATCCTTAGGAAAATGTTGCCGAATACCTAAGATTAGAAACAAAGTCATCCCCAGATAAAAGTAAGTTAAAGTTAAAAGCAAATCAAAGTTTGACTAAAATGAAGTGACACCAAGTTCATAGCTGCTATATAACTGCTCCAGCTCCGTAAAATGCCCACTAGCTTTCGTATCCTTACTTTAAAACTCAGCTACGTTTCTTCATAGGCACAGGGAGAAAAACTTCTGACTTGGCAAGACTTGATTTAAAAACAAAGATAGGACTTGAGTAGGAAAGATGCTTTAAGTGTCCTGAAGTGTCCTGAAGTGTCCTGACTCACCCTGTCGCTCATTCCGTAGCAACATTCCTCCCACCAAATCCAAAGTTTAAGGTCAGCTTCGGAGCTTGAGAGGGCGACGTGATAAGTAATATTGAGTATGCACTGCAAGCGTATGTCTGAGTGGCTTTTCATGTGCTAAATCATTTACAACTACTATGAAGATTAATTTTACATGTCAGCTGTATGGGCTGAGGGATTCCCAAATGGCTGGTAACACATTAATTCTAGGTGTGCTTGTGAAAGTGTTTCCAGAAGATATTAGCACTTGACTCACAGATAATAAAAAGATTTCTTTCACCAATGTGGGCATCATCCAATCAAAATAGTGCAGAAAGATGGAGACAGAGCAAATTTCCCTCTCTGCTCCAGCTGAGACAAGGATTTTTTTCCCTGTTCTTAGACACGGGCACTCCTGGTTCTTAGGCTTTTGAACTCAGACCAGGACTTACACCATCAGTTACCCAATTTTTAGGCCTTTGGACTTGAACTGAACTATATCACTGGTTTTCTTGATGCTCCAGCTTGCAAACGGTAGATCTCAGATTATGGGAACATCTTGGCTTTCATAACCATGCGAGTCAGTTCCTATAATAAACCTCCTTTTGTGGAGTGTGTGCACATGTGCGTGTGCATATATCCTATTTCTTGTCTCAGGAGAGTTCTAATACAGTAATTTTATAAAGTAAAATCGATTATTATCACCAATCTTTGAATGAAGAAACACAGGCACATATAGGTTCAATACTGTGCCTTTGTTATGCAGTGTCACAAAAAAGCAGAGGTTCAAGTTTAGGCAACCTAACACCTTAGTCCTCAATCCTAACAAGTAACTATAATAACAAAACAATAACTAATATTACTATTAACTATTATTGTATATCTTTTAAATAGCATTCCTTTTCTCACTTTCTCCTTGTGAACTAAGGGTTAGTATTCCCATTATAAGATTCTAAAAGATTAACTAAATAGCCTGATGTCACATAGCTAGTAAATGAGAGAGCATACATCTAAGTCTCTGCTTTTAAGCTACTGTCTGCCTTGTTTTGTGAGGATATGAAGTATGCCATATTCTGTGGTTTTAAGAAAATCCAAGGATACTGAATAAAGTTCCCGTGGCTAAGAGCTAATCAAATAGCAGAATATGAACAGACTCAGCATATACTAAAACAGAAGAAAGAAGGGCTAAAGCAGAGATGCAAATTAAGCACGTTTACATTCGAGACAAATTCACTTCTATACTCAGACACAAGGACGACCCGTTCCCACCCAAGTCTCCCTCCACATGCCAAAAGACCTGACCACCAAAGCCCACATCCTCTCTTTTAGACCTGTTTCAGTTATCCAGGACTTCAGAAATCTGTGCACAAATGGTCTTGAGCCCTGGTTCCAACCCTCCCCAACCAGCCATGCCATTGATGTGCACACCCAAAGATGTTTGGCTGGGGCAGTGGTTTAAGGGGTGCAAAAGGAGTTTGGATACGCAAGCTGGGGTAGCTGCCTTTGTGTAGAAAGGAGCTAAAGGTGGTAAAAAGATAACAAGCAATGGGCCAGGAACTGGGCGCTTACACCATCAACACAGGATTTTGATAAATCTAAGAATTTTAAACTTGAACCTGGGCTTCCAGGATACAGTTATATTTGTAAAGAGAAAAAGATAGAGCATATTTTATGTAAACATGTGTGTCTGATTTATAACTTTTAAAGACCTATGTCCTTCAGATGTCCATCTGCATTCCTGCCCTGAATCCAAAAATTCCAAGTACAGGCTTGGGTCAGCTGATTTCTTTCTTATTCTTTCCCCTCCACTCAGAGGTGAATATGCTGCAGTGAGCTAACTTGAGTATTAAACTGGCTTCTGTTGTTCAGTCACTAAGTTGTATCCTACTCTTGTGATGCCATGGACTGTAGCCCACCAGGTTCTCTGTCCATGGGATTTCCCAGGAAGAATACTGGAGTGGGTCACCATTTCCTTTGCCAAGGGGATCTTCCTGACCCAGGGATCAAACCCACGTCTCTTGCATTGGCAGAAGGATTCTTTACCACTGAGCCACCTGGGAAGCCCTCTTTCAGGTGGCAGTGGTTAACAAACTTGGTTTGTGGCTCCACTGGTCTCTCCAGAGAGACTCATTAAATCTCAGCCACAGATGACTTTCTGTAAGCCTCACTTCTCCGTCTCTGCTGAGGACAAGGAAAAAAAAATCACCTGGTGTTGTGTAGGAATTGCTATTTACATAACACTTTGCTGTTCACTTCATCGCAAACAGCTGTTTCATCAATTTATTTCAATGTTCATTAGCTTGACACACAAGATTATGGTGTGTTGTCTACATGATGCCAGAACAACTAGATGATTTAATCAAATTCAGTCCAACAAGCAGACAATTTACTTTGAAAGATAAATTAGTCCATTTGTTTGCTTGCTTTTTTAATTGCTTGTTTTTTTTTTTTAACTATCAATTCTAAATCAACAGGAAATTCAGTCATCCCCACCCCCATCCTCTCCACTCCAGAACAGATATCCACTCTAAGCAGAAGTTTGTATGGAGGGGGCTAGGCTAGACAACATATAAGATGCTCTAGCTTTGTCATAGTTTTCCTTACAAGGAGCAAGTGTCTTTTAATTTCATGGCTGTAGTCACTGCAAGGAGATCCAACCAGTACATCCTAAGGAAATAAATCCTGAATACTCATTGGAAGGACTGATGTAGAAGCTGAAACTCCAATACTTTGGCCACCTGATGCAAACAACTGACTCATTTGAAAAGACTCTGATGCTGGGAAAGATTAAAGGCAGGAGGAGAAGGGGACAACAGAGGATGAAATGGTTAGATGGCATCACCAACTCAAATGGACATGAGTTTGCGTAAACTCCAGGAGTTGGTGATGGACAAGGAGGCCCGGTGTGCTGCAGTCCATGGGGTAGCAAAGAGTTGGACCCAACTGAGTGACTTAACTGAACTGAGTCACTTAACTGAACTGAGTCACTTAAGTCTAGCCTAGCCATAAAAGACCCTGATCCTGGGAAAGACTGAGGGCAGGAGGATAAGGGAGTGACAGAAAATGAGATGGTTGGATGGCATCACTGACTTGATGGATGTGAGTTTGAGTAAGGAAGATAGGGAGATAGAGAAGGACAGGGAAGCCTGGTGTGCTGCTGTCCTTGGGGTCACAGAGATTCCAAGTCAACTTAGCAACTGAACAACAACATGGCTAGACTTACAAAGTCATGATGACCTCAGTCACCTCTCATTCTAACATGTCTGAGTTCACCAAATCCAAAATACCTCCATACTGCCTTCTTATAGGCTTCCAGCATTCTTCACTAGTGAAAAGTGACCTTATGATCATCTGAACCATCGTTTGGTGCCCTAAGAGCAATATATCAACCCATTTGCTGCTTGAAAAGATGGGGCCAGACATCCTGTAGCAGGAGATAAACAGACCTGAAACTCAGAATCCAGCTGCTTAACACAGTGTGAGATTCCAATCACTGACAACCATACCACAGCCTATTTATAAATTGAACATCTAATTGAAACCCATGTGAGAATATACCTGATTCATTGTGGGTGGCTGCCAGAAGCAATACAGAGCAATGGAAAATCTTTAAAAGGTACACTCAGTAGCCTTAGCGAAAGTGCGTGCTGATTTGGGGAGGGCACTTTGGAGAAGTGACGTTCTTCCATTTAAACATAGAAATTCCTCTGGCCACAGAAAGCAAGTTACTCTCCAGTCTTACCTACAAGTGACTTGGGTCATGGTATAAATTGGGAAGGCCGGATGCAAGGAGTGAATTTTACTGATCATTTACCCTTCGCAAACAGCATGATCTCCCAGGACCACTTTGTTAGAACACAGTAGATCACAGCTTGCAGCAGGTAGGGCCGCAGCCCACGCTAAACGATTTCATTAGGCACATGCTGACTTAGTCCAGATTGTTTCCTTCGGGTCCTAGATCCTACACAGAATGGAATCATCCTCCGTCATAATTACCAGAAGCACCAGAAGCAGCTGTTGCCTCCTTCCTGCTGCTAACACTGGGCAGCAGACGGCCTGAGGGTCTCATCGTCTGACAATGACACGCTCGCTTCATGGCGTCATGCAGGCCTGTGCATTCCATGGCCTGAGCCAGGAGCTGTCACCTGCCCACTTGATGCTGAATATGGTGTGGAAACTTCTCTCCACATTAACAGAGTGAAGACAGGACTACTAGACCCACTAAACACAAAGGAGTCACAAGCACCAAGTTTCACTGAGACACACAAACTAGGGAATATTGGCTGTCGGTATCAGCCATCAGTTACTTATCGCCACTATGTGCTAGGCACCAAGCTAAGCTTGATATACAGGATTTCACTTCATCCACTACAACATCTTTGAGATTAAAAGTTATACCATCAACCATCAGAGCAGAAAGGAAAGTAAAACAGACCCTCATCTCGACACAGAGTCTACGAAAATAAGGAGAAGGAAGACATGAAGCAATTGATCCAGAAGGCACAGACTGGGGCGGCGGGAATAATTTGAGGCATTCAGTCAATGTTTGTCATCACATAATTTGGACTGAGATCGCTGACCCCATGGACTGTAGCCTGCCAGGCTCCACTGTCTATGGGATTCTCTAGGCAAGAATACTAGAATGGGAAGCCATTCTGTTCTTCAGGGGGTCTTCCTGGCTCAGGGACCAAACTCAGGTCTCCTGCACTGCAGGTAATTTCTTTACCATCTGAGCTACCAGGGAAACCCAACCCTGCATGGGAAGCTCTGCACAAGATGCTGGGGACACGACAGAAGAGAGCGACATGGGTTGTAACACATGAGAAATATAAGGGGAGTGATTTTTTAAACTGTTTTGAGAAAGTAATGCTCAAAATTCTCCAAGGCAGGCTTCAACAGTATGTGAACCAAGACCTTCCAGGTGTTCACGCTGGATTTAGAAAAGGCAGAGGAACCTGAGATCAAAATGCCAACATCCATTGGATCATAGAAAAAGCAAGAGAGTTGCAGGAAAGCATTTACTTCTGCTTCATTGCCTACCCCAAAGCCTTTGACTGTATGGATCACAAAAAACTGTGGAAAAATTTTAAAGACATGGGAATACCAGACCACCTTATCTGCCTCCTGAGAAATATAGTGTATGCAGGTCAAGAAGCAACAGTTAGAAATGGACATGGAACAACGAACTGGTTCCAAATTGGGAAAGGAGTATGTCAAGGCTGTATATTGTCACCCTGCTTATTTAACTTATATGCAGAGTACATCATAAGAAATGCTGGGCTGGATGAAGCACAAGCTGGAATCAAGACTGCCGGGAGAAATATCAATAACCTCAGATATGCAGATAAAACCATCCTTATGGGAGAAAGTAAGAGGGACTAAAGAGCCTCTTGATGAAAGTGAAAAAAGAGAGTGAAAAACTGGTTTAAAACTCAACATTCAAAAAACTTAAGATCATGGCATCCAGTCCCATTCCTTCACAGCAAATAGATGGGAAACAATGGAAACAGTGACAGATTTTCTTTTTTTTTTTTTTTTTTTTTTTTTTTTTTCAGGATGGGTCCCTGTCATGCCGTGAGCCGAGAGCCCTCCTCCTGCCTCAGCGAGTGCCTGCCTCCCCAGACTTTATTTTCTTAGGCTCCAAAATCACCACAGATGGTGACTGGAGCCATGAAATTAAAATATCCTTGCTCCTTAGAGAAAAACTATGACCAACCTAGATAGCATATTAAAAAGCAGAGACATTACTTTGCCCAAAAGGACCATATAGTCAAAGCTATGGTTTTTCCAGTAGTCATGTACAGATGTAAGGGTTGGACCATAAAGAAAGCTGAGGGCTGAAGAATTGATGTTTTTTTAACTGTGGTATCGGAGAAGACTCTTGAGAGTCCTTTGGACTGCAAGGAGATCAAGCCAGTCAATCCTAAATGAAATCAGCCCTGAATATTCATTTGAAGGACTGATGCTGAAGCTCCAATACTACGGTCACCTGATGTGAAGAACTGACTCATTTGAAAAGACCCTGATGCTCGGAAATATTGAAGGCAGGAGGAGAAGGGGATGACAGAGGATGAGACGGTTAGATGGCATCACTGACTCGACAGACATGAGTTTGAGCATGCTCCGGGAGCTGGTGATGAATGGGAAAGCCTGGCATGCTGCAGTCCATGGGGTTGCAAAGACTCGGACGGGACTGAGTGAGTGGACTGAACTGTTTGGCATAAAACGAGAGGAGAATAAAAGGAGTGGCAGGCACTGCAGCAACCCCAGGAAAGAATTCAGTTCAGGGATGGCACTTGCCCTAAACAGGTAGGGAGAGAGGCTTGATAAGAAAAAGGCAGGAAAACTGAGGTTTATAAAGAGGTTCTTCCACAGACCCACATTAGAAGAGAATCAAGAGCTAGCTCTTCCATGATCTGTGCCCCCTGGGGGCTTACTTGGTGGGCCAGGGGTTAAGACTCCATACTTCTAAGGCAGAAGTATATAGGTTCAATCCAGGATCAGGGAACTAAGGTCTCACATGCTGTGGTGAGCTCAAAATAATGAATTAACTTAGAAACTAAGAAATTAATGCTTAAAAAAAAAGATTCATGCTTCCATGATTGCTGCAGGACACTAAACATCAGCCGCTCTGAATGGTCTTAATGCTCTGGAGGGCAGATGATAACTTGAGACTCTGATAAACTATGCACATAAAGACACATGTATACACACACACAACTTTAACTTTTTCTGAAATCTATCCATGTTCTAAGATCTCCAAGACTAGAGAACTGAGCTGGGGCAGACATATCCTCAAAGGAGTTGAAAGAGTCCAAGTCCAAGAAGGTGTGAGATGCAAGAAGGCAGCCCCCGCCCAAGGATCTTAGTATTGGTGGGTATTCATTACATACAGTAGATAACTCAGAGAATATTATTAGCCAGCATCCTTCATGAATAAATGAGAAATTCAGAAATGACCTACTGATCAAAGAGGAGAGAGAAGTTTTGGAACAGCCTAAAAGAGAGTCAGCGTAAGGAGTGGTCAGAAAAGTTATTAGTAGTTAAGGACACCTCTGTACACCTTCTTGGGGCTTCCCTGGTGGCTCAGACAGGATCTGCCTGCAGTGCAGGAGAGCTTGGTTCAATTCCTGCTTTGGGAAGAGTCCCTGGATAAGGGGATGGCTAGCCACTCCAGTATTCTTGCCTGGAGAATTTCTTGGACAGAGGAGCCTGGTAGGCTACAGTCCTTGGGGTCTCAAAGAGTCAGAGTACACCTTCTCCCATGACATGAGTTGCTATGGAGGCAACCAAGAATGTCAATCTTCATTTACAAACATCTATGGGACAGGCTAGATTGGAAAGCTCTTGTATTGTATTTTCTGTGTGTAATATATGAAGGAACGTTGGGAGATCTAGAGAAACCAGAATCAGAGTCCTTCTAGCTGAGTCAGCTACATATTCCCTAAAAGGAACCCACATATGAGTTTCCACTGGAGGGTGCGGACCAGGAGTAAACAGCAAACACAAACCAATTTAGTCTTTATGACAACCCAAATGAGGTTATTACCACAATCTATATGACAAGGAACAAGTCTGCCTAAAGCTTTATGCTAGAAAATGATACACTATGTAAACCCATATCCTCACATCTCCAGAAATTGTCTTCATAATCATTGCACTCAATTGTCTCCCAGGCAAAGGATCCCAGGCAAGTGAAAAATTACATGGAAAAGGCACGACAAGAATCTCACTCAGAAAACATCTGTTCCCTTCAGTTTTTGCTCCTCTGTGGAATACAGGTGCTGGGAGAATTTTCCATTCTCCAGCTGCCCTTGCCACCAAGTTTCCCTCTGGTATCACAAATCATGCTAGAATGCTAGCTTATCCCGGACTACTTTGTCCCTGCTGAATGTTTTTTTCTTTACAAGGAATGCTTATCATTAATGCAGAAATTCAGTTACTGCTTGGATTTATTGTTTGCTTGATACATAGCACATACCATTCAGAGCTATGCACAGAATGAAATCACCATATCTGACAAAGGGAGACAGTTTACATGTTCAGCCTAGACATAAACTAAGCTGACTCAGGCCCAACAATCTTGTACTATAGCCTCTAGAGTGTGGTGCTAATCACTTGACCTGTTCTTTACATGTAGGCAGTGATCAATGGAGACAAATACTATGGCTGCAGGAACGGAGGCTGGGGCAGGAAATGGCCTTCCAGAGGCTGCCTCGCTCATATTTGGCAAATGAAACAGAACTGGCCTTGCCCAGCACTTGATTTGGAGATCCCCTCCCCACCCACAGAGGAAGCTGAGCCTCTACCCAATGAGATTTATGGAAACTATATCGTTTAATGTCCAAAGAACAGGTTGATATAGTCATTATCTCACAAATTAGTCCAAAAATAAGCATTCTGACTCTACGTTGCCTTTACATTTATTTAGGACCTTCCTTGTATACCAGCCTCTGCAATTCTCACTGTAGCACATGGAGCATTGCTGTCTGAAGTCCTGGTACAGACAGACTGTGGAATATACTGTCATCAAGAAAGTGCAATTAGTTAGTATCAGACACAGTTATCTGGGGCCGTAGCACCCAGAGTCATTTAGGTAGAAGTACTACAGTGAGGAGAGAGAAAAATATATATATAAATCATACAGTCAGAGATACCTAGGTTCAAATATCTGTTCTGCTACTTACTTGCTGTGAGACTTTTGGCAAGTCACTTGCTATTTTTCTCAGAAACTAGTGGTAAAATCTACTCTGGATGGCGTGTGTTAGGATTTGAGATGGTCATGGGCAAGGCCTCAATTATTCATGTGATAATGATTCCATGAGGAACCATCAAGAGCCACCATGGAAAGGAGGCATAAATCTGAAGTCGAGGAGATGGACTCGAGATGTGACACAAAGTCCATAAATCAAGGAACACAACAGTAATAAGCCAACAATTCACAGAAAGGGAGGGGCAGTCATTTTATGCACTGTTCATGAGGAGGCTTATATTAAAGGAGCCCAGTTGCCTTCTAGAGTCACCAGTGTTCTGTCTCTACCAAGATGTCATCCATGAGTTCTGACCACTCTTGAGCCCTGCCAGCTCACTCAGGCCCTGCCAGCAGCTGTACAGCTGGTCTTTCTCCTCTTGAAATAGAAGCCCTTTATTACTCTGAAATTGCGAAAAGCAAAGGCACAGTAAAGATGCTTCTCTTCTCATAGAATTTTCCTGTTAAGTTTCTGAGGTTTTAGTCATAGCTTAAACTGATGCCTGCTCTAATTGGATTTGATATTTTCCAAAATTTTTTCTGGGTCAAAATATATCATTTTATGCTCCCATGGCAGAACTCATACTTGTGTCTAGGTCAAAGGCTTTTTCTTCTATTTATATCTGTTCAAGAACCTGATTGTAGTGTAACTCCTATTACATAGGAATCTTTACTTGTACCTCTGTCCATCCACATGACTGTAAATTCTTTGAGGGCAGAGATTGGATTTTATCTTTCCCTGAAGACCTAGTCTGCTTTGTAGAAAAAAAATAGTTGTGCAATAATGTGATTACTGTTACATGAGTGGCTGCTATGAACCAGCATAGGGCAATGCTGTGAATAGCATAATTTATGTCCCAATTTCCTTTTCAAGCAAAATATTTAAAATTACCTTGGGGAAAAGGCACTCACCAGATAATGTGAAGCCATCACCAACTTGATCATTAGTATCAAGTTAAGCTTTGAGAATTAAAATTGTGCTTGCAAGAAGATAAAAACTGCAGTTTCCACAAGTAGAGTTTTACAATACATTTATAATGGAATGTTTCATCTGAATTAGAAAAATCTGAACTGAATGCTGACTATCAGGCATTTCCTTTTAAAATGATTTTTTGGGGTTGTAGTTTCCCTTACTAGTCCCACTGGTAAGTAACAATTCAGTCTCCAGAAAAACTGTACAATTCCAACCTGCTCTAAGGCTATGCATTGTCTCCCTGATCAAAGCCAATCACCTTACAATTACATATCAATCAACCATAAGGTACATTAATGTCCCATGGAATTCTCCAGGCCAGAATACCAGAGTGGGCAGCTGTTCCCTTCGCCAGGGGATCTTCCCAACCCAGGGATCAAACCCGGGTCTCCTGCATCACAGGAGGATTCTTTACCAACTGAGCCACAAGGGAAGCCCAAGAATGTCGGAGTGGGTAGCCTATCCCTTCTCCAGCAGATCTTCCCAACCCCAGGATCTCCTGCATTGCAAGCAGATTCTTTACCAGCTGAGCTACCAGGGAATCTCAGTGTAATAATAGCTATCATTTATTAGGTGAATATGATCCTATCTATTCATTATTTGACATAGATTATCTCAGTTTTTCTTTAAAACTAGCATCTGAAAGACCATTGCTTATATCCCCATTTTATAGCTAAAGAAACTGAAACCCAAAGAGGCTATGTCACTGATTCAACAGACATATGAATGTGTTCATCCTATGTCAGCCACCACAGCTGAGATGGAGGAGAAAGACATCGATGGCATGCCTGAGTGACAATGGCCTGGTGACCACCTTCTTTTCTTTTTACAGGAATTCTCTCAGTTATGGGCTTCTCCGGTGGCACTAGTGGTAAAGAACCTGTCTGCCAATGCAGGAGACATGAGAGATGTGGGTTCAGTCCCTGGATTGTGAAGATTCTCTGGAGGAGGGCATGGCAACTCACTCCAGTATTCTTGCCTGGAGAATCCCATGGGCAGAGGAGACTGGCAGGCTACAGTCCATGGGATCACAAAAGAGTCAGACATGACTAAAGCAACTTAGCATGCACACACACTCTCAGCTAGGCATTTGATATCACTTGGTTATGATAATCTATCTTTGAATTTGCATATCCGATAAGAAACAGCCCTCAGAACCAAAGGAATGATGCATTTCAATATGAAGCAGTGGGGCATCATTAGTTATCACTGTATCTGTCTATGAACACCATAAGGAATGAAGTTTCATAATTTTCAAATTTCCCAGAAGGACTGTAAGAGAAATACACCAGAGAGAAACACAGTGTAAAACATATAAATCTCCAGACCACTTTGCAGAGACACTACTCACGGACAATCAGAGAAGGAAAGTCATACTCACAATGGAAAGAAAGTGATACTTTACACCCAGTCCATCTATTTTTATGTGTATGAGCATCATCGTTATTTCTGATTTGGTACATTACAGTTTGCTAGCATTAAAGTGATCATCTTTGATACTGAGTGAAGTTGGTTGTTGCTCTGAAAATGATGATGGCTGCACGTGGTTGTAGTAATTTTATCTTTGTATAGAAAGATAACACTGAAGACCCACAGTGAATTTCAATGGTACTTTGCTTTCTTAGTTTTAAAAATGACTCTTCCATAATCTATGAGCAATTCCTAAGAGACTGCCAGGCACCTACAACTGAGAACAAAAAGGAGCTAACGGGATTGAGCCTGAAAACGGCTCAATTCACCCAAACTCTGATAATACAGTTTTCAGTAGGTAAATGTTGCAGAATGGAAGAAAATGATGGAGGGAAATCAAATCAGTTGTATAGAATATACATATATATATATATATATATATATATTTCTTTGCATTATCACCCAAGAAACCCCTTATTCTAATTTGCCCTTATCATCATATCTTGTTTTACTGTACTTTGCTTTATTGTGCCTTGCAGATATTGAGGTTTTGCTTTGCTTTTTTAAACTAACTTGTTTGTTGCAACTCTGCACTGAACATTTGATCAGTGCCATTTTTCCAACAGCATTTGCTCACTTTGTGTTTCTGTCTCATATTTTGGTAATTCTTGGACTATTTTAAGCTTTTTAATTATTATTGTATTTGTCATGGGGATCTGTGATCTTTGGCGTTACTACTGTAATTGTTCTGGGGCACCATGAACCAAGTCCACATACAGCGGTAAGCTTGATGGCAAAATGATGTGGGTGTTCTGACATTTCCACTGACTGCCTGTTCCATTTCCTCTCTCCCTTTCCTCAGGCCTGTCTATTCTGTGAGACACTATATTGAAATTAAACCCATTTTTAACCCCACAATGGCCACTAAGTGTTCAAGTGAAAGGAAGATTGATTTTCTTTAAATCAAAAACTAGAAATGATTAACTGTAATGAGGAAGGAATATTAAAAGCTAAGATAGTCTGAAAGCTAGGCCTTTTTACCAAACCATTAGCCAAGCTATGAATGTAAAGAAAAAGGTCTTGAGAAAAATGGAACGTGCTGCTTCAGTGAACAAATGACATCCGTTCCTAAGTCCATGGATCAAGGAGTCATTTAGACCTCCAAGCCTTACTATGTAAGAAATATATTTCATAAGGCTATGGCCACCACAGATAGAGGTTCCTCTGATGGATCTGGACAAAGTCAATTGAAAACCTCCTGGAAAGGAGTCACTATTCTAGATTCAATTTAGAACATTTGTGATTCCTGGAAGAGGTTCAAATATCAAGATTAACAGGAGTTTGGAAGAATATAATAAAGCCCAACCCTCATGGATAACTTTAAAGTGCTCAAGATTTCAGTAGAGGAAGTAACCACAGATGTGGTAGAAATAGCAAAATAGCTAGAATGAGAAGTAGAGACTGAGGATGTGACTGAACTGCTGTAATCTCATGATAAAACCGGAGGGGCTAGTGAGTTGCTTCTTATAGATGAATGAAGAAAGTGGTTTCTTGAGATGAAATCTGGAGAATACTGTTGAACTGGCAACAACATCTTTAGAATACCACACAAACTTAGTTGATAAAATCAGCAGAGTGTGAGAGGACTGACCACAATTACTAAAGAAATTCCACTGTGGGTAAAATACTGTCACACAGTATTGCCTGCTACAGAGAACTCTTGGGAATGGAAAAGGCAATCGAACTTCATTGCAGCAAACTTCATTTTTTCACCTCAACCTTTAGCATTCACCACCCTCAGTCAGTGGCACTGACATTGAGGCGAGACCCTCCACCAGCCAAGAAACTGCACCTCACTGAAGGCTCGGATGATGGCTAGCACACTCTCGCAAAGAATTTTTAAATTAAGGTATGTACATTGCTTTTCTTAGATATAATAGGGTGGTACACTTAATAGCTTTTATGTATAGTATAAACAGAGCTTTTATATGCACTGAGAAATCCAGAGATTCATGTGACTCCTTTTATTAGGATATTTGCTTAACTGCAGTCAGTGATCTAGAAGCAGTATGTCCAAAGTATGCCAGTATTTTTCTTTTTTGGCAAGTATTCATCCTCAACTTGAAAAATGTAACAGAAAGTGATCTGAGAAGTCTCCAAACATAACCCTAAATTCTGTCCCTAATTTAAGAGCCCATTTCTGGCTTAACTTAGCTCACAGGACAAAACACTTATAGGAAATGTTTCTCTCACCTTTTAGATAAGCACTCATCACAGGTCAACAGTTAGTATCCCCCTTTATGCCTCCCTGACCTCGTAGACTCTTCTGGTCTTCCTAACGGTGTCTCCCAACCTTAGATGATCTCTTCGAGCTCATCTGATTTCTTTGATTTCTAGTCCACTCCCAGAGAGAGAGAGAGGATATAATGAAATTAAAACAAAAAATCATGTAGATGCCCAATGTCAAAATAAGCCCAGGAAGTAATCAATGAGTTGTGTGATGTCAAAGTCATTAGGTGGGTATCAAAAGGACATAGATATCAGTGGGGTGCACAGGATTGAAAGGCCAAATCAGGGAATATGAGACAACAGAAAATGTTAACCCAAGGAAGAGATTCTGGCAAGATAAAGATTTTGCCAAATAATGCTTAATTAATAACAACATTACACATACCATATATTAGATGCCTATTAGGGGCCAGACCCTATTAAGCTTTTCACATAGTTATGTGATTTAATGTCTTCATTAGCTCTATGAGAGAGGAATCATATTAATTTCATAAATGAAAAAAGTGAAATTCAGAGAGAAGGGGAAGCTTGCCCAAGGTCACACAGCCATTAAATGAGAATGGTAGAAATCAACCTGAACTCGATCAAATTCGAAAACCGGTTACTCTTAACACCATACAAAATCCCTTTCTTACGTATTATACTACCCAGTATAATGTGTGGCCTTTAAAGATATATCAGAGGATTTTTCAGACAATGTTTCAGCCCATCTTAAAGGTTCATACACCGTCTGGCTTAGCTGAACACTTGGTCCAGCTCCCTGCAACCAGTCTAGTTCCTTTAGCAACTGTATTTTTTGGCTTTCTGTTCTTTATTCAGATCCTAAACCCAAATCCATATCTACATTCGCCAATGTCATTTGCTTAGAGCTGTGGGTCATTCCCTTCTCTCATTTCCTGGCTCCCTTCAGAATCTTTATAGTGTGTTATTTCTGCACCAGTTGCTCCCTGTGACAGTGTGCAAAGACTCAGAGCATCTGCCAACTTCCTGCCAGATGGCTGAACTCTAGTGAATGGCCACTGGCCTATGGACTACACTGAACGCTTTTCTGCTTAATGCAGAAACTCTAGCAGAATGTCACATGGTGCAAGTCTGGGATTCGACTCGTCTCTAGGAAATGTTAAAATCTCAATAATAATGATGGTGATGATAACGTCCAAGTACTCTGAGTACTGACTATAGGTCAGCCCAGCTTCAAGCACTTTAGAAGCATCATTTAATAATCTTCATAACAAGTGATAGAAGAAGGTATGACTACCGGCCTTGCTTTAGAAGTGAAGAAACGGAGGCCTAGAGAAAGTTACCCAAGTTCACAAAGCTGGAAAACAACAAAGCAGTTTCCTGTACCATGTTCTGGTAAGGAAAAGTTTGGGATATATTTGTTCCACAAAAGGAAGCTAAAACCGAAAACATCAAGCAGGAGGACCAAAAGGCCCCTCATGGAAGCCTTGTTGAGGATGGATCATTAACATTGGGAAAGAAAATAGTAACAGCTGGCTCCTATAAAGCTCCTTCTTTGTGCCATTTACACATATCCAGTCACAAAATCTCACAATAACTATTTGAGATAAACCTTAACATTAACTCTAATTAAAAGAAGAAATTTATATTTGTGAGATTAGTATGTTCTACAAGGATACATTGGTAAAATACCAGATAGTCACTGCCATGGTAATGCTGTGTAACAAACCAGACCATAAGTTACTCGCTTAAAACAACTATAATTTCCTTAGCTCACATTTTTCAAATTGACACTCTGGCTTGATTTGACTGGTCAATTTCTCCCTTCTTCCTGGGATTCTTCATGCATCTGAGGTCAGTTTTGGGTCAAGCAGGCAGTTTTGCTGATTTTGCTTAGGCTGTTTCACCTCTGTAACTCAGCTGGAGCAATGTCTCTAGATAACATTTATATGCAAGGACTCCTCAGGATTATGCTTAGAAATGATACCATGCTTTCTAACACTTTGTTAGCCAAAGCAAGTCACAAGGCCAGCTCAGATTCAGAGCTTGGAGTAGATGAAAAGGGCTGCAATTTCATATTTCAAAGACCACAGGTCTATGAAAGCAAGAATGATGATTTTCATTTTTGTAATCATACACTGTGAATCAAACCCACTTCTAACTCCAGAGTCCTTACTGCTATAAACTATCTCCAATACAAAATTCAAGTTTGCCAACCCTTAAATCAGAACATTCAGGAAGTACACTTCCCTTTTCTCCCCCTCTATTTTAAATATTTCACTCCACTCTCTTTTTGTGTTCATGGTTTCTAAGGAGCAGTCACATGTTACCCTATTCTACACTTCTCTGTAAAATGCCTCCCCTACTCCAACCCTGGCTTCTTTCAAAATCTTTTATCTTTGATTTTCTGCACCTGAATATGGATGCCTGGTTATAATTCACTGGGGTCTGATTTTTGCTGTTTTTGTTTGGCATTTATCAGGCTTGGTGTTCTCTGAGATTCCTGAATCTGTGGCTTGGTGTCTGACATCAATTTGGGAAATTTTTCAGTCATTATTACTTCAAATATTTCTTTTTTTTTCTTCCGGTATTTCCATTATATATGCTATAACTTTCGTAGTTGTCTCACAGTTCTTGGATATCCCTTTTTTTTGAGTGATTTTTTTATTTGCTAAAATGCAACTAAAAATGTTTATATGTTTCTACTGACACATCTTAAAACATTGAGATTCTTTTCTAAGCCATGAGCAGTCTACTATGAGTCCATCAAATGCATTTTCATTTGTATTTCAATGCTTTTGATCTGTAGCATTTTTGATTCTTAAAATTTCCGTCTCTCTGCCTGAATTATCTGCCTGTTCTTGCACATGATCTACTTTTTCATTAGAGCCCTTAACATACTAACCATCATTGTTTTAAATTTATCTGAGTCTGGTTCTGATGCTTGCTCTATCTCTTCAAGCTTCATTTTTCACCTTTGTAGTAGGTCTTATAATATTTTGTCGAAAGCAGGACGTGACAGAATGGGCTAAAAACAAACAAACAAAACCTCCAGTAAATAAAGCTGTAGTGATATAGCAGCAGCAATGTATTGGGGCAGGGTGTGGGGGTGGGGAGAAGGAAAAACATTCTATAGTCCTACAGTTAGGCTTGTCTTTGAACCCTGGGAATGTGAAGTCACCTCCCCTAATTAGGTGCAACAGGGTGACAAAGAAGGAAGGGAAATTTCTTCCCCCAGATCATTTAGGCTCTGATAGAATCCTAATAGGTTAGGTTTCTTATAAAATTGTTTCTCTTGAGGGAAAACTGTTAAGAAAAGCAGATTTCTCTGGCATATTTCAAAACAGTTCCTTTTCCTCTCCCTCTACCAGACTCATCAGGGACTTTCCTCCAATATTCACTATGAAATACCAGTAGAATTCCTAGCCGTAAAACCTACAAAAGTGTGGAGCCTCTCCTCTGACCATCTCCCTTGAGAAGTTTAACTCTCAAACTTCTCCATACAGAGCCTCCAGCAATTTGTCAACTACAGTTTAGGTTTGCCTACCCCACATTAGTCCCTCAAGAAGCTTCTGCTCTCGGGTTTCTTATCTGGTAAGTTATAATTCTGTTAATTCTTTGTCTCTCTAATTTTAGGGAGCAGTGACTTGTCCTGTGACTTCACAACTCTTCTTAGATCTTTCAGAGATAAGTGTTCAGTTCATTCAGCTTCTTGCTTGTTAGAACAGAGGGATAACTCCCCAAGGTCTTTACATGCCTTGCAAGACCAGAAATCAGAAGTCCTGGATCAGAACCTTGAAGTTATCTTTTCAACGATCATGTTCCTAGTATATACAGGTACTTAGTGAGCTGGATTTACCTTTCAGTTGACTTCTTATAGGACCCAAAAAAGGTAGAAGGTGAGGGCTATGAAGACGACAGCTGCTTCAAGGAAGAAAGACTGCAAGTTTGCATGAAGGAATCTGAAAAGTGTTTCCTATGGACTCTGCATGTTTTTTGAAGCAATCACCTGCCTCTAGAGAAAGTGTAATGAGACTAAAGGCAAGTTTTACTAATGGGGACTTATTTTGGGTCATGATTAAGATTCTCTTTGGATAATAAATGGTAGGACTAAAATGGTGTATTCAGTAGGGACCAAGAAAAACAAAATTCCTTGAGGCTTACACAATAAAGAAGCAAGAAAAATTTCATGGGGTATCTAGTTTCTCTTATCTTGTGTTAAGCATTGAGCTAAACTTTCTCATTTATACTCATTTTAACTTATTTTTTATGTTCATAAAGAGCTGCACTTAGACAAGAGACATCCCAAGAACCCAACCGACTGACTGATATCTGAGTTTAAGATGGTTGTGCGTCTGCGCTCAGTCATGTCTGACTCTGGGACCCCATGGACTGTAACCAGGCAGGCTCCTCTGTCCATGGGAATTACCAGGCAAGAATACTAGAGCGAGTTGCCATTTCCTCCTCCAGGGAATCTTCCTGACCCAGGGATCAAACTCACGTTTCCTCTGTCTCCTGCATGGACAGGTGGATTCTTTAACACTAGCATCACCTGGAAAGCTGGTTAAAATCCTCCACTATTTCTATGGCTTGAAATACTTCAACTTGGACCATCTGTTGCTTCAGTATCACCCAGAAATATTTCCTCAGCCTTTTCATTAAAAGAAGGAAAGCGGCAAGCTAATTTTGTTTAGTACATTTCCATTTTATTATTTTTAAAGAATTATTAGTTATGGTTTAACTGTAGAATCTTTCAAAGGGAAAGCCAGGCTATGAGAAAGCAATCTCTCAAAGTTCAGATAAAAATGTAACCAATGAAAGAGTTGAAAAAAATCAGCTAGCCAAGGAAATAACTTGGTTTACATCTAAGCTTTCTTTTCTCTTGTTTGTGCAATCTCCTTTAGCTGATAAATTGTTTTTATTCAATGAAAGGAACACATATTTCAGGTGAAATGTTCTTATTCCAGAAGGAAAAGGAAATTCTGAAGTGAAGTCTATCCTGAGGAAATAGTTTGGCAAGGAATAGGACATTTTCCTGTTTTTCTTATTATCATAAACAGAAGGAATATGGGTGATGAGGAACTAAATGGAAAAAAGATTCCCGGAATAATAGAATACGAAATCAGAAGAGTTCCTGAGAGATCATCTGGTCCAAATTCCTGATTATTTCCATGAGATCGAAGACCCAGGGAAGCAAACTTCATTGCCCAAAGTAACAGAGGTGGCTAGTGGCAGAACTTAAGCTCGAACTAAAACTTAAAATCTGTTGATTGTCCTTTCTAATAGGACTCAAAGAATCTTCTTCCAAAGTCTACCTCTGTCTGACCATGATCTATTCTATCCTGCCAAGCTGCAGAAGGACTATTACTATCCTCCAGCAAGGAGATGACAGGTGAGACTTTGGAACAGACTGTCACCTGAAGAGGGACATGATAAAATTCGGAGTATGTCAAACTTCAAAGGAAAACTTTTCTCATTTATTTACTTTTCAGTAACAAGTAAGACTGAGCATTCCTTTCAAATACAGATGGAGACAAGAGGCCACAGTCGTATCAGTGGCTCCTGCGACTGTCACCAGGAAAGTCAGATGTCTTCACATTCTTCCACAGTTGCTATATATTTTGAAACATCATTTATGTTCATAATGATTTTGAAATTAGGATACTCAAACTTGTTCCTAGATATTAATATTTAAAGTCTTCATGAAAAGGCACATACATTGCCATTTCACAAATGTGCTTTTTAATATTTCGTCATTGGTTTCCTTAGCAACCATATATAATTTATTTTATGGCCTGCCTTGAACAGTCAATTATACGAAATTGTACAATGCTCCCCCAAAGGTCTTCTGTATCACAAGATACCTACAAATACGTCTCAGTTCAGTCACTCAGTCATGTCCGACTCTTTGCGACCCCACGAATCACAGCACGCCAGGCCTCCCTGTCCATCACCAACAACAAGAGTACACCCAAATTCATGTCCATCGAGTTGGTGATGCCATCTAGCTGTCTCATCCTCTGCTGTCCCCTTCTCCTCCTGCTCCCAATCCCTCCCAGCATCAGGGTCTTTTCCAATGAGTCAATTCTTCACACGAGGTGGCCAATACTGGAGTTTCAGCTTTAGCATCATTCCTTCCAAAGAAATCCCAGGGCTTATTTCCTTCAGAATGGATTGGTTGGATCTCCTTGCAGTCCAAGGGACTCTCAAGAGTCTTCTCCAACACCACAGTTCAAAAGCATCCACTCTTCGGCGCTCAGCCTTCTTCGCAGTCCAACTCTCACATCCATACATGACTACTGGAAAAACCATAGCCTTGATTAGATGGACCTTTGTTGGAAAAGTAATATCTCTGCTTTTTAAGATGTTATCTATGCCGGTCATAAAGCATTTCTTCCAAGGAGTAAGCGTCTTTTAACTTCATGGGTGCAATCACCATCTGCAGTGATTTTGGAGCCCCCCAAAAAATAGTCTGACACTGTTTCCACTGTCTCCCATCTATTTGCCATGAAGCGATGGGACTAGATGCCATGATCTTAGCTTTCTGAATGTTGAGCTTTAAGCCAACTTTTTCACTCTCCTCTTTCACTTTCATCAAGAGGCTTTTTAGTTCCTCTTCACTTTGTGCCATAAGGGTAGTGTCATCTGCATAGCTGAGGTTATTGATATTTCTCCCAACAATCTTGATTCCAGCTTGTGCTTCTTTCAGCCCAGAGTTTCTCATGACGTACTCTGCATATAAGTTAAATAAGCAGGATGACAATATATAGCCTTGACGTACTCCTTTTCCTATTTGGAACCAGTCTGTTGTTCCATGTCCAGTTCTAACTGTTGCTTCCTGACCTGCATATAGGTTTCTCAAGAGGCAGGTCAGGTGGTCTGGTATTCCCATCTCTTTCAGAATTTCCCACAGTTTATTGTGATCCACACAGTCAAAGGCTTTGGCAGAGTCAATAAAAGCAGAAATAGGTGTTTTTTCTGGAACTGTCTTGCTTTATCCATGATCCAGCGGATATTGGCAATTTGATCTCTGGTTCCTCTGCCTTTTCTAAAACCAACTTGAACATCTGGAAGTTCACGGTTCATGTATTGTTGAAGCCTGGCTTGGAGAATTTTGAACATAACTTTACTAGCGTGTGAGATGAGTGCAATTGTGTGGTAGTTTGAGCATTCTTTGGCATTGCCTTTCTTTGGGATTGGAATGAAAACTGACCTTTTCCAGTCCTGTGGCCACTGCTGAGTTTTCCAAATTTGCTGGCATATTGTGTGTAGCACTTTCACAGCATCATCTTTCAGGATTTGAAATAGCTCAACTGGAATTCCATCACCTCCACTAGCTTTGTTAGTAGAGATGCTTTCGAAGGCCCACTTGACTTCACATTCCAGGATGTCTGGCTCTAGGTGAGTGATCACATCATCATGATTATCTTGGTCATGAAGATCTTTTTTGTACAGTTCTGTGCATTCTTGCCACCTCTTCTTAATATCCTCTGCTTCTGTTAGGTCCATACCTTTTCTGTCCTTTATCAAGCCCATCTTTGCATGAAATGTTCCCTTGGTATCTCTAATTTTCTTGAAGAGATCTCTAGTCTTTCCCATTCTATTGTTTTCCGCTATTTCTTTGCACTGATCGCTGAGAAAGGCTTTCTTATCTCTCCTTGCTATTCTTTGGAACTCTGTATTCAAATGTTTATATGTCTCCTTTTTCCTTTTCTTTTCACTTCTCTTCTTTTCACAGCTACAAATACCTCTAGAGCTAGCTAAATCTCCAATTTAAACTGGTCCCATAACTTCATGGCAGGCCAAAAAAAAGACCTTAAAATATATCTACAACTGTGGAGTAGACCAAGATGTGAGCTCCTGGGCCAAAATCATTATGAGTAATTAAGAAGTCTGCTTGAAATAATTAACCTCATTCAGCAGCGAGGCTTGGATATTAGGGTGAAGGACTGGGCATCTGGTTCAACTCTGGACCATGCTTGTCAAATTCTCTTGGGCAATGCTCCCTGCTAGCCCTCCCCAACTCCCTTTGCCCTATCATCAGTGAAATTACTGAATCCCTGGGAACCAAGTCATTCTGCTATGAGACACCACTGTAAATGCTGGATCTAAGAGGGGAAAAAGGGTTTTCCTCTGGCAAAGAGGATGTCACAGCGGTGTTACCTGAAGCCTTGAGCAACCCAGAGTTGGGTGAGCCAAACAAGAACAGAAACCAAGTGGATGTGGACCACAATCAGCAGACTATCAACTGACAGTTCAATAGCAAAAAGGCAGCAGCAGCAATTTTCACAGCAAGCATCATGTCACCAGCTGTAGAATATACTGGATAGGAAGTCAGACTTAGCTCCCACAGTGTCTGGGTTTGAACTGATTCAGCCTCTTATAAAAGATACACAATTTAGCCAAGTTACTTCACCTTCCTGTGCTATAAAATATAATAGCTGTAACTACTTCATAGGGTTTTGTGAGACCAAAATGCATACATTTCAAGAAAGTGTATATAATGGGGCCTGGTCCACTGTAAGCATTCAATAAATGTTAGCTATTAGGGGTAGCAATTGCTCTGAATATATATACAGGACAACTGTGCTCTCCAACATATCGTGGAACTCTTTGAATGCATAAACTGCTGTTGGCATCAGGAGCACAGACAGATTACCAATGTGAGACCCTTTGGGGTCCTCAGGGATTTTGGAAGGCTGTATTTCCTGGAAATAATTTGACTCCTTTGAAATATCAAAATCGAAGGTACTATTAGAAAGGTGAAAACCTGAGACACAGCAATTAATCCGTCATAATGATTCTGTTATTGCTGTAATTATGTGTACAAGAGGAATAGTTAACAAGTTCCTGAATTACCTTAGATTTTAAAGACTAAATTTTAGCACCCTAAGTCATGTATTATGTCTCAGTCCCTTAAACCTACGAGACAGCACTTAGCCCGAGGTCTGATCCATTTCAAGAATGCAGCAGATGCCTTTGAATAAATGAAAAACAAGCTCAGTAGCCCTCTGCTGTGCACGGTAAGGCTCACAGAATTCACAACACCTGTGAAATCTAGATATTTCATTTTCAATGCTATTCATGTCCTGGTATAATATACCAATATGTTGAAATATGTGCATCTGTTCAAGGTGTAAACAAAAGTGCTATTTATTAATTTGCTACTTCTTCCTCACTGTTTTTATTGATGGCACAGTGATAGGGACTGGGATTTTTATTCTAACCCAGCACCGTCACAAATTCATAATATTTTATGAATCAGTTTCTCTAGAAATAATAGCCCACTTATTATATGCAAGAAAGGCATTCACTCACTCCTTTCCCTCTCACCCAATTCCCAGGGTAACTTCCATTTCTTGTCCATGCAAGAGTGACAACAGCAAGTCTAAACCAATTTGTTATTCAATTCTTGATTAGATATCCAGGGACACTAGTGTTTACAAATGTCCAGGCTGGTAAATGGGATGCTTAATCTCCTGTGCTGCTGGGATGCCTGATTGACTGGAAGATTAGTGGCTTTTATTCCTAAAGTGTTTG
This sequence comes from Nanger dama, assembly GCA_917880005.1. NCBI lineage: Eukaryota > Metazoa > Chordata > Mammalia > Artiodactyla > Bovidae > Nanger > Nanger dama. Next base: position 11,068,924 of record CAKJTW010000030.1, read on the forward strand.
TGTGGTCCAGGCAAAGCTTCGCTAGGAGAGTCATCATCTCTATAATGAGCAGTCTGGAATGGCACCCAGGTCTGTGCCCTGGCTCTGTGTTTACCCACAGCTGCCTTCTCCCAGTTGAGGGGTCAATGATCCTATATTTTCATTGGCTCAGCCCAGACTAGATGCAGCTGAAGCTCCAAGTTCCTAAAGCACAACTCAAGAAAATGTCTTATTGTTTAGGCTCCATGCTGCTTGGAGAACAGGCAAGTCTTCACAACCTTGATTAGTGATGGCAGGTGGCATGGGTTTAACCCGTAGCTTCAGGGTTCCACCCCCACCCATCTTTTGATAATTCCTCAATCTGGAGAAAGGTGGGTGAGGATGGCCCCTGGCTACTTTCTGCTGATAAGGGGTATAGACCCAACAAGGGTTTGAAAAAAATGAAACTAGCTAGCATTTGTTTGAGAGTATTTTCTTGTTTCCAGTTTCAAATTCACACTTTGATCTCAGTAAATAAACACTGCCTCTGAGCCAGCTGTCAAGGTGCTCACAGACCCAAGGTTGGTAACAAACCCCAAAGATGTACTTTTGGTGCTAAAAGAATGCCAGACGTGGTTAATTTTTAGTTTGAATTTTTAACAGTTTTATCAAGGACACAGTCAAGAAGGGGTTTTTGGTGTCTCAGCTTTTTATGTGTTTTCATATCTTAATCATTATCCATTTGGCTGAAACACTTAGGTATTAAATATGGAAGAGACATAGGCTGGGAAAATTATGGTTTCAATATCCTAACCAAGTAGAATCTTGACAGGGATAGAGCCAGAGTTGTTTTGTTTGTTTTAAATATGAAGATTCAATATCAGAGAGAACAAAGTTCCAGCTCAGTTGGGAGAAAGAGGACAGATGATAAGCCTAACTGATAGGTTACATCTTAAGGCAGCAAAGTTAGGGATGCTTGACAAATTGGCCAGCACAACCAAGGAGTGAGCATGATCAAGTACAAGAAGTGATTTTTGACGATAGGTCCATTGCTAGAGAGACACCTACTTTTGCCAAAGTAGGAAAAATCTACTCACCAAGTTGTCCCTGCAAGCCTGGAGGGTTAGAAACAAATGCCTAACAAAAGAAAAGCTCACTCTTAAAATGGGAAGTTACTTCCACTGCTTTCTAAAGAGTTTGACTTTACCAAAAGCCACCACTGCAGCAAGCCCACTCACCTTGTTTCTCGCAGTTTCTAAGAAGCAACTTGAGAACTGTTTGGGTTCACCTGCCCCAAGAGAAGTCAGCATCAGGGTCTGGAACAGTGCAAGTCTGGGCGACCTTGTTCCAGGTTTTTGTGCAGCGTGGCTTCCATTTCCCATCTATATCTCATAAGGACCAGTCCAGCAAGGACGCAACCAGTCTTCTGGATGTTCATCCTCCAAGATTTCAGCCTAGAGGGGGTCACAATTTCTTCCTTTAAAAGCTTCACTCAAAAGGTTTTGCTATGAGTCTGAAATTAGGGATCCAGTCACAGCAGAAGCCAGCCCTTCCCAGGAACCACCGAAGTTGTCTAGGTGGGAACTGCCACTCGCTAGAACTTCTGTGGCTTCAAAAAGCAATTCTCTATCCTTAAGTTCAAAAACCCCAAAATACTTAAAATGGAGGACCAAAAATAAAATAAAAAGAAACTGCCTTTTTCTGCAGGAGCTCCAGAGCTGAAGTGCCTGTGAAAAAAGAGTGAAACGCAGGCACAAACCTCAAGCTGGTCTCCTGAAGTCCACAGGCTCTGGATATTTATGAGATGAGGAATGAAGAGGCCCAGCATTCTCAGGGTGCACAGCAGGGAGGCGTGGGCGGTGTGGGGAAAGGTGATGGGGAACAAGTGCTGGCGAAGCACTGTTCTGCACAGGCATAACTAGGCTACAGGCCTCTGGACCTTCACAAAGTTAGGGGCAGACATGCACAGGTCCAGCTGAGGGGTTGGTGGTCCTATCCCATTCCATCGGCTCATCCTAAAATAGACACAGCTGATTTCAAGTTCCTGAAGAACAACTCCAGCGAACATCTCAATGCTTAGGTTCGCTACAACTTGGAAGAAGCCTAAGTCTTAAAATCACCTTGAGCAGTGACAGCAGGTGAAATAGATGTGACTCGTTACCCATGGGTTCAATTTGAGAATCAAATCAGAAACAAGGCTGTTATCCTTGACTTATAAGGTCAGGGGGCATTTGATTCCTCATGACTTTTTTTCTTTAAAGTATTTTTTGTTGAAGTATAATTGACTTATAATGTTGTTTTAGTTACAGGTATACAGGAAAGTGATTCTGATATGTGTGTGTGTGGAGAAAAGGAAATATATACCCATCTGAATGCAGAGTTCCAAAAAATAGCAAGGAAAGATAAAAAAGACTCAATGTAAAGAAATAGAGGAAAACAATAGAATGAGAAAGACCAGAGATCTCTTCAAGAAAATTAGAGACACCAAGGAAATATTTCATGCAAAGATGGTCTCAATAAAGGATAGAAATTATATGGACCTAACAGGAAGCAAAAGATATTAGAAAGAGGTGGCAAAAATACGCAGAAAAACTGCACACACAAAAAAATCTTAATGACCTGTATAACCACTATGGTGATAATCACCTAGAGCCAGACATCCTGGAACGAGAAGTCAAGTGGGCCTTAGAAAGCATCACTACCAACAAAGGCGGGAGGTGATGGAATTTCAGCTGACCTGCTTCAAATCCTAAAGATGAGACTGCTGAAGTGTTGCATTCAATATGCCAGTATGTGAACCAGGAACTTCCAGATATTCAAGCTGGATTTAGAAAAGGCAGACGAACCAGAGATCAAATTGCCAACATCCCTTGAATCATAGAAAAAGCAAGAGAGTTCCAGAAAAACATCTACTTCTGCTTCATTGACTACGCTAAAGCTTTGACTGAGTGAGTGAAGTCAAAGTCGCTCAGTCACGTACTACTCTTTGCGACCCCATGGACTATACAGTCCATGGAATTCTCCAGGCCAGAATACTGGAGTGGATACCTGGTCCCTTCTCCAGGGAATCTTCCCAACACAGGGATCAAACCCAGGTCTCCCACATTACAGGTGTATTCTTTACTAGCTGAGTCACAACTGTATGGATCACAACAAACTGCGAAAAATTCCTAAAGAGATGGGAATACCAGACCAAATTACTGTCTCCTGAGAAATCTGTATGCAGGTCAAGAAGCAACAGTTATAACTGGACATGGAACAATGGACTGGTTCCAAATTGGGAAAGGAATACATCAAGGCTGTATATTGTCACCATGCTTATTTAACTTATATGCACAAGGGTGGTGTCATCTGCATATCTGAGGTTATTGATATTTCTCCTAGCAATCTTTATTCCAGCTTGTGATTCATCCAGCCCAGCATTTAGCATTAACCTCAGATATGCAGATGACACCACCCTTGTGACAGAAAGTGAAGAGGCACTAAAAAGTCTCTTGATAAACGTGAAAGAGGAGAGTGAAAAATCTGGCTTAAAACTCAACATTCAAAAAACTATTATCATGGCATCTGGTCCCATCCCTTCATGGCAAATAGATGGATAAACAATGGAAACAGTGACAGACTTTATTTTCGGGAGGCTCCAAAATCACTGTAGATTGTGACTGCAGCCATGAAATTAAAAGATGCTTGCTTCCTGGAAGAAAAGCTCTGACCAACCTAGACAGCATATTAAAAAGCAGAGACCACTTTGCCAACAAATATCTGTATTGTCAAAGCTATGGTTTTTCCAGTAGTCATGTACAGACCATAAAGAAGCTTGAGTGCCCAAGAAGTGATGCTTTTGAACTGTGGTATTGGAGAAGACTCTCCAGAGACCCTTGGACAGCAAGGAGATAAAACCAGTCAGGCCTAAAGGAAATAAGTCCTAAATATTCACTTGAAGGCTGATGCTATAGCTGAAGCTCCAATACTTTGGCCATCTGATTTGAAAAGCTGACTCTCTGTAAAATACCCTGATGCTGGGAAAGATTGAGGGCAGGAGGAGAAGGGGCCAACAGAGGACAAGATGGCTGGATGGTATCACCAATTCAATAGATGTGAGTTTGAGCAAACTCTGAAAGATAGTGAAGGATAGGGAAGCCTGGTGTGCTACAGTCCATGGGGTGGAAAAGAGTCAGACACCACTGAGAGACTGAACAACAACAAATATGCCATATCCTGTGGTGAGCAGAGCTGTGTCAAGGGAAGTATCTAGAGGTGGTTGTGTCCTCAGGAAGACTTTGGGCAGCCTGTCTGCTAATGAGTGGGACTGTGGTCCCACCTTATTGGTTGTTTGGCCCTAGGTGTCCCAGCATGAGAACTTACTGGCTATTGAGTAGCTATTGGATGAGGCCAAGTCTTGGTAATGATTACCCAAGCAAATAGGTCTGCCTCCAGCAAGAGTTCAAGATGAGCCCTCCCTGATATTTCTTCCACAAACTTTTATGACCCCAGAGAGACCCACAGCCATCCCCTGTCTCCCCAGGAGACCCTCCAAGACCAGCAGGTAGGGCTGCCCCAGGCTGCTATGGAGTCACTGCTTCGGTCCTGGGTCCTAGTGTGCATGAGACCTAGTATGCACCCTCTGAGAGTGGAGTGTCTGTTTCCCCTAGTGGCGCTCCTGTAGTCAGGGACTTCTGGCCTTCAAAGCCAAATGCTCTGGGAGTTCCTCCTCCTGAGGCCAGACCACGAGACTGGGAAGCCTGGCATGGGGCTGAGAACTCTCACTCTTGAAAGATGGAGCAGATATTTATATAATATTATATATATAACATATATAATATAATATATACTAATAATTACATCTGTGATCTTATTACTCCCCAGTTTGGGGTCACTCTTCTTGGGCGGGGGGGATTTGATTGTATCATGAGTGCATCCCTCATACTATCTCATTTTGCTTCATCTTTATGGCTTTGGATTTCCCTGGTGGCTCAGACTATCAAGCATCTGCCTACAATGCAGGAGACCCAGGTTCAATCCCTGGGTTGAGAAGATCCCCTGGAGAAGGAAATTGCAACCCACTCCAGTACTCTTGCCTAGAAAATCCGATGGATGGAGGAGCCTAATGGGCTACAGTCCATGGGGTCACAAAGAGTCGGACACGACTGAGTGATTTCATTTTCTTTTTTATGTCTTCAGATGTAGAATATCTTTTTGTAGATTCCATTCTTTTTATTGAAAGTAGTCCAGTAATTGTAATCTTACAGTTCTTGTGAGAGGAGGTGAGCTCAGGGTCCTTCTACTCCACCATCTTGTCTATGCGCATACTGATATGTTCATGTTCTTTCTGTGAGCAAGTTATCATAGGTTCAAGCTGAGGCATCCTCAGTTCAGTTCAGCCACTCGGTCGTGTCTGACTCTTTGTGACCCCATGGAATGCAGCACACCAGGCTTCCCTGTCCATCACCAACTCCCAGATCCTGCTCTAACTCATGCCTCTTATTTATCTTGATATTCTATTGGCCTTATTATTTTCCTGCATTGCTTACCTCTATTGAATTCCTAAGTTCTTCCATTTCTCTGAGATAATATTAAATCTCTTAAAATACCTACTTGGAGTTTTTTGTTTCCTTACTCTACTTGGACTTTTATAAGTTTACTGCAGGATTCAGTAGTTCAATTCAGTCGCTCAGTCATGTCTGACTCTCTGTGACCCCATGGACTGCACCACACCAGGCTTCCCTGTCCATCACCAACTCCCGGAGCTTGCTCACACTCGTGTACATTGAGTCATCCAACCATCTCATCCTCTGTTGTCCCCTTCTCCTCCTGCCTTCAATCTTCCCAGCCTTAGGCTCTTTTCTGAAGAGTCAGTTCTTTACATAGGTGGCCAAAGTATTGGAGCTTCAGATGCTAATGTTGAAACATGGGCTGAGCTTTGTGGCCGGTGGGAAGTTGTTTATGATCAAAGATACTTAGGCAAAGCTATCACAAATTTTGTGAGTTTCTTTGACCTCTCTGACCCTGACAACCATTCGCCAACCTGAAAGTTCTGTCAATCGTTGCTGTACAACCATCTCTCTTTTTCATGGTGAGCTATCACACTGTCACTGAACCAGGTTCATCTTGCCCCAACACACAGAAAACCAAAATGCCCAGCTGATCTCTCAGGGCTACATATATTCAGATGTCATGATGACTCCTCCATGGATGACTTCAGCCCTGACCACACTGCCAGAGTTCCAGCATCAAAGGTTATTGTCCAATTTGCTGCCAAATACTTCCAGGCTCTTCTCCAGGGAGAAGGCTTGTGAAGTGACTCATTGGTGGTGAGTCATTGGTCTATGTTTCTCTGATGAGTGAATGTGATCTATTAAATGGCTTAAGAATGGAGGGCTTAGTCTCTTTCTCCTCTCCACCTGGACTGGAGGGAGACAATTACCTATGTCTCCTGAAAATTCAAATTTGCTTCAAGTGGGCAAGTTCAGAAATGCAGGGTAGGTCTCAGGAAACTAACTTTAGCTCAAACTAAGACAAATCCTCCAGCCTAACCACTATTGAAAATCAGAAAATAGCTGGGTTTCCATTCTCTTGACTCCTTTGTCTTATTTCCTATTGAGTGAGAAATCAGTCTAGGAAATAACATGCTACTTTGTAATCTATTGCTGTATAACAAATCATCTAGAATTTGATAGCTTAAAATAAAAACAATCATATTTTTGGCTTGTAAATTTACAATTTGGGCAGAGTTTGGCAGAACAGGCTCATCATGATCCCATGAAGCATCAGCAGCCCAACTGGTCTGGAGGATATGATTCCAACATGGCTATCAAGTTGCTGGGGGTGTCAGCTGGGAGTTCATCTGGAGCTGTTGGCCGAGCGCCACTCCCTAGGGCTGGTTGGGCTTCCTCACAGCATGATCAGTTTCAAAACCAAGTATTCAAAGAGGCCCAAATGGAAGCTGCATGAATTCTTATCAACCAGCCTGAGAAGGCTTAGAATTTTACTCTACAGCATTTTATGATCAACCAAATCTCTAAGGCAAGCCCAGATTCAATAGGAGAAATGCCATCTTTCAATAACAGGCAAAGTAAAATAATGTGCACCCACTGTTAATCTATCATAGATGCTATTGATTGAACTTCCTCTAGAAGTCTGATGCCCTGAAAGGTACAACTATACAAAAACAAACCTATAAGAAAACAGAAATCATAGTCTAGCTTGCTAGTTTTTATGGAAAGTTTAAGATACCGAAAAACATAAAAAGTCTGTTTCTAAATCCCAATAGTCTTCAGCTTTATGGATACTGACTACTTCATTAATAAATTCTGGAACCAAAAAAAAAAAAAAAATTAAATGTTCCAGGGTCTCATCAGACATCAATATAAAACTGATTTCTGTCCCAAACGCTTTATCACCTGATTTCCCACGTCTAAATTGTTCCTAAGCAGAACTGTAACCAAAATAATTTAAAAGTTGTGTCTCAAGTGCTTAGTATTTTTCCATTCATTTACTGTCCTTTCCAAAATCCATTAGGGGAAAGAAAAATGACACCCTAAACTTAAGGATGCCAGTTCAATTACCTAAATTGAAGAGGCTGAAACAGGTCATCAAAAGATTCTCTGAACTCCTACTTTCTTATAACTTCAGCTAACTCCAGTATTATTATAAAAAAAAATCACCAGACATTAAACAGAGTTAGAAAGAGTAGGTCATTCCCTCCCAATGTGGGATAGAGGGATGCTCTGAGTTAAAACTACTACTATTCATCTATTTTGTTATTAAAAACATTCACTACCATTGACCATAAAATTAGAGAAGCATGTGTGAGGTTTATAATGGTTATAAGTAGTTGAAAATCCATTGGGTCTTCTTTTAATAGATTTTTGTGATTCAAGGTGAGTCATTATCTCAAATATCTTTTGTTATGGAAAAGAGGAAAGATGTGCGTGCTTATTCTGTAAGTTCATTAAGTGCAGGAATACAAAACTTGGCCATGTGGAGTTTATATAGTCACTAGAGGAAGATTCTGTTCAATGTCAGCTTTTTAACTGTAGAAAGAAATATCTTTCCAAGGGGAAATCACAAGATCAGTTTGGGAGCTCTAAAGCCATCTGGGAGACATTGCACAAGTTCTTTACTACCTAAAAATGTTAGGATTCAAAGGTCTCAGTCTTTTTCCCACTTTTATTAGGGATGTACTTTTTACATAAAAGAATTTTAACATTCATCAATTGCCAACTCTACCAACTAAGAACCAAGAAAAATAAAAAACGTTGTGACACTTGAGTGTTTATTTCATTTAAAAACAGAATTATCAATATAGAGAATAATGAAGGGGCTTCCCTGGTGGCTCAGACAATAAAGAATATGCCTGCAATGCAGGAGACTGGGTTCAATCCCTGCCTCAGGAAGATTGCCTGGAGAAGGGAATGGCTACCCTCTTTAGTATTCTTACCTGGAAAATCCCATGAGCACAGGAGCCTGGCAGTCTCCAGTCCAGGGGGTAGCAAAGAGTTGAACAGGACTGAACAACTAAGCACATGACCAATATAGCTGCAAATAAGTTAAAAAAAAAAAAAAAAATTTTACATGGTCACAGTTTTATCCTTTATTCAGGAAATACAGAAAATAGAGCAACATGAATGTGCAACTGGCACCCTGCAACAGGAGGATGGATTAGCAAAATCTTCACTGTGATAAATGGCTCTTGCTCCAAAACAGATAAAATGGGAGGAAAAGAAAAGGAAGAAGAGGAAGATTTACATTAAGAGAATTAAAATGCATATCAAATAAAAATAATGGGCAAGAAATGAAATGTTCATTGGTTAAATGAAAGGAAATAGCTACTTTAAGTTTTAGGATAATGAATTCTCAGAATATTTTGGAAGGATAAAAGGTTTATGATTAGGACAGGACACATGAAAGGACTTCTGGGGTGACTGACAAGGTACCCTGAATTAAACTGGATTGTGATTTCAAGTGTATTTGCCTTAGAGTTCTGGATTAAGCCAGGTATATGTCTGTGTGAGCTTTTGAATCTTTATCACCTTTTACTGAAAAAAAAAAAATCTAAAACAACAACAAAAAAGAAAGTTGAAGAATTATATACTTGTATTTTTTTAAAAATTACACCTACAAGTAGCTTACAGATTTTTCAAAAACAGTAAGGAAATAATATGTAGAACTGAATGATAATAACAAATATCTTATAAATTTTAAAAAGCAAATAATGTGACAACTTTAAAGGGAAATGTATAACTTTGGACAGTCATTCTAGAAATGAGGAAAAGCAAACCATTCATAAGTTAAATTATCATATCAAAACAAAAAAGGGGGAAAACCTGGGGAATGGAGAAAGGGTAATCAGTTCAGTTCAGTCGCTCAGTCGTCTCTACCTCTTTGTGACCCCATGAACCGCAGCACGCCAGGCCTCCCTGTCCATCACCAACTCCTGGAGTTCAATCAGACTCACGTCCATCGAGTCAGTGATGCCATTCAGCCATCTCATCCTCTGTCATCCCCTTCTCCTCCTGCCCCCAATCCCTCCCAGCATCAGAGTCTTTTCCAATGAGTTAACTCTTCACATGAGGTGGCAAAAGTACTGGAGTTTCAGCTTTAGCATCATTCCTTCCAAAGAAATCCCAGGGCTGATCTCCTTCAGAATGGACTGGTTGGATCTCCTTACAGTCCAAGGGATTCTGAAGAGTCTTCTCCAACATCACAGTTCAAAGGCATCCATTCTTCGGCGCTCAGCCTTCTTCACAGTCCAATTCTCACATCCATACGTGACCACAGGAAAAATCATAGCCTTGACTAGACAGACCTTAGTCGGCAAAGTAATGTCTCTGCTTTTGAATATGCTATCTAGGTTGGTCATAACTTTCCTTCCAAGGAGTAAGCGTCTTTTAACTTCATGGGTGCAATCACCATCTGCAGTGATTCAGAAGCCAAAAAAAAATAAAGTGTGACACTGTTTCTCCATCTATTTCCCATGAAGTGATGGGACCGGATGCCATGATCTTCATTTTCTGAATGTTGAGCTTTAAGCCAACTTTTTCACTCTCCACTTTCACTTTCATCAAGAGGCTTTTAGTTTCTCTTCACTTTCTGCCATAAAGGTGGTGTTATCTGATGAGAAATTTAACAAGAAAAATATACAGTATAGAAGAAAGTGAACTGGCAAGGCAATCCAGATTAAAAAATAATATAAAACTAAGCAATCGTGCCGATTAACAAAGGCCCTAATTACACACCAGGTGGGCTGCAGTCTATGGGGTCGCACAGAGTCAGACACGACTGAAGCAACTTAGCAGCAGCAGCAGATATTAAGAGATAATAAAATAATAGTACAAACATCTTTATATAAAAATCTTGAAAGCATATACAAAATGACAAATTCCTAGAAAACAATAATGTACTAAAATTGAATCAAGAAGAAATAAATTATTTGAATAGTCTGACAGAATGTGGTCCACTGGAGAAGGGAATGGCAAACCACTTCAGTATTCTTGCCTTGAGAACCCCATGAACAATATAAAAAGTCAAAATGATAGGATACAGAAAGAGGAACTCCCCAAGTCAGTAGGTGCCCAATATGCTACTGGAGATCAGTAGAGAAATAACTCCAGAAAGAATGAAGGGATGGAGCCAAAGCAAAAACAATACCCAGCTGTGGATGTGACTGGTGATAGAAGCAAGGTCTGATTCTGTAAGAGCACTATTGCATAGGAACCTGGAATGTCAGGTCCATGAATCAAGGCAAATTGGTCAAACAAGAGATGGCAAGAGTGAACGACGACATTCTAGGAATCAGTGAACTAAAATGGACTGGAATGGGTGAATTTAACTCAGATGACCATTATATCTACTACTGCAGGCAGGAATCCCTCAGAAGAAATGGAGTAGCCATCATGGTCAACAAAAGAGTCTGAAATGCAGTACTTGGATGCAATCTCAAAACCGACAGAATGATTTTTGTTCATCTGCAAGGCAAACCATTCAGTATCACGGTAATCCAAGTCTATGCCCCAACCAGTAATGCTGAAGAAGCTGAAGTTGAATGGTTCTATGAAGACCTGTAAAACCTTTTAAAACTAACACCCAAAAGAGATGTCCTTTCCATTATAGGGGACTGGAATGCAAAAGTAGGAAGTCGAGAAACACCTGGAGTAACAGGAAAATTTGGCCTTGGAATGCAGAATGAAGCAGGGCAAAGACTCATAGAGATTTGCCATGAAAATGCTGTGGTCATAGCAAACACCCTCTTCCAACAACACAAGAGAAGACTCTACATATGGACATCACCAGATGGTCAACACCGAAATCAGATTGATTATATTCTTTGCAGCCAAAGATGGAGAAGCTCTATACAGTCAACAAAAACAAGACCAGGAGCTGACTGTGGCTCAGATCATGAACTGCTTATTACCCAATTCAGACTCAAACTGAAGAAAGTAGGGAAAACCGCTAGACCATTCAGGTATGACCTAAATCAAATCCCTTATGATTATACAGTGGAAGTGAAAAATAGATTTAAGGGCCTAGATCTGATTGATAGAGTGCCTGATGAACTATGGAATGAGGTTCGTGACACTGTATGGGAGACAGGGATCAAGACCATCCCCAAGAAAAGAAATGCAAAAAGCAAAATGGCTGTCTGAGGAGGCTTTACAAATAGCTGTGAAACGAAGAGAAGCAAAAAGCAAAGGAGAAAAGGAAAGATATAAGCATCTGAATGCAGAGTTCCAAAGAATAGCAAGAAGAGATAAGAAAGCCTTTTCAGTAATCAATGCAAAGAAATAGAGGAAAACAACAATATGGGAAAGACTAGAGATCTCTTCAAGAAAATTAGAGATACCAAGGGAACATTTCATGCAAAGATGGGCTCGATAAAGGACGGAAATGGTCTGGACCTAACAGAAGCAGAAGATATTAAGAAGAGGTGGCAAGAATACACAGAAGAACTGAACGAAAAAGATCTTCACGACCTGGATAATCACGATGGTGTGATCACTCATCTAAAACCAGACATCCTAGAATGTGAAATCAAGTGGGCCTTAGAAAGCATCATTACGAACAAAGCTAGTGGAGGTGATGGAATTCCAGTTAAGTTATTTCAAATCCTGAAACATGATGCTGTGAAAGTGCTACACACAATATGCCAGCAAATTTGGAAAACTCAGCAGTGGCCACAGGACTGGAAAAGGTCAGTTTTCATTCCAATCCCAAAGAAAGGCAATGCCAAAGAATGCTCAAATTATCGTACAATTGCACTCATCTTACATGCTAGTAAAGTGATGCTTAAAATTCTCCAAGCCAGGCTTCAGCAATACGTGAACCATGAACTTCCAGATGTTCGAGCTGATTTTAGAAAAGGCAAAGGAACCAGAGATAGAATTGTCAACATGCACTGGATCATGGAAAAAGCAAGAGAGTTCCAGAAAAAAACATCTGTTTATGCTTTACTGACTATGCGAAAGCCTTTGACTGTGTGGATCACAATATACTGTGGAAAATTCTTCAAGAGATGGGAATATCAGACCACTTGACCTGCCTCTTGAGAAACCTATATGCAGGTCAGGAGGCAACAGTTAGAACTGGACATGGAATAACAGACTGGTTCCAAATAGGAAAAGGAGTACATCAAGGCTGTATATTGTCACTCTGCTTATTTAACTTCTATGCAGAGTACATCATGAGAAACACTGAGCTAGAGTAAGCACAAGCTGGAATCAAGATTTCCGGGAGAAATATCAATAACCTCAGATATGCAGATGGCACCAAACTTGTGGCAGAAAGTGAAGAGGAACTAAAAAGCTTCTTGATGAAAGTGAAAGTGAAAAGTGAAAAAGTTGGCTTAAAGCTCAACATTCAGAAAACGAAGATCATGGCATCCAGTCCCGTCACTTCATGGGAAATAGACGGGGAAACAGTGGAAACAGTGTCAGACTTTTTTTTTGAGGGAGGGGGGCTCCAAAATCACTGCAAATGGTGATTGCAGCCATGAAATTAAAAGACGCTTACTCCTTGGAAGAAAAGTTATGACCCACCTAGATAGCATATTCAAAAGCAGAGACATTACTTTGCCAGCTAAAGTCCGTCTAGTTAAGGCTATGGTTTTTCCAGTAGTCGTATATGGATGTGAGAGTTGGACTGTGAAGAAGGCTGAGCGCTGAAGAATGGATGCTTTTGAACTGTGATGTTGGAGAAGACTCTTGAGAGTCCCTTGGACTGCAAGGAGATCCAACCAGTCCATTCTGAAGGAGATCAGCCCTGGGATTTCTTTGGAAGGAATGATGCTAAAGCTGAAACTCCAGTACTTTGGCCACCTCATGGGAAGAGTTGACTCACTGGAAAAGACTCTGATGCTGGGAGGAATTGGGGACAGGAGGAGAAAAGGAAGACAGAGGATGAGATGGCTGGATGGCATCACTGACTCGATGGATGTGAATCTAAGTGAACTCCGGGAGTTGGTGATGGACAGGGAGGCCTGGCATGCTGTGATTCATGGGGTCGCAAAGAGTTGGACATGACTGAGCGACTGAATTGAACTGAACACAGTTGAAGGAAACATAGTTTATAACTTTTAAAAAAATTTTTTTTCCCACAAAGATAACACCAAAGCTAGAGATCTTTATAAGGGAGTTCTACAAAATATTCAGTTTTACATGACTTCCGGAAAAGAAAAAGAGTAACAATGCTTGGATTATTCCTTAAAGTATATATGATCTTACATTAAAGCCAGTTATGAGAAATTAAAAATTTAGGTCAATCTCCTTCATAAATATGGATGTGAAAATATTAAAATATTAGCAAGCTAAACATATTGATGTAAGAAAACATAAAACATTACAAAACATTTTATCCCAAAAATGTAAGGTTCATATAGTACTGGGAATACTTTCAGGTACTTTACCAAAGTAAACATTGATGGGGAAACTCATGTAACCTGCTAAATACATGTACTGAAAAATTTCTAGATAAAAATTAAAAACCTATTCATTCTTAAAGAAAAAACTTCCTAAGGAGCTAGAAATTAGTTCTACAAAATCAATATACATAGCGGTAAAATGTAATAAAGTGTTCTCTATTACTGCAAGACAAGGATATCCAGTACTACATCTTCTATTAATAGGTACTCTTGTAATAAAGATATTCAGCTCAGTTCAGTTCAGTCACTCAGACGTATCCAATTCTATGCGACCCCATGAATTGCAGCACGCCAGGCCTCTCTGTCCATCACCAACTCCCAGAGTTCACTCAAACTCATGTCCATCAAGTCGGTGATGCCATCCAGCCATCTCATCCTCTGTCATCCCCTTCTCCTCCTGCCCCCAATCCCTCCCAGCATCAGAGACTTTTCCAATGAGTCAACTCTTCACATGAGGTGGCCAAAGTACTGGAGTTTCAGCTTTAGCATCATTCTTTCCAAAGTACACCTAGGACTGATCTCCTTATAATGGACTGGTTGTACCTCCTTGCAGTCCAAGGGACTCTCAAGAGTCTTCTCCAACACACAGTTCATAAGCATCAATTCTTCTGCTCTCAGCTTTCTTCACAGTCCAACTCTCACATCCATACATGACTGCTGGAAAAACCATAGCCTTGACTAGACGGACCTTAGTCAGAAAGTAATGTCTCTGCTTTTTAACATGCTATCTATGTCAGTCATAACTTTCCTTCCAAGGAGTGTCTTTTAATTTCATGGCTGCAATCACCATTTGCAGTGATTTTGGAGCCCCAAAAATAAAGTCTGACACTGTTTCCACTGTTTCCCCATCTATTTCCCAAGAAGTGATGGGACCAGATGTCGTGATCTTGGTTTTCTGAATGTTGAGCTTTAAGCCAACTTTTTCACTCTCCTCTTTCACTTTCATCAAGAGGCTCATTAGTTCCTCTTTAATTTCTGCCATAAGGGTGGTGTCATCTGCATATCTAAGTTATTGATATTTCTCCCAACAATCTTGATTCCAGCTTGTGCTTCTTCCAGTTCAGTGTTTCTCATGATGTACTCTGCATAGAAGTTAAATAAGCAGAGTAACAATATACAACCTTGACGTACTCCTTTTCCTATTTGGAACCAGTCTGTTGTTCCATGTCCAGTTCTAACTGTTCCTTCCTGACCTGCATATAGGTTTCTCAAGTGGCAGGTCAAGTGGTCTGGTATTCCCATCTCTTTTAGAATTGTCCACAGTTTATTGTGATCCACACCGTCAAAGGCTTAGCTGAGTTTTCCATATTTGCTGGCGTATTGAGTGCAGCAGTTTCACAGCATCATCTTTCAGGATTTGAAATAGCTCAACTGGAAGTTATTAGCCAGTGCAGTTAGAAAAAAATGAAAAATATAAGATGCAAATATCAGAAAGAAAGAAACAAATGTGAAATATCTTCAGATGAAATGTGCACATACACACATAGATGTAGAACCTCCATTAATCAGGAAACACCAAAAGGGGAGCGAAAAGACAAGCCACATTCTAAAACACTTTCCACATATATACAAATTGCCATGTATATTTTAAAGATTAGTATTATGAATCTAAAAAAACTCCAGGAAGTCAAGAAAAAAATTTTAATGAGAAAACAGGCAAAAGATATAAACAATCATTTTCTAGATGACAAAATAAGCATGGCCAATAAATAGGATGAAACATGTGTAAGTTCATTAGCAACTGGGAAAATACAAATTAAAACCACAATAAAACACTATTTTATACTCTCTAGATGGGCAAAAATTAAGCAGTCTAACAATACCAATGCTGTGCAGAATGTGAGGCTAGTTGGGGTGTTTTCACATACCTGGTGGGACTACAAACTGATACAACCATCATGGAAATCATTTGTCATTATCTAATATTCTATGCTATGGGGTTGCACAGAGTTGGACATGACTGAAGCAACTTAGCAGCAGCAGCAGCAATATACTTAAATATGCTAATTTTTGACTTCATGCTTCATTTTTCTAATCTGCAAAATGGGTTTAACAACAGCTACCTCATTAGATGATTTTAAAGATTTAAATTAAACAATGTAAATTGCAACAATTCTAACACATACAAGCGCTCAACAAGTGTTAACTAAAGGTGCTGTTGTTAATATGACTGAACTGACATTCATCTGTGTAGTTGGTATAGTATAATCCAGATATCAGGAGCGCTAGAGTAAAAAACACACCTTTTTGAAACATACGATTATACCTGGAAAAAGGAGAAAAGTCACTGTACTGGAGTGTAGATAAGTAGACACTACAACAAAGCCTTTATGGAAATTACAACAAATTGTGGAAAATTCTTAAAGAGACAGGAATACCAGACCACCCGACTTGCCTCCTAAGAAATCTGTATGCAGGTCAAGAAAAAACAGTTAGAACTGGACATGAAACAACAGACTGGTTCCAAATCGGGAAAGGAGTACACAAGGCTGTATATTGTCACCCTGCTTATTTAACTTATATGCAGAGTACCTCATGAGAAATGCTGGGCTATAGGAAGCACAAGTTGGAATCAAGATTGCAGGAAAATATCAATAACCTCAGATATGCAGATGACATCACCCTTTTGGTGGAAAGCAACGAAGAACTAAAGAGCCTCTTGATGAAAGTGAGAGAGGAGAGTGAAACAGTTGGCTTAAAACTCAAAATCCAGAAATCTAAAATCATGTCAACTGGTCCTATCATTTCATTGGAAACAGATGCGGAAACAGTGGAAACAGTGTCAGACTTTATTTTGGGGGCTGTAAAATCACTGCAAATGGTGACTACAGCCGTGAAATTAAAAGACACTTACTCCTTGGAAGAAAAGGTATGACCAGCCTAGGCAACATATTAAAAAGAAGAGACATTACTTTTCCAATGAAGGTCCATCTAATCAAAGCTATGGTTTTTCCAGTAGTCATGTATGGATGTGAGAGTTGGACCATAAAGAAAGCTGAGCACTGAAGAATTGATGCTTCTGAACTGTGGTGTTAGGGAAGACTCTTAGAATCCCTTGGGCTGCAAGGAGATCCAACCAATCTAGCCTAAAGGAAATCAGTAATGAACATTCATTGGAAGGACTGATGCTGAAGCTGAAACTCCAACACTTTGGCCACATGATGCAAAGAACTGATTCATTTGAAAAGACCCTGATGCTGGGAAAGATTGAAAGCAGGAGGAGAAGTGAATGGCAGAGGGTTAGATGGTTGGAAGGCACCACTGATTAGATGGACATGAGTTTGAGTAAGCTCTTAGAATTGGTGATGGACAGGCAGACCTGGGGTGCTGTGGTCCATGGGGTCACAAAGAGTCAGACGGGACTGGGCTACTGCATTGAACTGAAGTAGACCTTGCTCATCAGAGAAGTCAATGGCACCCCACTCCAGTCCTCTTGCCTGGAAAATCCCATGGATGGAGGACCCTGGTGGGCTGCAGTCGTCCATGGGGTCTGGAAGAGTCGGACATTACTGAGTGACTTCACTTTCACTTTTTGCTTTCATGCATTGGAGAAGGCAATGGCACCCCACTCCAGTGTTGTTGCCTGGAGAATCCCAGGGATGGGGGAGCCTGGTGGGCTGCTGTCTATGAGGTCGCACAGAGTTGGTCATGACTGAAGCAACTTAGCAGCAGCAGCAGCAACAGACCTTGCTCATAGGGAAACAGTGAAGCAGGAAGATGAGATAAGACTTTGTAGAATGGAGGAGAATCCAGTTAATGAAAAGTGAGTATAGTTAGGAAAGAGATATGTGTGATCAGGTGGGAGGAGTTCAGTTTTTGAAAACTTCCTCTGAAAGGATTATATAAAATACAAGTAGCGAAGTAAAGCAGCTTAATGAACTGGGTGTCAAGCAAAGAGGAAAAAAAAATAAGCAATGGAGAAGAAGGAAGGAAGGAAGGAAGGAAGGGAAGGAAGGGGCAAGGAAGAAGGGAAAAAGGGGGAAAGACAAAGGATGAGGGCGGAGGAAAGAAGGAAGCAAATCCCATCAGAGACGAAACTCAGTGAAAGCTGTGGCAAATTCAGTTCAGTTCAGTTGCTCAATCATGTCCAGCTCTTTGTAACGTTATGGACTATAGCCTTCTAGGCTCCTCTGTCCATGGAGAGTCTCCAGGCAAGAATACTGGAGTAGGATGTCTTGTCCTCCTCCAGGGGCTCTTCCTGACCCAGGGACTGAATCTGCAACTATTCTGTCTCCTGCATTAGCAGGCAGCTTCTTCACCATTGGAGCTCCCCTGGTGGCTCAGGGGTTAAAGCATTTGCCTGCAATGCAGGAGACCTAGGTTCGATCCCTGGGTCAGGAAGACCCCCTGGAGAAGGAAATGGCAACCCACTCCAGTATTCTTGCCTGGAGAACCCCATGGATTAAGGAGCCTGGTGAGCTACATCCCTCAGGGTTGCAAAGAGTCGGACACGACTGAGCGACTTCACCTTTCACCTTTATTTACCACTAGCACTACCCGCGAAGCCCTGGACTGCAGGACTAAGCTTTGAAAGATCTTGCAGCCTCCCCCGTTTCCCTCTGAGGCACCATGAAGGGAGTCCAGGCTAGTCTTCTGGAAACACAGGTGTTGTAGAGGGGCCCTGAGGAGCCTGAAATGTGAGTGAAGAAGCTCTCTTGGTTGCCCAGCCCTGTCAGTCTGCACTTGATTCCTGCCCTAGCTGTCCTCTGGCCGTGATCCCACTAGAGGCGATGAGCAAGAACTGTCCAGCTTAGTCTATTCAGCCCATAGAACCATGAGAGATAATGTTATTGACAAAACTACTAAATTTTAGGGTAGTTTGGTACACATCAGTAGATAAACAGAACAAGGCATCTTGTGGGGAGAGAAAGGACATAGTATCTAGAGAAAATAAAGACTGAAGGTGAAGACTAGCCTTGCCAAAATGCAGCATCAAGGTCATCTGGAACTCTTAACTCTTGGATCTTCCTTCTACCCTTTGCAGGATTCTAGGCTGAGATGGTTTGTGTAGACCTCTTTAATTGCAGAATGCAGAGAAAGGACCCAACCTCCAACCAACTGTCCATAAGAGACTGCAAGTACCAGGAGTGAATCACGTTTTCCTGGTCTCGTTTGGAGGTGTTTCCCTTCGCTCTTATATTTCCCTGTAAAAGTCTAGTGTGCTCCTGCGAATATACTCATTAAAGTCTCAGGATTCAATTTACATAATTGAGGCAGTCCAGCTAATTTTAGGAAAATTACAACTTTGTGAAAAATAACTGTTATACAGTAATTATGGCAAAGATGTTCAGCTTTGTGTCAGACACAATGAAAGTGGGTTTAAAAATTAAGAACAAGGGCCTCTAAGCTCTCAATGTCATTTTTAAAATGAGAGAGAGCTGATAAGAAACAGCCTTGCATGTTAATCACTGAGCTCAGGAACATGCTGTGTTAAGATATATGATTTTTCAACCTTGTTAAAAGAAATATTGAAAGAGGGAAATTGATTTTTTTTCTCCACAAAATTTGCCTGCCACACTCCCAGATAAGTTACTGTTATATGTGTCCATTAAATAAGTTTATTATATTAAAAGTCACACTCTAGGAAAAAATAGTTCAGTCAGCATTGACTTCAGCTAGGATTTATACAATCTCTTAATTCAAGGATTCAAGGTGAACAGAGTTGATTCTCATTAATGCTGAGTTGAACTAGTTATGGAATGAAGAATATATGGAACAGTAACAAGCTATAACTACATTTGGGGAACTGGGCTGGTTGCCCCAGAGAGGATTTTTGGAAATATTATATTCACTGAGAGAGTAAATAAAGGTACTGCTACTATACACGCTGGATGGTGAATTAACACACAGTGTTCGGCAGAAGAAGTCAGGGAGACAACAATGTAATTTTTAAAAGCAAGAGAAAACATTTATCCTGAAGGTTTTCCAACTTTTCCCAAGAAGTCCTGGGTTCTGCTAAGACAGTCAGGACTGGAGGAAGAGGGAAAGGAAGTCTGAGAGGATGCAGCTAAGCAACTCCCCATCTACCCATCTACGGAAACACAGCTCCGCCTTGATTTTTTTTTCTGTACTGAGGTGATTATAAAATTGCATTTGAGAAAATAGATCAGAGCCTAAATAGGGTTCTAGATGACTTCCCTCAGAAGATGACCCGTAAGTGATTCCTAAAAAGCACCAGCAAAGCAGTGGCAAAGTAAAAGGATGGAGGTGAAAACTGCTTTCTCAGGAAGGTACATTTGCAAGAATTCAGCCTGATCTGATAAGCTTCCAAATGTAAAATCCTAAGTGAAGAGGAAATCCCTGATTCAAGTTTCCTGACCATTTTCTCCTTGAATATAACAAATATACT
This sequence comes from Nanger dama, assembly GCA_917880005.1. Lineage (NCBI taxonomy): Eukaryota > Metazoa > Chordata > Mammalia > Artiodactyla > Bovidae > Nanger > Nanger dama. The sequence continues at coordinate 11,089,146 of CAKJTW010000030.1, forward strand.
GATTTCGGAGGGGTAGGGTGGGGGGTGGGTAGGGTTGGCATTCCCATGGACTTTCTGGGGTTTATTCAGGCGCACATACAGTATCTATTCGGTTAATTCACTCCAAGTTGAGTTTACTACTAGCTAAAGCCAAATGTAATCTCAAATGACATATAATATCTTTTCACTTGACAACAACAAATTTTAGTTCGATGATGTGCTTCTTTAGAGCCATAATTAGTTACGGAAGCCAAACTGCAACAGAGATTCTTTGAAAAATACATGCCCAACTTCTTTGAGTCTCTATTCTCATCTTTAAAACAATAAAATAGCATTTACAGAATCCTTGCAAATATGAGATAAGGTATGCAAAATGTTTAACACAATGCTTAGATATACATGTTCAGTGGGATAGCATTAGTTATCATCATTAGTAATAATCACTATTATTACAAAAGAATAGAGGAACTGGAGAAAATTTTGCATTAAATGATGGTATTATTTACCCATTTATAAGCATCTCTTGAAAGGTAAAAGTTAATATTATTCTTGATAAAAAATTGTTTGTAAAATACTATTTTACAGAAATGTACACATTTTAGTTTTTGTTTCAGTTCAATTCAGTCGCTCAGTTGTGTCCAGCTCTTTGTGACCCCATAAATCGCAGCACGCCAGGCCTCCCTGTCCGTCACCAACTCCCAGAGTTCACTCAGATTCACGTCCATCGAGTCAGTGATGCCATCCAGCCATCTCATCCTCGGTCGTCCCCTTCTCCTCCTGCCCCCAATCCCTCCCAGCATCAGAGTCTTTTCTAATGAGTCAACACCGCATGAGGTGGCCAAAGTACTGGAGTTTCAGCTTTGGCATCATTCCTTCCAAAGAAATCCCAGGGCTGATCTCCTTCAGAATGGACCGGTTGGATCTCCTTGCAGTCCAAGGGACTCTCAAGAATCTTCTCCAACACCACAGTTCCAAGCATCAGTTCTTCGGTGCTCAACCTTCTTCACAGTTCAACTCTCACATCCATACATGACCACAGGAAAAACCATAGCCTTGACTAGACAGACCTTATATTTCCCTTACTCTTTGACATTTTACTTAACCCATGACTGCCACTACCTCTCATTCCTAAGAGGGATACCTAAGAAGATGAAAAGTCTAAATCAGCAGTCTCATAAAAAAAAAAATCATAGAAAGACTATCTAGTCTAGAGATGGATCAGTTCAATTCAGTCGCTCAGTCATGTCCGACTCCCTGCAACTACACAAACTGCAGCACGCCAGGCCTCCATGTCCATCACCAACTCCCGGAGTCCACCCAAACCCATGTCCATTGAGTCGGTGATGCCATCCAACTACTTTATCCTTTGTCATCCCCTTCTTCTCCTGCCCCCAGTCTCTCCCTGCATCAGGGTCTTTACAAATGAGTTAGCTCCTTGCATCAGGTGGCCAAAGTTGGAGTTTCAGCTTCAACTTCAGTCCTTCCATTAAACACTCAGGACTGATTTTTAGAATGAAATGGTTGGATCTCCTTGCAGTCCAAGGGACTTTCAAGAATCTTCTCCAATACCACAGTTCAAAAGCATCAATTCTTCAGCACTCAGCCTTCTTCACAGTCCAACTCTCACATCCATACACGACCACTGGAAAAACCATAGCCTTGACTAGACAGACCTTTGTTGACAAAGTAATGTCTATGCTTTTAATATGCTGTCTAGATTGGTCATAACTTTCCTTCCAAGAAGTAAGCGTCTTTTAATTTGATGGCTGCAATTACCGTCTGCAGTGATTTTAGAGCCCCCAAAAACAAAGTCAGCAACTGTTTCCACTGTTTCCCCATCTATTTGCCATGAAGCGATGGGACTGGATGCCATGATCTTCGTTTTCTGAATGTTGAGCTTTAAGCCGACTTTTTACTCTTCTCTTTCACTTTCATCAAGAGGCTCTTTAGTTCTTCTTCACTTTCTGCCATAAAGGTGGTGTCATCTGCATATCTGAGGTTATTGATGTTTCTCCTGGCAATTTTGACTCCAGCTTGTGCTTCCTCCAGCCCAACATTTCCCATGATGTACTCTTCATATAAGTTAAATAAGCAGGGTGACAATATACAGCTTTGACGTACTCCTTTCCCTATTTGGAACCAGTCTGTTTTTCCATGTCCAGTTCTAACTGCTGCTTCCTGACCTGCATATAGGTTTCTCAAGAGGTAGGTCAGGTGGTCTGGTATTCCCATCTCTTTCAGAATTTTCCACAGTTTATTGTGATCCACACAGTCAAAGGCTTTGGCAGAGTCAATAAAGTAGAAATAGATGTTTTTCTGGAACTCTCTTGCTTTTTGATGATACAGCAGAGGTTGGCAATTTGATCTCTGGTTCCTCTGCCTTTTCTAAAACCAGACATCTGGAACATCTGGAAGTTCATGGTTCACGTATTGCTGAAGCCTGGCTTGGAGAATTTCAAGCATCACTTTACTAGCATGTGAGATGAGTGCAATTGTGTGGTAGTTTGAGCATTCTTTGGCATTGCCTTTCTTTGGGATTGGAATGAAAACTGACCTTTTCCAGTCCTGTGGCCACTGCTGAGTTTTCCAAATTTGCTGGCATATTGAGTGCAGCACTTTCACAGCATCATCTTTCAGGATTTGAAATAGCTCAACTGGAATTACATCACTTCCACTAGTTTTGTTTGTAGTGATGCTTCCTAAGGCCCACTTGACTTTGCATTTCAAGATGTCTGGTTCTAGGTGAGTGATCACACCATTAGATTATCTTAGTTGTGAAGATCTTTTTTGTACAGTTCTTCTGTGTATTCTTGCCACCTCTTCTTAATATCTTCAGCTTCTGTTAGGTCCAGACCATTTCTGTCCTTTATCGAGCCATCTTTGCATGAAATGTTTCCTTGGTGTCTCTAATTTTCTTGAAGAGATCTCTGGTCTTTCCCATTCTATTGTTTTCCGCTATTTCTTTGCATTGATCGCTGAGGAAGGCTTTCTTATCTCTCCTTGATATTCTTTGAAACTCTGCATTCAGATGCTTATATCTTTCCTTTTCTCCTTGTCTTTTCACTTTCCTTCTTTTCACAGCTATTTGTAAGGCCTCCTCAGACAGCCATTTTGCATTTTTGCATTTCTTTTCTTGGGGATGGTCTTGATTCCTGTCTCCTGTACAATGTCACAAACCTCCATCCACAGTTCATCAGGCACTCTGTCTATCAGATTTAGTCACTTCGATCTGTTTCTCACTTCCACTGTATAATCATAAGGGATTTGATTTAGGTCATACCTGAATGGTATAGTGGTTTTCTCCAGTTTCTTCAATTTCAGTCTGAATTTGGCAATAAGCACTTCATGATGTAAGCCACAGTCAGCTCCCAGTCTTGTTTTTGCTGACTGTATAGAGCTTCTCCATCTTTGGCTGCAAAGAATATAATAAAGCGATTTTGGTGTCAACCATCTGGTGATGTCCACGTGTAGAGTCCTTTCTTGTGTTGTTGGAAGAGGGTGATTGCTCTGACCAGTGTGTTCTCTTGATCCAAATTTCAGAAAATCCACAAGAATGTGAAACTATGTAAAGCAGATTGTGAGAAAATTTATTTACCTGAGAAAAGTGGATCATTTTTGAAGGATCTATGACTCAAAAATGTGGAGAATCATGGATCCTATCCCACTCTGACTGTGCAGTTGAAGAATCAGGACAAAAGAAGTGGAGTCACTTCCTCAAGGACACACACGTGACTGAACTGTGTGTAAAACTAAAGATGTTATTTCTTGTCCTTGATGACCTGGGCAGAGATTCCATTTTTTTTTTTCTTTTGGCTATACCACGTGGCTTGTCAGATCTTAGTTTCCCAACTGAGCCCTCAGTAATGAAAGTGCAGAGTCCTAACTGCTGGACCACCAGGGGATCCCTGAGATTTTGATGTTACTATATGGAGGCTGGTCAAGGAAAACATGGCAGATCCCAGTAAAGCTGGACCTTGTTGAACTTGCTGGGCAACATACTGGCTCATTGCCCATGTACAGGAGTGGAGTGGTCGATCCCAGACCAGATTTCACTCCCATCACTTTGTTGACTGAATTTGGGCATGTTATTTGATTTATATGAGCCTATATTTTGCCAAGTATATATAATACAGCTATAAAAATCAGGATTTGACTGTGGTGTTAGAGAAGACTCTTGAGAGTCCCTTGGACTGCAAGAAAATCCAACCAGCCCATTCTGAAGGAGATCAGTCCTGGGATTTCTTAGGAAGGAATGATGCTAAAGCTGAAACTCCAATACTTTGGCCACCTCATGCGAAGAGTTGACTCATTGGAAAAGACTCTGATGCTGGGAGGGATTAGGGGCAGGAGGAGAAGGGGACAACAGAGGATGAGATGGCTGGATGGCATCACCGACTCGATGGACATGAGTTTGAGTGAACTCTGAGTGTTGGTGATGGACAGGGAGGCCTGGCGTGCTGCAATTCATGGGGTTGCAAAGAGTCAGACACGACTGAGCGACTGAACTGAAACAAAATAACATGTAAAAAGCAACCAGAACAGTTCTTGGGAAATAATAAATAGAAGTTATTATTATGGTTGTTTTACCTTGTCTTTCTTTTCTATAAATTTTCCTTTGCCCCAGCCAACTCAGTTTCTCCATTTTTTTTTATTATTTCTTCCCGTGCCATGCTGTGCTCTACTTAGTCGTTCAGTTGTGCCCAACAATTTGCAACTGTAGCCCGCCAGGCATCTTTGTCCATGGAGATTCTCCAGGTAAGAATACTGGAGTGGGTTGCCATGCCCTCCTCCAGGGGATCTTCCCAACCCAGATATTGATCCCAAGTCTCCCTAATTAAAAGCAGATTCTTTACTGTCTGAGCCACCAGGGAAGCCCTTATATCTTCCTACTAACATCTAATTTGGGGATATAATTCAATGAACACTGTCACAATGATGTTTAAAAGACCGATACCCTCTCTTGAAGATTTCCTTTTAACTCATGAACAATGTCCCAACCTGAGGCATAAAGTCAGGGATGAAACTGCAGTTTCCACAATCTGATGGCAGACAAATTTATTACTTTATTTTGCAATGGATGAGAGGAATTCCTCAGCTTCTCTCCCAGAAATCACACTTGTCAGTGGATACCTTCTCCCACTACTTGATATGACAAAGTGCCCAGTGACAAAGTAAAAAAAAAAAAAAAGTATCCCTGGCCAGATGACTTCTTCTGAAATACTCTCAGAAAGCAGGAAACCTGTAAGCCAGGCTGATGAAGTTCATGCCACAGCAGATGGGACTCACATACCTGAACCCTCTCCAGCCTCAATAATTCAATACTGCCCTAAATCAGTGATTCCCTCAGTCAGTGCTAAACCATAGCTATTTGCTCATTGCAAAACATCACCACTTCAAAGAAATGGCAGGCAATTTGCTTGGTGGCTCCACATGCTTGGTGGCTCAGACTGTAAAGATCTGCATGCAACACAGGACACCCAGCTTTGATCCCTGGGTTAGGAAGATCCCCTGGAGAAGCGAATAGCTATCCACTGCATTATTCTTTCCTGGAGAAAGAATCCCATGGACAGAGGAGCCAGGTAGGCTACAGTTCATAGGATTGCAAACAGTTGGACATAACTGAGCGACTTTCACCTTTTCATGCTCATTGCTGAAGCTGAATTTCCAAAACTTTGGCCATCTGATGCAAAGAGCTGACACATTGGAAAAGACCCTGATGCTGGAAATGATTGAAGGCAAAGGATAAGAGGGCAGTGGAGGAGGAGATGGTTAGATAGCATCACCGACTCAATGGACATGAATTTGAGAAAACTCTGGGAGATAGTGGAGGACAGAGAAGCCTAGTGTGCTGCAGCCCATGGGGTCACAAAGAGTTGGACGCAACTTACTGACTCAACGACAACACAACCGACGTGGCTGACGCCTCGTCCAGTTTGTCTACAAACTGATATCTTGGCTGGCTTTATAATTCCGACCATATTTATGTTCATCTTCTTTTAGCAAATCAATCTTATCTGCCTTTTATAACTCAAATATAACTGCTGCTATTGGGACACTGTCTTGTGAAGGGGCATGGATAACTCAGTGAAACTATGAGCCATGCCATGTAGGGCCACCCAGGATGGATGGGTCATAGTGGAGAGTGCTGACAAAACATGATCCACTGGAGAAGGGAATGGCAAACTACTCCCGTATACTTACCGTCAGAACCTCATGAACTGTATAGAAAAAGCTGGCATGCTGCACTTCATGGGATCACAAAGAGTCAGACACAACTGGGCAAAAACTGAACAACAAAAAATTGGGGCAAAGGGCTTCCCTGATGGGTCAGCAGTAAAGAATGCACCTGCCAGTGCAAGAGACATGGGCTCAATCCCTGGGTCGGGAAGATCTCCTAGAGAAGGAAATGGCAACCCACTCCAGTGTTCTTGCCTGAGAAATCCCATGGACAGAGGAGCCTGGTGGGCTACAGTCCATGGGGTCACAGAGAGTCAGACATAACTCAGTGACTAAACAACAAATAGGGACAAAAACTGAAAGATTCCTTTTGTTCCCTCTCCTTGGTTTCAGTGTGTAACTGATGTACAGCTATTCTTCATGCTGTAATGCAATGAATTATATGATGGTTCCTAAAAATAAGTTAGTAGCAGATTATAGGCTCCTTTTTTAAAAAAAAAATCCTTATTATACATGCAATATGTTCTTACTCACTAATCCTTCTCAATTCATGGGGCACAAGTTAGTACAACATTGTAGCATAGGGTTTTAGGTCTTTATGTATAGCTTACCTCTTGCTGATGCTTTTTAATAGAACTAGAGCCAGGAGCTAAGGGGCAGAGAGAGGAGATAGGAGTTGCTAAGAACTCTTTCTGGATAAAGTATGAACAGAACTAAAGTGCTGTAGTTGGATACAAATCCTCATGTTTACCCCTCAAGCATTAAACTGTTTGTTGCCCCCTCTATCCAAGGTTGATTAGTGTTAGGAGACTTATTTGGAGATAATTCAGTTACCAGCTTCAAATGCCTGTGTTATCGAAACTAGCATTGTACTAGCCCTGTTGCCCTTATTTTAAAAAAATGAGCCTTCTCCTCTTCCTCAGGGTAGGAAAGTTCAAGAAGTACTGGAAAGAAGTAGCAATGACGCTATTCATTTTCTACCTTTAAAACTGAGTTTGTGGGCTGCAAGGCTTAACAGCCTCCAAATGAATAGTTGTTGCCGATCATTTTTTATGTACCTGATATACTGAGTACTTTAAATAACAGGCACATTCACGTAATGATCCATCAGAAGCTGGTATATATGCAAACTAATTTTATTAAAGTGTAATCATGAGAAAAGGAAAACATAGTCTACTGGGGCAACCCAAATGCTCTATTGTCTAGCAATCTCTTAACCAGACGTGATAAGCGATGCTCATGGCCCACAATCCAGAATCGCTACAAGATCTGACTACTTTTTAAAATGTAAAAGTGAGGGAGAGGGAAAGGGTGGGATGTTTTGGGAGAATGGAAATGAAACATGTATATTTTCGTGTAAGAAACGAAGCGCCAATCTATGTTCAATGTAGGATGCAGGATGCATGGGGCTGATGCACAGGATGATTCAAGTAGAGGATGTGGGGTGGGAGGTGGGAGGGGGCTTCGGCATTGGGAGATTGTGTTCACCTGTGGCTGATTCGTGTCAATGCATGGCAAAACAAATACAGTATTGTAATTAAAAATTAAATAAATTTAATAATTTTTAAAAAATGAAAAAAAATAAAATAAAATGTAAAAGGTACCGAGGATTTTATCAGGTTTAAAAAGAAAATAAAGTCCTGATGGGCATTTCCTCCACCTTTCTGTCATTGACTTCAACCTAGGGCATCTTTGGCAGCAAAAGAAGCATTCTTAATTCCTAGAGTACAAACACACCCAAGATCCACTCATGTTATCCCAGGTCCCCACTGTTGCATTATCAACAGCTTCTTCTCTGCTCATTCCTACATCTCAGACTGCATAAGGATGATTGTTTGCCATGTCCTGTAACTGAAACGCTTTACCCTTCTCCCTCCCATCTCTCTTCACTGCCTCACATCAGTGATTTCTCTCTACATCCAGGTGTCTGTACCATTTCATGCCTCAGCGTCCCTGCCTGTGCTTTCTGCATCTCTAATGTCTTTCCCAGCAATGGACACACATTTTCAAGCTTGAGCGGAAGCACCCGCTTACCTTCCTACTGCACACTCATCCTCTGGCTTAGCAGACCCTGGCCCATCCCTCTTTGAGTCACCACTGTGCTTGGGTAGTATCCTCATTTTGGCATCATGTGACATATCAAAGGACTGTGACAGAAACTTCTGTCTCCCAATGCCAATTTCCCTCTTCTTTCCTCTCTCTATTTTTTTTTTTCCCCTGCACAAATATAACTTGTGGTACTCAAAAGAAGAGAAGAAAGTTATACGTCATGGAGTAAAGGAGTAAAGAGAAATATTGGAGAATACACTTTAATAAATCAAAGGTAAAAAGAACAGGTTCTGCATCTTTTTGGAACTAAAGAATGAATGTAGATGAATAGGGTGAAATGGGGAAATAGCTCAGAGATTAAGGAAATTTTTTTTTCACACTTGAAATTAATTGCATTAATAAGTTTCATGATAGCTAACCTTCCTAATATTCCCAGATGTAACTTACTTCACTCTTGGGTACTCTTCATTTAGTAAATATATTTTTTTTTAAATATAAGTGGATACAATTTGTGCTGAAACTTTTCTTTAGAATTTTTTGTAGTATCCGAAGTGAGATTACCCTTTGCTATTTTTGTTAGTTTCTAGTTTAAGTGCTAAGTTTCTTTCATAAAATATGTTGCTTGAAGTTTTCCTCACTTTTCTGTGCTCTGGAATGGTTTACATGTTTGTCTTCAATAACAATGAATTTGTCTATGCATTTGTGTGAGACTGTCATCTTTAAGGAGGTTTTTTAAATCTCTTCTTTCTTTTAGGGTTATTGATCTATTCAGAGTTTAGACCTTTCTTTGAATCAAGTTTGAGAAATTTTATTACCCCAGAAACTCATCAAATGTACAAAGACTTACAAATTTATTAACATATAGTAAGTATGTGTACACATAAAATCAGTTGTAAAAATTTTTAATTTCCTGGCTATTTACATTTGTAGCCCATGATGAAGTGTAGAGGTGCTTGCCCATTATTTTATCTCCTTTCCATTCTGACCTCACGATAATCCTTCAGTCCAGGGCCTTTAGTTTTTTGTTTGTTTGTTTGTTTGTTTGTTTCAAGCCTTGTGGCTTGTGGACTCTTAGTTTCTTAATTCCTTGACCAGGTATCAAACCAATGCTCCCTGCAGTGGAAGCTCAGAATTCTAACTGCTAGAATGCCAGGAAAGGCTCCCAGAGCTTTTGTACTTGCTATTTCAGCTTCCCCTTTACCTAGAGGGTTCCTCCTTCATTTCCAAGTTCAGCTCAATAATCCCTCCCTCACATACATTCCATGAGCTCAATAATTAGTTAATTTCTTCCTGTTTGGCACATTAATATCACATATCAGTTAAAATATTATAATACTTTTAGTTGCAATTATTTGAGTACTTATGTCTTCACTACAGAGTCTATATTGTGTATTGTTCCTTTCCAGGTAACTATTTTTTTTTTCCTGGCTGGCTGCTTACAGCAATATTCTTTATCATTATAGATTTAAATGTTTACCAACATGCATTTAAAGGTCAATTTCTTTTTGCAATTTTGGCTGAAAGATAGTGAGACATTTTATATCCACAGGCACAGTTTTATTTTCTTCAAATTAAAAAGATGGTGATTATTATATCTTTAAATATCTTTCTATTCTTTTGTTCCTTTCTGTATATGTGGAACACCAATTAGTTATTAAAGCATCTTTGTCTTTTATCTACCACAGTTATTATATTGTCTTTCATTGATTTCCACATTGTAGGAGCACTTTCCAACTTAACCAACTGAGTCAATAACCCAGTTTTCCACAGCATCACTTCTGCTGTTTGCTGCCTTGGGGTGAATTCTAACTCTGCTATTTTATTATTACTTATTTTTACAATCCTTACTTATAGAATATATCTCCTTTTATCAGCTCACATTATTACCATTTATCTTTTTATAGATTGTCCTCTTTTTCAAGGTAACCATATGTCTTAAGTTGCCTGGTTATAAAGATTTTTCTGGATGTTAGATAATATACAGAGGTATGAAGCTTCTGAAACATATACTTTTTCTTATCTCTCAATGGCTATGCAACAGACCTGTCTTTGCAATAGCCTCATAATATTCTATAGTATGGATATGCCATATTGTAATTTCTCTTGTAAAATCTCTTTCTTATACATTTTGGGTTATATATAGGGCTAGTCTGGCGTTCATTTGGTTTCGCTTTCCTGTCCCTTCAAATAACACTATAATAAAAATTTATAATAAAAATTTATAGTAAAAAATTATTCTTGTTGTTTAGTCACTAATCTGACTCCTTTGCAACCCCATGAACTGTATCCCACCAGGCTCCTCTGTCTGTGGGATTTCCCAGGCAGGAATACTGGAGTGGGTTGCCATATCCTTCTCTAGGGAATTTTCCTAACCCAGGGGTTGGACCTACGTCTCCTGCATTGGCAGGAGAATGCCTGACCCCTGAGCTACCAGGGAAGCGTTAGTGATATTCTTAAGCTTACTGTTTTTCCTAGCAAAATGTCTCCCATAATGCGAAGCACCACTAGCAATGTATAATACTCTGTTGCCCTATTCCATTGCCAGTCCTCTATCCTATATATCCTTTTCATTTACCTATTTTGATCATTTAAAAGTATATGTGTGTTTAGTCACTAAGTTGTGTCTGACTCTTTGCAACCCTGTAGACTGCAGCATGCCAGTCCTGCAGCATTTCCTGTCCTTCACCGTCTCCTGTAGTTTCCTCAAATTCAAGTCCATTGAGTCAGTGATGCTATCTAACCATCTCATCCTCTGCTGCCCTCTTCTCCTCTTGCTTTCAATCTTTTCCAGCATCAGGGTCTCTTCCAGCGAGTCACCTCTTCTCAATCAGGTGGCCAAAGTGTTGGAGCTTCAACATCAGTCCTTCCAGTGAATATTCAGTGTTGATTTCCTTTAAGATTGACTAATTTGAAATCCTTGCAATCCAAGGGACTCTCAAGAGTCTTCTCCAGGGAGCAGTCTCTCAGAGCTATCTGAGGTGCTGCCTCCTAGATTGCAGGCCTCATTTTGTCCCAAATAAAATTTAACTCACCACTCTCAAGCTGTGCATCTTTTTAAATCAACTGTTATCATGACTGATGAAGTGACCCAGAGTGGACTTCCTTCTTTTGCCTGAAATCCACAAGGAACCAAAGCTTTGGTATCAGCAGAGGCCCCTTGTGCCCATCTGCCTCCTCAGGGAGGGCAGACAAACCTGGAACACTCTAAGTTTGTTTCTGAAGCTTATCTCAGTAATATGTTTGGATGAAGATCAGATGTCTCACAACCTGCAGCCAAGACTGGAGAAAGACATAATTTAAGGGACTGTCTCCAACCTGGATGGAAGGAACTTTTTATCAGACTATGAAAATCATGTTAGACAAAAAGCAAATTTGAGTGATTTTCTTATTTGAGTTCAGAATGCAAAGCAGTGGAGAAAACTCACAATATAAACAACACATTAGGCCCAGGAACTGTTAACAACCTACAGTGCAGCGGTGGTTCAAGAAGTTTGCAAGGGAGAGTAGAGCCTTGAAGATGAGAAGCGTAGTGGCTGGCCATCGGAAGGCAACAACAACAACTGAGAGCCATCATCAAAGCAGATCCTCTTCCAACTGCGTGAGACTGACTCCAAAGAAGTCTCATGAGTTGCCAAAGAACTCAACAACAACCATCCTATGGTCGTTCGGCTCTTGAAGCTAATGGAAAGGGGCAAATGTTCAATAAGTGGGTGCCTCATGAGCTGACTGCAAATCAAAAGAAAATCACTTTGATGTGTCTTCTCTTATTCTACACAACAATGAACCATTTCTCAATCAGATTGCAACGTGTGATTAAAGTGGATTTTATATGACAACCAGCAATGGTCATCGGCTTAGTGGTTGGGAAGTAATTTGAAGCTTCTTCTTTCTCCAAAGCCAAACTTGCACCAAAAAAAAAAGGTCATGGCCGCTGTTTGATCTGCTGCTGGTCTGATCCACTATAGCCTTCTGAATCCAGCAAAACCATTACATCTGAGAAGTACGCTCAGCAAATTGTTGAGATGCGCCAAACACTGCAAAGCTTGCAGCCAGCAGTGGTCAACAGAATGGGCTCAATTCTTCTCCATGACAATACCTGACACATCATACAGCCAATGCTTCAAAAGTTGAACAAATTAGGCTACAAAGTTTTGCCTCATCTGCTATATTCACTTGACCTCTAGACAACTGACTGCCACTTCTTCAGGCATCTTAACAGCTTGCAGAATGATTCTACAACCAACAGGATGCAGAAAATGCTTTCCAAGAGTCTGTCAAATCTCAAAGCATGGATTTTTATGCTACAGGAATAAACAAACTTATTTCTCATTGGCAAAAATGTGTTGATTGTAATGGTTCCTATCTTTATTAATAAAGGTGTATTTGAGCCTAGTTATAATTTAAAATTCATGGTCCAAAAACACAATTACTTTTGCACCAACCTGATATAAGGTTAGGTGGCTTAGAGTTTCCTTGTTTCCTGAGGTAGGACTGTACTGCTATGAACCTCTCTCGGAACTGGCTCTACTGTATCTTTTAGGTTTTGGATTGTTGTGGTTTCATTTTCATTTGTCTCTAGTTTTTGGGTTTTTTCTTTGATTTCTTCAGCGATCCATTGGTTGTTTGACAACATATTGTGTGTCCTCAATGTTTTTTTGGTTTTTGTAATTTATTGTGGTTTATTCTAGCCTCATAGTGTTGTAAACAGAAGGGACGCTTGATATTTCGATTTTCCTGAATTTGCTAAGGCTTGCCTTGTGGACCAGCATGTCATCAGTCGTGGAGAGCCTTTCATGTGCACTAGAAGGATGAGCAGTCTACTGCTTTTGAATGGAATGCTCTATAAATATCAGTCAAGTCCAAAAAGAAAAAGAAAAAAATATCCAGCACCACAGTTAGAAAGCATCAGTTCTTCAGTGCTCAGACTTCTTTATGGCCCAACTCTCACATCCACACATGACTACTGGAAAAACCATAGCTTTGACTATATGGACCTTTGTTGACAAAGTGATGTCTTTGCTTTTTAATATGCTATCTAGATTTTCCATAGTTTTTCTTCCAAGGAGAAAGTCTCTTTTAATTTAATCTTTCATCTTTTAATTTCATCTTTCATCTTTTAATTTCATCTTTCATCTTTTAATTTCATCTTTTAATTTCTTTTCCATCTGATCCACCAAGGAAGCCCCAGTTTTAAAGTAGCTTCTCATTGTATGGTTCTTGTTTACAACATATCTAATCATCTTTTCATATGTTCACTTACCAGTTTTCATTTTCTTTTCCATGAATTGTTTGTTCATGTTATTTCTTTACTTTTTCTTAGATATTTGTAGCCTTCCCTGGTAGCTCAGAGGTTAAAGCATCTGCCTGCAATGCAGGAGACCTGGGTTCAATCCCTGAGTTGGGAAGATCCCCTGGAGAAGGAAATGGCAACCCACTCCAGTATTCTTGCCTGGAGAATCCCATGGAGAGAGGAGCCTGGTGGGCTACAGTCCACGGGGTCACAAAGAGTCAGACACGACTTCACTTTCACTTTCACTCAGACATTAGAAATATTAACTCCTTGTCTGTTGCTAATGTAAATATTGCAAATATTTTCTCCTGTATATAAATGGTCTCAATTCTTTACTATGTCATTTTCCAATATGAACATTTTTATTATTAATGAATGTAGCCAAATCTTTCAATCCTTTTCTGTATAATTCTGAGTTTCCCAACTCATGCAGAATATCTCTTGGACCCTAAATTATAAAAACATTTTCCTAAAGTGTTGTACGTTTTTATTGTTTTACTTTTTATACTTGGTTTTTTAATCAACTTGGATTGTATTTAAAATAAGCTATAAGGTAGAAATCCAAGACTGTTCTTCCAGATAAACGGCCAGTTATGCCAGTATCACTTATTATGTCAACTATCATTTTAGACTGATTTTAAAAGGTATTCTTGTTGTTATATATTAAGGCCTCATCCTATTTATAGCTATTCTCAGATTCCCTTCTCTGTTCAAATGATCTGTTCTTTTCTTACCCAGACATTAGACTATTTTCATTGTAGGAAATTATGCAAAAATTCAACATATTATATTTTACACATTTATTTTTCATATGAATTTTTAAATGACGCTTTCTAGTTTGAAGAAAATGAGATTCTGAATGAAATTACATTAACAATGTGTAATTTGACAATTATTTACAATTTTATGAAATTTTATTTTCTTATCTGGGAATGGTTCCCCCAAATTTATTTTTTTGTAGAGTCAAATATATATTCTAAATATTGATTACAGCAAACATGTTGTTTTGTAACTTGCTTTTTTCATTAAACAACATAAATAGTTCTCATGTCAGTGAATATTGTTAAACAATTACACAGGTTTCAAGATATTAAAATATCAGGATACGTTCTCACTGATATAAAAGACTTTGTTGAATCTTTAGGCTTTTTATTATAACTAATGTTATTTTTATTATTATAGCTAACATTGCACATTGAACTGCCCTGCAGATAAATTTCTCCTTACATCTATGATTTATTTTCATAACACAAAGCAATTCATGTTCAACATAGAAGTCAAGAGAAGCACAGAAAATCCCAATGGCAGAAGAAAATCCACAAAGTATAATTGTGACCCCATCTTCTAAAGATAATTGTATAATGAGGATTTGTTGTATATTTTTTTACTATCCTCTCCTCTTTCTCTCTCCATACCTGCATATGTAGAGTTATAAAAACAATACTGAATTCCATATACGATAGCTTCTCTTTTTTAACCATTATATTTTGAATGTGCTCATCTGTTTTCCATTTGGTTTTTGTCTGTTTAAATGCCCCCGAATTCTCTCAGCCCCAACTCTCCCCTGACACTTCATGCCCCGCTCAGGTTCAGCCGCTGCACTGGTACATGACTCTATGGGGCCCAGCAACCACATGTCTGGAGTCTCTGGTTCTTCCCACCATTGCCTAATTTGGATAAAGCAACCAATGCAGGGAGTCTGGCTTCCCTACTGGCTGAAGAAAGAGCCAAGGACACACTCATAAGTTTGGGAATGTTAACTCCCTGAGCAATGAACTTTGACCAGCAGTAAAAAACAGACTGGGGAACAAGAGAGAAATTCTTGCTCAAGTCTGAAGGCAAGCCATGTGAAGTAATGTCACTTTGCATTTGTACCTTTTTAAGATTTCTTTTTGATGTAGATCATTTTTATTTATTTTTTTAATTTTATTTTTAAATTGGAAAATAATTGCTTTATAATGTTGTGTTGCTTTTGCCATAAAACAACTCATATCAGTCATAATTATACATATAACCCTCCCTTTTGAGCCAATGATCTTTAAAGACTTTATTGAATTTGTTACAATATTGCTTCTGTTTTTATGTTTTGGTTTTTTGGCTGCAAAGCATGTGGGATCTTGGCTCCCCAAACAGGTATCAAACCCATACCTCCTGCATCGCAAGAGGAGGTCTTAACCACTAGATTGCCAGGGAAGTCCTTGCATTTGCTTTTTATCCTTTGCCTTGCTTTTTTGGCCTCAGCCTTGCTGCCCTGGGGAGTACACCTTCTAATTGGGATTAGCACTTGAAGCTGTTCTCATGATCTCTCTTCTAGGGACCCCAGGCAAAGCACTGGGATAATATTGTATCATAAGGATATTATGACTAAGTAATTAATCTTCCATTGATAAGCATTCAGGTCTTTCTAAATATTCTATAC
This sequence comes from Nanger dama, assembly GCA_917880005.1. Lineage (NCBI taxonomy): Eukaryota > Metazoa > Chordata > Mammalia > Artiodactyla > Bovidae > Nanger > Nanger dama. Next base: position 11,105,060 of record CAKJTW010000030.1, read on the forward strand.
TATAAATGATGCTGTTTTCAAATACTTACACAAGCATGTTTACACATAACTCTGATTGTTTTCTAAAGATAAAGTCAAAAATGTAGGGTTTTGAAAAGTTGTATAAACATTTTTCAGGGTAAATAAACAAAAAGTCATATTTAAGTTCATTAATTCTAGGCTGTATGAGTCAGCAAAGAAATTAGCTGGGGATTGCTGAATATACAATTTGAAATGGGAATCTTTTTCAGTTGAATATGTTAAAAATTAGAAACCACACAGCCAGTTCCAAGATCAGTTGGTAGTTCCCGCCTCCTGTTTAAAAAAACAGGAGACAAGTTATAAGGTCTAAGAGTCTCCAGTATGTTTGATGGGCTTTCTTCATTTTCCAGATAGCTCACATCCTTTTTGAACAGGTATCTTCTTTCAGAAATCTTGTTTTCTTTAAGCATGTAGTTTTTGCTTATGTATTTGTTTCATTTACACTCCAGAAACTTTCTGGAGTACATTCAGAAAGCAACAACAACAGCAAGTAGGTTTTGCTTCTTTCCCGTATACTCTGAAGAATCCTTGATGCCACCCTACCTAATTCAAGGGACTATCTCTGACATTGCAGCTCATTATTTCTCTGTAACTCCATTCTGAGAGGGCACAGAGTGATTAAGGGTCCAAGAATTTAATTGTGCTTCCTGCACCGCCATGACAGGCTGAACCAATAATACACAGGTGCTATACTGATACGTATTTGGTGCCATTCTGATACCTATCTTCTCAGAGCATCATTTACTAACAGTATCATTATGCAAGGAAGCTAGATGAAGTTTAAGTGAATATCTTCATATTTGAAAACAAGAAACTCCTGTTCTAACTCATCCCTGTGTTCCGTGCTTGCAAGATGTCACATCTCACCTGTCACCAGCATCTTGCATGTCGTGGCAGTGGGAGAGAAATTTTAAAACTTGTTTGATCTAAATATTTTTCTCCCTGAATTCAAAACTTAAAAGCACATGCTGCAAAACATTCTACCAGTACATATCCATCCTATGTACCCTAAGCACCACTTCATGGTTATAAATTGAGCTCCAACGTCAAAAATCTTTGTGTTCAAATTCTAGTTCCATCGCTATGTGACTTTGGCAAATTGCCTGGCATTGCTATTTTTTCATCATTTCTTCCATAAATTGGGATAATAGCCATAGCTCTTTCAGTGAATTAGTATGAGAATTGAATGTGTTAATATATGTGACTCAGAACAGCATTTGGCACAACATATGCATAGAGTAAAATAGAAACTACAGTAAAAATAAAAATAAATTGTTATGTAATAACTTCATCCCCAATATCATATTGATTACTGCATAATGCTTGATTTAACTTATTTAACTTACACCTCCTCCCATATTTCAAGAGACTTCCAAGTAAAAATATAAGAGAAGAAAAACATTCATACTATTTCAATACCTAACACATTCCAGGGCTTCCCTGGTGGCTCAGTGGTAAAGAATTTGCCTAACTATGCAGGAAACTCAGGTTTGATCCTTGAGTCAAGAAGATCTTCCAGAGAAGGACATGGCAACCCATTCCAGTAATCTTGCCTGGGAAATCCCACGGACAGAGGAGCTTGGCAGGTTACAGTCCATGGGGTCGCAAAGAGTCAGACATGACTGAGCAACTAGAAAACAGCAACAACATGTTCCAAACACCCCATTATTACACAGAGCATTTCCTAAGTCTATTAACATCAGATACACCACATGGTATCACATTATTATATAGTTATAAAAATGCACCCATATTCCATGTTATCTCATTTCATGGCATTTAAAAGACTGACAGTTTTATAACTGTGTCCTTAACATCATTCTCAATTTCAATTCATTTTTCAATGTGTAATTTAAAGGGAAAGAATATTTTATATCTCAGTCACCTTATAGCTCCATCTTGAACAGAGGAGCCTGGTGGGCTACAGTCCATAGGGTGGCAAGAGTGGGACAGAACTGAGGAACTAAACCAACACAGTCCTCTTAAAAGGCCCTGATAAACTGTGTAGGTTGTAGACTCTCTACCTGTAATATCTAATCGATACTTTGTCTCTCTTTTACATATCTCATCTTTATTACCACAATTAACATATATATTCTGTTGATGAGGAAACTGAGGCTTAAAGAGCTTAGGAATCTTTACCAATATCATTGTGGAAAAGCATTAAAGTGAGAGCTGGCCAAGATCAGAAGCACTTTCTCCATCTCAAGTGGGCTTCAGCATTCCCATCTTTCTCAGCTCTCTGTTTTGGTCCCTAGAAGTAAACACAAAGGCCTCAGGGTTCCTCCTCCCCAGGAATGTGGCACTGAACAGAAAACTTCAGCTCTAAATCTCTTCAGCAGAAGCCCAGATTTCTGGAGTTTCATTTATTCCCTTGTCAGGCTGCCCGTCAAGGATTAAAACTCCATAACTTCATGTGTCTGAAGCCCGAAAATCTGAACATTTCATTCTGTCTTTAAACACTCTTTTGTTTCTGTTCTAATCAGTCAGATGTGTGTCTTACATCCTGTCTTTTAAGTTTTAAATCCCTTTTCCTTCTTGATTTCTTTTCTAGCTTTTGGTCAGCCTGGCAATGAGAAATAGCCACACCTCTGAGTTGCTTGAAACAAATTCTGAAATCTGAGTCTATGGATTGAAATTACACAGATAAAAGTCAAATGTTATCAGTATCAAAACACATCCTGGTGAAATGTTTCACACCTACATTTTGGTCATCTGGCAACTTTTTCTAATGTACTAAAACTATGTCTCTTAGCCCTGTAAAACGTTTAACCTGGGAAAAAATATTTTATATGCACATAGAGGTTATGTTAATACATAAATTCATAGATGCAACCTGAGCCTAGCCATCAAAGATGCTAGATTGGTCTAGATGTATAATAACAACTAATACTTATCAAGGACTTTACAATGCCAAGAGTTTCCCAGGTGACTCAGATAGTAAAGAATCTGCCTGTAACTCAGGAGACCCAGGTTCGATACCTGGGTTGGGAAGATCCCCTGGAGAAGGGAATGACTACCCACTCCCCGTATTCTTGCCTAAAGAATCCCATGGACAGAGGAGCCTGGTGGGCTATGGTCCATGGGGTCACAAAGAGTCGGACACAAACTCAGTGACCCACACTTACAATGCCAAGCCTAATTCAAAATACTTTGAATGACTAATGCATTTGGTCCTCTCAACAAAACTAGGAAGTCTAATCCCCGTGTTAGAGGGGAAATTGAAGTATAGAGGGATCTAGGAAGTTGCCTGAAGTCACAAAACTAGTAGGTGATAAAGAAGAAACGTGAACCCAGTAAGTCCAGCAGCAACACTCACAGCCCTAACTACTAGGAATAGTACCTTCCCACCCAGAAGGGGATTTTAAGGTAAGAAAGACTCATGTGAAAGAGGTGTTCATATAATGATAGCAGAGAAAACAGAAGAAAGCATTTCTTCTGCAGCCACTCAAGTCTCTAGACTCATTTCTGAGCCTTTAGCAAAAATTGAAGGCACATCCTCTTGAGGGATTCTGTGTGACTTCAGAGATAAATTATTATTTTCAAAGGAAAAAGAAGACATCGCAGAGAAAATATTTCTCCAGTTAGAGGCAAAAAATAAACAATGACATTTGATGGCATATGTAGCACCAGCACAGAGAATCCTTTTGAGAGACATTGGTATTTTCATAAATATACCATGTGCAAGGGCAGTCGTGGTCATGATCAAGTGACATCCAGAGACAGTGTATCAAATTTGGGTATCAGAGCAAGAGAATAAGTATCTTATGTCACCTGGAGACTAGAGTTGCCAGACTGATGTGAGCACCATGTAAACCATGACTTGAGTCGGAAGTGCCCTGTGAGCAGTTGTGGACTTGAGTCAGTGAATTTCAGACTATTATTCCTGTATAATCCATATATATACAAAGGCTGGGAAAAACTCAAAATACTAGTAAATAAATTTGCTTATATCACACAGGTAGGGATAACTTTATCAGGGCAAAAATATAAATTTATAATTATGAGTATACTATATTTAAAAATAGCCAAAATCAAGATTTAGAAATAAGGATAGTAGATTGTTCTCATATGTTTCCATTTCTTTCATTGTTGTTTTGCCTCTTCAAAAGCATTTTGTCATTGACTTTGGTATATTAGAAGATACCGAAGGCTTAAGAAAATTATGAGTATAAAAACACTGAAGGACAAAGGATAGACCAATTCATAGAATGCTAGGATAACTCACTATATCAACTGAGAGCCACTACTTTGGAGCATCAAAACTTGGGGAGGGAAGAAACTTTTGTTAGTTTTCTTATTCAGATCTTAGAATGATTTCTATACCAATTTTTCCAATTTGCACAAATTATACATGAAAGAACAGTTAAGAAATGGTTGGAAAATTGTGACCCATGGTACAAATGCTAAATATTAAGTTACAGTATGACAGAAAAACCAGAAAGAAAAGAAAAAGAACATTCATGTATCCCATTAATTGAGTACATTTGAGAGGCATGGGTAGGAGAAACAAGGCCAGTAACTAGAGTTCAAATTTTCCTGACATATCACTTAATTGACTCGTCTTATAGACAGATCCCAAAACAAAATGAATCTAAGTTAGTTTCACCATAAGAAATCATAGTAGGCCCATCAGTGAAATCAAAGGCAGATCAAAAGAATCAGTAACTATAACATGATAATTTATCCTTTGTTTTGTAAAATCCTTAGTAATTTAATCCAAGTGATTACTGTGTCTCAAGATATCTTTTGCATCTTGCAGGATATTTTGTCTGGGAGTTCCAATGATAAAAGCAAAAGCTCTTCCCTCATCCTTCCCACCATAACCATAATCCAACAACAGCAGTCCAGTTTTGTCATGACATACCATATTTTCTTGGAAAGAATATTGATGGAAGAAGTGGATGTATTAAAGAGAACTTGAGCAGATATTTCTCCAAGGAAGACATACAAATGGCCAATAAGATAGAAAAGATACTGAGCATAACTTACCATATGGGAAGTACAAATCAAAATGACAAGATACCTGTATATACTATACAGATGGCTGTTATTAAAAAGAGAGAGAGATACTGGTGAAGATGTGGAGAAATTGGGATCCTTGTACATGGTTGGTGAGAATGCAATATTGTGTAACTGGTACGGAAAACAGTATAAAAATTCCTCAAATTTTATAATAGAACTAACATGATCCAGCAATGTGATGGGGAAGTACAAACTTTGGGTTTAAGATAGGCTCAAGGATGTATTGTGCAACATGAGGAATATAGTCAATATTTTGTTATAACTATAAATGTAGTATAACTTTTAAAACTTATAAAAATATTTTAATAACCATTAAAAATTAAATCAGTATTTAAGAATGCTGTATCCTGATGGCTTTACAGAGCAATTCTATTATTCGTAAAATATATAATACTGATTTCTTCTTTTATTTATTTAACATTTATTGCCCAGCAAGTTCAAGGTACTCTTCTGAGTGCTTCTCATATCACATTTTCAGATAGCCTTTATTAAATTTTCATAACAATCCTGTAAGGTAGATATTGTAATTATCCACCATTTATAGGTGAGACCACTTACAGGCTGAGAAATTTAGGAATTTTCTAAAAGTCATACTGATATAAATGGACAAAAAAAAAAAAAAAAACAGATAATTTAGCTCTAAAGACTGAACTCTTCACCATCACACCACTATTTCCTTGCTAAGAAAATCATCAAATTGTATAAAAAGACATACACCAAAAAGTTCAGTACAGAATTTTTATACTAGTAAAACATTGGATACAAGTTAAATTGGCAATCACAGGAGAACATTTAAACAAATTACAAATCATATGATAAATTACTATTAAACTATTTTAAATCTCTTTTAAGAGTGCTCCAAAAAAAAAGCCCCACATATTATGTTAAGGAAAATAATCGACATAATTTTAAAAATTTTAGTTATATAAATATAAATTCATATATCCACATATATAAATATTTCAAAATTAGGAAAAAACATTTGTCAAAATACTAAAAGAATTATCTTTGAATGGCAGAAATATGAACTTCAAAGATTTTCTTACTTCTTGTTTGCTAAAGTTTTCAATATATTACCTACACATTATTAAACTAATAGTAGTTTGTGGAAATATTCTTAATGCTTTGTGTTAGATAAGAACTTCATATTCTTTTTACTAGTTTAAAACCACCAACTTTGTATTTATTCTACTGGAAATATAAGGTTGTTTTATTAACTATAGTCTAGAACTAATAAGTTTTTTATTTTGTTCATTCTAGTTTTAAACAATAAGTAGACTCAAGACAACATAAAAATAAATTAACTGTATATTTTTAAAATTACACTCCTTCCTAAGCATCCCCAGTTCCAAAGAATAGAAAATTGAATGCATGTAGTGTTAAGTTAGCAGACATTACTCCTCATTAAAGCATTTCTTAGTTTTGTCAATAAAATAAATTAAATACATGAGACTAGCTGATTGAACCAATATGAATAGATAACTTTTAAACAGTATCATTCTAAATGATAGATATAAATTAGAGATATAGACAATCACCATTAGAACACCACAATGGTAACTGCTGCACACAAAATTTTTGAATGGATGAGAAATTTTAAAAATAAATAGGATATTTCCATGGCTTAAAAGCACCTCTCCCTAAAACTTATTTATTATCAGTGGTTTAACATATGTCCACAATTTTATAATCTTCCTTCCATAATGTAGAACTTAATTCCCCATTCCCTGAGTGTGAAATTACTGTGCGCTTAGTGATTCCTTGAAATGAATGGAGTATGGGAAGGGGGAAAATGGTAACTTTAAAATAGAGAAACCTGGCATACACCACTTTAACCAAGTGACTGCATGAGCCATGTTGATATCGTGTATCCTCTGATGTCATGGGTTGAAAAGGGTACCTGGTCTCTGTGATACTGTTGCCAAATCCCATAATCTCAGTCTAATCATAAAGAAAATATCACACAAAACCATACTGAGGGTGAGAGAGTCAATTCCTAAGCAGGTTGACAAGAAGCCCAGTATCCCAGAGGAGGAGGAGAGAGAGGTCTGCAGCTCTCAAGGAGGAAGAAAGGACAAATGTCTTTTTTCCTCTCTCTCTCTCTCTCTGTATTCCTTAGTCTAAGTCACATAAAACATGTTGTTTTTTTTCTTTAAGCCCAGAACTGAGGATTATACAAGAACTCAGTTTAAACTCTACACTAAGGATTATAGAACAACAGTGTATCCTGCTTGAGGACAGTGTTTCCTTGAAAACATTCTGACCAATCCTGTCATCTTAAAATGTATATTGTGGGAGTGGGTCTGGTAAGACCTTTACAACCTTGAGACATTCTTTAGATTTATTGTAATAGCCAATTTTAAAGTATATCGTTCGCTTGCTGAGACTAGTGCCGGGGGCGCCCTCCATCCCCACTTTGGATGTCTATGTCAGAAGCTTCCCTGTCCATTTTCCTACTTGGATAAAATACTGCTACACAGAAGCTCTTGAGTGATCAAGCCCGGTCCCTGGTCCCGAAGCTAAATCTTTTTCGGAGATCATGAATCTGACACCATTCACTGACTATAAGCTGTCAAGGGTATGTTCTACAAGATACCTGACCAGTATTCTTCAAAAGACTCAAGCTCATGAAAAAGGAAGGATGAGGAAGTATCACAGACTGCAGGAGACCAAGGAGACAGAGCTAAATATCCTAGAAAGGATCTTGGATTAGAAGTAGCACATCTGTAGGAAAACTGATGACATCAGAATAAAATCCGTAGCTTAGTTGATGAATTATTCCAATGTTCATTTCTCCATTTTGATCAATGCACCATGGTTATGTACATGTTTAACATCAGAGCAAGCTGATAAAGGGTATATGGGAGAGGCTCATAGAAATGGGGGCTAGATTTCCTTGAGGAACTGGGTATCATCTCATGTCCACTGTTTCATGCTGACCGCAGCAAGTGGATCAGTGAGTGAATCATTCAACATTATCTTTAAGGAGTATTGTATCACACCTCGTCCCATCTGACTTTGTGGCCAGCTTGACTGATTGATGCCTTCTACTGGGAAGTGGCAGAACTGCTTCCTCTGTGGCTTCATCCTTTAAACTGCCAGAAGTTAGTGCCAAAGATCCGTCCTTTCTCTCAGCTCTGATCTAAGCATTTACCTAATCCTCCTTTAGAAGTCTTTCCCTTCCCTCTTTGTGTCCTCTATTTCCAAATAGACATTTGGAGTCCACCTCTCCATCCCCACTTTGACATTTTTTGAAGATCTTCCTTGCATTATTCTGTCCCATCTGGTCTCCTCTCTCTGTTAATTTCTCTTGATAAAACTTGACATGGGACAGTCTGTGCAACAAAATCTATGTGTTCCCCTACATTTACCAGCCTCCCTGACAGTTAGGCTGCGGCAATATGATTAGTTCTGGCCCATGAACTATAAGGAGAAGGGACATGTGTCACTTCTGGGCTAAGCCCGTTAAGAGTCCGTGTGTTTCTCTCACTCTCAGCTCTCTCTTCCCATCTTGTACTCCTGATCTTGTTTTACCTCTAACTCCAGCTCCAGTGCTCTGTCCCAGCCCCAGAAATCTTAGGGCCAAGTACTCCAGACTGCATACCTACAAGATAGATAAGGACCACAAAAACCATATACAACTTTGAGTGAAAAAAAAAAATCTACATTTTGTTAAGTTGATGACATTTTTTTATTTTTCTGTTACACTAAGAACTATTAATTACACTGTCTAGAATAATCTTCCCCCTCCCTACCCCCTAGAAAAACTGTGACAAAGTTCTGTTCCTGTAAATCTACCCCTACCCCATTTTTCTCAAAAGGAACTACCTTCCCCATTCACTTGTGGTATCCTTCCTACTGACCCTAAATTGCCCTCTTTAATTTCCTGTATCTTTAGTATTTACCACCATTTTAATTGATAAGCTGAGAAGAGAGTCCCTCTTACTATCCTAATCTGAGCCAAATTCTCTACAAAATGAGAAAACAAAAGACTAAAGCTACACGTGAATGCCTTACCAGGAGGATCAATCTAAGAGCAGCAAGTGTGAGGGAAATGGCAAGTGAGGCCGAAACACAGGAAATCAATGGCCAACGACGAGGAGACACATGGCTGAGCTGGTTACACCAGGAAACCCCAGCCAGCTTCTCAGCCATGGAGGGCATCTCTGGAGAGTCTTGGGTGGAATCACTGCACGCGGAAACAGCCTGAAGGGGGTTGCAGGGCCCAGACTCTGTCTGCTGGCTTATTCCTGTCAAAGCTTGCCCCACATTGTCAGGTTGTGTGAACAGGCGGTTCTAGGATGGTTCTCATGCCCCAACATCTGGGGTTTTATCTGAGACCAGAAGTGGTGGAAGGCACTGCTATCTGCTGGGGCCCAGTCAGTTTGTTCAAGGTGTCAAAGTTGACGTGATCCCGGCCATGGCAGAGATTATGCTGGGGCTGGCTAAGATGTCCAGCGCTCCTAGAAGATGAGGAAACCACAGAAGTGATGGCCAGGGCCCTCTATCTGACAAATAGCCAAGACCCAGGCAAGAGGCGGGGCTGAGCAAATACAGAGAGGAAAATAAACTGGGACCAACCATAACTGCTTGCTCCCAAATGAGGTGCCATCTACTTTCTCAAATAATTAGTCTCTACATCTGTGCTCAGCTGTGTCAGACTCTGGAACCCCATGGACTACACCTAAGGGTTACTAAATCCTCAGCTACTGAGGGCTTCACTATATATGAAAAGCCAAGTACCAAATGACAGGAAGGCCAAGCTGAAAAATTATAACTGAGCAGTGCAAAAAGTATCACAATGCAACTAAATTCCTTTAGTAAAACATATGTATTCCAGATGTTCACTCATCCTCTCCTTGAAATTAAACACAAGCACCACAAAACCAGCTGGAATAGCTCTTTACAAAATATAGCTGTGCTTTCTCTGAGCCATTCCTTTTAATATCTTTTTGGTTATTTTACATATCTGAGTCTGGAGCGAGCCAATGAGATAATGTTTGTCTAGGGTATGTGAACTGCAGTAAGGTATGCGGAGCTAGTGAGTTTAGGAGCGTAAGAGGCATGTGCTGTGATTTCAGCTGTGAAGAGCACCTCAGTGACATGACAGACAGCAGAAGCTGTTAACGCTTTGGATTTGGTAGCATTTCTACTTCAGCTATGGGACCTCTGACAACACAAGGTGTCCATGTTCTTGGGACATATTCTGATGCCACAGAGGGAAAAAAGTGCTAATTGGTCCATGCTGGGCTTGGGCAGCAGAAGCAGATGCTTAGGTCCATGAAGGCTTCTCTGCCTTGGGAATGCTGATTAAAAAATCAGTTGTCCACATGAAACTAGAATATGGTCACGCATGCGCGCATGTGTGTTATTACTCCAAGCATGTCTGACTCTCTGCAACCCTATGGACTGTAGCCTGCCAGGCTCCCCTGTCCATGGGACTCTCCAGGCAAGAATACTGGAGTGGGTTGTCTTGCCCTCCTCCAGGGGATCTTCCTGACCCAGGGATGGAACCTGCGTCTCTTACGTCTCCTGCACTGAGAGGTGGGTTCTTTACCACTAGCACCAACTGGGAAGCCCAGAATGTGGTCATGTACTATTTCAGCATAAGTTTGATCAAGGGGAAAAAGTATTTGTGACCTGCATGTCCTTGGACAAGTTACTCAGTGTCATTGGGGCTCAGTTTTCTTACTTGTAAAATAGGTGTGATAGTAATTCTTGCCTCACAAGATTAAGACAAGTGAGTTATTATTTATAAAATGCTTGTATATAGTAAGTCCACACAATCTTTTAGGCTGTGGAGGCAGTTAAAAGACTAGTGATTGCCAGAAGTCAGGGAAGAGGATGTACGCACAGAGCTCAGAGGGTTTTTAGGGCAGCAGAACTAATTCTGTATATTACAATGGTAGATACATATCATAGAACATTTGCCCAAGCCCATAGCATGTACAATCAAATACTTTGGCCACTGTGAAGAGCCAACTCATTGGAAAAGATTCTAATGCTGGGAAAGAGTGAAAGCAAAAGGAGAAGGGGGCAGCAGAGGATGAGATGGTTAGATAGCATCACCGACTCAATGGACATGAGTTTGAGCAAACTCCAAAAGATAGTGGAGGACAGAGGAACGTGGCGTGCTGTAGTCCATAGGGTTGCAAAGAGTCAGACATGATTTAGTTACTGAACAACAACAACAAGAGAATGTATTAATACAACACCAAGAGCGAATCCTAATGTAAACTACAGTCTTTGGGTAATAAGGACAGGTCAGTGTAGGTTCATGGGTTGCAACAAAGGCGCCGCTGCTCTGAGGAATGTCAAAAATGCGGCAAGTTGTTAGTGTCTGGGGGTATAGAGGGTGTGTGGGAACTGTCTGTAATTTTTGCTCAGTTTTGCTATGAACCTTAAACTACTCCTAAAAATAGTTTATTAAAATAAAAAACAGGCAACATAGGTAAAACACAGGTAGCTCAAGACTATTAGGGATATGGTAGGCAATAAATAGTATCTGCTCATATTTTATTTATCAATAATATTATTTCTAAAACATCTCAAAATCACTAAGAATTTTTAGAGCTGAAGATGCCACTTCACAGTGATATAACCAAAGTCCACAACTAAACTGCTTCAAACAGCTACTAGACTTCTCTTGGCTTTTAAGTCACTTGTGCCTGCCTCCTCAGCACCACTCGGTGTGATCAATCCTCTAGGCTACAAATTAAATTGCCTCTTCTGTTTAAAATGTGCATATGGCAAAAAGTGAAACAGAGCTAACTGGAAAGTATAAAAGCAAAAGTTCACCCTGTACATCCTTAGTCCAATTCTCCAGAGTCATACACTAACACTTTCTTTTGACCTCTATTTAAAAAAGAGGAAAAGAAAATAGAAAAATGATAAAACAGCATGTATTTTGTATATTTATTTTACTTACAGGTGGGACTACTAAATACAGTATTTTCACCTTTTTCCAGCTTAATAATATACCTTGACACTTTTCCAAATTGGCACATAGACATCTTCACAAAACTACAAACTATTTCTCTCGCTGATTTGTAACTAAATTCACCAGCTATCAATATTTTCTTGAAATATTTTCTTTGCATGCTTGACAAAGGAAGAAAGAACTCCTTAGAGTCCAATATTCCTTGTCATTACTATTATTCTTTCAAAGTTATTAGAATGATTACAGTTAGAAATTAGATTTCCCAAATACATAGGGTTCTCAGCAAAGATAGTATTCACATATATTTTAAATTAATAGATGTGAAAAATCTATATGCTAAGGGAAATAAATCAAAGACAGATAATGTATGAATCACTTAAATGTGGAACCTAAAAATTACAACAAACTAGTGAATATAACAAAAGGAAGCAGGCTCTCAGATACAGGGAACAAACCAGGTTCCAGTGGGGGCACAGGGGTAATATAGAGGCAGGAGATGAAGAGGTACAAAGTATACGGTCTAAAATAAGCTATAAGTACATTTCTGTACAACACAGAGAATATAGCCAATATTTTATAATAATTATAAATGGAGTTGTTGTTGTTCAGTGACCAAGTGGTGTCCAGCTTTTCGTGACCCCATGGATGGCAGCACGCCAGTCTACCCTGTCCTTCACCATCTCCTGGAGTTTGCCCAAGTTCATGTCCATTGAGTTGGTGATGCCATCCAACCATCTCTTCCTATGTCACCCTCTTCTCCTTCTGCCTTCAATCTTTCCTTCTGCATCAGGATCTTTTCCAGTGAGTCAGCTGTTCGCATCAGGTGGCCAAAGTATTGGAGCTTCAGCATCAGATCTTCCAAAGAGGATTCATGGTTGATTTTCTTAAAGATTGACTGGTCTGATCTTGCTTTCCATGGGACTCTCAAGAGTCTTTATAAATGGAGTATAAAAAATTTGAATCACTATATTACACATCTGTAACATATAGTATTCACTAAGTGAAGAGGAGCTAAAGGGCCTCTTGATGAAGGTGAAAGAGGAGAGTGGAAAAGTTGGCTTAAAGCTCAACATTCAGAAAACGAAGATCATGGCATCCGGTCCCATCACTTCATGGGAAATAGATGGGGAAACAGTGGAAACACTGTCAGACTTTATTTTGGGGGCTCAAAAATCACTGCAGATGGTGACTGCAGCCATGAAATTAGATGACGCTTACTCCTTGGAAGAAAAGTTATGACCAACCTAGACAGCATATTCAAAAGCAGAGACATTACTTTGCCGACTAAGGTCCGTCTAGTCAAGGCTATGGTTTTTCCTGTGGTCATGTATGGATGTGAGAGTTGGACTGTGAAGAAGGCTGAGCACTGAAGAATTGATGCTTTTCAACTGTGGTATAGGAGAAGACTCTTGAGAGTCCCTTGGACTGCAAGGAGATCCAACCAGTCCATTCTGAAGGAGATCAGCCCTGGGATTTCTTTGGAAGGAATGATGCTAAAGCTGAAACTTCAGTACTTTGGCCACCTTACGTGAAGAGCTGACTCGTTGGAAAAAATTCTGATGTTGGGAGGAATTGGGGGCAGGAGGAGAAGGGAACGACCGAGGATGAGATGGCTGGATGGCATCACGGACTCGATGGACGTGAGTCTGAGTGAACTCCGGGAGATGGTGATGGACAGGGAGGCCTGGCATCCTGGGATTCATGGGGTCACAAAGAGTCGGACACGACTGAGCAACTGAACTGACTGAACATATAGTATTATATGTACACGCAGCCTGCCAGACTCCTCCATCAGTGCGATTTTTCCAGGCAAGAATACTGGAGTGGGTTGCCATTTTCTTCTCCAGGGGATCTTTCCCACCCAGGGATCAAACCCGTGTCTCCCACATTGCAGACAGAATCTTTACTATCTGAACCACCAGGGAATCCCTGGTAACATATAGCATTATATGTACACACTGCTATATTTAAATGAATTACTAACAGACTTACTGTATAACACAGGGAACTCTGCTCAATGTTATGTGGCAGTCTGGATGGGAGTGGAGTTTGGGGAAGAATGGACATATGTATACCTATGGCTCAGTCCCCTTGCTGCCTATTGTTAATCAGCTATCCTGCAGTATAAAATTTTTAAAAATTAACAAAATTGTGAATTACTACATTATATGCCTGTAACATATAGTTGTATAGCAACTATACTTCAATTTAAAAATGAAAATCTAAAAAAATTACTTAGAATTTTTAAATATTTATTTTATTTGTGTTTTTTTTTTTTTTTAACTTTACAATACTGTATTGGTTTTGCCATACATTGACATGAATCCACCACGGGTGTACATGAGTTCCCAATCCTGAACCCCCTCCAACTTCTCTCCCCATATCATCTCTCTGGGTCATCCCAGTGCACCAGCCCCAAGCATCATGTATCCTGTATCAAACCTAGACTGGTGATTCGTTTCTTACATGATAGTATACATGTTTCACTGCCATTCTTCCGAAATCATCCCACCGTCTCCCTCTCCCAGAGAGTCCAAAAGTCTGTGCTATACATCTGTGTCTCTTTTGCTGTCTCGCATATAGGGTTATCGTTACCATCTTTCTAAATTCCATATATATGTGTCAGTATACTGTATTGGTGTTTTTCTTTCTGGCTTACTTCACTCTGCATAATTGGCTCCAGTTTCATCCTCCTCATTAGAACAGATTCAAATGTATTCTTTTTAATGGCTGAGTAATACTCCATTGTGTATATGAACCACAGCTTTCTTATCCATTCATCTGCTGATGGACATCTAGGTTGCTTCCATGTCCTGGCTACTATAAACAGTGCTGCAATGAACATTGGGTTGCACGTGTCTGTTTCAATTCTACTTTCCTCGGTGTATGCCCAGCAATGGGATTGCTGGGTCATAAGGCAGTTCAATTTCCAGTTTTTAAGGAATCTCCACACTGTTTTCCATAATGGCTGTACTAGTTTGCATTCCCACCAGCAGTGTAAGAGGGTTCCTTTTTCTCCACACCCTCTCCAGCATTTATTGCGTATAGACTTTTGGATCACAGCTATTTTGACTGGTGTGAAATGGTATCTCACTGTGGTCTTGATTTGCATTTCTCTGATAATGAGTAATGGTGAGCATCTTTTCATGTGTTTGTTAGCCATCTGTATGTCTTCTTTGGAGAAATGTCTATTTAGTTCTTTGGCCCATTTTTTGATTGGGTCATTTATTTTTCTGGAATTGAGCTGCATAAGTTGCTTGTATATCTTTGAGATTAGTTGTTTGTCAGTTGCTTCATTTGCTATTATTTTCTCCCATTCAGAAGGCTGTCTTTTCACCTTGCTTATAGTTTCCTTTGTTGTGAAGAAGCTTTTAATTTTAATTAGATCCCATTTGTTTATTTTTGCTTTTATTTCCAGTATACTGGGAGTTGGATCATAGAGGATCCTGCTGTGATTTATGTCAGAGAGTGTTTTGCCTATGTTCTCCTCTAGGAGTTTTATAGTTTCTGGTCTTACATTTAGATCTTTAATTCATTTTGAGTTTATTTTTGTGTATGGTGTTAGAAAGTGTTCTAGTTTCATTCTTTTTTAAAAAATAAGTATTGGGCACTGCAAAGACGAGAATTTTGGAAGCCATCACACCTATATATACCCACTACTGCCTTGTTAGTATAAAAGTGGTGTTGAACAACTGAATCCTAATGTTGTAGATCAGGCACCAAAATGTAATTGACATGCAAAAGCCACTGGCAGAATTAATAATTATGATAAAAAACCATAAACAACTGATTTTAATGACTAGATACGGAACTTATTTCCAGTCACCCACTGAGAGAAACTAATCTTCCTTCACATCCTAATCTACTGACACACACAGTCTGGGCTGTAATAAGCTCTTAATAATAAATAATCTCGCTATGAATAAAATTCTGCTGAGTAGAAAATGGAGGATTATAGAACATTTCAGAAAGAATTCATTTTCATTTTCCTCTCACTTCATCACCCTTTAGTTAATTTTCTATAAATACTACTCGATTGTTGCGCCACCTTAAGGTTTAAGAGAATGTGCACGCAAGTGTGAAAGAGTACTTGATACTGTCCCAAATAAAATGCACGCAGGAGGGGCATGAGAGTACAAACACAAAAGAACACAGACTGACAGATATCTATATTAATAACCCTTACAGAAAACCATCTGTTAATGATGGATTCATCCATTCTGGAGCCATAGGATAAAGTGATAACTATAGATCATGCATTCATAATTTACACAAATGAACTTTTGCACACTTAATACACATACACACTGCACTTTTGCTCAGTAATGAATATTCTATTAATAATAACTGAGTATTCCATGCCACAGTGCAGAGAATAGAAACATGGTTTTTCTTGTATTGTTAAGGGTATCTCAGGTAAATTAAGCAATTTGATGAGAAACTTTAAGACAAAGTCTTAGGAAATCACAGTTGTGGGCCATTATGCTGCCCTTGAGTCAACTGACTCACTACTGAGGAAGGAAAGAAGGTACTGATGGCATTTGTCAGCTTTTAAAATTTTTTTAAATGTGTAAGTTAAGATTTCTCATTTTAAATAAACGTTCACTCTCACACCTCATTTTATATTGATAATTTGGTATTATTTTCTTAATTATTATTTCCAAAGCTGCTCAGCTTGCAGACTCCATAATACTTGAGTCCACTGACATCCAAATGTTATATATTTGGAAACCGAGGCTCAGAGAAGTTACAGAAGCAGCCTCAGGCAGGAGAGCTGAATGAGGAACCATGATTCAAACTGAGGATGTCTGGACTACTGTGTGACATGTTCTTTTGATCTGCCACAAAATTTGACTCCAACTATAATTACTGATATACATTCGAAATGAGTTTAAGGTTTTACACCCATTTCCCTGACCAGAATCTCAGCTCCCTGGCAGTAGGGACTATACCATATCCTATTTATACTCCCAGCATTTATTTCAATAACATGCAGTAAATTACTTGTTAAAAGTTTAATCAGAGGATGAATGCCTAGGTGAATAAATGAACATTTTATCCCTGCTTTTCATGTGTCACTGATGCAGGGGAAGGCCGGACAGTAACTGGCCATCTGAAGAAAGAAACACATGGGTCTTTGCACCTATGACTCCCAATCCTTAGCTCAGGGCCCCCATGGAGTCAGGACACTATTTCAGAAGCTTCATACGTGCCAGACCATTTGTAAATAAATAAGTGCGTTACTTTCAGAAAAATTTGCCCCTTCTGTGAAAGTGAGCCAATTTTTCTGAAAATATAGAATTCCTTCTATATGGACCAAGCTGGGAACTGCTAATTCTCACTAAAATCCAACACTTTTTCCTGTCACTCGAAACAGGAGTGTCACAGTGAGATTCACTAGTTTCAAAGTCCAGGGAGAGAAGACTGACACAAAAGGTCAAGGATGAAACACAATGTCAAGAAAAGTAGACTGTCTGAGACTGAGAGTAGAAGCTGGTTCCTCAGAGGAAAGAGAAAATTGGTCTCAAAATGGGAGGAAGCTTAGGCACAGCAGAAACCAGTGGACAAACAGACAAAAGGTACAGAATATGAGGTGATATCTAGAAACAGGTTTTAAAGTGGTTGAAAGTGCTATCAAATATTATATACCATGCCTGACCCTTCCAAGTTCTATTTCTTAGCAGCCTTTGCTGTGTCCAGAACTACCTGTCATGTGAACAGGGAGCCAATAATACCACTGCCTTTCCAAGTATAGTTGATATCTTGATTCCAGTGTCTCCATATCTGGGAAGTCAATCAACCTGGATGGATCCTGGGTGAGGAATTCATGGATATGCAGGCTCTACTGTTCTCCACCCCTTTATATAAGGGACTTGAGTATCCTCATATTTTGGAATCTGTGGGAGCTCCTGGAACCAATTCCCCAAGGATGACGAGGGATGACTGTAGTCACAGCTCCCCAGGACCCTTCTTTCATTTTCAGAGAAGGGCACTTGAAATCAGGCTTTCCTGGTGGTTCAGATGACAAAGAATCTGCCCACAATGCAGGAGACATGGATTTGATCCCTAGGTCAGGAAGATCCCCTGGAGAAGGAAACAGCAATCCACTCCAGTCTTCTTGCCTGGAGAATTCTATGGACATAGGAGCCCGCAGGGCTACTCTCCATGGGCTGACAAAGAATCAGACAGGACTGAGAAACTAACACGCATTTGATACCAGATGCTTAAATCAGCCAAACACAAGGCAGGAAGACCAAATTCGGCAGCACAGCAAGAAGGAACCAGAGGAGATGAAACCAGTGCCCAGTCGACTATCTTCCAGCATCAGTGAGCATCGAAATCAATCAGTGCGGAAAACTGTCAGTCCAACATGACATTTCAGCTTTATTCCCTAATGCTTCTTTGTGTGTGTGCTTATGTGGAAAAAAAATAGATAGAAATACGGTTAACTTGTGGTTCTTTTTGATTTGGAGTTTGAGGGATTTTCCAAGTAATGAAAAAGCCTGGCCACCTGGGGCAAAGATATTCACTCAGTGAGCGGGAAAAAATATTGCTCAGAGAAAAATGAATTGAGAGCTCCCTGAGAAAGTACCTCCTACTGAAGACAATTTCTTTCCTGGAATTACACAAAGCTCAGAGGATAAAGCCCCAGAGGAGCTGTGGGCCTGGAGGCCCTAGAAGAGTTAGGCATGGCCATCTTAGAACTATGTGAGCAGAATCCCCAAGCCTGTCAGGTCTCCTCCTATATCCTGGCCCAGGCTGGGTGTTATGGGTTGAATTGTGACCTGCCTCCTCCCAGAAAATATCTGTGTTGGAGTCCTAACCCCCTCTACCTAAGAATATGACCATTCTTGGAAAGAAGATCATTGCAGAGGTAATTAGTTAACATGATGTCTTACTGGATCCCAGGAGCCCCTAAGCCAGCACATGTGTGTGTGTGTGTCCATGCGTGTGCGTGTGCATTGTGTGTGTGTGTGTGTGTGTGTGTGTGTCACTCAGTCATGTCCAACTTGTGATCCCATGGAATGTAGCCACCCAGGCTCTTCTGTCCTTGGGGATTCTCCAGGCAGGAATACTGGAGCGGGTAGTAGCCATTCCCTTCTCCAATGGATCTTCCCAACCAGGGGATCAAACTCGGGCCTCTTGAATTGCCGGAAGACTCTTTACTCTCTGAGCCATCAGGGAAGTTCTTATAAGAAGAAGGCAATGTGAAGACACAGAGACACACAGGGTGAACATCGTGTAAGACTGAAGTTACACAGCTGCAGGCCAAGGAACACCAAAGATCGCCAGCAAACCACCAGAAGCTAGAGGGAGGGAAGGAAGGATTTTCCCTTATATGGCCACGCCTACACCTTCATTTTGACTTTCAGCTTCCTGAACGGTGAGACAGTAATTTCTGCTGTTTTAAGTCACTTGGTTTGTGGTACTTTGCTCTGACAGCCCTAGGAAAATAATATACTTGAATAAGATGTTGTTTAGTCATAAAATAGTGTCTAGCTCTGCAACCACAAATACTGTAGCCATCCAGGCTCCTCTGCCGACAAGATTTCCCAAGCAAGAATACTGGAGTGGGTTGCCATTTCCTTCCCCAGGGATCTTTGCAACCCAGGGATTGAACCCATGTCTCCTGCATTGGCAGGCAGATTCTTTACTGATGAGCTACCTGGGAAGCCCTGGGGTAAGATGAAGTGACCTTAAATGTCCTGGTCCAGATGAAAGGTATAGGAGGGGAATATCCCACTGGAGGAATACTGTATACTCACCCTAGACTGGGAAGAAGTCAGAAAGTATCATATATACCTGTGTCTGTGAGCATGTATGTTTGTGAGTATGTGGATATGCATGTACATGTATAATATGTGTGTGTATCATTTTAATAAGGAAGATCAAAACCCATAATAATGAGTCCAAAGTATTTTCAAACAATCAAAGTTGTCTACATAACCATATATAACTATTTAAAACCATAAAAGATGATGTTGTTAAAGTGCTGCACTCAATGTACGAGCAAGTTTGGAAAACTCAGTGGTGGCCACAGGACTGGAAAAGGTCAGTTTTCATTCCAATCCTAAAGAAAGGTAATACCAAAGAATGCCCAAACTACCATACAATTGCACTCATTTCAAATGCTAGCAAGGTAATGCTCAAAATCCTTCAAGCTAGATTTCAACAGTACGCGTATGAGAACTTCCAGATGTAAAAGTTGGATTTAGAAAAGGCAGAGGAACCAGAGATCAAATTGCCAACATCTGTTGGATCATAGAAAAAGTAAGAGAATTCCAGAAAAACATCTACTTCTGCTTCATTGACTACACTAAAAACTGTGGCTGTGTGGATCACAAAAAACTGTGGAAAAATCTTAAAGAGATGGGAATACCAGACCACCTCACCTGTCTCCTGAGAAACCTGTATGCAAGACAAGAAGCAACAGTTAGAACCAGACATGCAACAACAGACAAGTTCCAAATTGGGAAAGGAGTATGTCAAGACTGTATATGTCATCCTGCTTATTTAAGTTATATGCAGAGTACATCATGCGAAATGCTGGGCTGAATGAATCACAAGCTGGAATCAAGATTACCAGGAGAAATATCAACAATCTCAGATATGCAGATGTTACCACTTTAATGGCAGAAAGTGAAGAGGAACTAAACAGCTTCTTGGTGAAGGTGAAAAAGGAGAGTGAAAGAGCATTCAAAAAAACAAAGATCATGGCATCCGGTCCCATCACTTCATGGCAAACAGATGGGGAAAAAGTGGGAAAAGTGGCAGATTTTATTTTCTTGGGCTGCAAAATTACCTCAGACAGTGACTACAGCCACAAAACTAAAAGACACTTGCTCCTTGGAAGAAAAGCAATGATCAACCTGGACAGCATATCAAAAGCAGAGACAGTACTTTGCTGATAAAGACCCATCTTGTCAAAGCTATGGTTTTTCCAGTAGTCATGTATGGATCTGAGAGCTGGACCATCAAGAGGGTTGAGTGCCAAAGAACTGATGCTTTTGAATTGTGGTGTTGGAGAAGACTTGAGAGTCCCCTGGACAGCAAGAAGATCAAACCAGTCAATCCTAAAGGAAATACTTTGGCCATCTGATAAGAGCTGACCCATTGGAAAAGATCCTGATGCTGGGAAAGATTAAAGTCAGGAGGAGAAGGGGACAGTAGAGGATGAGATGGGTGAATAGCATCATCGACACAATGGACATGAGTTTGAACAAAGGACAGGGAAGGACAGGGAAGCCTAGCATGCTTCAGTTCATGGGGTCGCAAATAGTGGGACATGACTTAGTGGCTCAACAATAACAATAACATAGCCATATGGTGATCACCAGTTTCAAAGAATCCAAAGTGAAATAAAAGGGAAGAACAGTGAAATGTTCCCAAGGACAAATTCATTTCAGGGCAATTTATCATCTTAAGACCATGAACCTGAACAAGCATTGTTAAATAGTGTATCATCAGCAAGATAAGGTATCAGTAAAAGAAGAACACCAGTAACTATGTGCTTTAGGTTTGCAAGACCCAGGTTCAAATCCTCACTGAATCAATGATTGTTTTGTAAGCTTAGGCAAGTTATAAACTCCCTATATCAGTTACCTGTAGTCAATATGCTATCGTGCAAACAACTGCCATTTATTCTTGCTCATGTCTATACCAGTTACTTAGGTACTAGGTGATCTGGACCTGGTGGGTCCAGTCTCAGCATCAACTGCAAGTGGGACTCACATTGTCTCCATGTGACTCTCATGTTCTGTATACCAGCAGCTAGTAGGAGCTTGCTATTATAGTAATGGCAGAAGTATACATACGCCAGACATTCCTCCTGCCTTGGCTCACAACAGGCATGTAATCACTTTCGCTAATATTCTTGGGCCACAGCAAATCAAATGTCCAAGACCAACATCAATGGGTCAAGGAAATGTATGCTGTCTCTAATTGGAAAGTGGAGACTAAATATTTGCTGCATAATTTAAATTATTGCACTCCCTGAATACATTTCCATACCTGAAAACTGGAGAAAATAATGGTGCCTAATTTAGACAGTTGTTGAATTGTTTTGATTTTAACCACTGAAAGATTTCACATAGCAATCCAGACTGTCTCTTTAAAGTTAAAAATAAAAATCCAGCATTCTGAGTCCTTAGTTCCAGCCAGCAATAACTGGCTGGAGGCTAATGGGTTTTAGCCCAAATTTGGAAGAATTTGGCAGATTCCCTGTCTGACTTACCAGTTCATACATTTGAGTTGCCTACTTAGCACCTATAAGCCTGTAAATTTGTGGTCCCTGCTGTATACTAATCTGGAAGTGTATGTGGTGTGAGCTTGCATGTTTCCCTAAACAACCTCCTCAATGAACTTAGCTCTGTGAGGCCAGAGCAAAAGACAAAATGAAGTTCAACAGCTAATTCTCCATGGACGTCTTCTTCCCACTGGGCTCTTAACTTAATGGATGGGGAGGATATTTTATAACATGGATAAAAGAGGGTCTTTGGATCCCATTAACCTTCTGTGTCCAGTTGTCAAAATTACATCAGGAAATGTTAGTGCATCGCTTCTAGGTAATGTACAGTTAATTACTGTGTGTTGTTGTTGCTTAGTCACTACGCTGTGTCTGACTCTTTGCAACCCCACGGAAAGTAGCCCTCCAGGTTCCTCTGTCCATGGGATTTCCCAGGCAAGAATACTGGAGTGGGTTGCTTTTCCTTCTCCAGGGAATATTCTCAACCCAGGGATCAAACTTGCATCTCTTGCATTGGCAGGCAGATTCTTTACCACTGAGCCACCTGGAAAGCTTTCTCCTCCCAAACAGGATTTCTGATGCTATGACCTGAAAGGACAATACAATCTGAAAGTCAAACTCTATTCACAAAATTTAACTCCAGGTGAGAAAAAAATAAACAAAGGAATTTTCAGGATTCTGGCCCTGCTGGATCTCCCAGGATGATACACTGAAAATCTGCCTTTTATTTTTCCTGGTGATTGTGATGCACAAGTAAATTTAATAACTACAGATGAAGGTCATCCAGGGAAATTTATGATGCAGGAAAGGGCTCAGAAGGAAAATCAAAGGGTCTCAGGCTCTCTGCAAGTATCGCAGATACACACTGCTTGGTCTGCTTTTACAGTGGAGGTCACCTTATCAGATGTTTTATCTTGAAAAGAGTAGGCAAACAGCATGTTTTCTCATTTGCACAGGACTCTGGGTCAAGTGTACTCCTTTGTGATAACCTGGGTGCAATTTCTTAAAGAGTAAATGAAAGCCAAGTAATTAATTTTCAAACTGTTTTTTCTCTGCTAGGTGCATTATCCAAAGGCAGGTATGTTCTGAGGTCCTCTGTCACCCAGAGTGGTGAATTACGCATGATAAGATCATAGGCCTGGCAATGCATGCTCCCTGTATATTCACTATAGCATTCTGCCTGGATATTCATCATTTGACAGTAACGAGTCCATGAAACCATGATTGCCTGGGTGCTTGAAGGGCCTGAGATTTGCATTTCTTACTGAAAAGCCAGCATTTGAATTTTATTTTCATAATCTAGTGCCTATGACCAAGTTATATGGCAAAGACTTCAACTCTGAAAAGTCAATATTCATAAAAATAATATCAGAAGTTATTTTAATAACACAGATCCTCAGTCCCTTATCTGCAATTCTAAAACTTTTGCAGAAAAGTTTCCAAAAAATCAAACTTTATTTTTCATAACTCATTTGGCAGCAAAACCTAACCTACAGAACTTCTTTTTGTGGCAAAACCTGACCTGAACTATTTACCGTCTCTGTACATCCTGCTTAATATAAATATTCACATACTTCACTATAGAATTATTAATGTGTTTGATTCTGAGGTGTTTCTCCAAATCCCACTGGGGTTGCACATGCAGTATCTGTTCTGAATTATCTTTGTAACAACGGAAACTTCCCAAGTCCCTAAATGCATCTGGCTCCAAAGGCTTCAGATAAGATTGGAACCTGGGTTATTGAAATAACTTTTACTTACTTTTATAAAGTAATCTTACCTTTTCATAATTGAAGTCCAGCATGTCAATTTGGGCTCATATATTCATGAAATATATCTGCCACTTGCACTTCGGTGATAAAGAGGTAAACAGGTTCATTTTCAAAGTAATAAACCTTAATTGAGTTCCGGCCATGTGTAATGAACTTTGACCCTTAAACTACATTATTAGAAATGAGAAAACTGAGTCTTGGTGAGGTTTGTGACTTGCTCAAGGTCATGCACCTGAAATGGGATAGAGGCTAGATCCCAAAGCTAGGTCAGTTAATGGTAATTTTGAGATTATCAAGGCAGGGGCTCAGAACTGGATAATCTTCACAATACCCAGAAATGCTAGACATAGGGAGTGTGGATTTCCATGTTCTGTGGCCATTTTCTATGTAGTCATGTAACTATATCTTAACAAATTCTATGTAGTTATCCTCCATCTAAATATTATCATTTCATTTCCAACCCTCTTATCTCCATAGTCCTGGTCAAATGCTGTGCAAGAGAATAATAATACAAGGAACTTGATGAAAGCCAAAGAATTTCACTGAGCTTGCGCATCTTGCCATCAGCCACTCTTGCCTTCTCATTTTAACAGGAGATTTTAAATTCAAGTAATATAGCTAGAACATGGGAGTAACCTAGATGTCCATCGACAGATGAATAGATAAAGAAGTTGTGGTACATATACACAATGGAATACTACTCAGTCATAAAAAGGAATGCATTTGAGTCAGTTCTGATGAGGTGGATGAACCTAAAACCTATTATACAGAGTGAAGTGAGTCAGAAAGAGAAAGATAAACATCATATTCTAATGCACATATACAGAATCTAGAAAAATGGTACTGAAGAATTTATTTACAGGGCAGCAATGGAGAAACACACATAGAGAATAAACTTATGGACATGGGGAGAGGGGAGGAGAGGGTGAGAAACATGGAGAGAGTAACATGGAAACTTATATTACCATATATAAAATAGATAGACAACAGGTTGCTGTATGGCTCAGAAAACTCAAGCAGGGGCTCTGCATCAATCTAGAGGGGTGGGATAGGCTAGGAGTTGAGTTCAGTTCAGTTCATTCACTCAGTCGTGTCCAACTCTTTGCGACCCCATGAATCACAGCACGCCAGGCCTCCCTGTCCATCACCAACTCCCGGAGTTCACTCAGATCCATGTCCATTGAGTCAGTGATGCCATCAAGCCATCTCATCCTTTGTCGTTCCCTTCTCCTCCTGCCCCCAATCCCTCCCAGCATCAGAGTCTTTTCCAATGAGTCAACTCTTCTCATGAGGTGGCCAAAGTACTGGAGTTTCAGCTTTAGCATCAGTCCTTCCAAAGAAATCTCAGGGTTGATCTCCTTCAGAATGGACTGGTTGGATCTCCTTGCAGTCCAAGGGACTCTCAAGAGTCTTCTCCAACACTACAGTTCAAAAATATCAATTCTTCGGTGCTCAGCCTTCTTCACAGTTCAACTCTCACACCCATACATGACTACTGGAAAAATTATAGCCTTGACTAGACGGACCATAGTCAGCAAAGTAGTATCTCTGCTTTTCAACATGCTATCTAGGTTGGTCATAATTTTTCTTCCAAGGAGTAAGCATCTTTTAATTTCATGGCTGCAGTCACCATCTGCAGTGATTTTGGAGCCCAAAAAGTAAAGTTTGACACTGTTTCCACTGTTCGCCCATATATTTCCCATGAAGTGATGGGAACAGATGCCATGATCTTAGTTTTCTGAATGTTGAGCTTTAAGCCAACTTTTTCACTCTCCTCTTTCACTTTCATCAAGAGGCTTTTTAGTACCTCTTTGCTTTCTGCCATAAGGGTGGTGTCATCTGCATATATGAGGTTATTGATATTTCTCCCGGCAATCTTGATTCCAGCTTGTGTTTCTTCCAGTCCAGCATTTCTCATGATGTACTCTGCATATAAGTTAAATAAGCAGGGTGACAATATACAGCCTTGATGTGAACCAGTCTGTTGTTCCATGTCCAATTCTAACTGTTGCTTCCTAACCTGCATACAGATTTCTCAAGAGGCAGGTCAGGTGGTCTGGCATTCCCATCTCTTTCAGAATTTTCCACAGTTTGTTGTGATCCACACAGTCAAAGGCTTTGGCATAGTCAATAAAGCAGAAATAGATGTTTTTCTGAAACTTTCTTGCTTTTTTGATGATCCAGCGGATATTGGCAATTTGATCTCTGGTTCCTCTGCCTTTTCTAAAACCAGCTTGATTATCAAGAAGTTCACGATTCACGTATTGCTGAATCAGAGAGGATATATGTATACTCTCATGCTGAGGTTTGACAGAAAACAACAAAATTCTGTAAAGCAATTATCCTTCAACAAAGAAATAAATTAAAAAATAAATAAACAAAATTCAAATAAACCTACAAATGATTTGGAGGTGGCAATCAAACCAGATCATAGCCTGTTGAGCCTCAATACCCTTTCCCCAAACCCACCGCTCCCAATTCAATTAACCCATTGCTAAAAAGAAAAATTTCCATGTCAAGTAATTTTGTGATAGGATCTTTTGGGGGTACTAAGGAGTTAACTTGGAGAAGGCAATGGCAACCCACTCCAGTACTCTTGGTTGGAAAATCTCATGGAATGGAGGAGCCTGGTGGGCTGCAGTCCGTGGGGTCGCTAAGGGTCAGACAGGACTGAATGACTTCACTTTCCATTTTCATCTTCATGCACTGGAGAAGGAAACGGCAACCCACTCCAGTGTTCCTGCCTGGAGAATCCCAGGGAAGGAGGAGCCTGGTGGGCTGCCGTCTATGGGGTCGCACAGAGTCGGACATGACTGAAGCGACAGCAGCAGCAGCAAAGAGTTAACTGTATCCCCCAAATTCACATGTTAAAGCCTTAAATATTCAAATGTAATGGCATTTGGAAATTTGGGCCTTTGAGAGATAAATTTAGAGAGGTCGTAAGGGTGGGGCCCTTATGATGATGTTAGTGTCCTTGTGAGACAACAAAGCGCTCACTACCTCTCTCTCTCTTTCTCTCTGTCTGTACCATGTGAGAGTACATGAGAAGGTGCTCATCTCCAAGCCAGGAAGAGAGCTCTCACCAGGACCTGACCATACTGTCACCCTAATCTCAGGCTTCCAGCCTTCAGTGAGAAAATAAACTTCTACTGTTTAAGCCACCTACTCTGTGGTATTTTGTTATGGCAGCCCAAGCAGGCTAGATGTTTGGCATGTCAAAACACATAAAAAGCTGGTCTCATTAGAACCTCTTAAAGTGAAAGAAAGTGAAGTCGCTCAGTCATGTCCGACTCTTTGTGACCCCATGGACTGTAGTCTACCAGGCTCCTCCGTCCATAGATACCCACAAACATTAAGAAGTATTGCAGGAGCACACGGCTCTCTAAAATGAAAACAGTTATTGAAATAGCAATAGCCATGGAGTGACTACAATATCCCATGTAAGTCACATTATCTCTAATCTGCACTAGAACCATATGCTTCACTCTTGTAACACACTGACTCTAGATGCTTAAAAAGGCTGCCCAGTAGTGAGAAACAAGCCACTGGGAGTGGAGATTAAACCCAGGTATTTGATTTAAAAACTCATACTCTCTGCTCCCACACAAAGTGTGCCTTTCTATAAAAGAAGAAACACACACAGTAGGCTTTAACAGAAATCAGAGGCACCCTTTACTGTAAGCACAAAAAATCTTGCTTCACTAGCATGATAAAGGATTCCACTCAGCCTGAAACCTCTCCATTACTCATACCTGAAATTCCACTATCGTTAATTCACTTGACACACTGAATATGTCAGTTCTTAACATCTCTTTTAACTTGCAAAACCTCACCTTGAAATAATAGATGAAGCTCCAAACACTCTGGGTCCCCTGTGTTTATCTGTTCTGTTCAACTAACAAATATTAAACACCTGTT
This sequence comes from Nanger dama, assembly GCA_917880005.1. Classification (NCBI taxonomy): domain Eukaryota; kingdom Metazoa; phylum Chordata; class Mammalia; order Artiodactyla; family Bovidae; genus Nanger; species Nanger dama. The sequence continues at coordinate 11,132,982 of CAKJTW010000030.1, forward strand.
ATATACAAGTGATTGTGCTCAACTTGCCAAAACTGAAAAACACATGAGACTTTCTACTACAATACCCCTCAATTTCCAGCTGTCAGCCAGTCAGTGGAGGGAAGCAGTATTTATAATGTTTAAACCTATATACAAACCATGTTTAAGTAAATTACACTTAAAAAAGCAGTACTTGAGGCTGATGCACGGGGATGATCCAGAGAGATGATATGGGGTGGGAGGTGGGAAGGGGGGTTCAGGATTGGAAACTCATGTACACTCGTGGCTGATTCATGTCAATGTATGGCAAAACCAATACAGTATTGTAAAGTAAAATAAAGTAAATAAATAAACAGCAATTTTTAAAAAAGCAGTACTGACAAGTGGTTTGTGAGACTACCCCCATGAATTAAGACCCCAAACACATGTGAGCATGAAACGTGTTTACTCTCATTGTCTGAACGGTTGTTACATGCAAGGTCTACTTTTGAAAAAAAAATTAAAAGAGTGAAAAAACTAGTTACCTGAATCTGAATTTAATCTGAATGTCTCTAAATTGATATTACCAATTTCAACACAAAATCTTTCTGATTTACCTTGTCTGGTACTTGCGAAGAAGACAGAACATCAGATTTCCCCTTGTACATTTATTCACTTAATTCTGTATTCTGAAGACCTTTCCAGGCAGCTTGTAAGTGTCAGGACCTATATTAGGCAGGTAGTAATATTCAAGGTTAATTCAAATAAGTAACAGATTTACAAATAGGGGCTAAGAAGGTAGAAGTCAATAGAAGGTAGGAAGCCAGTCTTGTTAGAATGAGATCAGGCCATTTTCCCTGCCTACCTGTGATGCACCCTGGATGCTGCAGGAATCTCAGTGACCCCTCCCCCTCCACACACACACACGCGCGCACACACACACACACACACACACACACATCAACATACAACTACAGAGAGTCACATAGTCAGAATATTAGCAGAACACACAAAGCACGGCACTCCAGCTCTCATACTCTCCTCCAGGGGGAAAACCCGCTTAGGAATGTGGTAAGTCAAGGTGCCGATGGAAGAGGGGTCTTAGGTGGACAGAGCAGACAGTGCTCCTTCCGCGAGCTGCAAGAGGCGGAAGTGGCTGCATGCTGACGCAGGCAGAGAAGGAGGTTTCCGCGATTAATCAGACCCTCAGGTACCCCAGACAATCGCCTCCATAACAGGAGCAGGACTGCTGAGCTTTAGTTTACATTTTCCTCGATGCTAGTCTTTCTAATGCTTATTACAAGTCAAGTGCCAATCTAGTACTGTCCTCAAGGAAAAATATTCTCTCAGTTTGACTGCCCATTTCAGAAAGAAGGCAGATAAAGAAAGCTATTTGTTGTTAATGGTATAAATTTCTTCTCACTTCCTCCATGGCGAAGTCAAACACAAGTAAGATCGTGGAATTTCCAAATGCTGGGCACAGCTGGTGAAGGCAGCCTGTGTTTTCTGGACAAGCTGTTTCGCTACCCAGCAATCAATTTCTAAATCCGTCATTTATTTATTAGCCCAAAAGGACACTGAAAATGAACACCATTGCTCCATTTACATATTTAATCGGATTAGACTGCTGACTTTCAGATTCTTACAATTAACTGCTCTCTGTGTCCCTTTTTCAGTACTTAAATGATTAATCCCTTATATTTGGGTGCCTGTGTTCACTCCCTGATATTTTGTGTTGGAAAATTAATTGTTCTATTTCAGCATCATTATATGCACAGGCTAATGCAAACAACTTACCTCGTGCTGTCCTAAATAATAATGACTTTATGAAGCTGTATAAGATTCTAGGTAATATGTCCATAACTATAAACCCATTTTTCTCTTAAATATAAAGTCAATTAAGTGAAATCAAATGAACCTGTTCACAATTATGTAAGTTCAACAAAGATGATATTCTTCCAACTGAACCTAATATTTTCTCATTTGTTAGCTAATTAAAACCAGCATTCCCCACAACCCTCAGATGAGGTTATGTATTTCACAGTCCTGCCTAAAAAGAGGTACAGGTTTAAACTTGGACAAGCTAAATTCAGATGTATAACAACATTGGTAACACAACAAAACAGGCCTGATGTAATCTTATTGCTAGGTAACCCCTGCTGCTAATGAAAACCTCCAAAATTTCCCCCAAAACTTTCTGAAATGATCCCAAACCAATTCACCTTGAAAGATATCACATACGGTCCCCTATAATCAATTTTGCTAACCAGGTCATTCACATTAATTTGTACCCAGCCTAGAAGCATTGGACTTTGAGCGCACATTTCATGAGATATATAAGACCTTGAACTTGGGGGAATTTTCATGATTCTCCAAAGAACCAAAGATCAAATTCCTTGACCTGGAGACAAGTAATACTTCAGCAGAGAACAAGGGACATATAAGTTTCCAAATTTAGTCATTCCATACAACAAGTATGTGTTGAGGGTCCACTTTTCATCAGAATCTGGAATTTTTCTTCTTTTCCTTCTGAAGCTACAAAAAGCTCAGCCCTACACTAATCAAGCAGAAGAAATTATCTGGATTTTTTACAAAATCTCTAATGCCAAGTTTCTGTTGTCCTCAGCATCTAGAACAAATTAGAGCCAGAACACAGGCTTTGAAGGTTTTGAAAGTTCAAAGGAAAAAAAAAGCTTTTTTAAAGAAAATTATCTTTACTTTTCTGATTTTTAAAGTTATTTGTGCTTCTATATCTTTCAGACAGTACAAAAAGGCAAAAGTAAGAAATAAAAATCTCCCATCATCCTACCTAGAGATTATCACTGATACATGTTCTATATATTTTTAAGTAAATATATCCCTATAACAATACATATATAAACAGAACTATAGACACATACACAAAAAGACACAAACATATAAACTGCTTTGCAACCTGATTATTTTCACTAAATAAAAATAGATGGCTTTCCCAGTTAATAAATAAGGATTTAAATTTGCCTAATCACTTTCAACAGTTACATTGTTTTATGCTTTATAGAGGTGTTTATTAACTTTACTAAACCCTCTCACTGGACAGTTAAGTGGTTTTCTTTCTTTATTTTCCATTTATTCATTTATTTGCTCAACACCTATATATATATAGAACACCCGCAATGAGCCTGGATCGTTTCCAGAAACAAGAGCTGCAGTCATGAGCAAGAGAAATGAAATTTCTGCCTCTGTCAACCTTATAGTCTGGAAGGGGGCAGGGAAGAAAATTAAGAAATGTGAGGTTAGGGGATAGAGAAGGATGGGAGGTGACTATGATAATTAGGAGATATACACATATTTTTATAATTAAATTTGCTTATTATTAATTGAAGGATAATTGCTTTACAGTATTATACACACATATTTTATATACAATTCTTTGTAAATTTGTCTAGTAATGCAAATCTGATGCATTTATTTTTTAATCAAATTATGATTGATAATCTGGACAAGATGGTCCTGATATTTATAAAATGCCTTCCAGGTGGACTTTCTTTGACCATGTCCTAGAAACCAATCTGGATTGGGTAAAAATCAGGGAAAACGAATTCCCTGATCTCCTGGCTCCTTGCTGCCCACATAGAATGTCAGTTTTGAACCACCAGCCAAAGGCATCTCCATTCATTCTAGAGGACTTTTCGCTATTCTCATTTTCAGGGGCATTTTTCTCTTCAAAATAAAAGATTCCATAAGCAGCAAAACATTGCATCTCACTGAACATACACTCCTATTAACGAGTTGGGGGTAGGTGTTGTGATTAATATCTGAGAGCCACCCACCTAGTGACCTTGTGAAATATTTGTTTTCCTTTTCTTCCCAGTGGAGCGTGGTGGAGGGCTGCCTCTATTCTTCATCAGCCCAGACAGGTTTCAGAAAAACCAAGCAGCTCAGGATTTTGTGTTGTCAGAATCTACAGTGAATTCAAAGGTGAGTAGTGATGCTGAAGATCAGTGAGGACGTGAAGAAGAAAAATCTTCTCTGTTAGCTTGGATCTAACAGTTTTATAACAAACTGCTTGCTGCTTCCAAGGGGACATCAACCAGCAGAAAATGCAGAGACCTCTAAACAGCACCTGAAAACCTCAGGAGCTGCAATAGGACCAAACAACAACTAATATTTATTGAGGTTCATCTCCATGCTTGGCACTGTATAGTAACTCACAATATCACTTGGAGATAGGCCTTCTTATTACTCTCTTTTTAGAGATAAGGAAGGGAAAGCACAAAAAGTTAAGCAGTTTGCTCATTTAGTGGCACCAGCCATCAGCCCAGGCAATCTGGCTATTCAGGAGCTGGGCTCCTTAACACTACAACACAGGTTCCCATGCACACATGCACACACAGACACACATATATATCTATATACACAGACACATATATATACACACATGCACACACACACACCCGCCACACACATACCACCACGTGTCATCCAGGTTTGCACTAAGCACAGACCGCACCCAACACATATATATCTCACCTCGCATTCATATACCAGACTACATCCATCCCACTCACCATGCACACATACCCCACAAATCTCACATACCACACACTTAACCACATGTCACAATACACACACTCCGAATACACATGCACATACTCCACACACTCCATGCATCATGTGCAATTCCAGCATGAACACACTATACAACACACACATACGGCCCCCCACATATATATGTATCACACAAGCACACCACACATCACATATACACACACACCATGCACATGCCCCGCCTTAGGTGTACATGCATACCACACACATACATCTCACAACATCTCACACATGTACCTACCACACACGCATATACATTCTCTATCTTTCCCCAAACTGAGCCCATAACTGCGTAGCAAACCCCAAAAGTGTTTGTAATTCTCTTACTGTTTGTAAGAGAATTTCAAGAGATACTGAGATCTATTTCTTCCCCTATGTGGTGGAGGAAGTAACGCAGATGCTCATAAGCTTGCTTTGGGAAGTGTCTGGGATGTCTGGCCAAAGGCTTGGTGACGTGTCAAGTGTGCTCTACCAAGATGGTATGTGCTCATGTAGAGCTCAAATAAGCTTTGTGTTCAGAAGACTACCTTGCAGCCACACCCCTCCGCTCAGGTAACCAACAGCTCACAGCGTGTCCGTAGAGCCACTTCCCTTGGACTAGAAATGTGGTCTTAATTCTTCAGCCTGCCTCTCAAATCCTCAGCTATTCCATTTCCCTGGGGCTCTCCCACATAATCCACCCAAGCAGGCAATCCTCCTTTAGTCCTCCCCTGAAGGACTCTTGATCCCGTGTGCATTCCTGCCCCTTCCTGACCTTCTGATTTGTTCCTGCTTGAACCCAAACCATCCACCCTGGTCAGCTCAGTCCTTCCAACACCATGAAGTTGCCTCTGACCCTGCATCCCTTGCCATCCTCTAAACTTCAACAGCATGTATTATCTGTACCATCTGCTCGGCATTTTGATACATGTCTACCACACTTTTAGCTATGTCAAAAGGAAAAAAAAATATTGTATTATATTCTAGTTGCCCAGAGACCCTCCACCCATTCATTATTCAGTAGCTGTCATTGCTTTAGAGGGATAGCAAAACAGATTTTATTGGCTTTGAGGTTTAAAATAGTGCTTTGACACTTAGAAAGAAATGGAATCTTAAAAGAAAAGTGTTTTTTATTTGCAAGAAACTGGTCTTTTGAGAGAGAAAAGGTTTGTTAAATTATAAAAGCTTGCCTTCAGCTATTAAGAACTAAGACCTAAGAAATATAAAAAGTTTATCTGATAAGTATGGCGTTAAGATGAATGTATAATGACATAAAAGCAGGCTTTCCCTTCCAAAACAAGGTAGATTGCGATGGCTGAATAAGGAGGAAAAACTAAAGAGAAGTGACAGCTTAAACAAGAGGGTGATATTATCGCGTCCAGCAGCCTCCAGGCTGGGTCTTGATAGAATACCCAGAGAAGCTTGGGGATGATATCACAGTTAAGACCCACTTTCCCGAGGTAGAAACCTTACAAATGTCCCTAAACAGCAGAAGGTATGGAAGCATTAACATCAACGTGGTAGTGCAGCATGTCTACCATGAGAAACATTAGGGTCTTTCCCTATAAGCCTTCCAGAGGGAGTGTATGTGCTGGGAAACAGTTAACAACTAGGTCTCTGATTCTGGGATGTGGTAGACAGAATGACAGCCCTCCAAAAATGAAGTCCTGATCTCCAGAACCTGTGAAGGTGTTACCTTACATGATAAAAGGACCTTCACAGATGGGATTAATTCAGAGACCTGGAGATGAGGATCCTGGATTATCCAGGAGAGAGAGAGAATGTCCAAGAAAATAACAAATTTGTGTTGTTTTGTGTCATGGCATAGGGCTTCAGAGGCGGCACAGTGGTAAAGAATCCACTCTTCCAATACAGAAGAGTATGGCTTCACTTGCTGGGTCAGGAAGACCCCTGGAGTTGCAAATGGCAATCCACTCCAGTATTCTTGCTTGGAAAATTCCATAGACAGAGGAGCCTGGTAGGCTACAGTCCTTGGGGTTGCAAAGAGTTGGACCCAACACAACAAATTGGACTGAGCAGCCAAGTATACCACTGCATTGGGGTATTTTGTTACAGAATCAATAGGAAACTAATACATAGAGTTTTCAAATGGTGTAAAGACTTCCCAGGGCTAATTTCAAGCTACCCAGGTGAAGTCACTGAATGCAAGATGGGAAAAGATTCATACAACCACCCCTTGTGAGTTGGATACAGATTAGACTCCAACACACCACCTGCATGAGAGAACATTTGGAATTCCCCATGTCTCAGAGAACTTAGAAGGGGATGGGAGGGACTGGCAGACTGATGGAATCCTACAGTCATGATGAGAGAGAACATGAGCAAGTACAGTATGGAGCCCCAAAGATGGGGGGTCAGGCACAGGATCAGAGGTCAACACTAGAGATCAAGTTGCTAAAGCCAAGCTGGCACTGATGGAGGGCAGAGGATGACCACGGGCCAGATACTTCCTGATTCTCTCATGCCCAGAGGCTGGGCCAGCCTGCCAGAATCTGGGAGAGAAAGAAGGGGTGAGCAAAAACACTTAAATGACTGATTTCAAGTTTTAAAATGACCAAATTTAAATCCTGATTTGACTGATATGACTAGACTACCTAGAAGTTATTCAATTACTTCCTGATGCCAAGGTGAGTGGGGCTGGGGATCAAAACAGAAGTTAGATTCAGTTATAACAATTAGTCAAATTACTTCTTCCAAATAATTCACAAACACCTTACGAAAATAAGCAGGTCTGTCTATCCAAACATCATTGACTTCTAAAGGGCACCACAACCCTGGTTGACAGGAAGTATTTAGGAATTGGCTTCTTGGCTTTTAGCATGGCTAACCTGCTCAGATGCACACTGGAGTCACATGAAGAACTTTGCAACATAATGATGCCTCCCTAGATCCTACCCCGGAAGATTCCGATTTAAATGGTCTGGAATTGGGATTTTTTTAAAACCAAATCAGCCAAAGATGAAATCCACTGCTTAAACATACTACTTCTCCTGGAGCCAGTTTTGGAATCAAATTAGCCCAGGTTTAGCTATGACCCTACATGCTTCCAGGATGACCCTGGATAAACAATTTCACTTTTCTGCACCTCAGTTTTCTCCCTGTAAGTGAGCTAATGACATTTAAGTACAGAGTGTTAAAAGATAATGTGCGTACAGAGCCTGGCGTAGGGTGCATATTCATTTTTGCTGGTGAATAGCTACCATGATATGATATTTCAACAAGAATACCCATGAATTCTCTTTCTCCAGACATTGGATAGTCTTGTTTATACAGAATCAGTAGAGGCTTCCAATGGACCTAGAATACAAATATTAAAGCACAAATGTTTTTTCTTATATAATTATCCCATTTGGAAAACAAAAAGTACAAATGAAACTCCACAACTCACTCATGAATCACACAGGAAAACACCTCCTACATAGGAAACTATGTCAAAAAGCCCCTAAGCTTCACTCTCATTATGGACCAAATGAGGTTTCTCCAAGGTAGAGGTAATAATGTGTTCTCAGTTTTCTGAATATCAAATATATGATGGCACTTAGGGACCTCCCAAACATATATTTCAAGGATAAAAATCTTTTCATCTTCAAAGAATCCACTTACTATTCAACAAAGATGATTACAAAATAAGACAAATGGAATTATTCTGCCTCAGAGGTGCTGTATAAAAAGTATACATGTATATATACAAAAGTAGTTAAGAAAGATTAAAAGCTTGTGTAACTGAAAGAAGATATGGTACAGAAGTATAAATGAAGTCTCCAGAGATTATTTTTGCTACTGTTTTTCATGAATAAAAGTTTGAATGAGATGGGGGTAAAATTAAAGAGGCATGTCTACAAACAGAGTGCAATGATTAAAAGCAAAGGTTCTAGAATCAAATCCTCTAGGTTCTATACTAAATCTACCCTTTATGCTACCTCTCTGTGCTTTGGTTTTTCTCATGAATGAAATCAAGCTGGATAAGATCAAATGGTTATTGGGACTTCCCTGGTGGTCCTGTGATTAGAATCCACCTTCCAATGCTGGGAGCACAGGTTCAATCCTGGTAGGCAAATAAAATCCCATCTCCCACGGGACCAATAAGCCCACACCACAACTAGGGACCAGCCAAGACCTGACACTCAAAGAAATAAATAATTGAAAACATCAAGTGGCTACTGGGAGGATCGTAAAGATTCCAGGAGGAAAGTGCTTAGTGCAGTAGTTAGTACCTAGAAAATTATCAATAAGCGTTAGTTGCTATTGTTACTACAGTAGTAATACAGTTTTGCCAGTATTATTGTACAATAATACTGTACAGTCCAGTAAAGTATGTCATGGCCATATGTGCCTATTTGAACTTAGTATACAGATTTTAAAAGACCTAAATAGAATTTGAAATTCTGTTCTTCACTTACCCTAGCCATATTCCAAGTGTTGCCTAGCAGTCACCATAATGACAGAGGACTATTTCCATCATAATAGACATGAAAGTCTTTACTTCAAGAGACAAACAGCGAGCTCTGGAGCTTTTCTTATTTGGCTGAAGGTGAAAGTCTCTCCCTTTCTTCCTCCACTGAGCAGGGAAAAACATAAGGCAGTGATACCCCTCTCCCAAGAAACCTTCTCTCTCAAAGTCTGACCCTATTCAAATCTTAGATGCTCTGCATAAGGATCCTGCACTGCTGCTGAGGGAACTTGTTTCACAGTGACTAGCAAGGCCTGCTAGGTGGCCTTGCACTTGCCTTAGGATATGCAGGCACTTATCACTGTGGCATCACTGGCAGGTTCTGCAGCCTCTACCAGAATTTCTACTCCATCAGCTTGTACCTTTCTGCTGATCAACAATGGTCCCCCTTCCAGTTTCCCAAAACTTCTAACTTGCTGATTCTGATTTTATGTGAACAGAATACCAGATAAAAAAAGTTACTATCAACACATAAGAGTAAGGCTCTAGAATGGGCTTTTAGTCCTTTTCAAGAATATCAGTTCACTAACACTTGAAGACATTGTTTCACTTCATTTTTGGTCCCATCTGTACTCTGAACTCCTGAGAGTGCCACATTCCCAGCTTATAAAAAGATTTCCTTTGCAAAATCAAAGAGCAATAAGGATGTATGAAGTGATTCTTTGAGAAAGAGTGTAAGAAATAGAAAACTAATAGAAGTGATTCAGTTCAGTTCAGTCACTCAGTCCTGTCTGACTCTTTGTGACTCCATGGACTGCAGCACACCAGGCCTCCCTATCCATCACCAGCTCCCAGAGCTTACTCAGACTCATGTCCATTGAGTTGATGATGCCATCCAACTATCTCATCCTCTGTCATCCCCTTCTCCTCCTGCCTTCGATCGTTCTCAGACTCAGGGTCTCTTCAAATGAGTCAGTTGTTTGAGTCAGTAATGGGACCCGATGCCATGATCTTAGCTTTCTCAATGTTGAGTTTTAAGCCAAATTTTTAATTCTCTTCTTTCACTTTCATCGAGGCTCTTTAGTTCTTCTTTGCTTACTGCCATAAGGGTGGTGTCATCTGCGTATCTGAGGTTATTGACATTTCTCCCAGCAATCTTGATTCCAGCTTGTGCTTCATCCTGTCCAGCAGGATGGCTATCAGGTGGCCAAAGTATTGGAGTTTCAGTTTCAGCATCAGTCCTTCCAATGAATATTCAGGACTGATTTCCTTTAGGATTGACCGGTTGGATCTTCTTGCTGTCCAAGGGACTCTCAAGAGTTTTCTCCAACATCACAGTTCAAAAACATCAAATCTTTGGCATTAAGCTTTCTTTACAGTCCAACTCTCACATCCATACGTGACCACTGGAAAAACCATAGCTTTGACTAGACGAATATTCATTGGCAAAGTAATATCTCTGCTTTTAACAAGCTGTCTAGATTGGTCATAACTTTTCTTCCAAGGAACAAGTGTCTTAATTTCATGGCTGCAGTCACCAACTGCTATGATTTTGGAGCCCCCCAAAATAAAGTCTGACACTGTTTCCACTGTTTCTCCATCTACTTGCCATGAAGTAATGGGACCCGATGCCATGATCTTAGTTTTCTCAGTTGAAGCCTGGCTTCAAGAATTTTGAACATTGCTTTGATAACATGTGAGACTGATTATATTCTTTACAGCCAAAGATGGAGAAACTCTATACAGTCAGCAAAAATGAGACTGGGAGCTGACTCTGGCTCAGATCATGAACTCCTTATTGCCAAATTCAGACTTAAATTGAAGAAAGTAGGGAAAACCACTAGACCATTCAGGTATGACCTAAATCAAAACCCTTACAACTGTACAGTGGAAGTGACAAACAGATTCAAGGGATTAGATCTGATAGACAGAGTGCCTGAAGAACTATGGATGGAGGTTTGTGACATTGTACAGGAGGCAGTGATCAAGACCATCCCCAAGAAAAAGAAATGCTAAAAAGGAAAATGGTCATTTCCAGAGGCCTTACAAACATCTATGAAAAGAAGAGAAGCAAATGGCAAAGGAGAAAAGGAAAGATATACCCATTTGAATACAGAGTTTCAAAGAATATCAAGGAGAGATAAGAAAGCCTTCCTTAGTGATCAGTGCAAAGAAGTAGAGGAAAACAATAGAAACAGGAAAGACTAGAGATCTCTTCAAGAAAATTAACAATACCAAGGAAATTTTCATGTGAAGATGGGTACAATAGAGGACAGAAATGGTATGGACCTAACAGAAGCAGAAGATATTAAAAAGAGATGGCAGGAATACACAGAAGAATTATACAAAAAAGATCTTCATGACCCAGATAATCATGAAGGTGTGATCACTCACCTAGAGTCAGACATCCTGGAATGTGAAGTCAAGTGGGCCTTAGAAAGCATCACTAGGAACAAAGCTAGTGGAGAGCTAGTGGAGGTGATGGAATTCCAGTTGAGCTATTTCAAATCCTGAAAGATGATGCTGTGAAAGTGCTGTACTCAATATGCCAGCAAATTTGGAAAACTCAGCAGTGGCCACAGGACTGGGAAAGGTCAGTTTTCATTCCAATCTCTAAGAAAGGCAATGCCAAAGAATAGAAGTGGTACCAAAAAATATCTCCCTCTAGCTAATCTGTGTGGAGTGCAAATTTAGACAAATGGCCAATTCTATTATGTCATGAGCAAATGATATTAAATCATTTGAGGATCAGTAAAATCCACTCTTCAACTATAAAGCACAGAGTGAATTCCGGGAGATGGTGATGAACAGAGAGGTCTGGTGTGCTGTGATTCATGGGGTCACAAAGAGTCGGACACGACTGAGCGACTGAACTGAACTGAAGTTCTGTATACTTTATCATATAGATGTTTTTAATGTGCTAAAACACTTTTCAGGCTGTGTCTATACACATGTGCCAGCCTGAAGAAGAAATGGTATCACCTAAAAAGTTATGATTCATGTGAACTTGATGCACTTCTTAAGCTGAATTAACCACAGGAGTGAAGAGGAATCAAGTAATTCAGGCCATGTTAGATACGTCAGTCTATTTTGCATGATTGAGTATCATTCACCACATGCATCAAGTGGTACAAAGAACCATGACTCCATTAAAGCAATAATATATCCCTTGCTGTTACTGTTCAGTTGCCCAGTCATGTCTGACTCTTTGCAGCCTCACTGACTGCAGCATGCCAGGCCTCCCTGTCCCTCACCTTCCCCCAGAGCTTTCCCAGTTCATGTTCATTGCATCAGTGATGCCATCCAGCCATCTCATCATCTGATGCCCTCTTCTCCTTTTGCCCTCAATCTTTCCCTGCATCAGGGACTTTTCCAATGAGTTGTTTGTATGCATCACATGACCAGAATACTGGGGCTTCGGTTTCAGCATCAGTTCTTCTAGTGAATATTCAGGGTTGATCTCCATTAAGATTGACTGGTTTGATCTCCTTGCTGCCCAAGGGACTTTCAGGAGTCTTCTTCAGCACCACACTTTGAAAGCATCAGTGCTTTGGCACTCTGTCTTCTTTATGGTGCAGTTCTCACAACCGTACATGACCACTGGGAAGACTAGCCTAGGCTATGTGAACCTTTGCTGGCAGAGTAATGTCTCTGCTTTTCAACACACTGTCTAGGTTTGTCATCACTTTCCTGCCAAGAAGCAATTATCTTCAGATTACATGGCTGCAGTCACCATCAGCAGTGATTTTGGAGCTCAAGAAGAGGAAATCTACTGCTTCCATTTTTCCCCTTCTATTTGTCACACAGTAATGGGGCCAAATGCCATGATCTTAGCTTTTTAATATTTAGTCTTAAGCAGGCTCTTTCACTCTTCCCCTTAATCCCCATCAAGAGGCCCTTTAGTTCCTCTTCATATTCTGTCATTAGAGTGATATCATTCACTTATCTAAGGTTGTGGTCATGTATGGATGTGAAAGTTGGACTGTGAAGAAGGCTGAGCGCTGGAGAATGGATGCTTTTGAACTGTGGTGTTGGAGAAGACTCTTGAGAGTCCCTTGGACTTCAAGGAGATCCAACTAGTCCATTCTGAAGGAGATCAGCCCTGGGATTTCCTTGGAAGGAATGATGCTAAAGCTGAAACTCCAGTACTTTGGCCACCTCATGTGAAGAATTGACTCATTGGAAAAGACTCTGATGCTGGGAAGGATTGGGGTCAGGAGGAGAAGGGGATGATAGGATGAGATGGCTGTATGGCATCACAGATTCGATGAACGTGAGTCTGGGTGAACTCTGGGAGATGGTGATGGACAGGGAGGCCTGGCGGGCTGCGATTCATGGCGTCGCAAAGAGTCGGACACAACTGAGCGACTGAACTGAACTGAACTGAACTGAACTGAACTGAACAAGGTTGTTTATACTTCTCCCACCTGTCTTGATTCTGGCTTGTCATTCAACCAGCCCAGCATTTCTCATGATGTACTCAGTGTATAGGTTAAACAAACGGTGACAGCCCTGCAGTACTCCTTTCTCGATCTTGAACCACTAGGCTGTTTCATATAGAGTTCTAACAGTTGCTTTTTGACCTGCATACAAGTTTCTCAGGAGACAGGTAAGATGGTCTGGTATTCCCATCTCTCTAAGAGCTTTCTACAGTTTATCATGATCCACAGAGTCAAAAGCTTTAGCATAATTGATGAAACAGAAGTGGATGTTCTTCTGAAATTCCCTTGTTTCCTCTATAATCCAGTGAAAGTTGGCAATTTAAAGTCTAGTTCCTCTTCCTTTCCTAAACCCAGCTTGTACACCTGAAATTTCTTAGTTCACATAATGCTGAAGTCTAGCATGCAAGATTCTAAGATGAGCTTACTAGTATGGGAGACGGATGCAATTGTCTGAAAGTTAGCACATTCTTTGGTACTACCTTTCTTGAGAATTGGGATGAGGATTGGCCTTTTCCAGTCCTGTGGCCACTGTTGCATCTTGGGATTTCTCAAGTGGTTCAAATGGTAAAGAAGCTGCCTGCCAATGCAGTAGGCCCTAGTTTGATCCCTGGCTTGGGCAGATCCCCTGGAGGAGTTCACGGCAACTCACTCTAGTATTCTTGCTTGGGAAATCCCACGGACAGAGCAGCTTGGTGAACTACAGTCCATGGAGTTGCAAAGAGTCAAACACAACTGAGTGACTATAATATATCCCTTATTTGCTGGTAAAATAGGAATAAAGCCAGTTTTAAGATGAAGGACCTGCAGACAGATTACCTCAAATCTTAGCCTCACCACTCATTATCAATTTGACTTTTAGGCAAGTGCAAAAATTAGGAAAATGCCTATATTGTCTAATATAAAAAATAGAGTTACTAATATGCATGTGTATTCAGTCATGTTCAACTTTTTGCGATCCTAGAGGACTGTTGATCACCAGGCTCCTCTGCCCATGGAATTTCCCAGGCAAGAATCCTGGATTACTGGTTCCATTGCCTCCTTCAGGGGATCTTTCCAACCCAGGAATCAAACAGGTGTCTCTTGCTTGGCAGAAAATTCTTTACTGCTGAGCCACCTGCCTTTGCCTGATAGAAGTTTCTTTTATAACACGTTTATTGAGTGGTAAGTCACATACTATAAAACTCACTCTGTTAAAGTGTAAAATTCAGTGGTTTCTAGCATATTCACAGATTGTGAAATTATCACCACTATCTTATTTTAGCCCAGTTTATCATACCACAAGCAAATCTCATATCTACTCACAATCACTTTGCTTATTCCTCTCACCCTGTCCCTGGTAACTAATCATATAATTTTTATCTGTATGGATTTGTCTATTCTGGATCTTTCATATAAGTAGAGTCATACAATAGTCCTTTTGACTGATTCCCTTCACTTAGCATAATGCTCTCAAAATCCATCTAGGTTGCAGCACGGAGCAATACTTCATTCCTTTTGTTGCCAAACAATACTCCATTGTATGTAAATATTGGTTGGCCAAAAAGTTTGTTTGGGTTTTTCCATAACAGCATGCAGGAGAACCTGAATGAACTTTTGGCGAACCCCATGTTATATTTATTCATCCATTCATTAGTTGGTGGACATATAGGTTGTTTCTACATCTTAGATATTGTAAATAATGCTACGATAAACATTTTGGTACAAGTATTTGTGTAGACATACATTTTAATTTCTCTTGAGTACTCCAATACTTTGGCCACCTGATGTGAAGAACTGACTCATTTGAAAAGACCCTGATGCTGGGAAAGATTGAAGGCGGGAAGAGAAGGAGACCACAGAGGATGAGATGGCTGGATGGCATCACCAACTTGACGGACATGAATCTGAGTAAGCTTCAGGAGTTGGCGATGAACAGGCAAGCCTGGTGTGCTGCAGTGCATGGGGTTGCAAAGAGTCGGAATGACTGAGCAACTAAACAGAACTGAACTGAGTGCTTATCAGGGAGTGAAATTTCTGGGGTATATGATTTTGATTTGTATTTCTCTAATTATTAAAGATGTTGAGAATCTTTTCATGTGCTTTTTAGTCACTTGTATATAGTCTTTGGAGAAATGTCTATTTGAACTCTTTGCTCATTTTTAATTAGGTTATTTGTTTTTTAATGGTTGAGATGAAAGATACTTTATATACTCTGAATACAAGTCCCATACCAGATATACAACTTGCAAATATTTTCTCCCACTCTGAGGACTGTATTTTTTTGCTTTTCTGATGTTGAGCTTTGAAACACAATGCTTTTATTTTAATAATGTCTGTTTTATTTATCTTTTCTTTCTTTGCTTGTGAATTTGGTGTCATTTGAAACACCATTGCTTAACCCAAGGTCACAAAGATTTACACCTATGTTTTCTTCTAACAGTTTCATAGATTTAGTCTTTAATTTTATTTTTACTTTATTCTTCTTTACAATACTGTATTGGTTTTATAATACATTGACATTATATTTAGGCCTATTATCCATTTTTAGTTAATTTTTATATATGGTGTGAGGTAGGAATCCAGATCCTTTGGTTATATAGTTGTCTTAGCACAAATTGTTAGGAAGACTATTATTTCCCCACTGAGTTGTGCTTGCACTCCTGAAAATTACTTGACCATAAATGTAAGAGTAAATTTCCAGATCCTTGACTCTACTCCACTGATACCTGAACCCATCCTTATGCCAGTACCATGCTGTTATTTAGTTATTTAGCTTTGCAGTAAGTTTTGAGATTGAGAAGCATGAGCCCTCTTTGTTCCTTTTCAAGACAGTTTTGGATATTTGGGTCCCTTCCATTTCCTTATCAATTTTAGAGTCAGTTTATCAGTGTTGGTAAAATAGATAGGATTTTGGTCAGTATTGTGATGAAGTTGTTTTGCAAGTGCTTTGTAAGAAGCTGAATGATATAGGGAAAAGAGCAGTGGGCTGGAATTTTAAAATGTAAGTTCTCACCATTTTAAAATCATTTCCATTCCTAGGACTTCAATTTCTTCATCTATTAAATATGGAAGTTAGGCTGTGTTTATTTGGAAGATCCTTTCAAGTTCAAGATTCTAGGGTTCTATATCTATTTCAAGTATGAAAATAATCTTAGAAGTTTGAGATAGATAACAAAACTTTTAAACAAATCAGCAGTTTTGACCTATCAACTTTACTGGACACTTGGCAAATATAGTAACTCTGGGGATAGAAAAGATCCTAGTTTGGAGGGATTCCTTTTTCTGCTGGATTAAATGTAAGCCATTTTCAACAAAACAGCTTCTCAAAAACTGCAGTTATGAAATGGGCTCTTATGCTGTTGTTTGCATGAATGTAGGTGTGTTTACAACTATATTTGGTGCAGAGCCATTTAAAATAAAACTTGACAGTATGTTAAATACCTCTAATTTCATCAAGCAGAACACAAAAGTTGAGGGGGACATATGCCAATTACTGTTTTCATGAATATAGATTATCTCAATCATTAAATAATAAATATATAAATAATTAATATTTTATATAACCAATCCATTTTCTCCTCAGATGTAAGGTGACATGCATAATAATGAACATCTGGCAAGTACTTCTATTTTTCACTGTTTTGCTCTCAAAGCAAACTCTTTAGCACTAGCTGGCTAAGGATATTGGATGTTCATGTTCAAGTTTTTGAGAGGTTTAAACATCTGTTAAGCATGTACCACGTACCATACACCAGGCACAGAAGACACAAAGATAAATGGTATATAGTCCTTATTGTCAGAGTTTACCATCTATTGTACCTGAGGAGACAGATGTACAAGGAGAGAACCACATTACAAAGTTTTTATACTTCTTTTATAATAGTATAAAAACCGTTCCAAGGACACAGAAGAGAATATAGAGGCCATAGCAGGATAAGGTGTATAGGGGAAACAGTGATAAATGAGGCAAAACTTCAGAGCTAATGACATATCCACACTGATGTGGAACATAGGAGAACAAGAATTGTGGGCAACTCCAAGATGTCTAGCTGGGGTAACTTGCTGGATGGTGATGAAACTTCAGACAAGTTATTATTATCTACAAAAGAATTCTCATAATGTCAATGTCATTGAACATATGATAAACCCAATAAAAATGATAATGAAAAAGAAAATAAAAGATAATGAAAAAACCCAAACTATATTGCCTCCTCCCTCAGCCCAAAACTAAAAGCAGAATTTCAAAGTACAACTCTGTGAACTTTTGTATTTCATCTCAACAATTGATCCATCACACAGCTATCTAAATATCATATCCTCAACAAAATTCAATAAGAATCAAGAATGAATAATAATACAATGTTTATTTCTTTAAGTAGTTGTTTATGCCTCCTCCCACCATGATAAATTTGTGATATATAAGTAAAAATGACATTGTATAAAATGCCATATGAAACTAACAACTGTCACTTTCTCTGAAAAGTATTTGAGCTGGAGTGGCTACACTAATATCAGACAAGATAGATTCTAAAACAAAAATATATATTAAAGATAAGGAGAAATGTTATAGTCATGAAAGAGCAATTCCAACAGGAAAACCCAACACATATATGTGCCTAACAACAGAGACACAAAATACGTGAAGCAAAAACTGACAAAATTGAGGAGACAAACAGACAATTCAATAAACTTAGCTGGAGAGTTCAAAATGTCACATTAAATAATGAGAGGACAATAGACAAAAGATCAACAAGGAAAGAGGGGGCTCAGGCAATGTGCTTGCGTAATCAAATGCACTTGTAAAATTTAGAAATATATAATATTTTAAGTTAAAATAATCTACGATCATCGTCTCTTTGCACTCTGACTTCTTTCTGTCACATTTGCTCCTATGTTGGGTGACCATGGAGTAATCAGGTATTGGAAATCTAAGAAGGAGTTTGATTTAGACTACATTTAGTGTGAGTGGGTCATATGTAGGTGGCTTTCAGCTATCACTAGCTTTCCCAAGTTGGAATGGCTATCAGGAATAAACCCACTGCCCACTGTAGGAATTCACCCAGTACCAAACACCAAAAGGGACAGGGGTGATACTGAAAAGTGAGTCTATCCTATAGCCCCTGACACCTGAACTATGTACATAGTCAATGAGAAACCGAGTTTGGAAAGGGGAAGCCAGAAGAACCTAGTCTGCGGGAAATTCTTCAAGTCATAAAAAATGCAAGTTGTGAGCAGAGGGAAAAGGGACGTTCTCTTCTTTCAGAGAAATATTTAATAATGTGGCATTTGCAATTATAAAAGTACCATACTTTATTTTTTTCCATTTTGGGGGAAGCATGGAAAATATAATTTATCTGAATTCCTTCACTTTTAGAGCACAAATCTATATTTGGTGAGTGTATCTGTGAGGCAAGTCATATAGACCTGTCACTACCATTAATAATAAAATGCAAATTTCAATCAACCATCTTAAGACAAAGTATTGCAAAAATCATGTTTCACGTGAAGAAGTGCTCAATGTATGCAGTTAAAAAGTACATAAAAATCATACCATGTATTAGCCTGCTCACCACCACAACAAAACACCATAGGCAAAGTGGCCTAAACAACAGAAATTTATTTCTCACAGTTCTGGAGCCTGGGAATTCCAAGATGAAGGTTGTGGCTGGTAAGTTTCATTCCGAATCATTTCTCTCTTGCCTTGTAGGTATGCGCCATCACACTGTGTGTTCACAAGACCCATTCTTTGTGCACGTGTTGGAGAGAAATCATGAACTCTCTAATGTCTGTCCACCATAAAAGGCATTAATCCCACTAGGAGGACTCCAGCCTCAACACCTCATTTAACACTAATTACCTCCCAAATGCCATCACCTTGGGAGTGTTAAGGTTTCAACATATGAATTTGGGGGGTGGGGGGACATAAACATATCAAATGTGTGCACAATAATTAAATTATTATATACTTAGTGATATTGTGATATATGACAGCTCTTTAATATTTGCAATGTATTGTGACTTAGTTTCTCTTTCCAAATGTACCTTCCATTTCACACCTAATTTTGTTTTAATGATTTTAAAATCTTTCTTTCAAAGATGACCCCAGCCCAACAAAATCCAGACCCCCTCTTGCCTTGACCATCACCTTCCCACACCCTCATCCTAAAGTTCCTTCATATCTAAAGCTGCCCATCTTAAACAAAACAACAGTCTCCCTGTGTAGACAACCATGCATTTCTATCTGTTCTCAAGATTCTAAATCTCAAAAACAAGCCTGATGGAAGCAACTTAAATGTTCATTGACAGATAAATGAATAAGGAAGATGTAGGACAAATACATAGGGGAATGTTACTCAGCCATAAAAAGGATGAAATAATGTCATTTGTAGCAACATAGGTGGATCTGCTGCTGCTGCTTCTGCTAAGTCGCTTCAGTCGTGTCCGACTCTGTGCGACCCCATAGACGGCAGCCCACCAGGCTCGCCCGTCCCTGGCATTCTCCAGGCAAGAACACTGGAGTGGGTTGCCATTTCCTGCTCCAATGCATGAAAGTGAAAAGTGAAAGTAAAGTCGCTCAGTCGTGTCAGACTCTTAGCGACCCCATGGACTGCAGCCTACCAGCTCCTCCATCCATGGGATTTTCCAGGCAAGAGTACTGGAGTGGGGTGCCACTGCCTTCTCCATAGGTGGATCTAGAGATGATCATGCTAAGTGAAGTAAGTCAGGCAGAGAAAGACAAGTATCACATGATATCACTTACATGTTGAAACTAAGAAAAAGAAAAAAGATGATACAAATGAACTTATTTCAAAAACAGAAACTGATGCCTAGGCAACAAATTTATAGTTACCAAAGGAGAAAAGGAGGGGAGGGACAAATTAGTAGTAGGTGTTAACATATACACACTCCTATATGTAAAATAGATAAACAAAGACCTACTGTATAGCACAAAAAACTACACTCAATATTTCATAATAACCTGTAATAGAAAATAATCATAAAAGTTACATATGTGTATACATATATATACGCACATACATGAATATATATACACAAATATATATATATATATATACACTCAAATAAAAAGTAATATATATATACACATATACAACAAATGAAAAGTTATATATATATATATATATATATATATGCACACACACACACAAATTAATCACTTTGCTATACACCTGAAACACTGTAAGTCAACTATACTTCAATTAAAAATAAATTTAAAAAATAAAAACAAAGCAATTTCAAAAAAGAACAAGTTTAGTAAAAGCAGAAAGAAGCTGAATAAGGAAACACTATCTTTCTCAGGGAGTGATAAGGAGGATAAATTAGGAGCACTCACTTGTTATTCAACATATACAACTTACTCCACCAAAAGTTTGCAAATGGCTGTGTTATAGTCACTATTTTACCCAGTACCACTATCTTCCTCCAGCCCTCAGGCCCTGTGGCTGATGTACAGCTTAATTTCATTCAGGGTTGATTCTTTCCCACTGGCCCAACAGTTCACTATGGAAATCAGGCTTCCTTCAGGAGTCCTTCAGTCAATGAGTCATACCTACATGAGTCTGCATTCCAGTTGTCGACCCTGTTCAATGACTACTTTTCAAAAAAGGCTCCTTAGCACCAAAGTGAATCAATCAATATCAGTACATTCAAAAAGAGGGGGTAGGAACCAGCCACAAACACAGCACACACACACAGAGCAAAGTTCACTTGGACTTCACCCGGGTTCATTACTATCAGTGGAGAGAACAGCCATATAAACACACAGAGTGTGAAGCTTTATTCTCTCCCTGGGAGTCAGAGGCAGAATAATTCCTTAACAAATGCTCTTGCTGCCATGTACAAATGATACTGATCTCTACAGTTGGCACTGAAAGCTGTAGCTGGTATACTGCATTTTTAATCTTGTATCTTTAAATCCAAGCTGGCAGTTTGGTGTCAAATACAACAGAAGACTTTTCCATAGATATCTCATCTAACAGATGGAGTAAAGTCCTGATTTACAGGAATTCAGGTAACCATGGTTCTCAGCGCCCTGGAATATTGTGCTTGTTACTCTGCTTCAGAGAAAGAATAATCACCAAAAACTCCCAAGACAAAATGCAAATGAAAAACCCCAAAAGTCTTATGTGTGCAGCTAGCAGCCTCTCAAAAGTGTTTGGGGATGATTGATTGTCTATCTCAAGAGTCTACCCTTTTTGCAACTGCATGATGTCCCATAACATCCTGCCATCTGAGTCCACTATTTTTAACAATGTTCTATTGTTTAAGGCAGAAAAATGAATGTGATCTTTTTAAAAGAATTTCAGCAAGAGCTGAAGTGGAAATGATTATTTAACTTAACCCTCTGTGGACCGGATAATCCAGTTAGCACCTTGTTGTTTAATCATTTGAACTAATTAAGCTTTTATTGTATAAGAATCAATGGCTTAAAATAAGTTATTTCCTTGGCTTAAATAACTATTTGGAAGAGACAGAAATTCAAACTGTTTAAATGGAATTGTCTTCAACACCCTCAAGGAGTCCACTTCGGGGCCATCTTTTCCTTTGTTTGTGGTTGTTGTTGTTTAGTCACTAAGTCGTGTCCAACTCTGTGTGGACCCATGGACTATAGCCTGCCAGGCCCTTGCTGCTGCTGCTGCTGCTGCTGCTGCTGCTGCTGCTGCTGCGTCACTTCAGTTGTGCCCGACTCTGTGCAACCCCATAGACGGCAGCCCACCAGGCTCCGCCATCCCTGGGATTCTCCAGGCAAGAACACTGGAGTGGGTTGCCATTTCCTGCTCCTATGCATGAAAGTGAAAGTGAAGTCACTGAGTCATGTCCAACTCTCAGCAACCCCATGGACTGTAAGCCCACCAGGCTCCTCCATCCATGGGATTTTCCAGGCAAGAGTACCGGAGTGGGGTGCCATTGCCAGGCCCTTAGCCCATGGGATTTCCCAGGCAAGATTACTGGAGTGGGTTTTCATTTCCTTCTCCAAGAAATCTTCGTGACCCAGGGATCGAACCTGTGTCTCCTGCATTGGCAGGCAGATTCTTGGCCGCTGAGCCGCCAAGGAAGCCCCTTTTCCCTTAGGGGTCAATTGCTATTAATGCTATTGATAACACCAGTGACTGTCTACAACATGTATGTCTACATAGAGCTTCAGTCACTCTTTTATAGTGTCTCATATTGATATTTAAACACTGTACGTTTCAATTTTACTTGTTTATATCTTGTATTTTCAACTAAAATTTAAGTAACTTGAGAAAAGATAATGAATCTTATTCATTTTGTATTCCACTCACATCTCACAAAGTGCCCAAGATACAATAGGCTTCTGATAAAATATTAGTCTCCATCATGCACATAGGGACATATATACTATTACATAGATAACATCAGACATGTGTGTATGTTCATCTGGTCGTGTCCGACTTTGCAACTCTTTGGATTGTAGCCCACCAGGCTGCTCTGTCCATGGAATTCACTATGCAAAAATACTGGAGTGGATTGCCATTTCCTCCTCCAGGGGATCTTTCTGACTCAGGAATCAAACCCACATCTCCTGCATTGGTAGGCAGACTCTTCCCCCTTGGGAAGCCCAAACATGAGTCATAGATTAGCCAAAACTAGTTAAATAGCATTTTACTTGTTAAGAACAAAACAACAAGGAATCTCAGATGCTATCTGATTAAACAACACAACAGCCTTGGAGAGACCATTTGTACTTCTCATTCTGTGGAGAAATTTGAGAGTCATAGATTTTATTTTTTTAAGTCCAGCGTTATGGTGGCTCATACGGTTAAGCATCTGTCTACAATGCAGGAGACACAGGTTAGATCCCTGGTTGGGGAAGATCCCCTGGAGAAGGAAATGGCAATCCACTCCAGTACTATTGCCTGGGAAAATCCCATGGACAGAAGAGCCTGATAGGCTACAGTAGTCCATGGGGTCGCAAAGAGTCGGACACGACTGAGTGACTTCACTTATGAATCTAATAAGACTTCCTGGTGGCTCAGATGGTTAAGCATCTGCCTACAATGTGGGAGACCCGGGTTCGATCCCTGGGTTGGGAAGATCCTCTGGAGAAGGAAATGGCAACCCACTCCAGTACTCTTGCCTGGAAAATCCCATGGATGGAGGAGCATGGTAGGCTACCAGTCCATGAGGTCGCAAAAAGTCTGACACGACTGAGTGACTTTAATTACTTTACTTATGAATCTAATATGTCCTGGAGCAATAATGCAGAACTGCATGGAAAACTCATTTTCATACCTTGAAATAGTGACTCCTGTCAGAATAGTCATGTTCTAAGCATTCCACCAATTCACCTGGAGTTTTGATACTTGACCAGAGAAAGGTTAAACCTTCTCACAAGGTTTCACTGAAGATGATCAAAGTCTGGAGCAGCCACTTCTGTTGAATCAGTGAAAAGCTGATGGAGGGGATATACATTTCAGTGCACGACAGGAAGGTGCACAAGTTATCACATTTATTTCTTCGTATCACATTTAATCAGTGTGTTGTCCCTTCCCCACCTAACTAGTGAGAAACTAATGCTTAAATATCATGGTGTCTGTCTTCCCCACACCATGAGATTATTCCAGAATCCTAAAAGCACATAACAGAGAACCAGGAGAGGCTCTGTATTCTTAGCCCAAGTACATGACATCTTTGCTGTCCCTCCTTTGTAGCCTGTAGCTACTTCTGGGTGCCAATCTTAAGACTGATTGGACACACAGCTTTGGGTGGGTTCTCAGCGGTTCCACATCAGAGTTCCTCTGAGTCCCACTGGTATCCTTACCACTGCTTTCCAAGGCCCTCTTTATGGTATATAGCTTGTATGGTCCAAGGCAGCCCATAGCATCCGGATGCTGCCTGCTGGTGGAACACACTAATTCCTTAGGTAGAAAAAGGTCCTTCAAACGTTAATTCTACTCTTAGTCTCATTCCATAAGCTCTCTGGGCATCTGCACGCCAGATATGTGTATTCATCATGTTCCCTTCAGAACCACCCGGCTAAAATATCCTTAGCGGCCACAAAACAAAAGCTCTTGAAAAACAGATACAGACCCCTCTTTCCTTTTCTTTTCCTCCCTTTTCAGTTGCAAAGTTACTAATATTTGAAGTCTGCTCTGAAATGAAATTGAAGTCTTGAGATCTGGACAATAATAAATGGGGTTTATATTATTATTACTGTGTAAATATTTTTCATGGCAGAGCCAAGAAGCATTCTCTCTGGTTATATTTTCTTTCTTGAACTGCCTTTTATTTATCTTGATATTTCTATTTGCCTTTATTATTTTCTTGCATTGTTTACCTTTATTGAATTCCTAAGTTCTTCTATTTCTCTGGGATAATATCAAATCTCTTAAATAACTACTAGGAGTTTTTTCTTTTCTTATTCTACTTGGACTTTTATAAGTTTGCTGCATGATTCAGTTCAGATCAGTTCAGTTGCTCAGTTGTGCCTGACTCTTTCTGACCCCATGGACTGCAGCACACAAGCTACCCTGTCCATCACCAACTCCTGGAGCTTGCTCAAACTCTTCCCAATCGAGTTGGTGATGCCATCCAACCATCTCACCCTCTGTTGTCCCCTTCTTCTCCTGCCTTCTATCTTTCCCAGCATTAGGGTCTTTTCAAATGAGTCAGTTCTTTGCATCAGGTGGCCAAAGGATTGAAGCTTTAGCTTCAGCACCAATACTTCCAATGAATATTCATACTTATTTTCTTTAGGATTGACTGGTTTGATCTCCTTGCAGTCCAAGGGACTCTCAAGAGTCTTCTCCAACACCATTTCAAATGCATCAATTCTTCGGCGATCAGCTTTGACTATGTTGACTATGGACCTTTGTCAACAAAGTGATGTCTCTGCTTTTCAATATGCTGTCTAGGTTGGTCATAGCTTTTCTTCCAAGGATCAAGCATCTTAATTTCATGGTGCAGTTACCATCTGCAGTGATTTTGGAGCCCAAAAATATAAATTCTGTCAGTTTCCATTATTTCCCTACCTATTTGCATGAAGTGATGGGACCAGATGCCACAATCTTAGTTTCTTGAATTTTGAGTTTTAAGCCAACTCTTTCACTCTCCTCTTTCCTTTTCACTGGAGGCTCTTTAGTTCTCTTCACTTTCTGCCATAAGGGCAGTATTATCTATATATCTGAGATTATTGATATTTCTCCCAGCAAACTTGATTACAGCCTGTGCTCCATCCAGTCCAGCATTTCGCATGATGTACTCTGTACATAAGCTAAATAAGCAGGGTGACTATACAGCCTTGATATACTACTTTCCCAGTTTGGAACCAGTCCATTGTTCCATGTCTGATTGTAAATGTTGCTTCTTGACTTGCATGCAGATCTCTTAGTAGGCAGGTAAAGTGGTCTGGTATTCCCATCTTTTTTAGAATTTTCCACAGTTTTTTGTGATCCACATAGTCAAGACTTTGTCATAGTCAATAAAGCAGAAGCAGCTTTCTTAAACTCTCTTGCTTTTTTCAATGATCCAACAGATGTTGGCAATTTGATCTCCGGTTCCTCTGCCTTTTCTAAACCCAGCTTGAACATCTGGAATTTCTTGGTTCACATCCTGTTGAAGCCTCTCTTGGAGAATTTTGAGAATTACTTTGTTAGCATGTGAGATGAGTGCAGTTTCTGGTAGTTTCAACATTCTTTAGCATTATTTTTTTGTTTGTTTGTTTTTCATAACTTTTTAAAAAAATTTATTTAATTTAATTGGAGGCTAATTACTTTACAATATTGTAATGGTTTTGCCATACATTCACATGAATCAGCCATGGGTGTACATGTGTTTCCCATGCTGAATCCCTCTCCCACCTCCCTCCCCATCCCATCCCTCAGGGTCATCCCATTGCACCAGCCCTGAGCGCCCTGTCTCATGCGTCAAACCTGGACTGGCAATCTATTTCACACATGATAATATACATGTTTCAATGCTATTCTCTCAAATCATCCCACCCTCACCTTCTCCCACAGAGTCCAAAAGTCTGTTCTTTACATCTATGTCTCTTTTGCTGTCTTGCATATAGGGTCATCGTTACCATTTTTCTAAATTCCATATATATGTGTTAGTATACTGTATTGGTGTTTTTCTTTCTGACTTACATCTCTCTGTATAATAGGCTCCAGTTTCATCCACCTCACTAGAACTGATTCAAATGCATTCTTTTAATAGCTGAGTAATATTACATTGTGTATATGTACCACAGCTTGCTTATCCATTCATCTGCCTTTGGCATTACTTGTACACAAAGACATATTGTTGTTGCTTAGTCACCAAGTTATGTCCACCTCTTTTGCCACCCCATGGACTGTAGCCCACCAGGCTCCTCTGTCAAACCTGCACCTTCATTGGCAGGCAGATCCTTTAGCACTGAGCTACCTTGGAAGCCCCACACATACAGTTATGCTTATAAAAGCATAAAAGTGTGAGGGCTACTGGAAGTGGAATTTTAATGGTTGGGGATTATTTGCAAAGCCCTCTACCTCTCAACTTCTCATTAAACCCCATCTGCTTTCACTATAGAGTATTGTGGTATCATAGAGCAAAATCAGAGACTAGTCAACTCAAGGAACCTGAGATGTTGATGATGTGATGTCCAGTGGAATCCCATGGAGATTTACTTATATTGACTCTCAAAGTTGATTGTCACAAGTCAACACATACCTTATCATGAGCATAATTAGAAGAGCATTCTGATGTTAGCTTTGTTAGAATGTATATTCTTTCAGACTCATCACTATACTATTTTAATGTGACATTTTAGAAGTCTCTAACCATTCTTTATTTCTCAGTACTCACCCAATTTATATTCAAAGTTGTATTTTTGAAGATCTTGGGTCAGTTAAATTTATATCCCAGAAAGTAAACAGTAAAGTACTATCAAAAAGTAATGAAACACTTGATCACATAATTCAAGGTGTGACAAAAGAATTGTAATTCGATTAGCTGAGAAAAGAGAAAACTTTTAAAAACTATCAAATTAACATGGAGTCAACTGAGATCTTTTCTACTGATAAATATCAACTCTTTAATTGAGACAATAAATAAAAGAACAAACATGTATATTTTCTTGTAAGAAACGAAGTGCCAATCTATCTTCAATGTAGGATGCAGGATGCATGGGGCTGATGCACAGGATGATTCAAGTAGAGGAAGTGGGGTGGGAGGTGGGAGGGGGCTTCGGCATGGGGAGATTGTGTTCACCTATGGCTGATTCATGTCAATGTATGGCAAAACAAATACAGTATTGTAATTAAAAAAAATAAATAAATAAATAATAAATTAATAAATAAATATTTCATTCTGAATCTATTTTCACTCTAAGACTTCTTGTGGTTGATAGCAGACCTGTAATATGAATGTGTATAGTGCATGAAAGGACCATAAATCTTAAAAGAATCACTTCACTTCTGGACAAAATGATGAGCTGTACTTGATAAGAAAGATAAAATTGAACTTTTCTTTCTAACATAATACTGATGTTTATTTCCATATTAGGTAACTACCACTCTAAAATCTAAAATTGACAATATGCAAAACCAGTAGTATGAGAATTTATCTCTATGGTCATTATTTTTATTTTCACACTACTATGTACTACACTACTTTGTACTAAAAATGTACAAAGTATTATATAAAATCCAAAGGTTCTGAAAGGTGAAATGAAAAGTCAAAGCTCTGTATATTATAATTGTAGCAGGTGAAACTAAAGCTATGTCTCTTTTCTAGAATTTAGCAATGTTGAGCATTTAGCAGTTGCTCTATTGAGCAATGTTGGAGCAATGTTGGTTTTCTATTGACAGATTAAAGCCAGTGAATATTTGGAAAGGCATTATCCTGTGAGTATGGACATTAGTTGCTGAATTTACAAAGAGATTTTACACAATTTACAAAGTATTTGATCCAGTTCTCTCTTTTTTTTTCTCTGTTCTGTATATTCAAGACAGAAATATAAATAAAATGACAGATGAGTGAGAAGGTTAACTCCATGCCAACTTTATTTTCTCCAAGGACTAAAACTAGAACAAATAAATTTAATGGTAACCAAATGGAGGTAGGGCTTCCTGGTGGCTCAGACGGTAAAAGCGTCTGCCTGCAATATGGGAGACCTGGGTTCAATCCCCGGGTCAGGAAGATCCCCTGGAGAAGGAAATGGCAACCCACTCCAGTACTCTTACCTGGAAAAGTCCATAGATGGAGGAGCCTGGTGGGCTATATTGTCCATGGGGTCGCAAAGAGTCAGACATGACTGAGTGACTTCACTTTCACTTTCAAATGGGGGTAAGAAGGAGAGAGAGCCATGGGTATGGCTGTGACTTGAAAAATCACCTGGGGAGGAAATAAACAATGCAGCCAACCACCTGTTGGGATTAAAAGGTCAAGAGATCGCTGGAACTTTGCTTGAACTGAACTAAAGTTCTGAATGGACTAGTTTTATATTTTATATAAGCAGACTAGATTGAATGTATTGGGCACTGGTTGTATAACCTGTCATCATTGGAATTTAAACTCCACAGGGAGCGGTAGATTCTTTAACATGACAGGGCAATGGACATGAAACATTTTCCTTCTCAAGTCTGCATTATATTCCCACTGCTAGTATGTAATTTGGCAGGTTACTTTGTGTAATCTTCTACAGGGACTAACGTCCCTTCCAACTCATCACACACACTGAATAGTCTCCCTGTGCCAAAACCTTTTAGGAAGATAAAGAAATTATTGAAAATAATTTAATTCTCTTTATCTCCCCCTCCCCTCTCTTTCTCTCTCTCTCACACACACACAAAGGCTTTTGCTTAATGAACACTTGTCCAGTGGAGAGAAGGTAGCCAGAGACATGGCATATGCTAAAATATATTTATTGATATTTAATTAAATGAAAGAGAACAGATGCAGCCTACCTGAGCATATTATTTTAAAGACTAACTTCTCTCCAAAGGTTTGTCCAAATAAATTGTCAAGCTTGTTGGACATAATCAACTTTCCAATTTCAATAAAAATAAGCACAGCTGATTTTGTTTTGACAACTTATCAATAAATTATGTTGCAAAATTTTCTGCAGTCGGTAAAATAGATACAAGACTTGAAACTCCTGAAATATGTGGTCCCTTCTTAATCCTTTCATCATTTTTTCACCTCTGTGATGGCAAAGACCATATCTATCTTATTCATAATGTAATCCCTGTGGCTAGTACACTGTAAATATTCACAAGGAAGGAACAAGGACAGGGTGTCCATGTTCTTAAGGGGTGCCCATATAAATATGTGAGACATATTTCAAGGATTTTTCATGTCTTCTACTAGTTTTCATATCTCCCCATACAATTTATATTCAACTATAAAACCCAATCAGTAATATAACATCTTTAGGAAGGCAACTTCTTCTAAGTTTATGAAAAAAATTAATGTAACAAGCAAATTGTGTAATATGACCTCTTCTTTCCTATTGTATAAAGGTGACCTTAGCCATTAAACGCCAGTTTCCTCAACTCTACTTCTCCATACATCAACATATCTCTGTATCTCTACTACTATCATTTCTCTTTCTTCAGTATCAGAGGGAACAATGATATAACTTTTATCAAAGGCATATCTCTCCACTTCATCTCCTAAAGCTTCCCCTGAGACTTAGTTTCATCAATTCACCCCACCTCCTTTCGCCAGACTTTTGGTCTTTTATTCTTCACCCTGGATTTTACCTTTGCACACTCTTTCGCTGCTATTGGTTTAAATTCAGAATTAGAGTTGGATCCAAAACAACAGTCTCAGTAATCTTTCTCTCTTTTCTCTGTGTGTGTACGTTTGTGCTCTGATTGCTTCTGAGTTTTTCCTTTTCAGACATTCTAACTGTTCTTTGTCCTATCAATACAAGAGAAAAAAATTCCTCTTTCCCAATGATTGCAGAAAAAGTCCCCCAAAGAGAGCTCTTGAGCTCCTAGACAGTCATCTGCTTCTCTCTGAACCAATGTTGCTGATTTGGTTTAGTCACTCAATCGTGTCTGACTCTTTGTGACCCCATGAACTGTAGTGTGCCATGATCCTCTGTCCATGGGATTCCCAGGCAAGAATACAAGAGTGGAATGCCATTTCCTTCCCAAGGGGATCTTCCTGATCCATGTCTCCTGAGTCTCCTGTCTTGGCAACCAGGTTCTTTACTCCTGAGCCACCAGGGAAGCCCCTCTGAACCAATACATTTGACCAAAACACAGAATGCTCTAAGGGACTAGGTCTGAAATATTGCTGTAGAAAAAAAGAGAGAAGAGGAAATTATCTACTGCTACACCACAAGGGCAGAGGCCAAAAGAGAGGTATTTCCAAGAAAGATAATTATGAAGGTAATTCCAGAAAAGAATTAACATTGTAAAAGCCATACAGGTGCAAATTTAAATAACTCCCTCCACAAAAAACATTTCTTCTGCAGTAGTGTTTTCCTTCTAGGATAACAGTCTGTTTTTATGACTACAAGTTTCCAAATGGAGAATGTGGACTTCACTTCTCATGCATCATCTACTTTCTACTTTGCCCTCGAAAACTGACTTTTAAATTTTTCCAACACTGATGTTGCCCTCTCGAAAGTCACTATTGGTGCTTTCTGCTTTCTCTTCAGCTACTCTCTCTCTGCAACATTCGGCACAGCTTGTCATTACCTTTTGTAAAATTCTTCCCTCCTAAAATTTCCATGACATTCAAACAGCCTCCTCCGTTTGCCCCAAGTCTTCTGTTTCATCTCCTCATGGTGGGCATGTCTGAGGCCATGTTTTCATCCCTCCTCTGTTCATTCCTCTTAGTTTCATGATATTATACACTCATGCCTTCAATTAACCATTCTTTTCTTTTTCTTCTTCTTCTTTTTAGGCACAAGACTTCTTCTTCTTCTTCTTTTTCTCTTCTTCTTTTCTTCTTCTATTTTTACTTTATTCTACTTTATAATACGGCATTGGTTTTGCCATACATTGACATGAATCAGCCACAGATGTACACAAGCTCCCAATCCTGAAACCCCCTCCCACCTCTCACC
Source organism: Nanger dama (assembly GCA_917880005.1). Classification (NCBI taxonomy): domain Eukaryota; kingdom Metazoa; phylum Chordata; class Mammalia; order Artiodactyla; family Bovidae; genus Nanger; species Nanger dama. Next base: position 11,164,387 of record CAKJTW010000030.1, read on the forward strand.
CCATATCATCTCTCTGGGTCACCAGCCCCAAGCATCATTCTACTGAATGACCTTAAATATCTGTATCTCCACTTCAAAACTCCCGCATTCTTCTTCATGGTTCCAGCTGGATAGCCTGCCAAAAATGTAAACTTAAAAATGCTTCTATCTGATTCTTAAACGCTAACAGTACCATCATTTTCCTAGTAACATGTTTTAAATCTCAAGTGCCTCCAATTCTTTTCTCCATGTTCAGTCATGTACTATCATTTCCTCCTGATCAGTCTTCCTTTTTTTTTTCATTTCATGTAGTTTCTGCTCCCACTCATGCCACCAAGCAGAAGTCCTTATTACCTTGCAATAATGACTTTAGTGTTTTCCCTGCTCTCAGATCTCCCCCATTTCAAGCAATGTTTAATTTTCACATTGAGCATATCACTCCACTGCTCAAAGACTTTTCATAGCATGTACTTGCCAATGGTCTGCATTTCTCTCTGATGTAGAACCAATCTTTTAAAGGTTGCATGTCTTGGAGATCCTTTTTTTTTTCTTTCTTCATTGTCAGGGCTCTTCCCTGGTGGCTCAGAGGGTAAAGCATCTGCCTGCAATGCAGGAGACCCGGATTCAATTCCTGGGTCAGGAAGATCCCCTGGAGAAGGAAATGGCAACCCACTCCAGTACTCTTGCCTAGAAAATCCCGAGGACAGAGAAGCCTGGAAGCTACAGTCCATGGGGTCGCAAAGAGTCGGACACGACTGAACGACCGTTACTTCACTTCACTTCATTGCCAACCCCTGACTAACGTGAAACCACACACCAGGATAATTATGTCTGTTGTGTAGACCTAAACTTTTCCTTACCTAGGATATCCCAAGTAAGGGACTGCAGAATGGGTGGAGATATAAAGCACAGAGTGTTCTAGAGATATTTTTTAGGCACAAGTATGAAGTCTTATTTTATAATCGATTCATCTCTTAATTGCCTTTGAGCTCAGAAAGCACAGGAGTATTATTTATTTTCCTCCTGAAAAATGCCAAAATGGTAGACTCAGATGTTCATAAATTTTTTTTCACAATAGCACATGTAGATTAATGACCAAAATAAAAAATCTGAACATCTCTCAAGAAGGAATGAGGCATAATACTTGCCTGCCTATAGTTAGAAACATTCAAGCTAAAAGGGACCTAAAAGCATTTAATTCCACTCCATCCTTTTACAGGCAAAATGACTTACCCAACTTCCTCCAACTGTTTAGAGACTAAATGGTATCTAGAACTCAGATTTGCCCATTTAAAATCCAGACCTTCTTCACTTTATAGCACACAACTTTCCAAATGATTGTAACTATGCCTTAAAAATTATATTTAACATTTTGTCTAAAGGACAGAAATGGTATGGACCTAACAGAAGCAGAAGATATTAAGAGGAGGTGGCAAGAATACTCAGGAGAACTGTACAAAAAGATCTTCATGACCAAGATAATCATGATGATATGATCACTCACCTAGAGCCAGACCTCCTGGAGTGTGAAGTCAAGTGGGCCTTAGAAAGCATCACTACAAACAAAGCTAGTGGAGGTGATGGAATTCCAGTTGAGCTCTTTCAAATCCTGAAAGATGATGCTGTAAAAGTGCTGCACTCAATATGCCAGCAAATTTGGAAAACTCGGCATTGGCCGCAGGGCTGGAAAAGGTCAGTTTGCATTACAATCCCAAAGAAAGGCAATGCCAAAGAATACTCAAACTACCACACAATTGCACTCATCTCACATGCCAGTGAAGTAATGCTCAAATTTTTCCAAGCCAGGCAGGCTTCAGCAATACGTGAACTATGAACTTCTTGATGTTCAAGCTGGGTTTTAGAAAAGGCAGAGGAACCAGAGATCAAGTTGCCAACATCTGCTGGATCATCGAGAAAGCAAGAGAGTTCCAGAAAAACATCTATTTCTGCTTTATTGACTATGCCAAAGCTTTTGACTGTGTGGATCACAATAAACTGTGGAAAATTCTGAAAGAGATGGGAATACCAGACCACCTGACCTGCTTCTTGAGAAACCTATATGCAGGTCAGAAAGCAACAGTTAGAACTGGACATGGAACATCAGACAGGTTCCAAATAGGAAAAGGAGTATGTCAAGGCTGTATATTGTCACCCTGCTTATTTAACTTCTATGCAGAGTACATCATGAAAAATGCTGGGCTGGAGGAAGCACAAGCTGGAATCAAGATTGCCGGGAGAAATATCAGTAACCTCAGACATGCAGATGACACCACCCTTCTGGCAGAAAGTGAAGAGGAACTAAAGAGCCTCTTGATGAAAGTAAAAGAGGAGAGTAGAAAAGTTGGCTTAAAGCTCAATATTCAGAAAATGAAGATCATGGCATCCGGTCCAATCACTTCATGGGAAATAGATGGGGAAACAATGGAAACAGTGTCAGACTTTGTTTTGGGGGCTCCAAAATCACTGCAGATGGTGACTGCAGCCATGAAATTAAAGATGCTTACTCCTTGGAAGGAAAGTTATGACCAACCTAGATAGCATATTCAAAAGCAGAGACATTACTTTGCCAACAAAGGTCCGTCTAGTCAAGGCTATGGTTTTTCCAGCAGTCATGTATGGATGTGAGAGTTGGACCGTGAAGAAAGCTGAGTGCCGAAGAATTGATGCTTTTGAACTGTGGTGTTGGAAAAGACTCTTGAGAGTCCCTTGGACTGCAAGGAGATTAAACCAGTCCACTGTGAAGGAGATCAACCCTGGGTGTTCTTTGGAAGGAATGATGCTAAAGCTGAAACTTCAGTACTTTGGCCACCTCATGCAAAGAGTTGACTCACTGGAAAAGACTCTGATGCTAGGAGGGATTTGGAGGCAAGAGGAAAAGGGGACGATAGAGGTTGAGATGGCTGGATGGCATCACTGACTTGATGGACGTGAGTCTGAGTGAACTCAAGGGATGGTAATGAACAGGGAGACCTGGCATGCTGCGATTCATGGGGTCACAAAGAGTCAGACACAACTGAGCGACTGAACTGAAGTGAATAACCTATAAGGGAAATGAATCTTAATCTATATGTATACATATCACTTTGCTGTACACTTGAAACTAATACAACACTGTAAATCAACTATACTTCAATTTAAAAAAATGTCTTCCAAGAAGCAATCAGCAATGCAGCAAGATGAATCCCCTATAAATATAGCTAGACTGCAGCATTCAAGAAATTGTAAGTGAATAGAAAATATTTTACTGAATTTTTCACAAAGATTCTATTGTCAAAATTATCCTTTCTTGTATATAAAGAAAATTCAAGAATTGGTTTCTAAAACAAGGATTTATCATTCTGGCAACCCAGACCACTATGTAAAAAAAGTCATAATTATTAAAATTTTGTGCTTAAATTTTTAATACATTATTAATTAGAATTATTCACGTGTTTTAATTTTCAAAATGATTGAAGCCTTCACAGAATGTTTTAACTAAGAACTGTATTGTATGACATACAGAGTATGTGTAAACAGTCCAGTCCACACCATGTTCAAGTCTTCAATATTTAAGCAATATTTCTCTTGATATGAACTAGTATGTGGTAATTGATTGGCCCACCCAAGCACAACATCTATAGTCTTTGAATAAATGAGGAAAATATAGATAAGTCTATTATGTCAGGATGAAATGCTTCTTGTAAAATGACAATTTCTTAGAAATTTAATCAAACAAAATGAGCCTAATATTGGGCTGACATTCATTCCCACAGAAATTGGCTGGGGAATGGTCCTGAAATGTTTTCCATTAAATGTGGCTCTGCTGGTGCATTCAAGTTCACTCAGGTGTGAGAAGCAGATAATGACTTGCTGAGAACAAGAGAAAGGTAATGGAATCAATAGGTATTTCCTTTGAAGGAATACACAAAGTTAGAACTTAAAAGAGGTATTATTGAATAGTTTCAGACACAGCTGCAAGATGATCTGACCACAGCCACAGCTGAGGAAACGGCATAACCTGCGGATTCACCATTTGGACTTCGGAGGTAACAGGACCTGGATTCCAGTCCCAGTTGGGCAACTTATTGGTTCACATCAGTGTGCATTTCAAGCTGTCAGAGCCTTTTAATTTCCTCCTCTTTAAATTAGTGTTAATAATATTGCCTACTTCTAAGAGCTATTGAAAGGTTCACTGATGTAATGCCCATTAAATGCTCTCAATGAAGGCTAGTGGTTATTATTCCATGATATAGCAGAACATTTCTTTTTCTGTGCTTCCAAAGTGATTTTACATCCAGTGCTATTTGGTACAATATTGTCCCTTTCCAGTTCACTTTTTCTGATATTTTCTTAATAGGATCTTGAGTCAAGGCCTAGGGATGGATGAGGAGGGTCACCAATGCTGTTAATACACCTAACATCTAATATACAACACAATCCTCAACCATCCCTGACACACCGACAGTCAATGCTATCAGCTGAGCTCATCTGAGCTTACTAAAATCAGAAAATGTTCACACTGGAAGAGCATGTTGCCATCTAAAGACAGCTCCTCATTTTACATGTGGGGAATGGCAGAAATGCAGAAAATAGCCAGAAAACAGAAACATACCACTGATATTCTAGTTATTCCACCGCAACTTCTAGAAAATGCACTGACTATGGCAGAGAATGATGAAAGCAATAGCAACAACCACAACAGTACAGACAACAGTTATTTAATATTTCCTTTGTTCTAAGCACTATTTTGTTCTAAGCATTTTGCAGACACTAACACTTGTCACTGTCACAACCACCCAACAATTGGTGTTTCTCTTATGTCAGTATACCTTAGCTTTTAAAACTATGGAGAAGTAACTTTTCTAGTAAGGCCACATGTCTAGTAGGTGTGGAAGAAAAAGAGCATTTGTCTTTGCTACCTTTTATACACCGAGCGGGCTTCCTTGTGGTTTAGACGTTAAAGAACCTGCCTGCAATGAGAGAGATCTCATTGAAACCTGGGTTCAGTCCCTGGGTTGGGAAGATCCCCTGGAGGAGCACAAGGCAACCCACTCTAGCGGCCTCGCCTGGAGAATCTCCATGGACAGAGGGGCCTGGCAGGCTACAGTGCCGGGAGTGACAGAGTCGGACATGAGCGAGTGACTAAGCACAACACAGCGCACACCGAGCATATGCTAAGTTCTTTAGGAAAGTTAAAGGGAACTAACATTATTGAGAACTTAACCAGAGAGCCAGCAATGTTCTATTTCAAGCCAGTTCAGGCCACTTCTGAAGAATAAGGATGATCTTCTTTCTAGGGGCATGTCCTCAATAAGCTCCTCAGGTTTACAAGGGACAAATCCTCTCTCTTAAAACATCTGTAAGAATAGGTTGGGATCTTCCTCGTTGTCCCTTTCTTCTAATGTACAAAATAGATACCAGATTGAAAACTCATTAGATGGGTGGGATAGTGTCAGTTTGATTGGACCATGGATGCCCAGATGATTGGTCAAACATTAGTCTGGTATGTTTGTGAGGGTATGTCTGAATGGGATTAACGTTTGAATCAAAATACTAAGTAAAGCACACTACCCTCCACAGTATGAGTAATTCAATCAGTTGATAATCTGAACAGAACAAAAAAGTTGGCCCTCAGGTAGGTAAGAGGGAACTGCCTTGAGCCAGGACATTATATATTCCCTGCCTTTGGACTCAAACCAAAATATTGGCCCTTCCTAAATATCAGGTCTGCCAGAGTTTGGACTAGAACTACACAATCGGTGTTTCTGTGTCTCCAGCCTTGCCAACTGCATATCTTGGAACTTGTCAGCCTCCACAATTAGTGTCTTCACAATAAATATGACTCTTGCCCCCTCTCTCCCTGCCTGCCTCCCCATATATATTTAGAGAGAGAACAGTGCAGAACCTCTTATACACAGATTTTTTTCGACAGTAAATACTATAGTACCACATAATGTCTAGTTTGTTGAATCCACGGATAAGAAGATGCAGAATTGCGGATAAGGAGGAACTGCAAATATGGAAAAATCACATATACAGAGAGCCAACTATAAGATACATGCACATTTTTAACTGAGTAGAGGGTCAGCACCCCTAACTCCCACATTGTCCAAGGGTCAACTACATATAAAAAAGAAAATAAATTATTTTCTCTGAAGAACTACAACTAAGGCATACAGGTTTAGCACAGGCTAGATGAAACATAGAGGAACGCAGAATCAGTAATGCAAAAGAGTGAAAAACCCACAAATTTCAATAGAAAAAACTGTGAGACATGTAATACATGTCAAATAACTAACACGTGCAATTAGATTCCAAGAAACAAAACACAAGAATACCAAAACATAAGCACTATTTGAAAAATTAATGATCAAGAATTTTGAAATGTGATGAAAGACTTTAATACGGAGTTGAAGAAGCTCAGTGAATCTGAACCAGGATGAATCGCACCTGGGCACGTAAAAGTCTGCTGAAAACAAACAAACAACAACAACAAAACACGAGGAGAAAATTCTTAGAATCAGCCAGAAGGGAGAAAGAAATTTTCTTCTGGGAAGAACAAGTGAAATGACACCTGACTTCTCAACAGAAACTATGTTTGCCTGAAGGAATTATAATTATTTTAAGTGCTAAAAGAAAAATCACTGCTAACACTAGGGCTCTATACGTGGTAAAAAATATATTTTGAAATAAGAGCAAAAGAAAGATATTCTCAGACAGGAATGAGAGAATTTACTGAAACCGACTTTTACTGTAGGAAATGCTAAAGGAATTTCTGCAACTTAGAAAAGATTGCGGATGAAATCATAGAAATCCAAGAAGTGATAAATAGCAACAGAAAAGGGAAACAAGGAAATATAAAAGATTACTGACTGTTTAAGGAAATAATAATGATAATGTTTTGTGGAGTTTGTCACTTACTTAGAAATAAAATATGTGACAAAAATAGCAAATAAAAGGTGAATTACTTAAATCTAAATTATAATCATTGTAACTGAGATCAAATAGGCAAATATTTTTCTCCAAAATCCTACTCCAAAATATCCCTATTTATTATAAACTCTGCAGCCAAGCTTTTCTAACTGATCATCATTTTGATCTTTTTTTAATCTTTGACTTCTTTTTATATAGACTTTCTAAAATGAAATAAAAGTATAAGTCAAGCTTATCCCGGGAATAAATATTACCATCAGCAATCTTTATTTTAGACGGCAGAGTTTTAATGCCCTCCTTCCCCTCTTAAGGTGTGCTTTTGCTGAACTCCACACTGACAAACAGCCCACTGAAGTCTGTGGCTGAGAATATAGTTCACAACAAACCTCTGTTTCTCTCAGAATAGTCTTCTGAAGAGTTTTGTTTTTATTTGACTGACAATGTGAATTATGTATCTTATCATGTTAACTTCTTTGCTTTATTTACTATAAAGCTCTGTGACAAACTTGCAGCTCAACAATGTAGAAATAGGTATATACATTGCTATTTATACATATTGTGCATTCACCCTTAATTGTATTCCAGTTGTCCCCATGTTTAATCTGCCTTCACTAATATTTTCTCCTCCACTTTTACATGTAATCCTAGTAACTTAGATGTTTTTGTATGTCACCTCAAACCCTTTTCAGAACAAGAAAGGAAACAAATACATTGTACTTATATTCATATATATATACACACACACACATCTTTACTCATTCTGGGTTCTTTTCAAACATTTTCTCATTAAATCATCACAAGCCAAAAAGGAAATACTTATTCTCTCCATTTTACCTATGAGAAAACAGAATCAATGACTAGCCCCAAATCACACAATAAATAGTGAAGCCAGAATCTCCCCTTTGCTCAAAAGCCTATGAGTTCTCTTTTATCCCATGCCATGCCTCTCATTTGCTGATTGTACCATTCATTTATTCACTCATTGGGTGCCTAGGTATTGACTACAAACTACATGCCAGATTGGTGATAGGTAAACCAATCAAGGTGTCACCTCTCAAGCAGCCTACAGATGGTAGGTTTCTTTTACCAAAATACCTGTTTTGTAAATTAGATTATAGGTGCTTACGAGATAAATACTATTATATACAACTCTGTATGACCCTCCACACCTATCCCACACTATCCCAAGTGCTCCATGAGCTATAGCTACAGTGCTTATCCACACGACCCCAGTCAACTTTAGAGTAAACACACTCACAAGAACAGTGAGGAGAATCAGCATGGCAATTAGTGGGAGGTTTTCCTAAGTAATCCAAAAATTACTAGGTTAATTACTTCCTTTTTAATTACTAAAGCAACATTGAGGTTTAGTATTATACAATGCAGAGGGAAAGAAAAGAAAACACACACACACACACACACACACACACACAAAAGCCTAACTGAATTATGTCGAATTACACTGAACAAAAGGTAACTTTAGAAGCAACTAGTCAAGTATGTCAATCTGCTATGGTGTTTGGGAGCCCAGATTCCCTTCATAACTCAATGTCTTATAACAACCACCCCTCCAGGGGCTGCAAATATGCCCTGAACAATGGCTGAATATGGGCTTGGGTGCTTAATGGGATGCTGTCAGCAAAGAGAAATGGTCTCATTTCAGCCCATTACTCAAACTCTACATACTAAACCATTGTTTCTGAATGTTACCCGCAGCTAAGGGACACACAATAATTTTACTAAACAAAGGACCTTATGAGGTTCTATAAGGACAGAAACTTGAGGTTTTTCTCAGGGATCAAGGAACAACACCCATAACTCACAGGTCTGTACTTTGCTGTGGAGAATTGAAAGCCAATGGAGTTGAGTCTTTCAGTACTGGAGCTCTCACACACATTGTTCTCTGCAGAAACCTTTTCATCTTCCCTCAAGGTATAAAGAGTAACCGTTTCAGAGAGAAAACCTGAGTTCTTTAAACATTGCAAGAAGTCTCTTTTCCTGAATAGAAGGGTCCCTTATGCCCACAGGTGTTAAAGATGCATGGATGATGAGCTGGTGAGCCCTGAGGGAACCCAGGAAGGAAAAGAATGCCTGTCAACTACCAACCGTCAGACTACAGACTACAGCCATCAGACTACACGCCCGACGGTGAGCCCTGAGGGAACTCAGGATGTGAAAACACAGGATACTGGCCCCAGATAACTGAGGTGCATATCAAAAGAATGATTTCAGTGAGCCCAGACTCTTGCGTTTTCCCATACATAGAAAAGTGCTAAATCATTTAACTTGGGATATCTGGTTTTCTTTAAGTAACTATCAACTTTTGATGTTTCTGACTGGTATGATGTAAATCAAACCCCTTAGGATTATACAGTGGAGGTGACAGATAGACTCAAGGGATTAGATCTGGTAGACAGAGTACCTGAAGAACTATGGATGGAAATTTGTAACACTGTACAGGAGGCAGGGACCAGAACTATCTCAAAGAAAAAGAAATATAAGAAGGCAAGGTGGTTTTCTGAAGAAGCTTTACAATAGCCAAGCAAATAAGAGAAGCAAAAGGCAAGGGAGATAGGGAAAGATATACCCAACTGAGTGCAGAGTTCCAGAGAAAAGCAAGGAAAGATAAAGGGACTTCTTAAATAAACAATACAAAAAATAGAGGAAAACAATAGAATTGAAAAACTAGAAGTTTCTTCAAGAAAATTGGAGATATCAAGGGAACATTTCATGTAAGAATGGGCACGATAAAGGACAGAAACAGTAAGGATCTAACAGAAGCAGAAGAGATTAAGAAGAGGTGGCAAGAATATACAGAAGAATTAAACAAAAAGGTCTTAATGACCCAGATAAGAATGATGGTGTGCTCACTCACCTAGAGCTGAACATCTGGAATGTGAAGTCAAGAGGGCCTTAGGAAGCATTATTACTAACAAAGCTAGTGGATGTGATAGAATTCCAGCTGAGTTGTTTAAAATCCTAAAAGATGATGCAGTTAAAGTGTTGCACTCAATGTGCCAGCAAATTTGGAAAACTTAGCAGTGGCCACAAGACTGAAAAGGTCAGTTTTAATTCCAATACCAAGGAAGGGCAATGTCAATGAATGTTCAAACTACCAAACAATTGCACTCATTTCACACATTAGCAAGGTAATGTTTGGAGAAGGCAATGGCACCCCACTCCAGTACTCTTGCCTGGAAAATCCCATGGATGGAGGAGCCTGGTAGGCTGCAGTCCATGGGGTCACTAAGAGTCAGACATGACTGAGTGACTTCCCTTTCACTTTTCACTTTCATGCGTTGGAGAAGGAAATGACAACCCACTCCAGTGTTCTTGCCTGGAGAATCCCAGGGATGGGGGAGCCTGGTGGGCTTTGTCTATGGGGTCGTACAGAGTCAGACACGACTGAAGCGACTCAGCAGCAGCAGCAAAGTAATGTTCAAAATCCTTCAAGCCAGGCTTTAGCAGGATGTGAACTGACAACTTCCAGTTGTGCAACCAAGGTTTAGAAAAGGAAGAGGAAGCAGAGATCAAATTGCCAATATTCATCAGATCATGAAGAAAATAAAGAAACCTCAGAAAAAAAAAAAAAAAAAAACATTGATTTCTGCTTCGACTATGCTAAAACCTTCGACTGTGTGTATCATTACAAACTGTGAAAAACTCTTAAAGAAATGGGAATACCAGACCACTTGACCTGTCTCCTGATAAACCTGTTCAAGAAGCAACAGTTAGAACCAGATATGGAACAACAGACTGGTTAAAAATTGAGAAAGCAGTACATCAAGGCTGTATATTGTCACCCTGCTGATTTAACTTATATGCAGAGTACATAATGTGAAATGCTGGGCTAGATGAATCACAAGCTGGAATCAAGATTGCTGGGGAAAATATCTATAACCTCAGATATGCAGATGACACCACACTTATGGCAGAAAATGAAGAGGAACTGAAGAGCCTCTTCATGAGGGTGAAAGAGCAGAATGAAAAAGCTGCTTAAGCACTGTTTATATTAGCCAGGACATGGAAACAACCTAGATGTCCATCAGCAGATGAATGGATAAGAAGCCTGTAATACATATATACAATGGAGTATTACTCAGCCATTAAAAATAATTCATTAGAATCAGTTCTAGTGAGGTGGATGAATCTGGAGCCTATTACACAGAGTGAAGTAAGCCAGAAAGAAAAACACCAATACAGTACACTAACACATATATATGGAATTTAGAAAGATGGTAATGATAACCCTGCATGCGAGACAGCAAAAGAGACACAGATGTATAGAACAGTCTTTTGGACTCTGTGGGAGAGGGAAAGAGTGGGTTGATTTGGGAGAATGGCATTGAAACATGTATAATATCATATATGAAATGAATCGCCAGTCCAGGTTCTATGCATGATACAGGATGCTTGGGGCTGGTGCACTGGGATGGCCCAGAGGGCTGGTGTGGTGGGAGAGGTGGGAAGGGGGGTTCAGGATGGGGAACACATGTATATCCATGGTGGATTCATGATGATGTATGGCAAAACCAATACAATATTGTAAAGTAATTAACCTCCAATTAAAATAAATAAATTTTTTTAAAAGGAAAGAAAAATCTGCTTAAAACTCAACATTCAAAAAGTGAAGATTATGGCATCTGGCCCCACCACTTCATGGCAAATATAGGGGGAGAAAATGGAACAGTGACAGATGTTATTTTCTTGGGATCCAAAATCACTTCGGGCAGTGATTGCAGCCATGAAATTAAAAGACATTTGCTCCTTGGAAGACAAGTTATGACCAACCTAGACAGCATATTAAAAAGCAGAGGTATTACTTTGTTGACAAATGTCCATATAGTCAAAGCTATGATTTTTCCAGTAGTCATCTATGAATATGAGAGTTGGACCACAAAGAAGGCTGAGCACTGAAGAACTGATGCTTTTGAAATGGTGTTAGAAAAGACTCTTGAGAGTCCCTTGGGCTGAAAGGAGACCCAACTAGTCCATCCTAAAGAAAATCAACCCTGAATATTCACTGGAAGGACTGATGCTGAAGCTCCAATATTTTGACCACTTGATACAAAGAGTTGACTCATTGGAAAAGACCCGGATACTGGGAAAGACTGAACGCAAAAGGTGAAGGGGGTGGAAGAGGATGAGATGGTTAGAGAGCATCACAGACTCAAGGGACACAAATTTGAGCAAACTCTGGGAGATAGTGAAGGACAGACAAAGCTGGCATGCTGCAGTCCATGGAGTCACAAGAGCTGGACATGGCTTAAAGACTGAATAATAACCACAAAAACCCTCACTTTGTTAAAAAAAAACTTCTATACAAAATGGCTCCCCCTCTGGCCTCCTCAGAGTAGTTCTCTCGAGGTTAATTGAGAAGCTGCCTCCCAAGCTTTAGTCCTAAAATTTCTACCGAATAAAACATAATTCTCAACTTTTAGGTTGTAAATATTTTTTAAGTCCACTGGGGAAATATGGAAAACATGGAACTGTGTGGCAGGATGCAGGTCTCATTGATGTCAAAAGTGTTTTGTGTTTCTGTTTGTTTTGTTTTGTTTTTGAGGTAGAAAGTTTAAAGGACAAAACTCTAAGTTCACCGAGAACAAAAAAAAATATTGCTTCTAGCCTAAAGGACAAGTCCAAGGATAAAAGGATAGGTGATATGATAAAGCACAGGATTAAACCATAGAGTCCTAAGTCAATGGAAACAGTGGTGCTCTCTTACACACTGCCATGATCCACCAAAGACATGGTTTGGGGGATTTTCTGGCCTCTCTTTTGGGGAAGACTTTTGTATTCCAGGCATTGTGCTGATATTTCCCACTTTCTCATCTTTTTTCTTCACAACAATCCTCAGAAGGGAACGATATCACACCCACTTTTGGTAAAAGAAACTGCAGCCTGCAATAATCAGTAATGTGCTGGTGTTCCCACAGCTTGTAAAGGGCAGAGCCCGAAGTCGACCCCCACCTTCTCTGAGTTTCCCTCTCGATGTGCTCCACCCAGTCTCCCAGAGAAGTACAGAGAAGACAAGAGCAGCAGTGAAATTGGGAAGTGTTTCAACTAAAGTCTTGACCTCAAAGAAAACTCCCTGCACTAATCAATCTACCCGTTTGGACCAGACTCAGTAGTTTAGAACTATCTGCAGGCCCCTGAGGAAAGCGAGATATGCGCCTTCCACTGTGAGAGGGAAGAGTCTGTGTAGAAGTTCTGATTAACATTAGACTCCTGATATCAGAGCTCAGAGTCAACACTACCCAGAAGGGCACTCCTCTCCCCCTTCAGTGGCTTCAGAGAGGCCTACCCTCTCGCAAGTCTTTAGCCCTTCTGGTTCCCCTGCAGAAGCTCCCAGGCTTCTCAGTTTGCTGCAGTGTTTCATGGTAGTGCCATCTGTGTGTTGGCACTTTCCATGGACACTTGCCTCCTACCTATCTGCCTCTATAAAATTAAGTCATATGCTGCTGACCTCCAACACCCCCCGGAAGGAGCTCAGGGTGGAGTGCAGCAAAGAGTCACTCTGTGCTTGGAGTTGGTGGGGGAGTGGAACGGCAGGACAGGTCTTCAGAGAGTTACGTATTTTCAGAGCCGACTTTATGAGCCCAATTCTTGTATCTCCCCATATCTAGAATGGGGATATCTAAAATCCTTCAGGAGACGACTGTTCCTCATGGCTAGCAAAGGCTTCATGAGACTAGAAGAAACCTTCTGGAAAAATATGTGATTGATTGCACATACTCCCCTTTCACCAAAAGTCACAGATAGACTGACCTTCTCCCACTGCCTCTTTGGAGCAGTTTCTCAGAGCTATCCTAGGTGCTCTCTCCCTAGCTGCAGTTCTCATTTTGCCCCAAATAAAACTTAACTCACAACTCTCGTGTTGTGCATTTTTTTATAAAGTCAACAGTAGTGAGAAAATCTTGTCCAAGAATCTACTCAAGGAAACTATGAGGAGGTAGGGAACTTAGGCATCTGGGGAAAACTCTGGAGGCCCACTGGCCACAACACACAGTAAGCAGAAATGAATGACGGGGCTCACAAACAATTAAATTGTTGCATTAAGTGACTACTGAAAGAACTTAGCTCTTCATGGAACCGCCTAAAAAAGTAAAATCAAAAGCATTCTTAGACTTGTTTTGATTTTGCTAATCCCAGTCAACTGAAGTCACTCCAGTCTCCTCTTACTTCCCTTCCCACCTGTCCCCTTTTCCTTCTACAAATGACACACACAGCTCCCAGTCTGCAAGATGACTGTGGCTTTACTCCTCAGAGTGACTGTCAGGATGACATAGTGAATACAAAGTGAAAAGGGAGGAAAAATACTCCATTGTTTTGCACAAAGCAAGCTAGTGCTTAACCCAATGCAAACATAATTACTTTTACTTAAACAAAAGGGGGAAAACAAACAAAAAGAAAAAAACATAATGTTTACAGCATAGGCTGTCTGCTCGGAAATGAACAGCTACGTGGGCATCAGATAGCAATCACATTTCTCCTCTCAGCTGCTGCTTTTTGGAAACAAATCTGAAAAGCATTTACAGAAACAGAAACAGGGGCTCTGAGTCCTAGCTAGTTTTTTTTGTTCTTTTTCTTTTTCTTTTTCTTATCTTCAATAGTTTCCATTTTAGGTTCCTGTCTTTGTTCACTTCTTTAGTTTGAATACTATAGCAGGTTGGCACTTTGAGAAATGGCATTAAAGTTGAGTGTCAGGAAGAGGGACATTTAACTTTTTTTCCATTGACCTTTGCATAGAATTGATCCCTTTAATATTTCCAAACAGTGAGTCAGAAGGAATATTCTTTGATTTACTCAACAGATAATGAAAACCAGGCTACTCTGTGACAGGTGTCGTACTGGGGTGAGCAATACAGAAATAAGGGCTGTCCTAAAGTAGACAGTGTAGCAGAAAGAAAACACAGGAATAATTATGCAAATAAGTGCAGAAAAGTACATGCTGCTCTGAAAGCATATAACAGAGAAGCCTGAACTATTAGCAGGGTAGTAAAGGAGGGCAGTCAGGAATAGCCCTCCAGGAAGTCCTGAAGGCTCCAAGGAAGATTCCACTCCCAAGTTCATTCAGGTTTTGAATGGAATTCCGGTGCCTTGATGCATGGGTCCCTTCAGATTCAAGGCAACAATGGTACGGGGAATCCTCATATTTCAAATCTCTGAATTCCCCTGCCACTACTATCCTGAGAAAGATCTCTGCTTCAGAAGTCTCGTGTGATTACATTTGACTCTCACATTAATCCAAGATGAATTGCTATTTGAAGGTCAGCTGACTATTAATCAGATTTACAAAGTCCCTTGTGCCGCGTATTATAACATATTCACAGAAGAAACTCCAGAGGGCAGAGTTCATTTGGACTACAGTTCTGCCTGTCATGTGGAGTATTTAGTGATGAGACCTCTAAAACACCCTGAGACTAACAGATTTCTGCAGCTACTTCCCAAGGAGAAGCTGTATGGGAACCAAAATTTTGTGTTTTTAAGTTGCATTTCTCAGTTGTAATTTCTCTCCTCCCTGCCACTTTCCTCCTTGAACCTTGACTCAGCAGCTTTGATACAGACAGGCTACTTGAATTCTCTGAGCTTCAGATTTCCTATCTGTAAACAGGGATGATAACAATAGCACAAACTCAAAGGGTTGCTCCAAAGACTAAATAAGTTAGGATAATACCTACAGCTTCCAAAAGCCAGCCCTGGTGACCACAAGCTGGCAGAATCAACTGTGTGTCCATACTTCCAAACTCTGACTAGAATTTATTTATCATTTTCTTAAAATATTTATCTATTTATTTTTGGCTGCACCTGGCCTTAGTTGTGGCATGCAGGCTTAGTAGCCTGCCCTATAGCATGTGGAAGCTTAGTTCCCCGATCAGGGATCAAACCTCTGTCTCCTTATATTGGAAAGCAGATCCTTAGTCACTGGACCACTAAGAAAGTCCCCTCTCTTAGAGACTGGCTAAGATTATGTAAGACCTCACGGCCTTTTCTCGGGAAGCGTCGCCACAAAGACCACAGTGACTCGAATTCGATGCAATCAGCAAGAGGATTTATTAGGCCAGGCCGGGCGTGCCGGGGTTCAGCCTCTTTGGGAGAAGCGAACCTCGAACACTCACCGAGAGGGATTTTTATGTAGAAAGATCAAAGACAACTGGGAATGAGATCGGAATGTAGGGAACAATGCGATAAGGGGGTCTAGGGATGAAGTGGAGACATTTGATTGGTGGGGACGGTTTACAGGTAATTTAGTAAAGACAGTTGACTGACCACCCAGCGGTGCCTGGTACAGGGAAATGCATCCTTGAGGAAAGGTCTGTTATAAGTCATCAGTTAAGAATAGGGAGCAGTCAGGAGGCTCTGAGTCATCGATAAGGGGGAAAGCTATGCGGCACATTCTGCCTTCCAGGTTTAACTTTTAACCTAGGAGTTTTCCAGTGCCTTTCTCAGAAAGCACTAAATGAAGTTACATTCTTACAGAAAGACGAATACAATGATTTATAACAAAGAGAAAGTCATTATCCCAAAAAGCCTTGTTTTGCTAACATCAAAACTACTATAATTCCTTAACCTAAAAGTTCTTCAATTAGAATTAGCTAGACCCCTGCCCAGCCCTGCTTTTTATCAGTCTGTTCTATTTTCCATTTCACAAACTCTCATGCTCTTAGTGTCCACGTTCTTCAGATCCTCTTCCCAGTGACTCTTTCACGACTCAACACACTGACTCTGCTCCCTACAAACTATTTTCCAAGCTGCCATCTCTGGATTGGAAGTAGATCTTGTAACCTAGCAGGACTCCACAGGGCCTTCCATGACAGGCCTTCCCACAAAGCCTCTGCTTTAGCGCCTCTCCCAAATACCTATTGAATAGATAACAGTATTTGATGCAAATTTACCAAGTTGTTTTGCAGATCAGGCTTCCCTTGTGGCTCAGCTGGTAAAGAATTTGCCTATAATGTGGGAGACCTGGGTTCAGTCCCTGGGTTGAGAAAATCTCCTAGAGAAGGGAAAGGCTACCCACTCCAGTATTCTGGCCTGGAGAATTCCATGTACTGGGGTCTCAAAGAATCAGACATGGCTGAGCAACAGATATGATAACCCCTACCAAATGGAAGTTATTAACCACTGACCATGAATGAGCACATCGTCCCAGCCCTCCTGGAGCCTAAGGTGATAATATTCACCCCTGTGATACTACCTGGTTCCCTCACCATCAGCCAGTCAGAGAATTGTGCACGAGCTGATCACAAACCTTGTGACTCCCCTCTGTTACCTGGCTTTTGAAAATGCTTTGTGGAAAACCTTCAGGGAATTCAGGGCTTTTAGGGCAGGAGCCCCTTGTCTCCTTGCATTTTGTTGTTCAGTCACTCAGTCATGTCTGACTCTTTGCAACCCCAAGGGCTACCACACACCATGCTTCCTTGTCCTTCACTATCTCCCGGAGCTTGCTCAAACTCATGTCCATTGAGTCAATGATGTCATCCAATCATCTCATCCTCTGTCGCCCCCTTCTCCTCCTGCCTTCAATTGTTCTCAGCATCAGAATCTTTTCAATGAGTCAGCTCTTCTTATCAGATGGCCAAAGTATTGGAGCTTCAGATTCAGCATCAGTCCTTCCAATGAATATTCAGGACTGATTTCCTTTAGGATTGACTGGTTTGATCTCCTTGCAGTCCAAGGGATTCTCAACAGTCTTCTCCAGCGCTACAGTTTGAAAACATCGATTCCGCATCACTCAACAGGGCCCTTCAATAAACCTTTTTCTGCTCCTAACTCCGACATTTCTCTTTGTTTGGACTCACTGTGTGTTGGGCACAGGAAATTGCACCAACAATGTTTGTTGGCCCATGTTTGACACGCCCTTGATTCCTCTTCCAGAAGATGCCAACTATCCTTTCATTTGGTAGGAAATGGAAAAGATTGGGCTTCCCTGGTAGTTCAGCTGGTAAAGAATCCACCTGCAATGCAGAAGACAGTGGTTCAATTCCTGGGTCAGGAAAATCTGCTGGTGAAGGGATAAGCTACCCATTCCAGTATTCTTGGGCTTCCCTGGTGGCTCAGATGGTAAAGAATCTCCCTGCAATGCACAAGACCTGGGTTCGATCCCTGGGTGGCGAAGATCTCCTGGAGGAGGGCATGGCAACCCACTCCAGTATTCTTGCCTGGAGAACCCCCATGGACAGAGGAGTCTGGCAGGGTACAGTCCATGGGGTCACAAAGAGTCAGACATGACTGAGAGATTAAGCACAGCACAGTACAGAACCAGGATTTAAGATAAGAAATTCTCTTGTATACTGTGACCCATCTGACTTTGGCCAATCTCAGTTGAATGAGTGAGTAGACGATGTGTCTACTTTCAGTTTTATGATACTCTTGTTTCTTCTGAGAATGCATTGATAATTAACAGAAATGCAAAATTCTCCTTCTTCCTCCCCTTTCCAAACCATCAAAGTAACTGGTGAGTTTCTTTGGTGAATTAAACTCTTTGGGGACTAGGGGACCCCTGATCTCCTGGGATTATTTTAGCAATTCATGCTGAATAGTTCAATTCAGAGCAGCAATTTTGTGGAAGCTTGCATGAAATGCAGACTACGTAACTGCTCTGCTCAGCAAGTTTATCTGCTGACCACCTCTCCAAGACTGCAGGGGGAAGGAGCTGGGATTCCGAACACATGGCTGCGTTGTTGATGCTTAGATTCAAGCGGAGAAATCAGGTTGCATGAAGGAAAAAGGATGTGAAGCCTAGTATTTTCTCATTGTTTTGAAGGTTCAGACTTTAATTTGAGCAATGATTAAAGAAATGGTAAGGCTTCTACAGAGGTAAAAATCAAGAAATTAGGATCCTTTGTTCTACAAAGTGAAGTGATGTCACTCAGTCGTGTCCGACTCTTTGTGACCCCATGGATGTAGCCCACCAGCCTCCTTGGTCCATGGGATTTTCCAGGCATGAATACTGGAGTGAGTTGCCATTCCCTTCTCCAGGGGATCTTCCCAACCCAGGGATCAAACCCAGGCCTCCCACATTGTAAGCAGACACTTTACCATCTGAGCTACAGGCTAAAGGGAAAGGTCACTGGAATATTTTAAAAATCTTGGGCATCTCAAGAGAGAATGAGGGTGAGCAAAACCAAAAAAGAAAACTATATATATATATGAGTGAGTGAAGTCGCTCAGTCGTGTTCAACTTTTGCGACCCCATGGACTGTAGCCTACCACGCTTCTCTGTCCATGGGATTCTCCAGGCAAGAATACTGGAGTGAGTTGACATTTCCTTCTCCAGGGGATCTTCCCAACCCAGGGACTGAACCTGGATCTCCCGCATTGCAGGCAGACGCTTTAACCTCTGAGCCACTGGGGAAGCCCTATATGTATGTATGTATATATATATATATATATATCACACACACACACACACACACACACACACACACACACACACACACACACACACGGAGATGGGATTTTTCCATTGGGTTTTATTTTTGTTAACATGGAAAAAATAATTTATCTCATCTAAGAATAGCAGTAATGCTCTGTAGAACCAAAAGGGGCATTTATTTATAAAGATTAATTTTTTCTCCCTTCCTGATGAAAACCAGTGTTTCATTTTATATTGAAACTATGCTTCACTGAACATTTTATTAGTAATAATTCACCATTTAAAATGTATATTTCAGTAATGAAAAACAATTCACTAGGCTTGAAAGAAATCCAAATTATTTAAAATGAAAGAACTGTCCCTTTTAATTATGGTAGAGGTTTCTCTATCCAGACATGCAAAACACTTTCCAAAAAGTCTTTGAATTTTTTTTCTTTAGAACTGTTTCATATTTACAAATTATGCTGAAATTAGTAAGAGAGTTCTCATATATCCCAAACCCAGTTTCCCATATTATTAACATCTTAAATTGGTATGGCAGATTTGCTATAATGAATGAACAAATATTCATCACCTCATCTAAAATAAAGTGTATATTTCATTCAAATTTCTGGAGTTTTTTTCCCTAATCTTCTTTTTCTGTTCTAGGACTCTCTTTAGGAAATCATTTTTACTTAGTTGGGCTTCTCTTTGCTGTGATAATTTCTCGCTTTCCTTATTTTTGAAGACCTTGATAGTTAGAGGAGTAGAAGTTTCAGACTTGTACAGACTTTTACAGACTGTCCTTCAGTTGGGCTTTTTCTAATGTTTTCTCATGATCAGAGCAGCTGGGAACGTTCTGAGAGTAAGACCACAGAGGTGCAGCACTGTTCTCGCGTGTGTCTGCTCAGTTGTGTCTGACTCTTTGAGACTCTTTGGACTAGCCCTCTAGACTCCTGTCCAGGATTTTCTAGGCAAGAATACCGGAGTGGGCTGTTATTTCCTCCTCCAGGGGAGCTCCCTGGCCCAGGGATCAACTTCCTTTAGCATAACAATAAATATTGGGCGGCCTGAAACCCGGGGTTGATTTGTTGCCTCATTGCAATGAATAGTGTCAGTAGAAGACATCACTTCTAATAAAGCAATGAAACCCTTTTGTATCATAGTTTGAACTAAACATCCCAATCTTTCACCATCGTCAAGACAATTACCAGTTTTCAGCCTTGACTGCTTTTATCAATGCTAAAGGCATCCACCTGAAAAAAAGTTAGGAGAATTAATGCGAAAGTGAATTTGAAATTTTGAATACACTGTGCTATTAGCCAAATTAAAATGTATAAAATCAATTGCCCCAAATCCTAAAAAATGAAATAGATTGTTTCTATCCAATGTCAGAGTAAAAGCAAGAGCTTACGGAGGAGAAACAGCAAAAATGTAATCTCTTCCATGTCTGAGTTCTATGAAGTGGACAAAAGCACTGCCAGAAGAAAAACGTAAAAATCCCAAATAGCCATGGAGTCTCAAAGTGCTTCATATTGATTAAATTTCGCCTTTGATTTAACAACTTATTGACCAGAGACATACTAATGTGTCTTTTGTTACCCAAATATTATTGGTCAAAGATATTTCAATATTCAGTTACATAACAAATCATTGGCCCCAGGCATTAGTTTCTGCAAAAATCCTCCAGTCAATAATGTAAGACATCTATCAAATCACATAGTCACACTCTCCTTGATGCTCTTATTTATGTATCATTTCCTAATTGTAGACTTCAGTTTCTTAGAAAAGCATCATGGTGGGCATTCCCGAACCGTTTATAGAATAAACGAAACCTCATCTCCACTCCATAGCAATAGCAAAGATTTTCCTAATTAGTTGATCCCATATTAATGATCTCTCTTCAACAACTGTGGTGGTTATGTTGAAAATATTCACTTGATATTTCTCACGTAATGCTTTATATTGTCATTTTATCGTGTTTCTGTACCTTCTTCCTCCATTGGATTGTAAGTTCTTGAGGGCTAAAATTAGAATCTACAGCCTCCTTACTTATAATATAAGGGTGATCATATCTCTCCTGCAAGGTTTTCATGAAATAATGCCTATGAAACACATAGTGGAGTAATTAACAAAGATAAATTGGCTAGTGACTTTCAGTTCCTCTCCATTTTTACTAATTTGTATTCCTCGCTGTTCCTATTATAGTGTCTTGCATGTGGTAGGGGATGAATAAAGTATGCTGATGCACTATGAGTTTCAAGTTCAAGGAAAAGTCAGTGCTGAGCAAAGATTAAAGGGCAAAGCCTAGGTATCAGTGGCTAACTTGAGGACACAGGAGTTCTATTCTTCACACTGACTTCAGCAAATGCATTGAATATTTTGCTGCTGTCATTGCTCAAAACGTTTTAAAACAAATTGTAAATGCATGATATTAATATGGTACCTTTAAAGGTCACCAGAAAAATAGACAGCATTTTCAATAATACATGTTAAGAGGGAGAAGCTGGAATTCTGTCCACATAGAAATGGAAATACTGCTCCTACTCAAGGTTAGAATGGTTGGGGTCAATAAGAAGAGCTTGTGTTTTATTTGGCAAGCAAGGAAGGTAAGAGATATTTTCAGCACCATGCAATGACCTATAACCTCCAAAGTGCTGCCATGATAAGGAAAACTGTAGCATACCACACAGTTAACAATCTTCATGGCTGCTCCACACTGTCTACCTCACAGGGTAAAGTCTTCTTCAATGGTATTTTTTAATAATTTATTTTTAATTGAAGGATAATTGCTTTACAACATTGCTTTGATTTCTGCTCTACATCAACATGAATTAGCCACAGGTGTGCATATGTCTACTCAATTCCTGAAAGATGATGCTGTGAAAGTGCTGCACTCAATATGTCACCAAATTTGGAAAACTCAGCAGTGGCCACGGGGCTGGAAAAGGTCAGTTTCATTCCAATCCCAAAGAAAGGCAATACCAAAGAATGCTCAAACTACCGCACAATTGCACTCATCTCACATGCTGGCAAAGTAAGGCTCAAAATTCTCCAAGCCAGGCTTCAGCAATACGTGAACGGTGAACTTCCTAATGTTCAAGCTGGTTTTAGAAAAGGCAGAGGAATCAGAGATCAAATTGCCAATATCCGCTGGATCATGGAAAAAGCAAGAGAGTTCCAGAAAAACATCTGTTTCTGCTTTATTGACTATGCCAAAGCCTTTGACTGTGTGGATCACAATAAACTGTGGAAGATTCTGAAAGAGATGGGAATACCAGACCACCTGACCTGTGTCTTGAGAAACCTATATGCAGGTCAGGAAGCAGCAGTTAGAACTGGACACGGAACAACAGACTGGAAAAGGAGTACATCAAGGCTGTATATTCGGAGAAGGCGATGGCACCCCACTCTAGTCCTCTTGCCTGGAAAATCCCATGGACGGAGGAGCCTGGTGGGCTGCAGTCCATGGGGTCGCAACTGAGCGACTTCCCTTTCACTTTTCACTTTCATGCATTGGAGAAGGAAATGGCAACCCACTCCAGTGTTCTTGCCTGGAGAATCCCAGGGATGGAGGAGCCTGGTAGGCTGCCGTCTATGGGGTCACACAGAGTCGGACACAACTGAAGTGACTTAGCAGCAGCAACTCTGTATATTGTCACCGTGCTTATTTAACGTATATGCAGAGTACATCATGAGAAACGCTGGGCTGGAAAAAGCACAAGCTGGAATCAAGATTGCTGGGAGAAATATCAATAACCTCAGATATGCAGATGACACTACCCTTATGGCAGAAAGTGAAGAGGAACTAAAAAGCCCCTTGATGAAAGTAAAAGAGAAGAGTGAAAAAGTTGGCTTAAAGCTCAACATTCAGAAAACAAAGATCATGGCATCTGGTCCCATCACTTCATGGGAAATAGATGGGGAAACAGTGTCAGACTTTATTTTGAGGGGCTCCAAAATCACTGCAGATGGTGACTGCAGCCATGAAATTAAAAGACGGTTACTCCTTGGAAGAAAAGTTATGACCAACCTAGATAGTATATTCAAAAGCAGAGACATTACTTTGCCGACTAAGGTCTATCTGAGCCCCGAAGAATTGATGCTTTTGAACTGCAGTGTTGGAGAAGACTCTTGAGAGTCCCTTGGACTGCAAGGAGATCCAACCAGTCCATTCTGAAGGAGATCAACCCTGAGTGTTCATTGGAAGGACTGATGCTAAAGCTGAAACTCCAATACTTTGGCCACCTCATGTGAAGAGTTGACTCATTGGAAAAGACTCTGATGCTGGGAGGGATTGGGGGCAGGAGGAGAAGGGGGACAACAGAGGATGAGATGGCTGGATGGCATCACCGACTTGATGGACGTGAGTTTGGGTGAACTCCAGGAGTTGGTGATGGACAGGGAGGCCTGGTGTGCTGCGATTCATGGGGTCACAAAGAGTCGGACACGACTGAGCGACCGAACTGAACTGTACATATGTCCCCTCCCTCTTGAACTTCCCTCGCCTCTCTCACCCTTTCCCACCTCTCTATGCTGTTACAGAACCCCACTTTGAGCTCTCTGAGTCATACAGTGCTCAATGGATTTTGATGAATTATTCCATCACTGGAGAAAATAGTGGACCTGGATAGATAATTAGAATTTCATAACAAGAACTAAGGAATCATAATCAAATTTATGCCATCCATAAAGTGCCACTTTTGTATTGCCCCAAACCTACTATCAATGAATATAATAAAGGAATTCTCATAAACATAAAAATGACTTCTCAGAAAAATCACATGACATTCCTAAAAGAATTCGACTTTGCAAAGTTATTGATGAGGCTTAAGATCAAAAGGCAGAGGGCCACTGTTCTAGAAGACACCAAGAGAGGAGACATAATGAAGGAGAAAGGTGGTATCTGGGGAAAAGTTGAAATGAAGGCAGGCACACAGAATCCATGAGATGTATTTAAATCTCAGAACCAAACTAGCTCTCCAAGGGGAGCTGCTTTTCATCTTCGGAGTTGACACAAGCCTTTTGAAACCTCTGTGGCTTTGACCTTCCATTATTGGCGAACACAGCCACCCGCCTTCACCCCCTCACCTGGCCCTCGGATGCAATGCGGGGATGATGCCCTCGACCACTCTGCAATTGCATGAGGCTTTTACTGCTCTCACTTCAAAACCAGCCAGATTGTGAGATGTGAGTCTTGCAAGAAAAGGTTTCTCTCTCAGCGCCAGCATTTTTGGTGAGAGATGTAATACATCAAAGCGGAGAAGAGATGCAATCATGCAGGGAATGATTTCAAAAACTTTAATGAAGCATTTAAAATAAACTCATCTGAAGATAATTTAACAACACCACTTTTACAATTAAAAATACTATTTTAGCATGCAAATGCAGAACATTAGTCCCATGTCAGGATGGAAAATGAAGTGAAATTGTGGGATTTTTGAAACATGAAAGCCATCTCAGTAATTTCTCATCACTCCATGGTGCTCTTAGGCAGCTTAATGAAAAAAAATGAATTGATTTAAACAACATTTTGTTAGAGCAATGGGGTTTGAGGAATTAAATTAACTTGATGGTTAGTTATAAGAGCCAGGCTCGGAATTGGCATAAATTGTTGCTAAAATTAATTTCTATCCTAAGTTTTATTTGGATACATTTTTTTTCTTCCTATTTTTTTCCTAACGTATCAACCAAGTGTTTCAGCAATTGGCAGAATACCTCATCAGTCCTCTTTGATGGATTACCATTCACTCAAAAATGTATATGTGAAGGCAGAATTATACTCTCTGGGCAAACAAACTGGATTCCAGCTGCTGCCCCTTGGAATGGCAGTGACAGCTGAGTCTTCCCTTGAAAAGGATCCTGGAATGACAAGGCGGCATGTGGAATAAACCAAGACAGCAATTCTCAGTCTTTTCCCTCACCATGAAACAGACGACAAACCACGTTCACAGATCACATCTGTGGCTATACCTGGTTAGAAATCTCAGCATCACTAAGACAGGCTGCAAGGTTCCAGGCAATTCTGAATGCACAAGCACATGCATACGAGTTTCTCTCCCACTCGGCAGAGCATCAGAATGTTACTAAGTGAAAGCAACATTATTATAGACATCACCTTATGAGCTCAAACTTTTTAAAAAGTAGGTCATAAAATTTGTACCTTAATGGTTACAAAAAGAAAATACATTAAAAATAATATCAATAGATATTAACATGTCAGATAACATCTCCCTGACATACACATTTTGCACTGCAAAGTATTGCTCTTGTTATGTTTGACTCTAGTTTTTTAATGCTAGCCTCAGTAAAGAATGCTAAAATCAGATTCTCTCTTAATAAGAATGGTTTTTTTAATTGGTGTCAATAAAGAGGAGTAATGAATAGCTTGCTCCAAACACAGAATTTGCATCCTACACAAACTCTCCAAAACAATAATCCCCATTTTAAGGAGGAACAAAATAGGGTTCAGACTTGTCCAAGATTCTGCAGCTGGAAAATGGTAAGTAGAAACAGATCAAAAGTTGGTCCACTGTGACTTAGTAGTCCAGTGTCACCAGTGTTCAAGGTCCCATGGAAGCAAAAAATCAAGACATGAATATGGTGTTTTCATTTTTTTTTTTCTCTCATGCAAAACTTTATGTTCCAAAGCACCATTCTCTTTCAGAACTCTTTTGGAAGGCCACCCACATATTCCCACCAGAATGCATTTGCTCAACGCTTGCCTCTATAAAGAAGGCCTTCCTGTTCAACTTATGAGTCACACGTGAAAATGTCTCATTTCCTCCAATCTTTCTATGATTATACAAACATAATTTTAAGATTGTATCTCCGTCTTGCTCACCCACCTAGTCGCTGTAGAAATGTTTCAGTGAGGACTCACAACACATTTCTAGCAAAGACAGTATTATTAAACATGCCTGGGCTTCCTGGTGGCTCAGACAGTTAAGCGTCTGTCTACAATGAGGGAGACCTGGGTTTGATCCCTGGGTAGGGAAGATCCCCTGGAGAAGGAAATGGCAATCCACTCCAGTACTATTGCCTGGAAAATCCCATGGAGAGAGGAGCCTGGTAGGCTACAGTCCATGGGGTAGCAAAGAGTTGGACACGACTGAGCGACTTCACATCAACATCTGAGACTATTTTGAAGGGCACAACAGATGTTCAAACTTTTAAATCTAATACATCTATTATTTTTATAGTCTTTGCTTCTAGAGCAGTTTTAGGCTTGCAGAAATATTAAGGAGGCAGTACAGAAAATTCCCATACACTACCTTACCCAACACACAGCTTTCCCATTCTCAGCAACAGCATTAGTGCTACACATTTGTTACAACTGATGAACAAATATTGATACATTATTACTAAATAAAGTGCATAGTCTGCATTCAGTTCAGTTCAGTTCAGTCGCGTTCAGTTCAGTCGCTCAGTCGTGTCTGACTCTGTGCGACTCCATGAATTGCAGCACGCCAGGCCTCCCTGTCCATCATTAGGGTTCCTTCTTTATGTTATACACTTCTGTGAATTTTGACAAATGTGTAGCGTCGTATATATGTTAGAATATGTTTAGAAAAATTTCACTACCCTAAAAATCCCCTGGTGCTCCCGTTATTCATCCTTCCCTCTCCACTCCCAAGCCCCCCGGCCACTATACATGATAGCACTGTCTCCACAGCTCTGCCTTGCCCACAAAGTCACATAGTTGAAATCACACAGAAGCCTTTTCAGACTGGTTTCTCTCATTGTGCTCTTTGCAGTCCCATGGACCGTAGCGCACCAGGCTCCTCTGTCCATAGACTTTTCCAGGCAAGAATGCTGGAGCGGGTTGCCCCTTCCTACTCCAGGGGATTCTCCTGACCTAGGGATCGAACATGCATCTCCTGCATTGGCTGGTGAATTCTTTACCCCTTAACCACATTCGTTTAGTTTATTCCATATCTTCTCATAGCTTTAGAATATCTATCTTTACTTCAGCAACATGTTAAAAATAAAGTACAAAGATGTCTATTCTCCATCTTACATTTCAAAAAAGGAAGACATAAGGAAAAAGACTGGGAGGGGATTGCCTAACATGCATTAGGATCATGAGATTATGGTATGTGGCCTATTTCTAGTTTTAGTTTTTGAAATTTTATAAAGAAATATTTCTTAAAATAGTGTTCAAAAAAGCAAAGAAGAAAATCAGTCATTTCTTTATTATTCTTTTCCACTTATTTGGCATTTTATAGTAAACACTTTTCTCTCTCACTCTTTTCCGTATGTCTTTTATTTTTCTGAACTGAGAGTCAAAACTGTGCCTCCTTTGATTGAGATGGGAAGGCAAGAAGGAGATGAATACAAAAAAGCAAGGAAAGAAAAACATTTTGGAAGAACTGACAGTTTTTCAAGTATTCATAGTCCCCTTGTGGATTTGTAAATACGGCCAAAGAACACACACTTCATGACAATGAATTAAATCTAATTTAGACCTGCTTCCCTGGTGGCCCAGAGGGTAAAGAATCTGCCTCCTATGCAGGAGCCTGAGTTCGATCCCTGGATCAGGAAAATTCCCTGGAGTGAAGAATGGCAGCCCACTCCAGTACTCTTGCCTGGAGAATCCCATGGACAGAGGAGCCTGGTGGGCTGTAGTCCATGGGGTCGCAAAGAGTCTAACACGACTGAGCAACTAACACTTTCCCTTTCACTTTAGTCCTGCAGCAACTCCAGCTTCAGGAAAATCACACGTCTCAGCCCAAACCAAGTAAAGCAAGGCTCTCAACACAGCTGCTGTGCATGGAGCCCTTAGCACTCTTATGAGGCAGACATATGACAGATGAGGTTGAACAAGAAAGTCAGTTCACACCCAGATCTGACTCAAGAGCCTGCTTACCTCTACTAAGCACTACCATAGGTTACAGTATGTAAAACCATATACATTCTTGTCCCCAGTTTTCTCTTTTCTGCCACAGCCAAGAGTTATCATGGAGGAACACAGGGAGGGGTTCTGGGCTGAAGACCAGCATATAATTTAGTACCTGCCCAGAGGTTTCCCTTGCTAAATGGGAGGATTAAATAATCAATGCATTTTAAGAGGGCTTCAATGAATATTCTTCAAAACCAAGGTTTCCTGCCTGGTTCAGCATGAAGGGCTTTGAGAACAATTAAAATCTCAGCTCCAACTCTCCATTTCACATGTAATTGCTTTTATCTTCAACTGCTCTATCTAACTGAGAATCAAGTGAAAGCATTAATAAATAAGAAGCCACTCAGTCCATCCTTTGGGCAGGGATCGAACTGTGAGGCTCAAAACATTTGGCACCAAGAGGCATTGCTGCCTTTGTTCTACCTGGTGGAGAGACCCTGGGCAAAATTCTTAACCTCTATGCCTCTGTTGCCTCACACACATAATATGGATAATGCTACTGTCTGGCCCCAGACAGTATCTTATTCAGGTTGATTTTAATGAGGCTATTTCTTCAAGAATTTGAAGGAGGGAGATTTAATAATCAACACAAGACATAGTAACCCAGGGGCTGTGTCTCTGATTATAGTGAAGGTCATTCTATCAAAATGCTGGCATAGCTGCAAGGACAGGAGACTTGAGGTGCTAATCATGTATTCAAGAGTGAAAAAGGTCAAAGTCATGGTGAGGAGGAGAGTACATTACCCACAGTTGCCTTCAGAGTGTATATCCTAAGCTGCATAGTTTAGCAGTGGCTGGTTGCTAGAAAGGACTCTGTCTTTGGCATAAGATAACCCCTCGATCAAATCTTGGTCTCACCACTTAGCTGTGAATTCTTGAGAAATTTGCTGAAAGTTTCTAAACTTCTGATTCAGCATCTATAAGATAAGAAAAATAAGATCACACCATTCCTCTCACCCTGGCAGAGTTGTTTTGAGTATCAAACTGGAAGAACTAACACAGGTAAATTACCTAGAAAATGACTGGCTGGCCTAGTATAAGCATTTGTTAGTTTTTTGCCTCTTTGTGTGGGCTAATTCTGCCAAGAGGAAAAGATAAAAGACTCACAAAAATCTATAAATAAACCCCAACAGGAAAAACGATCTCACATTTCCATCTTCTCTGCTCACATTGGGAGTAACCCTGAGGCATGTATTTAATAAAGACACAGGAAGGAACTGGCTAATCAATTTACTCTGACCCTGTGTGATCTCTCTTGCACTACCATATCAATCCGTCTTCTCAGCCTTACTTTTCTAGTTGGGATACACTCTCTCAATGGATTTCCATTCCCCCATTTTTCCTGAACCATCTGTAGGTGCGGGAACCCAGAGAACAGGGAACACTCTGAATCTTGGGTTTTTTTATGGAACCAACTCTCCAGTGACTCTTGCTTTTACACCAGGGGAAAATTCGCACTTGGCTCCAGAAACTCTACTCAGTTCCCATAAAACTAACATGTTAATTGAATCCAGTTGAGAGGTGGACCATAAAGAAGACTAAGCACAGAAGAATGCTTTCAAACTGTGGTGCTGGAGAAAACTCTTGAGAATCCCTTGGACTGCAAGGAGACCAAACCAGTCAGTCCTAAAGGAAATCAACCCTGAATATTCATTGAATGAACTTTTGCTGAAGTTGAAGCTCCAATACTTTGGCCACCTGATGAGAAGTGTTGACTCGTTGGAAAAGACCCTGATGCTGGGGGAGATTGAGGGCAGGAGGAGAAGGGTGTGACAGAGGATGAGATGTCTGGATGGCATTAGCAACTCAGTGGGCATGAGTTTGAGCAAACTCCAGGAGATGATAAGGGACAGGGAAGCCTGGCATGCTGCAGTCCATGGGGGCCCAAAGAGTCGGACATGATTTAGCAACTAACAACAACAACAAATTTGAAACTCAAAGTGTAAGCAAACTCATCTGTTAGCGTTATCTGTGGGCAGCCTTCTTGCTGAAGCCCGAACCCATCCACTTGGGTTTCTGCTCAGGTCACCTGCATCTGGGCCACAATGCCTAGTGGTGAACTATAACCAGTGGTCAGAGGAGAACGACAGTTCACAGGTCTTCCTCAGTCTCCTCTTTCAATATTGTATCCTGAGTTCACTTCCTTCATATTGTGTCAGAACCTCTTTATCTAAGAGCAGTTTTCCCACCTGTTGTCAAGAACTATTCCTAACAGACTAGACATGAGTTTCTCCTGAACAGCTAAAGTTAAGCTATTCAACCTCACACACATTAGGATGGTTACTATAAAAAAAAAAAAAAGAAAGAAAAGAAAAGAGTAACAATTGCTTGTGAGGATGTACAGCCACTATAGAAAATAAGATGGCGGTTTCTTAAAGATAGAATTACTACATGCTCCAAAAATTCCATTTCTGGGCCTATACCTAAACGAATTGAAAGCAAGATCTTGAAGAGATGTTTGTACACCTATGTTCGTACCAGTATTATTCACCATGGCCAAAACACAGAAGCAATTCAAGCATCCATCAGGGATTGAATGAATTTATAAAATGTGGTTTGCTGTTGCTGTTCAGTCACTAAGTCATATCTGACTTTGTGACCCCATAAACTACAGTTTATGGAGCATTATTCAGTTTCAAAAGGGAAGAAATTCCAACACATGCTACAACATGCAAGAAACTTAAGGACGTTAAAGTTAAATAAGTGAAAGTGAAAGTCACTCAGTTGAGTCTGACTCTTTGTGACCACATGGACTATACAGTCGTTGGAATTCTCCAGGCCAGAATACTGGAGTGGGTAGCCATTGCTTTCTTCAGGGGATCTTCCCAACCCAGGCGTCAAACTCAGGTCTCCTGTAATTGCAGGTGGATTCTTTACCAGATGAGCCACAAGAGAAGTCCAAGAATTCTGGAGTGGGTAGACTTTGCCTTCTCCAGGGGATCTTCACAACCCAGGAATCAAACGGGGGTCTCCTGAATTGCAGGCAAATTCTTTACCAACTGAGATATCAGTTCAGTTCAGTTCAGTCGCTCAGTCGTGTCCAACTCTTTGCAACCCCATGAATTGCAGCACACCAGGCCTCCCTGTTCACCACCATCTTCCGGAGTTCACCCACACTCACGTCCATCGAGTCTGTGACGCCATTCAGCCATCTCATCCTCTGTCATCCCCTTCTCCTCCTGCCCCCAATCCCTCCCAGCATCAGAGTCTTGTCCAGTGAGTCAACTCTTCGCATGAGGTGGCCAAAGTACTGGAGTTTCAGCTTTAGCATCATTCCTTCCAAAGAAATCCCAGGGTTGATCTCATTCAGAATGGACTGGTTGGATCTCCCTGCAGTCCAAGGGACTCTCAAGAGTCTTCTCCAACACCACAGTTCAAAAGCATCAGTTCTTCAGTGCTCAGCCTTCTTCACAGTCCAACTCTCACATCCATACATGACTACGGGAAAAATCATAGCCTTGACTAGACAGACCTTAGTCAGCAAAGAAATGTCTATGCTTTTGAATATACTATCTAGATTGGTCATAACTTTTCTTCCAAGGAGTAAGCGTCTTTTAATTTCATGGCTGCAGTCACCATCTGCAGTGATTTGGGAGCCCAAAAATATAAAGTCTGACACTATTTCCACTGTTTCCCCATCTATTTCCCATGAAGGGATGGGACCAGATGCCATGATCTTCGTTTTCTAAATGTTGAGCTTAAAGCCAGCTTTTTCACTCTCCTCTTTCACTTTCATCAAGAGGCTTTTTAGTTCCTCTTCACTTTCTGCCATAAGGATGGTGTCATCTGCATATCTGAGGTTATTGATATTTCTCCTGGCA
The DNA here is from genome assembly GCA_917880005.1 of Nanger dama. Taxonomy (NCBI): domain Eukaryota; kingdom Metazoa; phylum Chordata; class Mammalia; order Artiodactyla; family Bovidae; genus Nanger; species Nanger dama. The sequence continues at coordinate 11,196,359 of CAKJTW010000030.1, forward strand.
ATCTTGATTCCAACTTGTGTTTCTTCCAGTCCAGTGTTTCTTATCAGGGAAGCCCTAAATAAGCCAGTCACAAGAAGACAAAAGTTACTTGATTCCACTTATGTGAGATACCTAGAGTAATCAAATTCATAGACATAAAGTGGTTTCTGGGACTGGAGAGAGACGGGAAGGTAGGATTCTCATTTACTGGGTAATTCTAGTTTTGCAAGATGAAGAGTTCTGGAAATTATGCAACAGTGTTAATGTACTTAATACTACTGAGTTGTATGCTTTAAAATGGTAAATCTCATGTGTATTGTACCACAATAAAATTTTTTAATTTTTTTTTAAGTAATCTATTTAATTTGCCAGCGGATCACTTTTCCCCTGTGCTAACCATAAGTAACGCTGCCTCACTGGAGCATAATGTGGTCCACCACTCATCCTAAGGGCATTCCCACAGGCCAGGCAGCTGGAACCACTGCGAGTCTGACTCATAGGCTTCTGCAAGAGAAATAAAGTGCCACTGAAGAGAGAATAAAAGTTACAGAAAGAATCCATGCCATTGGTGAAGTTAAAGAATGTTCAAGAATGAGAACAGAATCAGAAACCTAAAAAAGGGTAGTAAGTTAGTGCTCACAAAAGGTATTAAAGGAGAAGGAAGATGAACTTTGCAGACACACTGAGAAAGAGAGAGAGGCTCAAGGGAAAATGAGCTTCCTAATGAAGGAGGAGGCGTGCTCAATTAATTATGCCTTTGAAATATTGAACTCATTCCTTAATGCTATCGCAACCCTGAAGAAAAAGAAAAGACATCTGAGCAAGTTAGAAGTAATGGAGCCTGAGAGGAACCAGCTGTCCATTAAGACCAATAAAGGGGGTGTTTAGAGAACTGGAAAAATGCACATCAACAGGTCCCAAGACCTCACTTATGGGCAGTATATTGAATTAGCACTGAGAATTTCTCTTCTAAAAAGAAATATAAACACCTTCAGAAAAATCAGGGAGTAGCAAAGCAAAGGGCACAACCTAAATTAGAAATACCTTGAAACTGCAGACTTCTAAGTATGAAGGCTCTGATAATAGAGACAATAGATATACATATCAAAGCCCTTATTAAAATAAATGCTGCCAGGAGCTGCAGAGATTTCTTTTAATCAAATTGATCAAATAAGAATGTTCATTGTGGAAATTCTTACTAAATTTTCTCTTATATATTTTATATAGTAACAGAACAATGGGGGCAAGTCAGTTTTGAGTTTAATTTTTGAGTTCAATTCACTCCTCTTTTAAAGAGTTTTTGGAAGAATTGAATGCACATAAAATTAGAAAAGTACTGAGCAAAGTATCTGGTGTGCCAGAAACAGCAATTACTATTGATCATCATTATTATTATTCTGTTTAGAATTGATCAATTACCCCATCTCTTTCTTTATTGAATTAATTTATTTTTTATTGAAAAATAATTACTTTACAGAATTTTGCTGTTTTCTGTCAAACCTCAACATGACATTTCTCCAGAGAAGACATGCAGATGGCTAACAAACACATGAAAAGATGCTCAACATCACTCATTATTAGAGAAATGCAAATCAAACTACAAGGAGATATCACCTCACACAGGTCAGAATGGCCCCCATCTCTTTCTTAAGTCTTCATTTCCTGTTGACACTTTTGCTCTTTGAACCTCCTTCCCTGAAGTGTCACTGTGCTCATCTGGCACAGTGGCTGAGTGGGCTTAGGTTAAATGGCCTCTGATGAAACAGGTTCAAATCCCACCTTATACACTTACTAATTATGTGTCCTGGGGTAAGTCATTTGACTTTTCTGCATCTCTGCCTCCTCAACTACAAAATGGGGAAAATGAGATCTAACTTTCAAGGTGAACTATGAGGACTAAATGAGACTCTCTGTATAAAGGACTTTGCATAGCAGAGTCATACAAGCGCTCATGAAAGGGTAGTTATTATTGCTGTTATAAAAATATTATTTCTTGATTTCACAAAAGTGAAGCTCTTCTTTTGTGAAACGAGGCTGGTCTATGTGTCCTCAAGGTAAAGGGGTAAGTTGAAAGAGCAAAACTATATTCTCTGACCTAAAACCATTGTTGAGATAGTTGTAGTCACGCATTCCAGGAAACAAACTCACTGAGAAAGACAATGCAGATAGTGGAGTTCAGTTTATTACTCCAATGGGTCCAAGGCAGAGCCTCCTCTTAGCCAAGGACCCTGACCAGTTTTTATGAAAACCTTAAATACCCTAAGTGTACATGCCCAAACCCACCTCCCCAAATTCCCTGAAACTAGTCTGAACAAAGAAAAAGAAAGATACAATCAAAGTTAACCCATGACTCATATGCCTTCAGCTTAGGTAGTTAACAGTGGACAGTTATCAACAGGCCCGTGGTCAAACCTCAATAAGCCTAATAGAATTTATGATTCTATTTGGTTACACAGATAATTAGGCTATTCTTTTAGGTTGGCGAGTCTAGGTAGGAGCCCTGGGGCTCTTCCATTGGGGGTCTGGTTTTCCGTTGGTATGATGTTTCCATCGATACTGGGCATAGAGCTTGAAGTCCACAGTCTGGCCAAAGATGGAGTCCTGCTTTCAAGACGGAGCCTGTTCTGCCCGTCTCCTCCTTCAAAATCTCACCTAAGAGTTTATGCCTTCTTTCTCAAACTAGAGGTAGAAATAATAATTGCTTTTTAATAATATTAATAGAAGCTGTGGGGGGTGGTAGGTCACTAGTTATTTAGAATAAAATTGAAACTCAAATGTTTTGCTCCAAACAGCTATTAAAATTAGTACAGAGAAAAGGTAGATTTTAACGAGAGGGGAAAAAGTCATCATGAAAGATGACGTGGCTGCCTTTGAAACAGCCTCAGTTCTAAATATGCAGAGGAGGATTCCTGAGAGCATGGAGCAGCATGGGGTCAGAACAGGAAGGGAAGGAGACACCAGAGGAAAACAGCAGGGGTTCCCATTCCTTTCTCCACCAACCCATCCAAGTTTCAACCCCATGTATTATTTATCATCTACTACATGCACTGTCTAAGGCCATAAATGTCTAAGGCCATAGACAGACTCCCCTGTGTTGAGGGAGTCCACAGTGTAGCGGGGGTAAATAAGCCGGCTAAGCACAGGGCAGTGCCTCAGCCCTCTCATCTCAGCGCATATCCAGCAACTGGATGAAGATGAGGGTTAAAGGTGGAAGGGTAAGGATTAAGTCATCGAGTGGATCCTGGAACAAGCGTCACAGGGGCCATCTCTCTCCATTCTCAATAGAGGAGAATCTGGAAGGGGCATGTCTCAGGCAGCAGGAATGGAGGCATGAAAAGCAGGGCCTGCTGGAGACCCACAGGTAATTCTGTATGAGTCTAGCATCGTCCAGTTAAGAGAAAGAGGAAAGGGGGAGGGAAACACGCCAAATAGATAGGAACCAAAGGACTCGACTGATTTTTAAGCAAAGAAGTGGCACCACTGTATTGGTCTTTTAAAAGGAAGAGCCTAAATGTCTTCTAAATTACCAACTAGAGGGAGCCATGTGTATGTGTGTGTGTTAAGTCACTTCAGTGGTGTCTGACTCTTTGCAACCCCATGGACTGTAGCCTGCCAGGCTCCTCTGTCCATGGGATTCTCCAAGCATGAATACTAGAATGGGTT